>JAQJVK010000004.1:53694749-54444749 GCA_035578135.1 Flexamia atlantica | reverse complement strand
ACACTATTGATTCACTGCCTGTGTTGTTGCTGTTGCTGCTGCTGCTGCTGCTGCTTCAACGCCTGATACAGTTATTTGGTACCACCTTGGCAGCCAGTGTACAGCAGGTACGTCACTTGACCTGCGGCCAGACACTATTGATTCACTGCCTGTGTTGTTGCTGCTGCTGCTGCTGCTGCTTCAACGCCTGATACAGTTATTTGGTATCACCTTGGCAGCCAGTGTACAGCAGATACGTCACTTGACCTGCGGCCAGACACTATTGATTCGCTGCCTGTGTTGTTGCTGCTGCTGCTGCTGCTGCTGCTGCTTCAACGCCTGATACAGTTATTTGGTATCACCTTGGCAGCCAGTGTACAGCAGATACGCCACTTGACCTGCGGCCAGACACTATTGATTCACTGCCTGTGTTGTTGCTGCTGCTGCTGCTGCTGCTGCTGCTTCAACGCCTGATACAGTTATTTGGTATCACCTTGGCAGCCAGTGTACAGCAGATACGTCACTTGGCCTGCGGCCAGACACTATTGATTCACTGCCTGTGTTGTTGCTGCTGCTGCTGCTGCTGCTGCTGCTTCAACGCCTGATACAGTTATTTGGTATCACCTTGGCAGCCAGTGTACAGCAGATACGTCACTTGACCTGCGGCCAGACACTATTGATTCGCTGCCTGTGTTGTTGTTGTTGCTGCTGCTGCTGCTTCAGCGCCTAATACAGTTATTTGGTATCACCTTGGCAGCCAGTGTACAGCAGATACGCCACTTGACCTGCGGCCAGACACTATTGATTCACTGCCTGTGTTGTTGCTGTTGCTGCTGCTGCTGCTGCTGCTTCAACGCCTGATACAGTTATTTGGTATCACCTTGGCAGCCAGTGTACAGCAGATACGCCACTTGACCTGCGGCCAGACACTATTGATTCACTGCCTGTGTTGTTGCTGCTGCTGCTGCTGCTGCTGCTGCTTCAACGCCTGATACAGTTATTTGGTATCACCTTGGCAGCCAGTGTACAGCAGGTACGCCACTTGACCTGCGGCCAGACACTATTGATTCACTGCCTGTGTTGTTGCTGCTGCTGCTGCTGCTGCTGCTGCTTCAACGCCTGATACAGTTATTTGGTATCACCTTGGCAGCCAGTGTACAGCAGATACGCCACTTGACCTGCGGCCAGACACTATTGATTCACTGCCTGTGTTGTTGCTGCTGCTGCTTCAGCGCCTGATACATACAGTAATATCGGATGATTTATTTAATGATATTTGAATTTTCAACAAAGATGTAAACTATGTTTATTTAATTGAAAAACTCTAGACCACGTTAACACTACGAAATCTGTGTAGGTTATAGTAAAAACAATCTTAATATTCTGCTTTATTGAAACGTTCAAATTTATACAGGATCTTGTTCATCTGCAAACAGACATATTTGTAGTGGGGACTATTTATTAATTAATGTTGTCAGAGAATCTAAATAAAGACCGTTGGGGCGATAAATTTTTAAAAGGCCAGACATGGAGTTTGATTGTGATCTAAATAAGTAAACAATTTTTTTTTCACCCGAAAATCATACAATTCTATGAAATAACATTATACGTTCGGCTTTGAAAGATGTCAGTTTCTTATACAATAATATATGTGCGAGCATTAAGTAAAGACGACGTCCGCTAGATATGCCAATGTAATGAAGGCATACAGTATTAGCTCCTTTTACAGCGGTCAAATATCTATTGATTGGCCAAGTCTACAGAGACCTTCTGCCGAATTGATCTCAATGTATTATTTTTTAATTACTGAGGGTCTTTTCTGTCATAGGACTTTTTGCTACTACGTGAAAGATATTAAATAACGTATTTAAACTTATGTAGCCCTACAACAAAGGGAATGTCAGTTTATTATCTGTATTAGTAAAACTATACAATGCGGTTAGGCGAATTCTTGAAATTATAGACAACATTGTATTATAGACAACTGACTATATTAATATATAAATATACAAGAATTGTTCAAGACTTGGTGTTGTTACAAGAATATTAGAAGAAAGTAATAGAATCTGCATTAGATCTGTAATAGAGTTAGTAACATTCCATAAACACAATTGTCGCAGATTGCGTTCTATTTCATTAATGTTCATATCTAAAACTTAGGTTGAAATTCAACATTGGTTTATGGTACACATTATAAGGAAAACAGTCTAACGCTGAAGATATTCAATCGGGGATTTTGATAAAAAGAAAAACGACCATGTTTATCTTTTGGTGATATTTTGACAAAAAAGGAAAACTGTATAGTCCACCTAAAGGTATGCGCGATCTGCATAGATATTCGTCGACAGTGTTTAATACTGTTCCGAATATGTCAATATTTTATTAAAACCCCTTGAGGTGAGTAGGTACTAGCATAAGAAATTATAAGGTTAGATTGTTAAGAAAATCGTTGGAAGCCTTTATACATTAAGATGAATATGTGGAAATACACTAAAACGTACACTCCATTATTATTGATTTTTCATAGATGTGATAAAAAAACTAACATAAATCTTATGCTGTAACCAATAAAAATAAAAACGAATGAAACATTTTATTTGAAATAAAAATTAAAGAATTAAATTGTCCTTATTATTACATAGTATATTTTAGGAACAACGTTTATGAAACTTTGGACCAAGGCCCATCTCAGCCATCTCAGCCTCGGCCTCAAACCTTGGAGATATGAAATTGCGAGTAGAGTGAGCCTTGGGGGGCAGGGGGAGGGGGGTAAGAACAGAGATGAAGAAAATGAGAGAAGGTTAGGTTTCCGGGGAGTGTAATATCGAGTGAGGAGGGGGAGGGGGGAGCTGGCTCGAGCGAGATAGAGTTGGGGAGCGCGACAAAAAATAAAATAGAGGAGTTGCGTTTCAAAGGAGTCCAAAATTACTTTCTGGATAAGCTGGATTAGAGCGAAGGCTGAGGGCGAATGCGAACCTGTGCGATCGTCGCTGACTGCGAGACGAGAGACAATGCGGCGCAAGTGCACTCTGGTGGTGCAGTTGGTAAACTTTTACCATCTAGATTAGGTTACGTTAGCGGTCAGTTTTGACTTATTTTATTTAATTTTACGACTAATTGACCAATATTCAATGGTTAAGGTTTTTAATCTTTCAATTAACGTAATTCTATACTAAATTCGCGTATTAGCTCAAAAATGTAGATTAGCCTATATGAATATTTTAGAGATATCATCATAACAAACGTTTTATTGTGGGTGCATTAAATTTATTTCTCATGGTTACTCTTAAAACAATTCCGATATAGAAATTTCATAACTAAGTTTTAAAAAATGGGCAAAAAATATAGCCAATCCCTACTTTTGGCTTTTGAATTAGACAGTTTTTATAACAGCGAACAAAAGGATCGAAGCTCATCGTCGCGGAAGCCAGGCACTTAACGGTAGAGAGCAGGTAAAGTATTACGGTAATGCATGAAAGGTAGGTCACTTTTGATAAAATGTTTGTCTAAGACCAAAAGATGGAGATTTTTAGCATGTATATGTTTGCAGGCCTCAAGACGAATATAAGTTATCATGAACGTCAAGACGAAAATATCTCAAATAGCTCTGCTATATAACACGGTCTACTGAAACCGCAATGCATTGCCAATCAATTTCTTGCACGCATTCACCGGATTTGAAACCGGTCGTGGCTCGTTTACTGGAACTTACAATTCCACCGTTTTACCGCGCCGTCCCAAGAACCACGTATTTGCGTCCACATTGTTGCCCCTTGCACTTTATCTCTTCACGGATCCGACGCATTGTTGAGGCAACAATGTCGCGGACTCCGTGAAACAATAAAGTGCGAGACAGTAGCACCGAGGCGAACCCGCAAAGCGACGCGCTGGACGCGGTAAATCGATAACTGAAGACCACAACACTGCGTTTGAATGACAAAGACGCCAGTCCTCCAGTCCTTCCTGGCGACTGATATCGTTGGTGCAATTAGGAGGAAGTCGGGTTAACGGGGATCCGGTGCCCAATCTCGGCCAATCAGAGGCGAGTGCGGCTTGACCGCGGGCCAACATGGCGGCGGTGCCACTCCACACATGACGGTGATTACCATCCGAGGCCGGCCGGGAAGACGGTAGAGCCAGTCATTTGAGGCTTCTCCTGTATTTGGTTTATTTCTGCAATAAACTTCAAGATTCTTTGGTGGATAATTCCGGCTGAAAAGTCCCAAAAAAAGGATACTTCGTTCATTCCGTAGGCAATAAGTTCTGGGTTTTCCAGAGAATGACCCTTGCTTAAAAGTCCCAAATTAGAAACTTAAATCATTTAACTTTCTATTACCCAATCGAATAGTGTAGTTGACATACCACCCTTTCCAAACGATTGGCCTCACCTTGTTGAACGCAACAATATACTTCGAAATAAATCAATTAAAGCCAAGAGGAAAACAAAATTGCACGTGTTCAATGGTTAACAATTGAACTTTAAGTTTGGTCCGGTGTGTATTGATTAAGAACGCAAATCAACGCAGCGAGTTGTACAATTCCGTGAAGAGCGGCGGGGTTTTAATTCGAAAATTCTTTCATTACTGTCACTTCAATGTCCTATCACTCGGTTGTCCTACCCAGGTGGGTCGGAAAACGTACACTTTATAGGCCTCTTTACAGTATGTGAAATGGTAATTCCACATTCGTTACTAATCATTATTTTCTAGTTGTTTTTTCAGTAATGAGGCTAGCCTAAAACCTAATTATTTATGTATTATAAATGAATGAGTTGGCTCCATCAAGTAAAACCGTATGCTAGAGAAATTGAAATTAGATGTGCAAGTTTGTGTAAAACAAATATAATATCGACAATTTAGTCAAAATTGTCATCAAAAGAAGTCTATACAACTAATTCAACTATTCGTTTTCGATATCCTTCTATATGTGTTTTAAGGAACCATATATGTGTCATCGACCAAACCGTTTAACCGACCAGATCAGCAATACGACCGATTCATACATGGATTATTCATTTATGTCCATCTCGTTGTCGATCCGGCGTAGTGAGGTATTTTATTGATATCTCTGTGATGTAGTCCTTACAGTTTTACCGATCGATCTACATTACACTATCGAGCCCTCAATTCTAATTGGAGGGCCGGTTATGGGTTATGGAGTCCCCGTGGCCAAAACACGTGCAAGGTAATTATAGCCAACCGGACAGCGGGGGCTTCGATGGGGCAATCTTCCATCGATCCTTACGCGGGCAACAACTTGAGTGAGTGCAGCTTTTGCGTGTCGATAAAGATACTGAAAACGAAAAAAATACGCGGATTTGGAGAGTGAATTGGTCTCCGTTAAGGTGTTAATTTATGGTAAATAATAGTCGTTCCGTAAATAATTAACTTGCGAGTTGTGTGTTCGTCAAAAAGGTTCTATTACTTCATTGCTGCACAGAAAAGTAGATTTGTTGGAACAACAAAAACATTGGTAAACTGAGCAAAAAGCATTTTCAGATATTCAACCAGCAAATATTTTTGTTCGGTTTACCAATGCCATTTTCGTTGAAATACATTGGCTGGGTCAGCAAATTTAATTTGTAGGAATAACATAACATTGCTTATGGTGATTAAAGCAAACACAATTAATGTTAAAATAACAAATGTACAAATACAGCACACATTGGTATTTATAGCAAATGTGTTTTAACAAAGTAATATTAGTGAATCCAACAAAATTGTCCTAGTAATTCCGACAAAACCTTTTGTTATATCAGCAAATAAATTGGCAAAAATTGCTCAACAAATGCGGTTTTGTTGATTTCACCAATGTATTTTTTCTGCGTGATGTCACCAAACATTAACTCTGCGAAAACACATTAATTAATGAAGTTGATATTTTTTGTATCTTTCAACAATGTAAAGCACTATTCCGATAGTTTTCCGCTCCACTCTTATGTATTTCTATTCTATAGCAATATAAAAAATACGAACGTTTGCACACGGGCATTTTTCCTCCCTTACGTTTAACTTGACTTTAATTAAAGGCTTTACGTCCCTCTGCGAAGTAAAACCTCACTAATCCTCGCATTCGAGCCGCGACCGGCGCACTCCTAGCTTTATTTCCATTAACATTTAAATGAACACGGACATTGAAACGACTAATAAACCCGAGCCCACGAGTGAATTCTCGAATCGCAATTATTCCTTCCTTTTTTCTTCAGCGAGCGCGGGAATCGAACCAGCAAACGCGGCCAAGTGGCGTTAACGGATCGGCCACTGATTAATCGACTCGATCTGAGGGTTTTGAATAAATTAGTTTAGCCTCGCGACGCGCGACGTGCCGGGGCGGCGAGCGAGGCGTGTGCAGCGCTGCGCACTCGTGCACAACTGCACGGCGGCTACGTGCACTTCGTATCTCTGGCGACACTCCAGTCGTTCACTTACGTCCTATTTATCATATTATCCATAATCTGACAAAAATGCCAGTTTTAGTCAATTTCGCCAATTTTAAACAACATTTACCATTTTTAGATCAGTACCAACTGTGTGCATGTATTTTGAAAGCATTACTCACACATACTGCGGATCCGTTATAACCAACCGAGATAAAGTGTTCTCATCCCTTTCCTGAGGATCTTGCTGACTACTTTTGGACTATCTATTGAATATATTTCCACCGTCTTCTATTGGCAACTGATAAACAAGGTGTCCAGATTTCCTTTGTATTGAGCGTTCCTCAAATTATTTGTTCACATACGGTAACCGTTAACTGAGTGTAATATCAATATTTAGCTTATTTCATTCAGTATATCTTTAAACTGATATAAAATCATCAGTCAATAATGAATCCAATAATGAATTCCTTGAGGGTGATATAAAGCAGGTATATAACTACGTAGTGCGCTAGCAACTGATGGGATATTTCTTAACAAGGGAGCTAGTGATAGTACCCAGATTATAGTTGGATCCTATGAGAGGGTGAACGAAAGAGTGAGTGACTGTGAGTGAGTGAGTGAGTGAATGATTGAGTGAGTTAGTGAGTAAGCTAGTGAAGAGTCGTAAGCAAGTGAGCTAGTGAAGAGTAAGTGACTGAGTGAGTTAGTAATAACATGAGTTAGTGAGATGTGAGTGAGAGAGTAAAGAGTAAGCGAGCAAGTGAAAAGTAGTGAGGAAGCTAGTGAAAAAGTGAGCGAGTGAGCTACTGAGAAAAAGAGGGAGTGAGCAAGTGAGTTAGTGAAGAATAAGTGAACGAGGGAGTGATTGAAGAGTGAGTGAGCGAGTGAGCTAGTGAAGAGTGAGTGAGTGAGTAAGTGAGCGAATGAGTGAATCAGTCGGTGGCGCTTTGTTCTGGTCCAAGGCCCGAGGAAGGCCGAGGCCGCGGGTGATTGACAGATACACGACTGAGAGCCCAAGGTCCCACAACAGCCTCTGTGCGCGGCTCGTTAATTAATACTGACAGATGAGATAAGAAACCAACACTCACAGAGGTCGAGGGGGTGCTGCAGTCGAGAATTCAATAATTGCCGAGGAAATTAGTGTGTATCGAACTGAGTTGAATTATGTTGAACTTTATATGTAAGGATGTTACAATTGGCCGATGCATCATGACCGATTAAGGATACGATTGCATAGAATTCCCCCATTGATTTTTAATGATTAAAAATTATATTTTGTTTTTGTATGCCATTTGTGAAGAGGCACAATATATTTGCAAGTTATAATTATCTTTAGGAAGTTGCTGTATCTGAAAGTTTATGGTGTACAGTGTTGGATTTTGTGCTTTAAACTTTAAAGCTTAAAGGTTTAAGCTTTTTTGAGCTGGAGAACAGCCAGCCTTTAGAAACATATGCCAACAAAATATTTCTTAAAGGAATCTTTACTATGGAAGAAAACAACAAACAAAATAAAACAATACATTTATTGCTCATATCAAGGATTAAAATAGTCGTAAATTCATATTTGTGTCTACGTACCATAAAAATCGTATTTTTATTTTGGTTTGTGAAACAAGAGAACCCAATCAGACCTTGTCTGATGACAACTTCACGCGTCAAACGAAATGTCAACGAACAGTAGGAGTCGACGAGGGAATCGTCCACTGTTTTCTCCATTTTGTAAACATTGATTTTGGGGAAAGAATTCCAATTTGTTTTAGAAGTTAACAAAATTTTTTAGTATCAAACAATTCATTGTTTGCTTACAAACATTTTACTAGTTTGCAACTTTTGAGTAATTAAGTCTATATGTAATTGACACAACAGCCTATATCACAGTAGAAACTCTTGAACAGGCGCCTGTTTTATTAGTTTTGAAATTGAATCATTTTTATTATTTCGCGAAAAAATTAACGATGATTTTTGCCGCACGACCATTTGAACATTTTAACCCATTTGAACCATTTAACCCTAGCTAAACTCTGGTTAGCCGTAGATAACCTTGTTTTTTTGTGTCTCTTACTCGTATAAGCTTCAAGTACCTGAGGACCGAGCTACTCGGGAGAAAATGGCTTGTTTATGAACAGCTCGAAGGTTACTTTGTTTGAATTTTCGTTGTTATCCCGTAACCAACTTGGCAACTTATATGACCCATGCTAAAAAAATTCAACTTTAAATTTAATGGTGCGTGGTTGTGCGTTTCTACAGCACATTCAACCACGTAGTTGAACTTAAAAATAAAAACTACACCTATACGTGCAAACGTTGTATTAGAATCGTTAGAGCCGTTTTCGCGATAGGATTTATAAAAAATATACAAGAATCGCTCGTGTAAAGCAATAGGATAATACACGAGGAAAATCGGCAAACGCAGAATGAAGAAAGAAAGGGTTATTGAGATATGAAATATGAGTTCGTCGTTCCCATGAACGACGAACTCATGTATTTTATAAGGAAAAATGGAATGTTCTCTGCATTTGATGTTTTTTTAATCTTTTGGTATCATAATATTCACAAAACAATATATTGTTCTATATAATTGTTCCATATAATCAATGTCGTTTATAGACAAAACCACCACACCGTCCGTAAATAATACCACTTTCCTTAACTGGAAATTCTGAGAGACATGTCAGTATTAATAATTGTTACTTCCCATTTACGAATATTATACTAAACACAATGGGTATCTTTACTTGAACGTGATGAATTAATTAATTATATCATATGAATTGATCATAATTAACAAATATTATTGAACTAGTGGCTTGAAGGAATTAAGAGCTCCTATTCAAAGGGAAACCGAAATTAAAACAGTACTTCTTTTTTATAGTACCAAATATCTTCATAGTAAACTGGCTTTTAGATTCAACATATGTTAACATCTAGCACACGTGTGTGAATAAGGAAACAACATGTTTTAGTATAAACGAACCAGACGTTTTTAGATCCCAATGCTTTTTAAATGGCAGATAAATCACCATATATCTAATTTTATAAGTTTAATTAAATTTCGGTATTTTTTTCCGAACCCCTTGCATCAAGAGTTTATTTTGAGCTCTCTCCGACGTATTTAGGCCTACAACTTGCTAAACGCCCACAATTTCTCCGCTAAAATTCTCCTTGAGTAATTTTTATATAGATAGAAGATACGAAAAACACCGGCTCTGTTAATATTCAGACCTACAGATTAAAGTACTTGCAGAATGTATCAACGCTCAAAAGACTGCATCGAATAGTTCAACCAAGTTGAGGTATGTGTCTAAATTAGCCACCAAACCTGGAAATTTCACCAAATACAACCAAAAAACTACACTCCCACAAAATGTTTTACACAAAAAAATTGACCTCAACATGAAAAACGGATTTGCCCAAAAACAAATCACAGTAAAATAAAGTCAGATAGAGGGCGAAGTAGCAAACAATCGGCAATCGCGGCTGGGGGGTCGAGGGTGTTGTGACACGCCTTAATGATCACGGGCCGCATATTGATGCTGAATATCAGGATTCATGAGCCGCGCGGCGCGGTGGTGAATCGGACCAAATGACGGCGGGGCGGTGGCGGCCAGCAGCTGCCGCGTGAATACTGAGCCGCGAATATGTAATGCCCGTGAATACCGGGGTCGCGAATATCTGATACCGCTAGTGGGCGCAGCGAATAATGGGGAACCGCAGTGTGGACTGTGTATGCGATTGTGTATTGGGAAATATTGCGAAATTGTTTGTGATTCGTTTTTTGCACGAACCAATTAGATTTTATGAAGGTAATGATTAAAAAAGTTAGTGGGGTTGGGGGATGGTGGAATTTAGCAATGCTGTTAGGCGATGAGAGAGATATAATCAGCCATGGAACCATGAAGGGTAATTATATAGGGTTTTGCGAGAGAAAATAAGAATTTCAATCATCAAAAGAAAAAAGCGATTTTTGCAAATGATTTTGTCTGAAATACATATTGGGTCAGTATTGATCATTTACATGTTGTTTTAAAGCCCTTAACGTCTAGATACATGGCCGTCTATAGTGATTGATGGCTATGCCAGATGCCTTTTGAGGGTGGAAAGTCAACGAGTGGACCCAGAAACCATTGGGAACTCCTCAAAGAAAGTTTTGACCCGTTTAATTAATAAATTTGACGGCACATAAAAACAAAACACAGCTTTATGTAAACTAGCAGACAACTTCAAAGTAATGCCAGTTCTTTTCGTTATTATTAAACAAGAGTGCACGTGGCAGTACTTCAGGAAAAAATCCAACTAGGCAAACCAAACTTACAACTGACAATACAATATATTAGCATCTTTTGAGCAAAGCCGCGGCGTGGCAGCCCCACTAATACAGTCTCATCCATACTTGGCTTAAAATAGCTACCTGGGTAAGTCACAATTTCAAGTTAAAAGCATACAGTATACAGAAGAAAACAACAATAATGTATTTCAATTAAAATCTAGATCCCCGTTCACGCTAAGCCCCCCAAAATGCGGCTCCACACGATACCCGACACACTCCCCTCGCCGCAGCTGACACCCCCTCCCCTCCCCCCCCTCGTTGAGACGATTGTTCCACCCGTTCATTAAATGACTTCGTGTTTAACATTTGATGAAGTGGGCCCCACCTTCTGTCACTCGCAATCGCTAAAAGTCAATTCCCAAGGCGGAGGGTCCGCGGTGCAGCCCGCCGCTGATTGAGCTGGGGCTGATTCGATAACGGGGAACAACGTTTGACACCTCCGCGGACCTTCCGCTTCCGGTCCGTTTGTCGAGACTGATTAATCGCGTGTGTGTTTGTAGTCATGTTTGTCATGACGTAAAAAACAGACAAATCAAATGAAAGATGGGTTTATTTCCTTATTTGTTTATCACATACATTACAGGGTTTTTGCATAAGTTCTACATAGGTCAATGGCATTTAGAGTAATGACTGATTTTATTTTCATTTCATTAGGAATGTGAGCTCAGCCATAACCATCTCTAGAAAAAGGCCGCGGCGCTAGTAAATGGCAACATCGCGCCTAAGTGTTCAGCTGATTTGGTTATCCATACTCTCTTATGGCACTATTTTTTGTTTACTTGAAACCAGCTGGCTCTGTCAGGGAAAGTCAATGGTTTTACTATGCAAAAAAACCCTTGAGAAGCGACGTTGCCAGGTCGAAGGCCGCGGCCTTATTACTAGAGATGGCTATGGCTCAGCTGTACTTAATTTTGTTACTCTGATTTTAGATTGCACTATTATTTTGATGACGGAGATAACAAGAGGTTTTTGTGAACATGACGCAAACGAAGTCATGGTTCTCAGTTTCGTTTGCGTCGAAGCTGTTCGACACCAAAGATTCCATGGTTTCCATATGGAAAATAGTGTATGAATAACGACTTTGTTAGTACATTACTCAATGAGAGTGTCTCTACGCTTGAATCGGAGATAGCAATCGTAATCTATCACTATTTCTAAAGTTTTGTTTAAACGCATTATCCTTTATGGGGTTACAGTAACAATTTAAGTGTCGTGACCCGTTTGTCATTCATCCACTTCCAGGCATGTTATTGAGTTCATTCGATCTGAAATTATATATCTATGATTAAAAGAGCAAAACTAATGTGGTATACGAGATACTGTCTAACTAAGAAAATATCAGGATATGGTTATTGTTTATTTTGAAACGATAAGTTACCCTTGTCTTAGTCGATGTTGAAAATGATTCGATAGATTTTTAGAAGTAAAAATATTTCTAGTTCCAACTCCAGGTAGTTGGGTACCTCGCTACCAACTATCTGGATAATTGGTTCAGCAGTTAAGACGTGGTAAAAGTCCAAACAAACAAATAAATAAACCAACTCACAGACTTTCAGATTTATAATATTAGTAGGATGATTCATTTTACTAACTCGAAAAATTACTAATTAACCACAGTTTGTTGAAGTAATCGACTGGTATCTAGCCACAAGGAGATGAGCGCCTCGACAGACGCAGCAAAGTAGCCATCGAGAACAATGCTTTGTACAGACAAAAGCTTTGTTGGCTAATGTTACACACACTTCCCTCCAATCTCCGCATCTACTCAGCTCGAGACATATGCGCAAAGTTTTGGACATAATTTGATTATATTTTGGTGAGTTTTGGAAACTTGTAAATAAATTTTATTAATTGATTCTAGGTACATTAGACACTTTGCTTGAAATGATTTTAATGGTAGGAAAATTGAGGAATTTTAAAAAACTGTTTTGTTCCCAGTGGACAAAATTGAATAATTTAAAATCACAAGTAATTGTTACTATAAAAATAACAATTCGTAATTTACTACAGAATTATTAATGACACTTCTCTCTATGGCTCAGGAAACCACATTAATAAGTGACTTGGTATATGAGCAGGTGAACGAAAATAATAATTAAAATGAAATCAAACAAAGAAGCAAACATTATTTTTTTATGAAAATGAAATTAATTGTGATGACACGATTATAAACTCAAGAAATGTTTCTCCTCAAGTAAAACCATGTTAAATTCCTCATCGTAATAGTACAGACCTACATTTTCTATAGACGTTTGGGGATATAAAACGTAAAATCATTATTTTAATAAAAAACTTTAATTTTATAGATCATCTAAAATATTGTCCGGTAATGTGAAGTCCAAAAAGTATAGTAGCCTACAGGGTATATTGGGGCGCTTTTGGCAATTCGCTCATCTCACTTATTCAACGCTATTGGACGGTAAAATCATAACAGAATTTGGGAATGTTTTCATATAAATTTCGACATATAAACCAAATGATTTGTGTTATGAAAAATGGAAAACGTATTTATTACTCATCACAATACGTTATCCCGTATAGCAACACATCAGTCAAATATCAATAGAAATTTATTCTCTGTAAACCATCTAAATAAAATTATTTTGAGTAAGGGAATTTTATACAATTATCTGAAGTATACTTAATTATCTGAAGGAATCACAGATTTTTACTTTTCGCAGGGAGTTTTCTACCGGAGAAAGCTGAAGAGGCAAAGGTCAGACGGAGAAATTGCGCTGTGTTTGCCGACGTAATGGGTTGGAAGCTCTAATGACTTTGAACATTGAAACACGACATCGACATCGACATAGGTCAACACCGACATCACAGTCTCTCATGAAAACGCCATCACCGGCCGCGGCCAGTCTGATTCCGCTTAAGGAACAATCTCGCAAGTCTGCGAAAACTGTTTCTGACGTGGGAAACTGCAATAATGTCAAACTGACAACTAAAGTAGTGAGCGAACACTGTTCATGAGGTTGCTGTTAGAAACTCGAACTTTTCATTAAAGTTTATGTGTTTTTTGAAAGTATACCGGGTGTTCAAAAAGTCCCGGATCGGCTTCGTATTTTTTTTTATTATTAGATATTGACCTACGAAACTTAGAACATGACTCTTGGACACAAAATAGTATTTTAGCAAGTATTCAGTGACCCCCTACTTCCTCAGAGGAACGGCCCATGAGGAGTCAGAAGAAAATCTTAAATATAAGCATAGGTTGATATGTGCATCAAATTAAAGCTCTTTTAAGTAGAATACTTTGCCGCAAATCCAATCTCAATCGGATCACCGAATCCAAAATGGCGGCAGTTTAAATTTTTCTAAACGCAATTTTTAACATCCTTAAAAATTCGATTTCAGGCGTTCTAAGCGTCCTTCCGTGATGCGGTTTGCAGCATTTTGTTGAGAATTTCATGCACTTTAAAATTATGTACAGCACCACCTATGGCGGTCATCATCCATACAAGACATCCTCTAAGGCAACGTCCCTCATGGAAGTGGTTTATGCCATAGGCTGTACACTTTAGTGTAGTTTAGGTCGGTATGTACATCATTTTAAAGGGGTAATGAAGCAAAATTTAATGCCGCAAACCGCATCGCGAACGGACGCTTAGAACGTCTGAAATCAAATATTTACGGAGGTTAAAAATTGCAGTTTAGAAAGGTTTAAACTGCCGCCATTTTGGATTCGGTGATCCAATTGAGATCGGATTTACGGCATTGTTTTCCACTCAAAAATAGCTTTAATTTGATGTAAATATCAACCTATGCTTATATTTAAAATTTTCTCCTAACTCCTCGTGGGTCGTCCCCCTGGGGAGGTAGGGAGTTACTGAATAATTGCTAAAATAGTATTTTGTGTCCAAGAGACATGTTCTAAGTTTCGTAGGTTAATATTTAATAGTAAAAAAATTAAGAAACCGATCCGGGACTTTTTGAACACCCGGTATATTAAAAATAAGAACAACTTAAATAAATAAATATTCACACGCAAATTTACTTCACTTGAATTTGAAAACTTGAGGTATTATTTTATATAATTAACAACGTCAATGATTATTACAAGCGAAAAATATCCTTGATTCATAAAGTAGTTTTTAACATACTCAAGAAGAAATGTTTTGAGAGTGACAACAAGATAACCTGAAGAAGCCTGAAACAGTGCCTCAGAACTAGGCCTAGAATTTTTTTTTGACTGGTCCCACGCCTTCAACTGGTTGGTCTACGGGACGACGCATCTGGATGTATGTATAAATGTAAAGTCATATCGTTACAGTTTGAACTCAAGTCTACCACTTATGACCGATATTTATTTATTTAAAGCAGTAATAAAATTATTTTTCATTGATAGTATCTATTAGTTAATAGTGAATAAGTTCACAGCCTATTTCCCAATGCCCAAAATTCGTTATGAGCTGATATATTTTGATTGGCATCTGAGTGTAACGCATTCCCACATCAAATTGTCCCGTACAGTTTACTCGTACAGTTTTCTTTAATGGTAATTTATTTGTGCAAACAGCCTTGTGAATGTAAAACATATTTTAGCTAGTTATTATTTCGGTAGTTCATATATGGCAGGACCATTCTTCCTATGTAAGCTTAAGACACCGAGAGTTTAGCTTGAAACTTTGGTGTTTCAAACAATCATCGTGATGTTAAACTTCTATGATAATGAACTGTTGCGTATTATTTGTACCTCTCAATCTACGTTAATAACAGTGTAATTTCATTAACGGGAGTTCCTTATAATGGTTAGATAAATAGCTAATAACAAGATCTGTACTCGTATATGCATTTGATTCAATTTAGTTACAAGAAACCAAGCACTGTTTGAACCCAGAAACTGAAAATCTTCGATAAAATTAAAAGATAACAAAGGTCATTATTCTCTATCAGCTTGTACGCTGATAGAGAATTGAAGTGTATATGAAAAGATAAAAAGTGTAATGCTCCAAAAAACTAAATTCCCTGTTGACAATTTTCATATATTATTTCTATATCGAATCTGTGTTTTACCATTGATTCACATTACACTTGTAGGTAGATAATCAATGGCATCACGTCGCATATTATTTGGGAGCGTCCTAAATAATACGAAATGTTTTCTAAGCTACGTGCTCTTCAGAAGTACGCAAACATAACTATATCCTCTTGGTTCAACCTGTGGTTAACTTCACTGTCCGTTTTCTAATATCTCCCTTGATAAAATATCCAAAAAATCACAACTCCATTCAAAAAACCTTTGCTATTGTGAATTTAAGAGTTTTCTCTCACCACCAAAACAGCTAGTTCCCGAGTCATAATTGTCAGATCAATGAAACCACAGTTCATCTCGTATATATATTTTCGTAGCCACACCATCAACTACGCCACCCAACCACTCCTGGTGTAATCAGCCCTGACCCTGTTTGCGCGAGTTGTGCAATATTTAAGCGGGATACGGGTACAGGGTGTACAGTGTACGGGGTACTCCGTGGGGACGGGGCATCGCCGCGCCGCCGCGCTACAATATGCATGACCCCGTAATTGTGTTGTTCCAACAGAGAGTTTGAGCCAACACCGCTCATTTGCTCTGCTTAATTGGGCGGGCTGATTCCCTTCCACAAACACCGGCTGGGTAATGGACACTCGTCTCCCAGCTGCCTAGGGTTCAATTTTTAATTTTTACTAAAAATAAATTGAGATTGGGAAATTTTTGGGAAAAGCTTGGTTTTATCTACAAACGTGATGAGACGAGAGTGAGAACACTGTAATGAGTGTCCCTCTAACAAGAACCGTTTTATGAAAGAGACTAACTTTAATTCTGTAAACATTATCTTGGGTTGACATTAACACAAACGTTGGTTATTTTTATCGTAAATATCTGTAAAGATTGCCTAAAATTCATATTTTTGTAGCCTACAGTACCTAAATAGGTAATGTCTGATGGGCCATAAAAGCTGTTCTCTGGACCTGTTGATGTTTGGAGTTAATTTTCAGTGATTTTCAGATAATAATAATAACTAAAAAGTGGTTTAAATACCTGCTTTAATTGTAATCCAATAGTAGACGTATTGCTACTAGTTTCAACTTCTACATGAAGTCATCTGTAATGTATTCGTTTAATGTGTATTCGTCGTGTCCGTGTAATATGTGTATTTTTAAAAATTGACGACAATCTTCAACTTCTGAAGATGACAACATAACAACCATCCTTGTAAGCCTGAAGAAGACTTCATGTAGTAGTTGAAACTAGTAGCAATAACTTACGTCTACCGTTGGATTACCATTGAAGCAGGTATTTACACCAATTTTTAGTATTAATTGGTATCCGGAGGCTAAAGTTCCAAATATGAAAATAATAATAACGTAAACGTTATAACAATTTTCTTATTTTGCAAAATATATAAAAAATATTTAAAACCCCCATTTCCATTTCGTCTTAAATTGATCCCACCATTAATAGGTTAGCCAGGCAACAAATAAACTAGATAATAAAATAGATAAAAAAGGAATATTATTTTACGTGATTACAAAACCACTCACTAGACCGTTATTTTGAATAAAATATATACACGCATCCAAATACCATATAGTATTTTTTCCCAAAACCGACAAACTCGTGCAAAACCATTCAAAAACCAACCCACTTCTTTACCAGAATCAACTAATTCCATAAAAATTACTTTCACCTTAAACAACTCTATACCAAAAATTGAATAACAATTATTCTTGTCAATCTAAAAAAATCACACGAGTTTAAACTCAACTTTTAACCCATCCAAATACCATCAAACCACAATAAATTTCAATATTAAAACCACCGAACCTGCACTCACCACTCACCACTCACACGTCTGAAATTACTCCCCCAATTACTGCCGGGCTAATAAACTTGTTTGGCGCACGTTGCATTATTGCATTCCGCGGGTTGGAGTCGCTCGGGCGCGCATATTCTCTCACCTGATAACCCGGGTGATTAGAGGTATGAGTGACCCCGCGGGGGGTCCGATATTGGACGACAGCGACAAAGACGATATTGCACACTGTTTTATATTATATTTCATAACAAGACGTAATATAGCAACTGGCTTTGTAGGATTAATATATTAAGCCCTCCGGTATCCCCCTTCTGTGTTTGAGGGTTTGAGTCGCCGTTATGAAGTCTTCTGTGTTCTGTGTGTCTCTAGGTTGGATTACAGGTGGAAATATTAATGTTTGTGATTGTTTGTTTTAAAAGATGCGGATTCGTGTTTGGTAATTAACTTTTGAATGTTTAAGTGAGATAAACTTTTTTATGAGAGAGTCTCTGTAAGTTAATTCTGTGTGCTTAGATTAATACTTGTACAATGAAAATAAATAGTATAAAATCCACCCCTACATGATAAGAAATAGTAAATTTGCATGTTCAGAGTTTTAATAAAAGTGAATTCGAATTTAAAAGTCTCTTTTTTAGTGAGTGGTGATTCATTTGACAACGGTTAGGATATGATTCCAAACAAATCAATAGTGAACAGGTCAGGTCAGGTGAGTTGTATGATTGTGGATTGTGAATGTAATTTAAATTCTTTCAAAATAATAATTACTTATTTTTAGCAGTGAATTGATTTATTTTCGTGGGTAATAATTTTTATTCAACTAAAGAAGGAACAATGTATCCTTATATATTAGCTGCATAAAAGTGAGATGTATTACGAATTATCAATCTCAACGTAAAAGAGGAACATTATCAGTACAACATGGCTTCCCTTAAAGAACAGATACCAAGAAGCAGACTTCTCGCAAATAAGCTTACACCAATTACCAACCTCGCCTTAAACAAGGTATTGTGCGGAGTTGGAAATCACACCTTGTGATAATCCTTCGCTTTCAGACATAGAAACTCTCGTGAACTCCGCAAAGATCGGCAGTCTCCACTAAAGACAGACGGGAGGACACGTTCGTAGCGACATCTCCACCTGAATACCAATCCGAGAAGATTAACCCATCATTAGGGAGCGAGAAATCGAGTGAGTAATGAAACCGGCACAAATTAACGATAAGGCACGTTAATGACGGAGACTTATAAAGGATAAAGTTTCTCGGCGCACAAAAGGCGAAGGGGGCAAGATGAATAACTTTAAGTTTCTCTAATTAATCAAGTTGACACCCGCTTTTATTTCAGAGGTATAGAGGGCGCTGCACGCCTAACCTCTCCGTCGTTATTTATGACGGAGTTGAATGGCGACGTGGATGGATCGCGGCACGACGCGGAGTGGACGACGTACCTGGTGACAAGGAGAGTGATACGGCGACGGGCAGAGGAATGTGGAGGTGCTTTGTCCGCCGTCCGGACGGGAGGACGGATGAGGACGGGTGTTATGGATGTCTAGGTGTATAATTAATTTACACAGACAGTCCAGGGTACAGGTGTCAATAAAAAAACGTATCAATCAGACGTATAAGAGTAGCATCAGTACATAAATTCCCGCGTCGTCCTGAGAGACCACATCTTAGCGGTATAAGCCAGTCTTATGAGCCTAATTCAGTTGTTGTATAGGATTAAATGCAACCGGAAGATGATATTAATCTCAAGACTATGGAAACTTAAGGCTAAACATCCCAGGGTTAGTTATAAATTCTGCCACCACGTCGCAGCACCAAGATGAAGTCATTCTGTATTAAAGTTTATTGGTGGAATTTTCGTCCGATGTTAATTTGATAAACTGATTTGTAAACAGAATAAGATTATGATTCACGCTATTCAGGCATATTTTTTATTAAGTTGCTGGTTAAAAAAATAATAACAAGATATTCATGTTACAAAAAGAAATATGCAAATCGCAGGTAGTCATTTTGTAGGCAATAAATTTTAATTAATTTTAAAATTTTAATATTTAAAATCGCCCGAGTGGTTCAATCGGTATCAATTTTTATAAATTTAATGAGATAGCGCGCGGGAGACAAAAAAATTATGCAGTGCAGGGCCGGCCGGAGGTGACTCACTGTAGCTCTCCCCCCACCACGCGGCTCAGCCGTTGCTCGTCGTACAAACACTCCTTGTGGTGGATGATGACTTCCCGCCCTTCCATCCATGTGCTCTCGGTTATTAGTTACCATGATTCTTCTTACGAGTTTGTTTCTTCGCCTGTTAATTATTGTTATTGGTAACGTTATTTTGTTAAACTTTTATGTTCTCCATGGCCCACGTGTTTCAAAAAATAATGATGACGAATTTGAATTTCTTGTTAAAATATGTTACATCTATTATTATTATTATTAAGCTATAATGATATTTCGAGGGCTTGGAACATTAGGGTTCTAACTGCCAAGTCTTAAACTTTACACGAAAATAGATTTAAGATTGGGTACTGCAGTAATTAAAGAGATCAATTTCAACACATTCAGAGTATTTTTTCTGAAATTTCTTATGCTAAATATGAAAAATATATGTTTATCTTTGCTTAAATGTATAAATAAATGTGTTAAAAACTACTTTTTAAAATACGGAAGAACTGTGTTGCTCTTTAAAAGGCTATAGGGTAGTTTTATTTGACTATGTTCTATATTTCAAGTTCGTATTTCATATAAATTGTTAAATTGCCTCTAAAATGATGACAATAATAGAAAATAACAAACACGTCATTATTTTGTGTGCTTCTAGTCCGACTGATTCACCAACAAAACCAAATAATCTCTGTCAAAAACAACAGGTAGAAAACCTACCTGTATTTATACATATACAACCATTTCGGAATAAAGACAACGGAGTTCTTTAAAATCAAATGGACGATGTTCTGCTTCAATAATCGAAGCAGATTAGTTAGCTTCACTGAATGATAGTTGGTTCACGCAGTTTTAAAGAGCAGAAGCAATAACAGCTGTTTCAAGCTAATTGAAATACAACTTCCATTGACTATGAATTAGGCTTTCAACCACGTTACAGTTGCTAGTTTCAATTTGGAATAAACATATTACGTGTAGATTAGATTGAAAGTTAACCTATAATCTTATACTCTTGTGTACGACCAATGTTTGCTTGTATGCTTATGCTTGGACAATCTATCTATCTATATTAATAATTCTATAAGCAATTTTTTAATAAAAATTTTGAAAGTTTGGCAGGTCGTAGGATGATGGGGGAGGGTTCAAATTAAAGGACTTAGCTTCAGGGGTCGGTAAAAACAGCAGATTATGTCAAAATCCACTAGAAAATGATAAATAACGAAAAATATCTGCCATTTAAAAACACTGGGATTTCAACACGTCTGCTGTTGTTTCTTTTTTTAGCTAAGCATCAACAGCTGTTGTTAATTCTACGATAATTCCTAAACCTAATATGTACTTTGTAACCAAAACAGTGTTGCATACCTGAGTTATACTTAAGAATAGGGAAAATAAACTGTTGCAATTGTAACCGGTAAAATAATAGGGCAGATTTATAAATGCATTACCTAGAAATAGTTGTGTATGGAGAGAAATAGTGCCACCACCCTGTTCCAATTCCTCAAATTCCACATCCAGAATTGACTTTCAATGGCGAAACATCAATGGGCAAACAGCCTAAGCCACGTAACATATATCCTTGTAAACATTTGCAGGTAGTCATTTTGTAGATAATAATTTTTAATTAATTTTACACATTAAATATCGGTCTATTGGTTAAATCGGTATCATGTTTTATATATATTTTTAATAAATGGAATATGAGCGCGCGGGAAACACGAAACGGATGCAGGGCCGGGTGACTCATTGGGCTCTCCACCCACCTGTCGACTTTTCGAATTCGAGCCGAAAACATCAAGGGGCAAATAGCCCAAGTCAAGTAACATTTGTAAACATGTTTCCTGAATATTTTTATACTGTGCATTTTGTGCATTAAGTAAATGAAGGTCTTTTGCAGTAATTATTGTTTATTTATTTATCATTTTCATGTACTGAAAGGTAACTTTTATTTTAAACAAGTGACTTAACTAATTAATCATTTAATTTAACATGGTGTTTTAAAGCAACAAAAATAATGGTAATTTTGTTTGTGGTAATATTAATATTGAACAATGAACCCCTAGATAATTTCATAAATCATCTTCCTTGTAATCAGAGGATTAATTACAAGAGTCTGGTCTAGTGTGCCCGGCCAGAGTGCGAATGCGACTACTGAGTTGACGAACTAGTGATGGGAACTATCCGATAGAAACAAACGATTCATCCAGTTGTTGCGCTCCAACCGATTTATCAGATGGTTACTTCAATTTTCATCCGGATGAACCATCCATTAGTTCGCAAGCGAATCAACTGAACGGCATTATTATCCATCTACCTCAAAACCATCCGTCTATGTTTTCATTCAATTTTGAAACAATTCGTCCCTTATTTTCATTTGTTTGAAAACTACGAGTCAGTTATTTGATTACTGAAACTGTTCTGTTAATTGCCGAGTATTTGCGCCAAAGATAAAACAACCTATGTTAGCACCAATAGGTTAATCTTTTACCTTATTTAAATACTTCAACCTAAATACAAAATGTTTAAGGTTAAAAAATTATTCATTTATCCATTTGCAGGTGAACCATCTGCTCAGCGGCTCGACAGTATATATTTTTATCCGGATGGATACGCCATAAAACCCATGAAAACTATCCATCTGAATCAGGCTCGCGAACAGATGGTTTTTTCATCCATCATCCACTAGTCGGATAGTTCCTCCCATCTCCGCACACAGCGCGAGCCAATCCGCTCCCCACCCCAATACACAGGAAAAACATCGGATGAATCATCCATCTGAAAACTATCGGATGAAAGAAAAACCATCGGATGAACCATCGGATGGTTAAAATCAGTCGTTTGTCCCATCACTATGACGAACGATACTAAATAGCAGCGCCGCGCGTCAGAGCGGCCGGGTGGTATGGCGGTGCGCTGGGGGGGGGGGGGGCGGCGCGGGCGTGAGAGAAATAATGGTAATATCTTTAAAAAACGATTCCGATGCGACCATTTGACCGATTTCAAATCTGAAAACGCCAAAATTATTTTAAAATTTTTGTTTACAAAATGACTACCTGCGATTTAGAAAAATGATGATAGTAATCGTATTCTTCTCTAAAATATTTTTATTAAATAACTAAAATTTTTTTTACCCATATAGCGTACATTTCTTGTTCATGTTATATACAACAAAACTTACAAAACAAAAATCGGTCAATAACTTTGCATATTATCTTTAATACAAATTTGCCACAGAGGTGCTGCTATCTATCGGGCCAGAAACACAACTTTTTCTGGGATGTTTAGCCTTAACAGCTGAAGACGGAAGACGGAGGGAAACGGGCTTAAGACGTTAAAACGGGTAAAGGATATTGTATGGAGGTTCTTCGTCAGGAGGTCCGGAGAAGAACTGGGGATGCGAGCAATAATAATAACTGAAATGGGTACGTTTGGAAGTCATGTGCAACAACTACGTACGCTCAGTGGTGGCACATGACGATCGTCTCAAACAACAGAATAACCGAATAACAATCTTTATTGCCATTGACCTGTAGGAACAGAAATAGGCAAAGTCAATACACAATGTACATGTTACAGCAAGACAAGTAGTTACAAGTGGTAGGTTACTTAAAATTGTATATCTTTTGTACAGTTAAGGAATTCATCTATTGTATAAAAAGGATTTAAAGTACAGAAACGAGTACAGAAACGAAAGTTGCCCTGTTCATTACCTTTATTCTGAAAACTGTCTTGACAGAACCTGCACAAAATCTTCAGTTGACATAAAATGTGAAATGAGACTAGATCTAGTTTCCAACTAATTATTAGACATTATACTATTAACTATTAGAAGTATAATATTTACTCATCTGAAGTAACGTAATGTTTTCATACGGTTTAGTAAATAAAAGACCAATAGTAAATTTTAACCGTGCTAAATAGTTTTAATTTCCAAGATGGTAAGTTCATAGGAAAAAACATTTTCTTTTCGTCCACTTAACTACACCTGGCTCCTAGGAGAACATTGAGAGACATTTGTAAAGGCTGCAAAAGTTTCCAAAATGCAACATTTAAGATAAATCACGTTTTTATCACATCAACCAACCCCAACCTGGGCGGGTATCACGGTATCACCCGCGCCTCAAGACGGGCTCCTCGTGGGCTCCCCAGGGGCGCCTGGGCACCTGGATGCCCGCGGTCATGCCCAGTGGGCACCTCCGCTCAGCTGCCGCCCGCATTGTGCCCGGTGACACTGACAGTGACGCGCGCTGGCGGGCGGAAAAATAAACACACGCCATTGGCTGATCGAGATCATAACAAACACGCGAGGAATGCGTGGAGAAGTGGCGAGGGTGCAGTGCGGGTACGGGCGGTTACTGGCGGGGGAATAGGGAAAATCATTTAGGTGATGAGAATATTTGTTGACAAAAGGACTTGTACCCTATAACTTATATACCAGTTCGAGCAATCTTGATTTAGGGTATTTAAAAAGTTAACTCTTACAAGAAAAATTAAGGAATGTTTGTGAACATAAAGAATGTTTGTAAGTAAGGTCATAAAGAATTGTGAAATGTTTTCTTCCGAAGCATATATTTGCAACTTAGCTCAATGTTTGTGTGTTGAAAAATATAAATTTATAAAAATTAAAAATAAATCAAAATTAGAAATTTTCTATTAACATTGTGAATTTTTGTTACTGGGAACTTACCATCTTGAAACTTAAAACTGTTCAGCCCTATTAAAACGTATATGGTCTTTTATTTAATAAACCGTATAAGAACGGTACATTAATTCAGACATCTACATATTACTTTTAATAGTTAATTCATAGTCTAATGACACCCTGTATGTCTTAAATCAACCAACCGCATGCGGGGGTGATTTTGAAAGCATATTATTGGTCCAACGCAAAAACAAAGCTTGGACCCAGAGCTATAGCAATGCACACTTTTCTATTATTTTCTCCATTTAAACCCAAGGTAAAACCGTTCATCATGTTATTATTATAGGATTACAACGTTAAATAGATTGGAACGAGTTGTTTCAATAAGTGAAACATCGCAAATATCAATGCCCATCAGCATAAAATGTATACCTTTTGTTTACTGAATCTATTTAAATACCCCTCTTCAAAGGGTATGAATAAGAGATGCATGTACGTATTATTCAATCTATACTAATTTTGTTACGAAAGGCAGAATAGGCTACATAACTATTTAGGATTGGGCGATAGAGTATAATCCATCCAGTTGATGATTAAAATATTAGTTGCGTTGCAATGAAGTATTATTTGGAACGACCTTTGTGCTTTCGAAAGTGGGGATCAAAGTGGGTGTTTAAAGGTCTTTGTACTTCATACAGTATATCTATGTAAACATTGCAAATTCAACAGGTATATAAACAATTAATGGTTATTGCCTCTGATCTGTATTTTAGATATTATTGTTATAAAGTATTATTTATTGTAATCTTTATATTACGTGAAAAAGTATCGAATTCACTTTCACAATTAATCCCCCCTAAGAGTTCAGAGGGTTAAGTAATTAATAAGAGTTTTTAAGGATTTCATTCACTGCAAGTTCAAGTGACATATTGAAGTTCTTCTTACTGTGACTTCTAGACAGCATAGTTTATATGATTACAGAAAGTCGAAATCAAAATATCAATAGATTGATCAGAAAGTCAACTAATTGATCAAAATAATTCAATTTTTGTATTTCATATTGTTGTGTAAGGTTTTTTCCTTAGTTTAACATTTGAAGTATTGGTAGCACTTGTTGATGAATGAAAGAAAAATGTATGAACAAATTCAGTACTATATATACATAAGGACCATCCTTGCACACTAAATGCGGATAATTTGTTATGTCCTATAAAACTTGGTGCACGTAAACGATACGTTCTACACAGCCACTGCTTCAATCAAAAATATTTGTTTACCATCGGAGAAAACATTTCCAGAAAAGGGAAAAAACATTGATGCGTGTCATTCGCATCACTCGAAAGTGCCGTAATTTAACGTTCAACACGGATTATTCTTTATTCCTAACGATTTTTTCCTTGGCGTACAATAACCGAAAGACCTCCTCACCATCGCCATTTGTGACCCGCCAAGGGAAAAGGGACCTTAACTTCCATTTTTTTCGAAATTGTGTTATTACTATATCCTTAATCTATATTGAACAACTAACAAATTGGTGAAAGAATTTTCAAAAAAATGACAAGAGTCATAAATTTTTGAATTTGAAATATTAAAAACATAAATTTTAGGAAATCGAGGTCTAAAGTTTTGCAAATTCCTAACTTCAATTTTTTTATTACTACTTACATTATTGGCTGTTTTATATATCATTTTGTCAGAAGTCGAATATGAATCCACCATTGAATTTGTGTCGGTTGTTTTTATTTTTTGTCAAATGTTGCTAAAATAGACAGGAGCAATAAAAAAATACAACGTTTCTAAGACAAAATGTCTTGTTACATGATAAAAACTCAAGAAAAGTTTTTATTTTAAATTATGATAAGAATTTATTATAAAAAATCTTAACAAAATATGACATTATATTAGGTGTATGAGTTTTTACTTATATATTTGTTGACCTTCAAGTACATTTTTGTTTGTTTTGAAACTTCACTTTGACCATGACCTACGTCGTCAACTACTTCTTTGGGAAGATCCTGTACATTTTCATGATCTGATTCCTGGATAAGGGCTTAGCAAGTGTTGCATTTATTCCTCACAGAACTCTCGGATTTTCTTCAAAGCTTTAACTTCAAAGCTTTAATATAGCATCGGGGAAGTCAAGGTCTCTTTTCTCCTGATTGCATGGGTTTCGAAAAAAATTAATCTGACCATGTTATAAGTTTTCAGGTGTAAGATGGACCAAATATTGTTTGGAAACATATAAATAATAAGGAACAATAAAATCAGAAAAAGTGTTTTTTTTTACCCTATCTTCTAAAACTTGCAGTCCTGTAAAATTTTGTCTGGGACGATAGGTCCCTTTTCCCTTGGCGGGTCACAATTACAGGCACAAAGGCAGCAGGTGGCAGCGCCTAGCGAAGAGCTGTAATTAGGCCGCAACAGGCGAGGCTTGTATTGCTATGAATATTGATAAGCCATCAACACCACTCCACTTTTATTTGCATCATCAACAACTCTCGACAGCAATAGCTCCCAGCGCTGTCTCTGGCTGAGAGCTCCTTCGTGGAACTGCGAGGAACTGGCGTGTTCGTGTAACAAGAGTTATTTAAGGTGAGTGGTTTTTTCCTGATGGTTGAATTTTCTTGAGAGGAATTTACAATGAAGTCGAAGGATGAGATTTAAGATATGAGAATCAAAACGATACTTCGTCATGCGGAAAGTCCGAGTCAGATAATATAAGGACGCGGCCACGAGATCCTTTGATGGTAAAATAAACATTAGTTTTATGAATGGTTTGGGCCACGAACTAGGATTATGATGGGAAAACCCATCTTCAGTTTACATGTAGACCGAATGATAATAAATATACGGATTCGAAATCGATCTCTATCTATGATTCTACATCACCAGAATCTGGCAGGCTTATATGTACTTACGTCCTTGTTCATATATAGGTCCTGTTTATTGCTGTTAAAATAGGGGTTACATGTAAATTTAGGGTATTTTCATCAATATCCTGTTTATTGCTGATAAAATAGGGGTTATATTGTAAATTTAGAGTCTTTTCATCAATATAGGACAAGGTATGTCAATTGCACTACCAATTACTGCTGCTTACAAGAGGAGTCCTCTTTAAAGGGGTTGGATGTTTTTTCTGGTAAATTACTAACTAGAATTAAAAATACAGAACTGTATCTCAAATAATGAAAAATAGTTAAACTAATTTCTTCTAACCAAAATTTTTTAAATTCATATGGGAAGAAGAACTTTTATGTTGGAAATTAAAAAAATGTGTTTTATGCTATTGTTTACGAGAACATCTAGAACTTCATGACCTTATGTCGGTAGGATTATATATTAATGGTACGATGATATAGATATTTGTAAATATGTTCTTGAACCCATTTAGAGTAGTGTTATGTATAAAATCAAATCACATCAATTACTAATGATTATATATTTCCGATAATTTTGCAATTTCTGTTAAAAAATTTAATGCAAATATGAACTTTGTGTCCCTGTAACTTCGTATCTTCGCCGTAAGACAGGTGGTACGATGATTTGCATATTTGGAAATATATTCTTCAGCCAATTACATTAGTAATGTAATTTTTCCTGTAATCAAATTAATCAATAACTATTGTTGCAATTACTGTTAAAAAATTTAATGTAAATATGAACTTCATATCCCTGTAACTTCGTATCTTCGCCGTAAGACAGATGGTACGATGATTTGCATATTTGGAAATATATTCTTCAGCCAATTATATTAGTAATGTAATTTTTCCTGTAATCAAACTAATCAATAACTATTGTTTGTATAGTTCCGATAATTTTGCAGTTGCTGTTATTATTAGAGAAAGCGCCAGAGTCGTTCGCGGTAGCACGGCTAGGCTCCAAGGACTCTTAAAATAGTAACAGAAAAAGCTCGGTTTGTTATTTATTCCATATAAGATAAAATCTTTAAGTTCACGAATGATTTTCATACCCTCTCCTAGATCGTTGAGTTGGTTGGATTCCAATAAACTATTTTGTTTCATATTTCTTTGAATTTTAAAACCTCTACACTACCATTGACCATCGATATTTACATCGATGCCAATGACTAACACATCTGTAATAAATTTTAAATCCACACCGGTATACACGTTGCCACTGTAAATTCCCTCACGCCCTCCCCACCCCCTTCCCCCTCTAATTACACAACGTCGCCCGGAGGTATCGGAGGTGTCTACGGAACTAATAATAAATGTGGGTATTATCTGCGGGACGAGACTAATAACCGGGGAGCCGTGTCGCGGACGTGGCCGGGGTGGCGATGGGGCGCTACGTGCACTACGTGCCGCGACTGAGCCGGCCGTAATGCGACGTAACTCCCGGGGCCTCGCCCCCGGCACGCCCGGGACCATGGGACACCGAGAGGTGATAAATCTGGGGCTATGTAGGTGGAGTTTTTATGTAGGTACGCCATTTTTAACTGGTTAAGCAGTTGGTCTTGTTGACGCTAGGTGTGTAAAAAACCTCGCAGTCTTGGAATGTTTTTCATAATCAGTTTAGGAGGTGATAATAAGATCTGGAGGTGTAGGTGGAAATACGATTTAATATACGTCATTTTTAACGGGAGTAGTCCTTGGTCTTGTCATTGCCAGGTGGTTAAAAAGACTTGTGGTCTTGGAATATATATCATAATCAGTTAAGATTGGCAGTAAAAAGGGAGTACACGTAAACGTTAGTATATTTTCATATCAAGTTAAGAATTACTCGAACGTGTTTGCATTTTGTCCTCATAACTGGGCGTTGTGGTAATCTGTAAAAACATTTTGTCTGTGAAAAAGTAAATACTGTATAATAAACATGCATGCGTTTACAACAGTAACTGAACCACTGCGGACTTTGATAAATTTAAAAATTAAAGACTTATTATTCTTCTACTTGGTTTAGGAGTTTTCTTCTATCCTTCTTTTGGCTTAATGGATTTATGGTGCAAAATTTCTTTGCCACTTTTTCAACACTCTCCCACTCTTTCTTCACACATACTTCCTAATAAACACACAAAGTTTTACTTATCTTGTAATTTATATCTAACACTTAAAATGGTCCGATTGGAACAAGGTTTTCTGCTTCATTGACTTAAGGGTGCAATACATGATTTGTCATTCTTTATCACACTCTCCCTTCAATCATCCTTGCCTTAAAAGCAGTGCAATACATGATTTGTCATTCTTTATCACACTCTCCCTTCAATCATCCTTGCCTTAAAAGCAGGCGCATACGTTGTTAGACACTTGCTCTGCGATGTTGCAGATATGATGGGCGATTCGAGAACGAATCGTTCAATTTGAACGACTCATCGAGAGAATCGTGATTCTTTTTGAAAAAGAATCAATTCTTCGCGCGAATCATGATTCGCTTATTACTAGGAGCAAACGCCAGTTTTGTTTCAGATTAGCTATTAATAAAAATTACATATAACAAAAAATGTTTATGTTATTGGCCTTGAGGCAACTGGGTTATGTTTTTTCGGGTTTTTTGTTTCATCAAGGTCAATGAAATATAAATTAAAAAGAGTAGCTTGATAATCAGAAAAATAGTCCACACAACTCTTTTAAACTATTGGTTCATCTGTGACTCGGTGGTTCGAGTCTTCTAGTACACTGAAATCGCTTTTATTTCTTGGGTTCTGATTGAAATCATACACTTTGGGTCAGAATTAAAACTCAGACTCAGAATTAAAATTTTACTCTGAGGTCCAAATACAAAAACACCTTTTTATTCAAAAACGGCCGGTTGGTTGTATATTTTACGTCTTCCCGCAGAGTATTATAGGAATTAAAGAATCTATTCAAATTTAGATTGATAATTGAGATTAAGTGATTCAAATGAATCGATTCGAATGAAATGAATGAATAGAATCTAACTGTCCATCACTAGTTGCCCATGCCATTTTGACTGTAAATGCTACAAGTCTCAGAAGGCAAAGTAGGTAGCGATTACCTTTATCTGGAGTTAGATCGAACCAGATGCAACTCATCAAAATTGTAACGCATGGTTTTCTATGCACATTACGTGTTCGCTATACCTAAGGTGACCAGACGTCCCGTTTTGAACGGGACAGTCTCGTTTTTAGCGACGTGTCCCGTTGTCCCTACGAACTCTCTCGGGACGCCCATTTGTCCCGTTTTGGCGGTATTGGTAAGAAAAATACTAAAAAAATACGTTTTAATATAAAAAACTCTGAAATAATTTTTTCCGGTTCTTTTGTAGCTCCCTAGTAACTTAAAATGAATAATACAGATGAACTGGATTCAGGCACATATTTTCAATCTGAAAAAGTCTAAAAACTACCAAAATGGTCTTAATTTTTCAAAATTTTCCGGGGGGGAACCCCGGGACCCCCTCTCTTTGTGGGGGCTATGGGAATACGTTTTAATGTAAAAACTCTTTAAGTAAATTTTTTGGTTCCTTTGTAGTTTCCTAACTTAAAATTGATGGTACATATGAACTGGAGTCTAGCATATATTTTCAATCTGAAAGAGTGTAAAAATGCACCAAAATGCTCTTATTTTTTCAAAATTTTCCGGCGGGGGGTATGGAAATACGTTTAAATGTACAAAACTCTTACGTACATTTTTTCGGTTCTTTTGTAGTTTCCTGATAACTTAAAATTAATGGTAAAGATGAACTGGAGTCTAGCACATATTTTCAATCTGAAAGAGTCTAAAAACGCACTAAAATGCTCCTAATTTTTCAAAAATTTTCGGGGGAGAGCCCCCGGACTCCCCTCTCTTTCTGGGGGGTATTCCATACCCCCCCCACGCCCCGGAGGTCGGCGTCCCGTTTTGGCTGTTCCAAAATCTGGTCACCTTAGCTATACCCTCCCTAATTTACAAGAGACGTGACATCTCCTCGTCTCCTTATAGATAAATAAGAAGAGATCAATAAGTTATTCCCTCCATCACCGACCTCCCTTCACTCCTCATTACCACAGCCGCAGCCGCAGCCGCAGCCGCAGCCGATGTCGTGTGTGATTGCCCCCACTCCGGCCGCCGAGGCCGCTGTCAGCAGCAGATGGTATCTCGGGCCGATGGCAGCCAATTGGCGGCCGCGCTGCCGGCAGCTGCCGGGCGCAGTGGGCTCCTCCTACCGCTGCCACGCTGCCTACACTCCGGCCATTACTGCCTGACTGCCTGACACACGAGTCTCGGCGATGTGGGTAGTTCGTAGTTGATCGATGTATTTCGACTTGTTCGTACCGTACGACTATTCTGTATGATATTGGTTGGAAATCGATGAAAATGTGGAATTACAAATAATAACCGTCCATTTCCATTATTTATACCGTGAAAAGAGTAGTCGATCAAGCAATCGAATTAATAGATTTATTTGGTCATGTAATCTTTGAGGTTTTGTGAGACATTTGTGTGATTAAATGAACAAAAAATTACATTAAGAGGGTTTCTTACCTAAGCCGAAACCTTTAAGCGTTTCCAATTCTCAAAATTAAATTGAATTCCATACACGATTTAAAGAGATGAAGGTGCCTTGTGCTTATGGGAGTTTTAACAGAATGCATATTTATGCGTTCAGAATATGCGCGTACATATTGCTATGCGTTAATTGAATTTGTTAACTTTGAAGCTTTTAAATAAAAAATAATGATCGAACTCATAAATATAGCAAAATAAATAATGAGTAAAACTCTATTTAATATAAAGAGCATAGGGAACACTCCGCAAGTCTTTAAAATTGGATTGTCAGTTAGAATTGTTTTTAACTGAGAGCGCTTAAATGACACTGCATGCATGGACCATCGAGTTAAGGAAATTGAAAGAATTTAGCAAGGGGCTTTAATACATATCCTGACCTCCTAGAGACTTTTGTATGCAGAATAACTATAACTGTATGGCACCGTCTTGAGTTCATTACAATAACAATGGGTTTAAGCAAACTAAAGAAAGCGTTGAAAGCCAAATTAATTATCAACGTTTTAAATAATAAAAAGAACGAGTTTTAATACTTTATTTATTTTACATCCCTTTGTCTCTAAATGGACGTAAATTATACCAAGAAAGACAGTCTCACACCTCATATCTAATTTTGGAGGATTCTCACAACCAAACTCAATCCATAAAGTATTCGTGTTTAATATCCAGATAAAAAAATGTTCCTTCCTTTCTTAGCGCAATATAGATAACATGAGAAACATATTCTACGCATATTTAACTCGTTAAGCACTTGGTCTTGTTGATGCTATAGGTGTGTAAAAAACCTCGTAATCGAAATGTTTATGATAATCAGTTTAGGAGGTGATAATAAAATCTGGAGCTTTGTGCGTAAAGCTACGATTTAATATACGTCATTTTTAACAGGAGTAGTTATAGAAGGTTTGCAGAACACGTTACCGTTCATAAGTTCAAGAATTGAAAACAAACTAAAAAGATAAATGTAAATTCTATATACACCCGATGAAGACTATAGGTTAATCAGAACTATTTATTTAAAATCACGTATTAAAATGTATTTAACAATTATTACCACAACGCTAAAATAACATAATAACATAAAATCCCACCCGCAAAGTTGTCGTTGATGTCACAGTATCAAAGTAATTCCAAAAACACATCCCACGTGCAGTAATTGCTGCTGACCGTGGTGTGGAAGGTGGAAGGATGGAAGGACTATCATTATTTATTTTGTGGCCCGTCATTAGACCCGGCGTGTATGTTTTCGGAATAATTCATATCTTCAAATCACTATCATCAGCGCGGTCGTTAGCACTGACGGACGGACGGACGGACGGATACACATTGCTGAGTCATCATCTCGCATCACGGCCGGGGTGTGTGTGATTTCACTCTAGAGGTCTGTGATGATACGGCTGCCTACTCTGACGTCTTTGGATTTGGATCATGCGATGATTTCACTTTACAGATGCCTTTGGATCACGGTAAATTTTTAACTTGTGCTCCTTTGGGTCATAACGAGAGATTATTTGCAATATTAAAGCTAGATAATGGTAGATAGTTTCGTTTTAAAGGTCTTTGGGTAGTAAAAGACAACTTAACATTAGACTGTATGACATGACTAATCTCGGTGTACACTCTATCATCTTTGGATCGTAGTACACTGTGATTTAGGTTTACAGAGGCCTTGGGATGAAGACGATGAGACCACTTGAAAGGTCTATAGACAATGAAAGATGAGTCGACTTTTTCAAACCCTTCTTTGGATCATCATATACTTTAACTTTTAAAGTATATGATATGCTTGGTCTTTGGATCAAGGTAGATAACAGTCTGCATACTTTGACGACTTTTGATTAATAATTAATTTTATTTTACAAGTCTCTGACTGTCCAGGCAGCTTACTCCAAAGTCTTTGATGCTGTTATGATACTTTCGCCTTCTACTGACACAGCATTGATATAGAAGATCTTAAATGTATGAAGATGGATGTTATTCATTTCTCTTCATAAATCGCTGACACATCACCTTCTAACTTTACCCACGTTTCAAACTTGTAGAGGATCCTGTACTTGTGATCAAATCCTCGAGTAAAGACAATTGAGTTTTCCAAGTCTTACTGCTTTTCCATAGTTTTTTTTGTCGCGAATAGATATAACTTTATATTTACTTTCCTGATTTATATAACTCATATCTTATACATCATATCATTCATCACGTCACGCATATGCGTAGCACTACTCCAGAGAAGGAAGCAATATCAAGTGTCATAGTCCTCAGGTTGACCAAAGGCCAAGAGGTTTACAATAGAGATCTAGCTATGCTTTCACCCCTCCTTCGCTTCGGTCTTGCTACACGCTCGCGGGTGATTGGATAGGTCTTTCACACTCATGTGTGTTAGATTGGATAGGTCTTTCACTTCTGTTGTACTCAATTCACTGGCGAATCAATTTAATTCTAGTGGAATTGGGAATTGGTCGGTGATGGCTAGATAACCTTGCGAAGTGACCGCCAAATTCCTCAGCTACGGTGATGGGGTGAAACGATCTCTGTCCTCCTTTAGATTGAGTAGGAGTCTTATTCTATTTATTTTATCTATTCTGCATACCAATCACTCATAAGAAAATCTCTCTCTAACTTTGCTATTTATTGATTTGTACATCTGCGGATTATCTCAACGTTTTGGAAAATAGTCCAATATATACTCATATTATACATCCAACTTCAAACTTTGTTTTATGAAAACTTAAATTCAACAAAGATAGAATTGAAATTAGATCCAATATCGAATTTCCTCCAAACTTGGCCATGAGTTCACTCAGAATTAATCTGACGGTAAACGTTGAAGCAAACTTGTCTTTGCCGGGTTGTTCCTACCCAAGGATACGCCCAACGACCTAATCCACGTGTATATGAAAGTACCTTAAAGAAAAATTATTTACAAATAAACATTTACCCCCACCCTACAAGCTGAACGGTCATTCCTCGCTTCCCCACGGTCGATAGCAAACCATGTGGCTCTGCATTATAAAACAGCCATTACACAAACTGCGCCGCGGTCGCTCGACAGGCGATATTACCGCTTCATCAGCTGATTGTCTGTCATGGCGGACTGTCATTTGGCGGGAACGGCGGTCATTATGGCGGGAACGCCCAGCCAATTACCTCCCGCTGCAGCCTTCGCACCTGGGCTCCTCCGCGTTTACCTTCAGCGTTCGCGTCCAACTTGTATGGCGTTCGGCAGACTTCTGTTTTTGTATTTAACCAATATTAAGTTATTGTTTTCTTTGGCGTGACTGTAAATTGACATAACAAACGTGGTTTGAGAATAATTAAAATTATTTTGGACTTTGGGAACTACCAATCACCTCACATCGAAATCCAACTATATTTTATAGACCGGCGCGTGGTTCGAATGTTAGACTGGCAGCACGGAATCGAACATCTGCTAAAAGTAGATACCGAAATGTAATAATAAAATACTGATACATAAAAAACATACTGTTATAATTAGAGAAAAGAGATAGTAACAGTTAAAAAAACATCTTAACACAATGATTTCTTAAACAGCAACTCAATAAAATTATAATAGTTTAAAAATAAATTTATTTATCATAATACAATTGGAAATAATAATATCCTGAAAAAAAGTTGGATTCAAATGAAATTTACAATGAAAAATATTTAAATGTACCATAATTTCAATATAAAATTAATGATTGGTTAATCAAATTACGGTAAGATTCTCGAATATAGTGTGCGCATATTCTGAAAGTATTTTAAACTCTTGAAGTAGATACAATATCACAAAAACGCCTCCACAGCGTTGGGATAAATAAAACCCGATGTAGCCTGATTTTTAAACATTCCACATAGCCTCTGCCACGCCACACACGGGATATGAAGGCAGTGTACACGGCGCGGTAGGGAAGGCAATATCGTGTACGAGGTAATACGTGGTAGGCCCAGGGCCGGCAATATCATCTGATACAAGGTGGCCGGACACAATGGCTCATAACCTGTCAACGCTGATAAATATTGGTCCCCGGAGTCGCCACCGGACAATGATTGGTGTCCGGCACCGGGCAGGCTGGGTATTGCTACTGATACTGATACTGTCCGGCACCGGGCAGGCAGGGTATTGCTATCAGCGACCACATGGTGCAAATAGACGGTGCATGCCTATCTTACTTGCATTACAGCAAATGTGACCCGCCAAGGGAAGAGGGGCCTTATCTTCCCAGACAAAATTTTATAGGACAGCAAGTTTTAGAGAATACGGTAAAAAACAAATTTTCTGATTTTTTTTACTTACTGTTTGTATGTTTTCAAACAATATTTTGTCCATCTGACACCTGAATTTAACTTTTAACATGGTTAAATTATTTTTTTTCGGAACCCTTGCAATTTGGAGAAAGGGGACCTTGACTTCCCCAATGCTATTTTAAAGCTTTGAAGTTAAGAAAATCCGAGAGTTCTGAGAGGAATAAATTCAGGACTTGCCAAGCCCTGATCCAGGAATCAGATAATGAAAATGTACAGGATCTTTCAAAAGAAATAGTCGACGACATAGCTCCTGGTCCATGTTGAAGTTTCAAAACAAACAAAAATGTACTAGGGGGTCAACAAATAAAAACGTGAAACTCAGACACCTAATATAATGTCGTACATTTTGTTAAGATTTTTTATAGTAAATTCTGATTTGAGTCAAAAGATAAAATGAACTTTAGTTTTTATCATGCAACAAGGCAGTTTGTCTTTAGAACGCTGTGTTTTTTTATTACTGTTATTTAAGCAGCATTTGACACAAAATACTAACAATTGACACAAATTCAATGGTGGATTCATATTCAGTTTTAAATTTCTGACAAAATGATGTATAAAACATAACCAATAATGTAAGTAGTAACAAAATCATTTAAGTTAGAAGTTTGTAAAACTTTAGACCTCGATTTCCTAAAATTGATGTTTTTAATATTTCAAATTCAACAATTTATAACTCAGGGATTTTATAAGATATCTTGAACATTTTTTCACCAGTTTGTTTGGTGTTTAGTGTAGATTAAGGATACACTAATAACTCAATTTCGAAAAAATGGAAATTAAGGTCCCTTTTCCCTTGGCGGGTCACAAATGGAGTCTGGGCCGCAATATTGTCTAGGCATAGAAACATAAAACGGCGTTTAAAACCGCGTAATCTGACAGTGCTCATGTTTCAAACAACTCATAGTTAATACCACTAAGCATTAAGGCTTGAGATTGAAGTTTTGCAAGTGAAGAGTCCTTTAGTTTTTAACAGTAAGGTAAAGTAAGGGTTTTCTAGTATCAATCATATTGAAAAGAATTATATTGAAAAAAAATGAAAAAGTCACAAGATTGTATTGAACTTAAAATATCAAATACTTCACTTAGCTAGAAAAGGCGCTGATGATGGAACAATTTCCGAAACCGGTTCGCCAAACCAATTTACAAGATTGTTTATTGACGTAAGTAAATAATATTACAGATATTAACAATCAGTTGCTACAATAAAACCAACATTGAACTTAAAAAATGTATATGAAAAAAGTAGTCGTCTGCTACTTTTTGAATTATTGGTCAGGTACAATAAAAACGGTGGAAATTGTTGCTAAAGATTTGAATTTTTAAATCGTATTTTTTGAAAAAAAATAGCTGCCGTATTTTGGTCGATAACTTAGTTATTGTGGGAGAGTTTATCCGTGCGTCGCCGTCGCGCCTGCATAAAAACGAAGTCAATCCTAAACTGCTGTTTACAAAAATATTGTCGACTAAAAACATACAAAAGTGGTATCAAATTAAAGGTCTAACTCTCACAATTACTACGGTACCAGTTATAAATGGTTTAGAAGCAGTTTACACATCATAGGAACGTCACAGGTGCATTCCATGGTGGCAGTTTCTCTAAAAAAATGTAAGGACAAGCTTCTAGGTTATCAGTGATTACGATGTGTAAACTGCCTGTTAAACATTTATATTTGGTACTATAGTAATTCTGGGATTCAGATCTTTAATTTGACAATACATTTGTAATTTTTCATCCAGTTTTTTTCATGTACGGGACTAGAAGCAAATTTAGGCTTCAAATCGCGCCCCGTGTGCTCCGTCTACTTGTACTATGTGGACGCTGATTGCAACCGATACCGTACTGTGCGGCAACTGACGCGCAATCCACTGCTGGTAAACGTATACGTCTCCTATGTTGTTTACGATTACAAGCTTATAAGCTTAGTTATTAAAATTTGAAAAAGGGTGCCAGAAATGTCCTCAAACTAAACAAAAAATTATCAAAAATATTAGTAACGAGTGTGTAACAGTGTAACAAAATAATAACTTAAACTAAGAAGTTGTTAGCCGATCTCTGGCTTTGTTAAAGTTAATGACTGTGCGAGGCCACCTAGAAAGCTACAAAGCTTAAGTTGTGTGTTGGAAGCTGAATATACGATGAGGGATGTAAAATGTAAAATACAAGCTATAAATATATCACCGAATGAGTTTTCATAAAATGCCACTGTAGGGTAACGTAGAGATAGCATTTCAAGATGAAAAAAACTGCTATAGATGATAAACGTAAGAAAAAGGTAATAAAACATCATCATAAAGAATTAAACCAAATAACTATAGTTACACTAATTTAAACTTTGTGAACAGAAAATTGTAGTTTTGAACAATTTATCCATAAAAACGAATCTATTTTAATGTGTAAATATTTTTACAATATTGAACTCACTTGGTAATAAAAAAGTTTTTACGTACTAACAAAGAAACGCAAAGGAAAGCCGCGAAGTGAAGAAGTGTGGCTAAAGCCGCGAGGGGTACAAAAGTCACAAGTGGACATTGTGTGATGTAGTAAAGATACGGCCATTGATGAGCTTTCATTCATAAAACAGCGACAATAGCCATAGTTGTGAATGGTCGCGTACAATACTCCTGTCTGGCTAAACATATTCCACTATTGACCTGACTTGTTAAGCTCGGTTATTATGTTATAATGGGAGGGGAGGGGACGACTTCAATACTAGCTTTTTGTGGGTTTGTTGATAGAGTTCTCTATGGAAGAATATCGCGAGGATCTCAAATCATCATCAGGGGTGTGATTCCGTGTCAATTGTGGATTTGATTTCCTTCAGATAATTATTATGTTGGTTCCTAATTTAATCCATTTATTATATAATTGTAAAATGGGACATTTCCCAGCTGATACAATCTTGAGTAATTTATGTAAAGAAAACAACAAGTAGGTCGCATAGAGATTTTTATAAACAGGGTCGTCGAAAAAAGTGTCATTAATTAATAACGGTACTCTAAAAAGAAATATATCCATTGAGGCAAAAATGTGCAGATCTTTAACTTTTTAAATATTATAAATAACATTATGATAATTGAAATCGAATTATCAAATATTAGACCAACAAGAAACATTGTATGATTTTATATTGGCTAATCGAATTTAATTTACAGCGTTAAAATTATAAGAGTGACTTTATGGACAAATAATATAGGATCAACACGTTCAGAAGGTCTAGAAGAAACTAAGTCCCATAAATATGAGAATTTGCCAAATATGCAGATACGTTTGTTCTTAGAATAGAATATTTATATAATTTTTTTAAACGACTTGATGAACTGTTTCTTATTTGGTTTGACACTTCAATAAAAAACAAAATCAAAATTTGTTGGCCACAAAAGTGATCAATAAGAATAGTTAACTATGGTCACCTGAAGAATCTTGCCATGATTTTTTTAAGGAATCAAAAAGCATGACCGCTATACACTATATTTAATTGAATTCTTCAAATTACTTAAAAGCAAGAAAATATCAAATCCAATTCTAAATTCATCGCACCACAAAAAAGGCAAATCATCAAAATAATTTTAAAAATCGAAACATTAAAGTAGGATCGAAAGATATTTTAAAATTAAAGAAGTTTAGAACATCCACTTTTGTACTACTCCCCAAATTTAATAAGCGTAAAAATTTAGGAAAATTTAAATGGTAATTAGCAAACTTATTTAAAATTGTAAAGCAATAAATCTAATTTGCATATGAATATAAAAAAAAACACCAATCCTACTAGCTACCCTGCTCACAGAATGACAGCAACATGAGCGAATGTCAACATTCTGCCTTGAGTGAGCTACTTTTACAAACATTACAACGTCTGTTCTTTGTCTAGTGTTATAAGTTTTCCTATCTTTTAAAATATCAACACCCTTGGATTTTCTTCTTTAGCACCACCCCAACAATATCGTATGACTTACAAGTGCGCCAATACAACATCTATTGATGAGCCTTCATTCATAAAACAGCTACAATGGCCATAGCTGACAATGGAAATAGTGTACAGTAGCGCAGTCTAGCTTAACACATTCTGCTACAGACTTTTAGTCTGGTAATTATGTTACAATAGGAGGGGAGGGAGGACGACTTCAGTGCTTGCTTTTTGTAGTACTGTTCCTTCCTTATTGAAAAATTGCAGAAGGTTCGCTATATTCAGTTTTTATTGCTTTACGGAGCGATTTAAATTTTGACTGAGAGTACGTGCTTTTTAAAAAAATTAGGGCGTAGAATTCATACTTAGTAAGGATTCGGGAAGTTTATTAATGTTCAAAGAAAAGTTACAAAAAAAGTAAAAAATGTGAAGTTGTATACAAAAGATTTTCCTAGACAAATCGGTCAAGTTTTATATATTTTAAAAATGTTTACTCAGACCTTTGTGTTGTAATGTTTTCTCAGACAATCAGTTTTATGAAAAATCGTATGCGTTTCAATGTGTAAAAATTTCTATCGAGAAGATCGAGCGTAATGTATTTTAGTAACTGTACATCTGCCAGGTACTTTAATTAATTAGTTTAGGTGTTTTGGCATTAATTTCTTCTAGTTTTAGTCCAAAAATAAAAATATCAATCAACTAGATTTATTGGATTTCACACCAGCAGTCAGTGTGATGATAATATGTACCTAAAATATTGATTTTTTTGTATCAAATTGAATACGAACCGAAAAAACATTTATGAGGAATAAAACTTAATAATTAAACCAAATATTTCTTCACTCTCCACTAGCGTTATGAAACGATTGCGTATTCGTACCCTCAGGATCCGGTACGGACCCTCCCCTATCTCACCCCCCCCCCCCGAGCTGTCACCCCCAGGGGAGGAACTGGTTGCTATCGGGGGCGATCTGACGGCCTGACGAGTTCCGCCGGAAGTTCCCCCTCTCCCCCCTCCCCTCATCTACGATCACGATGGCGGGTCACCACCTCCTCGGTCCAGATTTAATTCTTTGTCCGCGATGAAATTGATTTTTAAACCGTTGTAAGCGGGTATGGGGCGCGGTATGGGGTAAACACAGTGATTACGGCGCCGGGGCCGACCCGCCGCGCCGGTGGTTACGATGATTACAGTCGGCCGCTGTTGTGTAGTTGGGTTGTCAATGTCGCGGTGACTTAGGGGGCAGCGTCGTTCAGTTTGAAGCGGAAAGTGATTGCTAAAATTGTTATAGTTTCACTTAAAACGGTTCCCTTGATAATTCAAGACATGAAAAAGTATCCGCAACTTTAAAACTTAATAGTAAAGCCAAAAAAGGCCGAATCCTCGAAGGCGTCAAACAATATTTTCTATCTGCCTTTCTAACTCGGGAAGCTAATTAGCATTTTATTTTGCACTTTTATTATTTTATCATGACAATTCAGCTCTAAGGTATTATTTGAAGCATTTTAGTTTTACAAAAATATGTATTTATAAAAATAAAATTTTTGTATTGAATGAAAAAAGATGTTCATTTAAATTTATTTGACCAAAAGAGAGATCGTTAATGGATCCATTAGTTGAATCCGACTTTTAAATCATAAGATATGTGTTAACAACTATACAAATGAATTTGTTAAAATAATTTATTGTACCGCTGAGGTTTGGTCCCTTTTGAGTTTAAATTTTTTACTATTTTGCAGTCTTAATAAACATTTGGAGAACTCATGGTGTATAAAATGTCATTGTAAAATTTATTACAATTTATTACTTTAAACAGCTTAAAGGTAGGTACCGTATGTGTGACAAACTGTTCGGCAGGCAGCCATTTACTGATTTTACGGGACATTAAAAAGGCGTGCACTTTCAAGCAAGCGACGAAAATAATTCAGGGAAGTATCGTAAATTAGCGAAATTTGTTAAGATTTATAGCTATGTTTATTGTATTGTTTTATACAATTCATGATGGTGTACAAGTGCGGAACGTAGCTTATAGATTTCAAAAGTTAGCATTAGACAAATACAAACTAAAACCTTTTGGAATAAATACATTACTATTAGCCTATTACTACAAAGCGTCTAGTCATAATCATTGCAGACACTTAAGAATAGTATTAAAAACCCATTGTAAAGGTAAGTGGTAAGTGGTATATAAAATCCCCTGAATGTGTTCACGCATTTTCACTAAATACCCTATTGTCCTATTATATTTCAATGACTCGGGCAAAACCCGAGGCAAAAAGTACAGCGAAATCACAATAAAGTGAAAAAATCACAATAACCCCCCTCTCCTCACAAAGAAAATAACACAACAACCCCCCCCTTCAATGGAGCTAAAAAATCACAATAACCCCCCCTTCAATAAAACCCCCGAGAATGACCTTGACCTAAAAACCTCAAGGACGCGATCTTCGGCCATTCAAGTCACTGGCACCATGAGGGCCCCGCAATTTTCCTATAGGACCTGTTGCCGAGACGCGCGTCTTATTGTGGTGGGCCCCTCGAATTATTTAAATCACAATAAACGTTCAATCGGCTGGCGCCATTCACTATTTTGAAAAGAGCTTCCCCTGAATGTGACTTATGTGCCTGGAATGGATGAATGGGTGAATACCGTACAGCGGTACAGGTGGTATAGACAGCAACCCTTGCCGCCAACAAGTGGCTTTGTCCGCAGTGAATGGCCACTGGGGTAGTACAATGTTACGGCCATTGTGGGTAATGAATGAGAGGTGGTAATCCGGGTAGAATGGTAGCGATGGGTATTGGTGGGGGAGATAGTTTACTGAAGAATTAAGCTGTGACGAATCTTTTGCAAGGTAAAGAGTGGGAAAATAAAATACAAACACTTGTTACTATTAGCCGTCAATCACTGTCCAGTGCAACACACAAAGAACGCTATTCCACGATTATCTTCCTCTATGCAGGGATGGTGTTGTAAAGTGCACAACGTTAACTGTTGTTTCGAATTTAATATTTTTCAAAAACCTTTTTGTAATCCGCAAAGGATGGTTTGTCTTTGGGGTTTACGATGCGAAAAGTTTTACTGTACTTTTGAATATTATTTAGTCAGTCAGTCTAAACAAATATTTTTCAGCAAAATGTAATTAAATAATTACTTTATTCCTTTACAATGCTTTCTGCAATGATTATTTTACATGTAAAATTCGTGCTTTTACATGAAAACTCCCACATTTCCAGGAACCGCATGTACATAGGAGATCGTAACATAGGGGTGCTCCCTACAGTTACCTGGAAATTACTGTATCTTACAATACTGTAAATACATTGTGTAATTATTATAAATTAATTTTAATTACATTTGAATCCATGATTTACTTTTTCTAGACAAACAAGCATTTCGCGTGCTATGATGTAACGTTTCCATCCCCTCGCCTAAAAATAATTAAATTCGTGTTAATAATGTTGCAATATTTATCTTTTATTGTAAAAACTTTCTGTACATTATCGTAAACATCGAAGTTAACCTAACTTCCTCTGACAAACAGTTTAGTAACTTTTTTTGTAGCATAGATCAGCAAGCTATAAATGTGTTTTTCCAAATTTGACAAAAATTGGTACAGTCGAAGGATTTTACAGGAATTTTAGCATCTGTTATATAAATAAATACTTCTTTCAACCTTGATACATAAATAATGTGTTCCTGGTTTTGAGCCTGATAGGCAAAGGGCATTTATGAGTAATGTAACTGATTAAGGCATCAACATGTGAAGGAGCTCTAAATTGCGTGTAGAGTACAAAAAGCGATGATGTAATTATGACACCATTTTCAAAACGTTCAGAAGACACAAAGTTAAAACAAATCTTAAAACCTCCCACGACCAGGTTGAAAATACTTCAATTGAACGTCATTACATGAAAAATTCTACGAAAACCCCGATCCAGCGGCAAGCTTATGCAAGTGGGGTAATTGCCATTGGAATATCCGAGAGAATATTCAATACAGCAAACACACGGTTGGTTAGCGTCATTACAGCATGGTAGACTGCCCCTGGGGGGGGGGGGTAAGAGGGAGGCCCGCCCCCCGCCCCCCCTCACCGGCAACCCCGAACCCCCGTGTGTGAACATCCAGGGCAAAAAACAAGACCGAAAACCGTTTATTGAGAGGCCGCTCCGTGCACACCTGGCAAGGGGAGCTTATGGCGATGGGGGAGCGGGGGGGGGGGCGAGGGGCGAAGCCCCCCGGTAACGTACGGCAGATGGGGCGAGTACCGGGGTTGCGACAGGGATTGCGGCGCGACAGAGGCGGCCCTGGAGATGCGGAGATTGCAACGAGATCGGAGGAGATGCGAAGTAGAGATTGGGAGGAACGTCTGATAAGCTCACGGATGAGAGATGTGACCTGAGGACAAGTAAATGCCAACCTCGTCTGCCCGAAAATTTGTTTGCTGAAGGTGTCCGGATTATCGATGGCCAGATTACAGAGGGAGACTCAGGGGAATCTGGAGATAATTCGTGGAGATATGAAAATATATACTCTTTATACGTGTAATAATTTTATATATAAGTATTTGTCTGAATTGAAAAAATCAAAAATATTTTAGTCATGTTTTCTGAAATAAACACCTAAGTTTATCTAATGGTTTCAGTTAGTATGTAAAATTAAACATAATAAGTAATTAACATGTTTATGTATTACTTTCTTTAATTCTTTTAGCTTCTTAGTTTGCTCTCAGTTTGTCCTTTAAAACGTCTTGAACTTGTCCAATTTTTTTGCTTTATGGGTGATTTTTGTGCTTTATATGCGTTATAGAAACTAATTAAATTCTTGTGTAAGTGTAAACTGAAACAAAAAAATTGCATGTTAATTTATAATTAATTATTTGTCGCCGATGCAGTAACTAGCTACTGCATGGTACCCAATGCTACATTGAGCCAATTACAGTGTTTTGAATGTAAAAGTTTGGCGCCGCTGCAGTAACCATGTACTGCATAGTGCACAATGTTAAATTGAGTCAATTACTGTATTTTGATTGTGATTGTTTGACGCCGCTGCAGTTACTACGTACAGCCACAGAGGAGAATCAAACAGAGGTATCTTCTATTGTTGCATGCGCTCAGAGTGGTCGAGCGCTGCCCAGCGTGTGTCGAGGACTCAGTTTACCATTAACTCCGCAAGAGAGCAGCACCGTCGCTGTCCTCTCCTAATTTTACTTAACTGTAAATAGTAACTGGATGTAACCACTAACTAGTAACCGTAACTGGATTTAACTGTAAATAGTACTTGGAAGCAACATAACTATTTACAAGCGCCCTCTGTTTGATTCTTATCTATGGTACAGCATACATAGTACACAATGTTACATTGAGCCAATTACCAGTGTTTTAACTGTAATAGTTTGACGCCGCTGCAGTAACTAGTGACTGCATAGTACGCGATGTAACATTGAGCCAATTACAGTGTTTTGATTGTAATTATTTGTCACCGCTGCAGTAACTATCTACTGCATAGTACACAACGTTACATTGAGCCAATTACAGTGTTTTGATTGTAATAGTTTGACGCCGCTGCAGTAACGAGTGACTGCATCACACAGCGTTACAATGAGCGTTACTGTGCTGCAGTGACTGCATCACACAGCGTTACAATGAGCGTTACTTTGCTGCAGTGACTGCATCACACAGCGTTACAATGAGCGTTACTGTGCTGCAGTGACTGCATCACACAGCGTTACAATGAGCGTTACTGTGCTGCAGTGACTGCATCACACAGCGTTACAATGAGCGTTACTGTGCTGCAGTGACTGCATCACACAGCGTTACAATGAGCGTTACTGTGCTGCAGTGACTGCATCACACAGCGTTACAATGAGCGTTACTGTGCTGCAGTGACTGCATCACACAGCGTTACAATGAGCGTTACTGTGCTGCAGTGACTGCATCACACAGCGTTACAATGAGCGTTACTGTGCTGCAGTGACTGCATCACACAGCGTTACAATGAGCGTTACTGTGCTGCAGTGACTGCATCACACAGCGTTACAATGAGCGTTACTGTGCTGCAGTGACTGCATCACACAGCGTTACAATGAGCGTTACTGTGCTGCAGTGACTGCATCACACAGCGTTACAATGAGCGTTACTGTGCTGCAGTGACTGCATCACACAGCGTTACAATGAGCGTTAGTGTGCTGCAGTGACTGCATCACACAGCGTTACAATGAGCGTTACTGTGCTGCAGTGACTGCATCATACAGCGTTACAACGAGCGTTACTGTGCTGCAGTGACTGCATCACACAGCGTTACAACGAGCGTTACTGTGCTGCAGTGACTGCATCACACAGCGTTACAACGAGCGTTACTGTGCTGCAGTGACTGCATCACACAGCGTTACAACGAGCGTTACTGTGCTGCAGTGACTGCATCACACAGCGTTACAACGAGCGTTACTGTGCTGCAGTGACTGCATCACACAGCGTTACAACGAGCGTTACTGTGCTGCAGTGACTGCATCACACAGCGTTACAACGAGCGTTACTGTGCTGCAGTGACTGCATCACACAGCGTTACAACGAGCGTTACTATGCTGCAGTGACTGCATCACACAGCGTTACAATGAGCCGGCGAGCCACCGGGCAATGTGTCCATTGAAGAGTGGTGGGAAAGAGTCCTTTGAGCCGCGTAATGAAGCTACCAAGCTGCCAAGCTGCCAAGCTGCCAAGCTGCCGCTTTGATGTGTCGATGAAACAACCTTCGGCGGGTAATGAGGAAACAAGCTGATTACCAAACCGACGGAAATGTCAGTTTTTGAGCTTTTTGCTATTTGTGTGATTTGTATTTATGTAATGAGGACAATACGGAGACCTAAATATTAGAGATACAGGAATCACATTTACTAAACAATTATTCAAAGTAATTTTGTAATAGTAACTACCATGGCCGTCTGTAGGAATAGAGATGGCTATGCTATAATAGTCATTAAATAGATTAATTATAAAATTGTTTTGATTTATTGAATGTTATTATTGAAATGAAGATGGTTTTAGTTTGATTTTTTATTTCTTTATGATAAATTATTTTGATAAGGGAAAGTGCTCATTGAATTAAGAAAAATTGCGAGAAAAACTCACACCGTACCCAAAGGAATTATTAAAAGTAATTGATTATGTTTACAAGCACGTTTAATAATTAATTCCCAAATTTTGTGCGCATGTATAATTTTTGAATGTATAACAAAAACTCTCCTCCAGGGTTTGAGAGTACATAAATAATTTTTCATTTTTCAGAATATTTCATTTTTTGCATAAGATGCACGCGATTCCAAGTCTTAAACTGTTTAATCATATTCTGTGCAATGCCGAATTTAGAGAAAAAGTACATAATAAGATAAAAAATCCACGAACAAAGACTGGGGAAAACATCTTGCCATAATTAATCTGTAAATAGCCTATACTTTTATTTTACCTCTTTGTTACGGTCGGGCCATATTTTTCTCTACATATTTTATTTTCTTTGGTAAAAAACTAAAAAAACCACAGCCGATTTCACAAATCACGCACAAATTCCGATTAAGTTTGCCGATTAAGTTAACAGCGATAAATAAACGCCGCGAGTTCCGACTCATTCTACAGAGCGAACTTGCTAATGGCAGAAGACTCAGCCGCTCACCTCCAACTTTTAACGCCCTTAATTACTGCAATAATTTGGCGCCCGGGGCGGGCGACGGCGGCGGAGGGCGGGAAAAGTAAGGAGAATAACTCGGAGCCAGTTAATTATCCGGAATAATTTGTCCCAAATGGGCAACGGCTTTGTCTGCTGATGGTATCATCCCCACCTGAAGCGAGGCTGATTGCTAATTACCGAGATTTATAAGTCCGGGCAGTTCTGGCCCGAGACGAAGTGCGGCTGGCGGGTGAGGCTACGTGCTGGGGAGAGAACGTCGAGGAGACTGAGCGAGCTCAGGAATAGCAATGAAGTGCAAAATAAGTTATGTTAACACTTACAGTCTAATAGTGTAAAAGTTAAAAATATATATATAAAGGAGAAGTTTCGTCTAAATTGTGTATGTACACTTTTATAAATTGTTTCAGGTTTTGGGATTTTTTGAATCGTTCTCATGAAATGTGAAGTGTGAAATTCAGTTACGGTGTTAACGTTTGACGTAGGCGGTTCTATGGGTTGTATCGACATAGGAAAAATCTCAAGTACTCTGGAAGACTGAAACAGGTTGACAAAATAATCATATTCGCATTTGTATTGCTCTCATTTTCTTCCTTCTTGTTTGAGATCATCATCATATATTTAATTTCGTAAGGCGATTCTCTGGGTCAAAATTGTGGGCGTCTGGCAAGTCGTAGAAAGATGGGAGAGGGCTCAAATTAAAGGTCTCCATCCCGTGATGGCGGGAAAAATAATGAAATTGCTTGAAATTCACCAGATAACAAGAAATAACGTAAAATATCTGCCATTTATAAAGCATTGGGATCTAAAAACGTCTGCTTTGTTTACGTAAAACATGTGATGCTGATATTTGATTGAAAATCGTGTGTTAGGCTACATATCAATATAAGGTCGATTCAGTTTTCTATGAAGGTATTTTGTACTATAATAAATAAGAATTGTTTTAATTTTCCCTCTTTAGGGGCTTTTTAGCCCCTTGAAGCCACTAGTTAACATCATATACGTAATACGTATAAGTGCTTCAAAATCAATCGATATAAAAATAAATACCTATAGTATATACGATGTTGGTATTTACGAATGAATATGTATGTTAAAATTTATTAAGAATACTTTTTAAATGATACAAAATTAAAACAATAGGTGCCTATTGGGGACAAATTTTGACCCTTTTCTCGTATGAATGTATTTAATTTCATAGACATAAGTAGATTATTTATATTGTTCTAAAACATAAAATCATTTAGATGTATCCGCAACGTGACAATTTTAATTAACAGAACTACAAAGAGATTGGTCACCGCGACCACATTATGGTTAATTATTTGTAAGTCTTCAATAGTAGGCTCTGGGCGAAAATGCTATAACATAAAGTTGCTATTAAAACAAACAATATTTCTTAGTTAATTCAAAAGGCTACCATACTGTCGATTGATCTATAAGTGAAACACGCCAAAAAAGTCTGAAAAAGAGCATCCCCAAAGTCTGAAGTTCATGAAATAGACATCATTACCAACGCACTCTGAGCTCTCCCGAACCACGCAACTTTCAACCCCTATAACCTATGTGCGTTACAATGTGCGTTACTATAAACTGCTCAGAAAACGGCCATAAAAATCTCCTATAGTCAATCACATTCTTACTTCATATGTGATTTATTTCTTCTACGGAACCTATTCCGCGTATCCCGTGCCATAATATCAACTTAATTTATCACCGGTCCCCGGAGTGCGGGCAGAGGTAGCGCGGGATCCTCAGGTGCAAACTTTTTCGCCAGCTGCCGCTCACACCTGGGCCCGGACCGCCACCCCCCGACCCCGGGGGGTCAAAAACCACCCCTCCCCCTCATCCGAACCCCCCCATCCGAACCACCACCCGGGGGACATAATTAATCAGAAAACAGCAAAACACAAGGATGCCGCTGCTACCGTTACACCGCCCGCCGCGGCGGGGCGTCCGCGCTCGAGGTTATTAGGTCCGACAACAACCATAAATTATCGGGGAAAGGTTCGAATTTGCCGCGTGAGAATGTGGTCATCTCTGGACGTGATTATGAAAAATGGTAGAGGTGTGAAAGTGGTCAGGTCGAATAATGAGTTTCCGTATATCTAATTTATCTTTATCTATCGTTAATGTAATTTATCGTGGGTATAATGTGTCATTAGAAAAGCGACTAATGAATGAATCTTAGTAAATTTTGAATGAAAAGTAAAGCCAAGTTTTTTAAATTTAAGAGCGTTAACTGTTCTTAAAAGAAACATACCTTTATGCTTATATTCTATTTTAAGAGGGAAAAACAAGTAACACAAATTATTTGATTTTTGTAATTTTGAATAAAGATACAAAACAAAGCTTTTTAAGTTGTCGAGTGTTGTTCTTAAAATATGTCTAAAAATAATTATACCTTTATTCTACAATGTTTAGTATGTTTTTATGTTGCAGTATGACAATAATGTAATAAATTAGCGATTAAATCGCAGATGGCTCATTTATTTTGTTCGAAACATATTTTGTTGTTGATATAATACTAAACTAAAAGCTTATAACGGTGACGGTATACTCGTGTTTAAGACAAACAAATAAGTTCCTAAAGCTTTTTTCGTCGTTTTGTAAAAAATGAGCTTGGGCAAGGGCAGAAGTCAATAATATTAAATTACTAATTAGCTCTTAAATTTTCATGGCGAATGCCTACATCATGACTACCTCGCACCAACACATGGCCGACTCACAGTACCCCATAATTCAAACATCGCCGCGTTACCCAGTGCAGGGGCGCAATGTCCAATTAAACCGCGGACATTCAGCCTCTCCAGCCACTCGCTATCAAACAGCCACTCCCACTCCAGACAGGCCGAGGCTCAGCCGAGACCAAAGGCGAAGACGCGATAACGAGTGTAATTGCAGCGTTTGTGTCCGCGACGCCGCGATATAACATGTTTTGTCCTCAAAGCGGTCCGAACCCTCCGTCTTGTTTAAAATTAATTAATAGCGAGATGAGAAAAACCGCTTGTGACCGCAATTAGGGCGGTGGGTAGTTACCGTCTTAATTAGTGGATCGCCACCGCCACTATCCACTCACCAATTACGCTCCTCTCTCGCGGTTTCGGGTTCATTAAAAATAATCACGATTCGCGTTCTCCGCGATGGACGCGGAATCTTTTCAGCTCGATGGCGCTTCAGCGCACGCTTCATTAGTGGTAAAGCGCTGAATGACCTTGTTGCGCGCTACTTTGTTTACGTAAACAGTGACGCCTTCGTTAACGCGACGTCATTACGCCGGTGTGAATGCCATTTACCCGTCTCGTTATATTGCGGACCCGGTACACGGGGTTGGTCCTCCATTGGCCGGATCTTCTGTCACTACCGGCCCGCGGGCGGTTTTAATGATAACGCCCTTACAAACCGCCGTCGCTCTCCAGCGGGATAATGCGGCGGATGATTTAATCCGGAGGGTTTTCTGAATTGTCGATCTCAATTGGAGGTTTCGTTTTTGAATCAAAGATAATTCAGTAGCGCGTTGGTTATGGGTTTCATTGCAGTAATTTGTCTTGTTAACGTTCTGAAGGTGTCGAGGAACGTATCAAATGGCATGAAATATACATTTTTATGTGTGGGACATCTTATTTAACATTTCTTACATGTTCTTAATTTTTATGAAAATATGTCGTCGTACGTTTATAAATACCTTTATACTCTTGGTTAAGTACGTATTCCATTTTCCGTTGTATGCTAATTTTTAAAGTTTATGCTTAAGGGGAGTCTCTACTAAAAATCCTAAATCATTAATAATGGTAATTTTAAGTATATAACCATGTACTTCAGATGGACCTAAAACCACTATTCCCAATGTCATTTATTAAAAAAAATTTATAAGGCCTAAAATTCGATTTTACCGATTTTTTCAAGGTTTTTTTAAAAACCGTTATTCCAAGAAAAGTATTGGACCTACGCAATGTTCAAAGGTATCATTTTGTTCAGCATTAAATTTAGTTAAAAATCACGTATTTGTAACTATGTAAGCCAAAAATTACTATTTTTAATTTTCCTTCAAACTTTTCATTTTTTTATATTTTTTAATAAAATTTAAGATTTTTAAATTTTTTATCCATTGATCCAAACTTATTCAAAATATGTGATTATTTACATAATGTATCTTAGATAACCCAAACAAATTTGAAGACTGTAGCTTCAGTAGTTTTTTTGGAATATCAAAAGTTATATTCTAGATACATTCAAAATGCTACTTTCGGTAATCGCGAGTTTTCTAAAGAAGTGTTTCATGGAAATATAAGCCTAAATAAAGCAAAAAATTATATTTATTAATACATTTTCAATTTATGTAATTGTTACATATTAAATATGACACAGTAACAATATAAGAGTGTCAAAATAATTTTTTTACACGAAAATAATACGAAAACCGCGAATTTTGTTTTTCTGCATAGCAACGTATAATACGAATTTCATGCCATAATAAAGTTGATAAAAACTATGAAATGTGGTCTTTTGTATTCAGGAATAAACAAGTAAAAATTAGGTGTAAATTTTTTTTTTTAATTTTCAAGATTTTTGGCCATTTTTAGTAGAGACTCCCCTTAAATTTAACTGTCTTTTTAAGCTTTTACAAATCATATAAGTATATAATTTTGTTTTAAATCTACGGAACATAAAGTAAGGATTTGCTGTAATCGAACTAAAAATTCGTTCTTTACTGGCTATTTTCAACTTATAAATAACACGTAACCTTTGTCTGAGAATAAACAATGCCTGGGCTATTTTTATGAAATATGAATGTCTAAACTCGATACCCTTATCAGGTAAAGTCCCCGGGGCGAGCCGCAAAAGATGACAAACGTTTCCACACTCGGTCGGCTATCTGCGGTATTTGTCCCCGACTCTCATATTTTACCCTCTTGCCCCACAATGACCGCCGATAAGGAAGGGTTACACGGGCTTCCGATATTTATTCTGGTGGACAACCCATTCTCTAATTGAACCCAATTTATCGAGGACCGAAAGGCCGGGGAGGGACATGTCGGACCACTTACGTAGCTTTTATTGCCCACTGGAATGCCCGCGCTCCATTCGGCATAACCGCTCCGATTTTTAACCCCTCGGAGACTAATGGTATCACTTTTAATAAAACACAAACATGTTCCCCCGCATTCCTGGGGCTGTGCTCGCCCGCAATATGTCTTGCCGCATAGTTTTGTCTTCGTTTTATTACCCACTAACCTCCCCCCCCTCTCGAGTGGAGCTGGATGTAATATTTCCGCCCGGATCCGGTTTGCAAATTTCGCAAAGTGCGGTTTGACTTTTGAAATAAATGGTGGTTTCCCCTCTTCGACTCCGCTTACATTTTTATTCCGACTATTTTGCTGCTCGTGTGATTCCACAAGGAGGGAGGTTTTTATTTGGGATTTAATCCGGGGGATGTTTAAAGAGCAATAAAAATCGTTTCGGCTCTTTTTAATACTGTATTTTAAAATGGTTTTATTAATATGGTTTGTTTCATATTGACACATTTAAGTGGCATGAAAAGCTAAAAAATGATAACAAATAGTTTTTATTGCTGTCAGACAAATGTTACTTCGGAAAAAGTTGCCGAAAAAGAGTTTAAAAAGGCAAACAGTAATTTATAAAATTTAAATAAGATTTTTTCCGAAAGAAAAACAATGCTACAGCCACAATAGGCAATTAAATAATTAGAAATTAATCAACTTACGTTACTGTAAGGTTTTAACACAAAATAAATATATCTTGGATATATGGTCATTAGCGAATACAGGAAACAGAGAACCGCGATGATCTCCGAGAGTTGTAATAATGTTACAGAATATTTCACGGTTTTGTGTACAACAACAACTTTGAAACATTAAAGAAAATAATTATATTCGGATCTTCGACCTTCTTCTCCATAAAAGAGGCCATGGCCAAATCTGACGAGGGACCCCAGCGATGTTTACCCACGGTAGCCGCGTGATCCGCTCGGTAAACAACGCGGTAAACAACAGAAGTAAACAACGACCTCGGCAAACACTCGCCGTGACAAATCTGTCCTGCGCAGCTCGGTGTTTCATACTCAAGATCTAGTCCTAACCAAACACTTGGCTGCCTCAACGTCTGTACAGCGTCTAGTTTTTTAGTAATATACTTCTTATCTTTTTATATTCCTGCTGACACCAGTAGCTTAAAAATCTAAGTTTATTTTATTGTACCAACCCAACTATGGAACCACGTGTTTGAGATTATGACGTGTAAGACGTATTCGGTCGTTCTAGGTTGTATAGGCTGAAACAATCTGTGGAATTGTTTATAAACAAATTATGTCCGTGGGTTTGACGTGAAATTTAATAAGTAAATGTTATATTTCAAAAACATGTCACTAATTCCAATTAACAAATTAAGGCTGTAACATACTTTTCAAGTTGAAAATTGATGTTAATATTTTAACGACATCTTGAATTTTCAGGTTTCCCTAATTTCGTAACCGAAAAAACTTTTTTAAGAAACATGGTCATGGTTAAGTTTAGATAAATACAAATTCGAATTACCCCTACATAGAATGTTAATTACTTCACGTATTCGTTTCGTGACGTTGTTTGAAGTACACAACAATAATCCGCTGCACGAAATATTAATAAACTTTATTTCATTGCACATTTCGCATGAAGAACACTACTTAGAAAATTATGACAAAATGGTTGACTAAATTATCAAGGCCATGTAAATCGTTATGGGAAATAATTGTTTTAAATGCGTTGTACTTTCACATAATATTTATCACAGTAACTAGAACATCTATACGGTAAGTATCATAAACAATAAGCGCAGTAGACCAGCCAATCAGAAAGCGTTCTGCTGGTCGGTGGTGCGCACCAGAGCGACAGGACTTTTACACTAATTATTGCGCCAAGTTCTTTTGCAAGTCGACGCACCAGCAAGTCTCGCTGCAAGCCAAATTAGCACCAACCACAGACAGCTGATTTATTATTATAACATGTTTCTTAAGCTTCTAACTCACCTTTTATTTCAAGGTTAAGTATTTATTTGTCAACAAATGAAGACTATGTTTCATTCTAGTAATGAAAAATCTCACGAGATTTTGCTTAGTTTCACGAAATTTGCACGTGAACTTGCTGAACCTTCTTTCAAGTGTTAGACTACCATGACGTCACATCTTATTCTTACTCTTACCTGCGCAAGATACCTACCGTATAGATATTCTAGGTACTGTGATATTTATTATTGTCAATAAACATGTAGTTCCTTACGCTGGTTTTATATTAAATATATTTTTCTACTTATACACATTTTGGACACATTATTTAAAAAGAAGTACTAATGGTTTTCGTAAAGTAACGACCATTATAACTTCATATGTGATTTTCTTCATAAAATACGTCTCCAGTGCCGCCAGTAATCCAGTGCTCAAGCCGAGGGAAGGGTAGGATTAGAATATGCCGACCCCAAGTAATGAAAAGTGCAAGGAGGGGCAAGGGCAGTGTAAGCCCACCGGAAGTGCCGGTCCAGGGGGCAAGGGGCACATCCGGCGCCGCGACGGGCAATAAAAATGTTATAACCCCTAAATAAATGACCGCGGGTCATACGGTCTATTGTGGCGTGTTTTTGCATTGGCTCGTACAGCACAATAGACCGTATGTACCTCGCCACAGGTGCCGCAGTGTAACTCCCTCTGTCGGTGGTCTGCTTCTTTCACATTTCAGTGAGGGGTTAAGACCTGTTATTAGAATTAAATATTTTAAGAAGTCCGTTGTTGTATCAGATTTACAGTTAGTAGTCCATTCGAAATATTTTTTTTATTTACCAAGTTAATTAAAAATTTAAGGTACGCTGCTTAGGCAATGTTGAATTAGTTATTACACTAAATAATGATGTTTACTCGTTAGTGTAGTATGACAAATTATTAATCAGAGATGAGGCGCTTCGGAATAAATTAACTGTTTGTCCTTTCGATATCAATATAAAATACAGTAACCCTTTTATTAAGAGAAAAGAACTCCTTATTATTATAAAATAAACAGTTTGTTAGTCTATCTTAGCCTGAGATTAAAACAGAGGTAAAATTATAGAATTTGTTTTTGGTCAGGAAATCGTTTTTCCTTCATGAAAAATAAGGAAAAGCTGGGACAGGCTGGGACACAAATGCACTGAAGAAGAAGAGTTTATTGAGTTAGTAATTATATAAAGGAAACAATTGTTGAAGATGAATTTATAACTTAAATGTTAAGGCACGCTGCTTTGGCAATGTTAGTTCAGTTATTAAATTGTATACATCTCAAGGAAAAGGCAGTTCTGGGAAAATAAAATTTTCATCCTTTTCGTAATTAATTGAAAATACAGCAACCTTTATTCAAGCATTCCATAAAATAATCATCATCTGTTTAGCCCATCGATATACACATATCGATGGTTTAGCCTAAAATTAAAACCTAAGTAAAATAAGACAATTTTTATTCTTTAAAACATTGTGATATTTTCTGATTTAAAAGAGGTTTTAGACAAGGAAATCTTTTTTTGCCTCGCATGAACAAAAGGAGACACACTGCAATGAAGCAGAAAAACTTACTTACTTAGTAATTAAATGAGGATAAGTGAGTTAAATATTCATATCGTCTTTGTGTCCTTTAATAAAATGAAGAATATTAGAGGATTTATAGTTTATGTTGTCACTAATCGATCCTAGAGGTCTTTTCCTGTCTATCAGTATATAAATGCCCAATTCTAACTGTAAGGAAAGTAGAACAAAATACTTCAAACCAAAAAATAACATCCAATTCCGTGCACGTGTCCTTTTAAAAAAGTTTTTTTTAATTGCTTAGTAAAAATAAATTAATTTATATGCCTACACTTTTCCGATTCGAAAATCTTTCTTATTTTCCCCATTTCAACGTCACCTTTCAGCCAATCCGCCCAACCCCGACTACAGTACCAACGTCCCCGACATGTCCTAGGTGTCTACCCGCTGTCGCTCTGCGGCTATGCGCTGCCCGGGGATATTTGCTCTATTTATTACCAGAAGCCGCTTGCGCTCGGAGGGGGCGAACATCGACGGTATAAAAAATCTCCTCTATAGCCCGGACCCTCGCGGCCATTGTGCGCGTGAATGGGGCTGGGGCGAGCGGCGGGCGAGAGTATTTTTCAATTTCGAAGCTCGGAGGGTCGGGTTTCTGGTTCTCACGTCTAACGTTCGTTCACTTTCCGAGTTCCGAGGTTCGTTCATTCGTTCATCAGAGCCGCTTGCGAGAGGTCCGACAGATATGGGTTCTAGGGTTACCGATGTTTTTCGTAGGAAGTGTCGTTTTAGACCCCAAAACGGTTGTTGGTGTTTGCGTAGTCTTGGGATTAACCTTGGGATTTTTAACGTCTTGAGATTCATTTGATTTTTATAAGCTGACAATAATGAGATGATATTTGTATAGCGTGAGAGTGTGAGAAAATCAATAGCTATTTTTATTAAAAATCCTAGCGAGAATTAGTTATAGGCTATTACTCGTTTTAACTTCTTAATACTCTATATGCTAAGTGGATGATTATTTATTAGGGTACTACTTTCATAATCAGCTATATATCCACTATCAATTTGTCATATAGGTTTATTTCACGAAAATTTTTACACCAAAAGTAAAACATTGTGCGAAAATTGACTCGAAATAAGTATGTGTGAAATAGGGCAAAAGTATTTGTTTTTACATATTTATTAATATGAATCGATTAATATATTTTTAAATGAGATTTTAAAATTTTTATTTTGGAATTAAACATAAAAATACGTGCATGAAAAGTGGCAGTCAGTATTTAAAACATACATTACATCATAAATTACCTCCGACCCTCTCGTCATGGTTTGGAGCACAGGAAATTAATTAAAACAGTTTTAGTTTTCTGTTGTTTGTAGGAAAGGTTTTTCAGACCCTACTATTCCGTTGTGTATCCTATAGCGTATGTATCCCAACCCGACCGGAGTGTTCATGTCTTCATCGAAAGATAGTTAATTTTAGTTTTCTGTGGTTTGGAGGAAAGGTTTTTCAGACCCTACTATTCCGTTGCATATCCTATAGCGTATGTATCCCAACCCGACCGGAGTGTTCATGTCTTCATCGAAAGATAGTTAATTTTAGTTTTCTGTGGTTTGGAGGAAAGGCTTTTCAGACCCTACTATTCCGTTGCATATCCTATAGCGTATGTATCCCAACCCGACCGGAGTGTTCATGTCTTCATCGAAAGAGAGTTAATTTTAGTTGCCTGTGGTTTGGAGGAAAGGTTTTTTAGACCCTACTATTCCGTTGCATATCCTATAGCGTATGTATCCCAACCCGACCGGAGTGTTCATGTCTTCATCGAAAGAGAGTTAATTTTAGTTTTCTGTGGTTTGGAGGAAAGGTTTTTTCAGACCCTACTATTCCGTTGTGTATCCTATAGCGTATGTATCCCAACTCGACCGGAGTGTTCATGTCTTCATTGAAAGAGAGTTAATTTTAGTTTCCTGTGGTTTGTAGGAAAGGTTTTTCAGACCCTACTATTCCGTTGTGTATCCTATAGCGTATGTATCCCAACTCGACCGGAGTGTTCATGTCTTCATTGAAAGAGAGTTAATTTTAGTTTCCTGTGGTTTGGAGGAAAGGTTTTTCAGACCCTACTATTCCGTTGTGTATCCTATAGCGTATGTATCCCAACTCGACCGGAGTGTTCATGTCTTCATTGAAAGAGAGTTAATTTTAGTTTCCTGTGGTTTGGAGGAAAGGTTTTTCAGACCCTACTATTCCGTTGCGTATCCTATAGCGTATGTATCCCAACCCGACCGGAGTGTTTATGTCTTCATTGAAAGAGAGTTAATTTTAGTTTTCTGTTGTTTGGAGGAAAGGTTTTTCAGACCCTACTATTCCGTTGTGTATCCTATATAGCGTATGTATCCCAACCCGACCGGAGTGTTCATGTCTTCATTGAAAGAGAGTTAATTTTAGTTTTCTGTTGTTTGGAGGAAAGGTTTTTCAGACCCTACTATTCCGTTGTGTATCCTATATAGCGTATGTATCCCAACCCGACCGGAGTGTTCATGTCTTCATTGAAAGAGAGTTAATTTTAGTTTTCTGTGGTTTGGAGGAAAGGTTTTTTCAGACCCTACTATTCCGTTGCGCTTCCTATAGCGTATGTATCCCAACCCGACCGGAGTGTTCATGTCTTCATTGAAAGAGAGTTAATTTTAGTTGTCTGTGGTTTGGAGGAAAGGTTTTTTCAGACCCTACTATTCCGTTGTGTATCCTATAGCGTATGTATCCCAACCCGACCGGAGTGTTCATGTCTTCATTGAAAGAGAGTTAATTTTAGTTTTCTGTTGTTTGGAGGAAAGGTTTTTTCAGACCCTACTATTCCGTTGCGTATCCTATAGCGTATGTATCCCAACCCGACCGGAGTGTTTATGTCTTCATTGAAAGAGAGTTAATTTTAGTTTTCTGTGGTTTGGAGGAAAGGCTTTTTCAGACCCTACTATTCCGTTGCATATCCTATAGCGTATGTATCCCAACCCGACCGGAGTGTTTATGTCTTCATTGAAAGAGAGTTAATTTTAGTTTTCTGTGGTTTGGAGGAAAGGCTTTATCAGACCCTACTATTCCGTTGCGCTTCCTATAGCGTATGTATCCCAACCCGACCGGAGTGTTTATGTCTTCATTGAAAGAGAGTTAATTTTAGTTTTCTGTGGTTTGGAGGAAAGGCTTTTCAGACCCTACTACAGTATTCCGTTGTGTATCCTATAGCGTATGTATCCCAACTCGACCGTTGTGTTCATGTCTCCATTGAAAGAGAGTTAATTTTAGTTTTTTGTGGTTTGGAGGAAAGGCTTTTCAGACCCTACTACAGTATTCCGTTGTGTATCCTATAGCGTATGTATCCCAACTCGACCGGAGTGTTCATGTCTTCATTGAAAGAGAGTTAATTTTAGTTTTCTGTGGTTTGGAGTAAAGGTTTTTCAGACCCTACTACAGTATTCCGTTGTGTATCCTATAGCGTATGTATCCCAACCCGACCGGAGTGTTCATGTCTTCATTGAAAGAGAGTTAATTTTAGTTTTCTGTGGTTTGGAGGAAAGGTTTTTCAGACCCTGCTATTCCGTTGTGTATCCTATAGCGTATGTATCCCAACCCGACCGGAGTGTTCATGTCTTCATTGAAAGAGAGTTAATTTTAGTTTTCTGTCGTTTGGAGGAAAGGTTTTTTCAGACCTTACTATTCCGTTGCGCATCCTATAGCGTATGTATCCCAACCCGACCGGAGTGTTCATGTCTTCATTGAAAGAAAGTTGGCTTCTTTCGTCTTATATCGCTTTGTTCGAATATACACAATGTACATCTACATTGTCTCGATACAACACCTCCATTGGCCTTTTAAGGTCTTTTATGCACTTCTTTAAAGATCACGCCACGCTCGCGCCTCCCAAGATTAAAACAAAAAGACGCGATTTCAGTTCGGTTGCGATCGGAGACAAAGCCGTTTGTTCGGGATTGAACAATAAGCCTCGAAGGCGTCGAAGAGGTAAAATGTGAAAAGATGTTTACCAACAGCTCCGTTACGAGCATGGGCCGCGAACAATAGTTCGGTTAGTCAAGAGTGGTCGGATAAACAAAAGTAACGGATGAACAAAAGTGTTCCGGGTTCACGCCTCTATTTTGAGAATATTTTCTTTGTAACTCGAAGAAATTCGGAGACAACACATCCGAATGGTGGCGTATCTGTTACCTTGCTATTGTGTGATATTTTTTTTAGAAAAACTTGTTTTTTATAAATTATTTTATTGTACGAAAAATCTGAAAATATCTAACTATTCTAATTCTTAAAAAAATAAATAAATTCCTTAAGAGAGGTTTTATTTGTTAAAGAGGGTAACTAAATTGTGACATGTATAGCAGTTGAAGTTGGAAATCACACAAAGAAAAAGCCCCATTATGAATAAGCGAGGACCCATGGAGAATGGAGGACCCAAATTGTTCTCATAATTTTTATACCACATGGATGATTAACTAATTATTCAAATTAGTGTTTTATGGGAGCTCATCTTAAAATCTAAGGCAAAGTCCATCGTACAGTTAATCATACAACATGAGTGTTTAATAGAAGTGGATTGTTTTGTATGACAGTTTTAGTAAATAAAATAATCGCATTTAAAATCAATGTTTGTTATTCGTCTGTATTTTCTGAAACAAGTGTTTTAAAGTAATTTATTAATATGCGTTCAAAACCATACTGACAGCCCTAAAAAGCATAAAAAATATTTGTTAATAATGTCACAAAAAGTACAGTATAAGCTAATATATTTAATTAATAAACCAACTAAAGAAATACACCCTAAAATGCAAAAATTCTATCATCAATATTTTGATTTTGATTTTTGCGGACATTTGCAATCACTGACTAGTGAAAAACAAATTAGTGTTTTGTACTAATCAGTGACGGCAAATGTCCCCAAAAATCAAAATATAAAACCACTATCACCAACAATGAATTTAAAACAAAGTATTATATCAAAATGTAAAGTCACTAACTTTTCTCAGATTTTTGTTAGAATAGGATCTGTAATGAAATTTAAAAAACCGTATAAATAAATAAATCTTTATTTTCTCTGCACATACATACAAACATTTGGTGCAACTTCCGTAGAAGGGTTACACCATCTGCTATTTGTATGTTTTTCGTTTTCTCAAATATTTTAATGCTTTGCTTTTACAACGTTAAAGAACATAAAAATGCTAAAATTATGTGTCAGAAATTTTATTTACCTACTGACTTAAATGCTGATTCAAAGTGTAGACAAAGTGTATGTTGCCAATACCATCTTAATACATAGAAATTTAATTTATGAAAATAGGCCTACACTTACACCAACCTATAAAACATTTTATAAAATAAGTTTAAGGTTAGTTAAATTTGAATTATTCTTGTATGAATATAATTATTATTGAATTAAAATCAGTATTAACTAAACTATAACTGAAATATCAACCACATATTTTCATCTCAACTTAGCTGACAATGTGGCTTGTAGTCTAACTGATGTTTATTATTTTAAAACCCTTTAAAATAGTTAAGTAAGGTTTCAAGCTTTATTTTCTAATTTGGTAATGATTATCACTCAATAGTTCCCCTCCAGACATCACAGGTTCCCACTGACTTCGACAATTAAGTGTAACCCTTCTGCGGAAGTATAACCCAAAAATTTACAATATATTGGTACAGAAACACATAGCAAAATTCTTGCCATAACAAATAGCACAATATTGCCAAATTCTAAATTTCTTAGCTCGTTGTCGATTAAATTATAGAGGTTAAAAAACCTGTCCGGAATTAAAGGACCTGAAAAATGAATCATCAAGCCTCACATGTACTAGCTTAAGAAGTATGTAGTCTAAGCACGAGAAAAAAAGTTGATACAAAAGCTAGCAGAATTAAGCAGGTGCGTAAATAAAAACAACGTATCCTTCAAAACTATTATTTTTCCAAGTGCGCAACAAACAACACCATCTTAATCGAGAAGAAATGTTGTATAAAGCGTGTAGCACGCGCTGCAGCCTCAGTCTCGCCAGTGCAGCACCGCGGATTCCACCCCATTGCGCACACCTGGACTTATTGTAATGCTAACACACCCCCTCCCCCCCAGCAACCCCCCCCCCCGGACATTATTCAGGCTCGACTCGGCACGCTATGATCAGCCACTTTCGCCGGACAAATTTTATCATCTGAATTATTTCTGTGTGACTCCTGGCGCTATTTGTTTCTCGCTCTCTGCGGGGGGAGGCTCGTCAACTTTGAGAGTTTCGCAGGATTCCGGATTCGGTTTTCATCCGACCCCACCCTTTATCTTCCGGCGGGTTTTGTAGTTGGGTAAAGTTTATTTTCAAGCTAAAATTGATCTTTATATAGAGGGTGTTTTTTCTTGATCGCTGGAATGGATACTCACGTAACATTTGGAAGTGAGGCATGTATGAGCTTATCTGAAGCTTTAGTGCTACGAAAAAGCTAAAATATTTTAAGTAAAGGGAACGACAATAGTCCTTAAAAAAGAAATCGGTAAGAGTTTTAATAAATTTACTTACTTTTACTTACTCTATTAACGTTAGTTGTGGGTCCAAAACTTTATTCTATCAGTAAACCCCAAGCAGTTAAAAAACCCAAATTTGCTTAGGGTTTTTTTTTTTTATTTTCAACATACAATAATACAGACAATCGTGTCTAAAACATGTTTATCTGAAAAAAATCTTTCTTATTATTTTATGAACATTAGTGGACGTACATTCCACAGGCAGAACAGAAAAGCAAGATGTGCCCTTTTTAACAGCTAATTTACTGTAATGATCGCTGAATACTCTTGGCGTCTGCGGTGCCAACTAACAAACAACATTGTTATAAAAATGCAAATTGGTACACGGGAAAAGAAGCGATTCTGTGAAAAGAGAAATCGAGAACTCTAATTAGAAGGTTCAAGGGCGATACAGCGGCTGAGTGGGGCGGGCGGGGGCGGGGCCGTGATTAGAGAATACAAGAAAGCGGTTGGGCTGCGTAATTGGCAACACTGCTACCGCTGTACAGCGTGGAGTGGTTGGCAACACTGCTACCGCTGTACAGCGTGGAATGGTTGGCAACATTGCTGCCGTTGTACACCGTGGAGTGGTTGGCAACACTGCTACCGCTGTACAGCGTGGAATGGTTGGCAACATTGCTGCCGTTGTACACCGTGGAGTGGTTGGCAACACTGCTACCGCTGTACAGCGTGGAATGGTTGGCAACATTGTGCCGTTGTACACCGTGGAGTGGTTGGCAACACTGCTACCGCTGTACAGCGTGGAATGGTTGGCAACATTGCTGCCGTTGTACACCGTGGAGTGGTTGGCAACACTGCTACCGCTGTACACCGTGGAATGGTTGGCAACATTGCTGCCGTTGTTCATCGTGGAGTGATAGGCAATACTACTACCGCTGTTCACCGTGGAGTGGTTGGCAACACTGCTACCGCTGTACGGCGTGGAATGGTTGGCAACATTGCTGCCGTTGTACACCGTGGAGTGGTTGGCAACACTGCTACCGCTGTACACCGTGGAATGGTTGGCAACATTGCTGCCGTTGTACACCGTGGAGTGGTTGGCAACACTGCTACCGCTGTACACCGTGGAATGGTTGGCAACATTGCTGCCGTTGTACACCGTGGAATGGTTGGCAACATTGCTGCCGTTGTTCATCGTGGAGCGACTGGCAACACTGCTACCGCTGTACAGCGTGGAATGGTTGGCAACATTGCTGCCGTTGTACACCGTGGAGTGGTTGGCAACACTGCTACCGCTGTACACCGTGGAATGGTTGGCAACATTGCTGCCGTTGTTCATCGTGGAGTGATAGGCAATACTATTACCGCTGTTCACCGTGGAGTGGTTGGCAACACTGCTACCGCTGTACGGCGTGGAATGGTTGGCAACATTGCTGCCGTTGTACATCGTGGAGTGACTGGCAACACTGCTACCGCTGTACAGCGTGGAATGGTTGGCAACATTGCTGCCGTTGTTCATCATGGAGTGATAGGCAATACTACTACCGCTGTTCACCGTGGAGTGGTTGGCAACACTGCTACCGCTGTACGGCGTGGAATGGTTGGCAACATTGCTGCCGTTGTACACCGTGGAGTGGTTGGCAACACTGCTACCGCTGTACACCGTGGAATGGTTGGCAACATTGCTGCCGTTGTACACCGTGGAGTGGTTGGCAACACTGCTACCGCTGTACACCGTGGAATGGTTGGCAACATTGCTGCCGTTGTACACCGTGGAATGGTTGGCAACATTGCTGCCGTTGTTCATCGTGGAGCGACTGGCAACACTGCTACCGCTGTACAGCGTGGAATGGTTGGCAACATTGCTGCCGTTGTACACCGTGGAGTGGTTGGCAACACTGCTACCGCTGTACACCGTGGAATGGTTGGCAACATTGCTGCCGTTGTTCATCGTGGAGTGATAGGCAATACTATTACCGCTGTTCACCGTGGAGTGGTTGGCAACACTGCTACCGCTGTACGGCGTGGAATGGTTGGCAACATTGCTGCCGTTGTACATCGTGGAGTGACTGGCAACACTGCTACCGCTGTACAGCGTGGAATGGTTGGCAACATTGCTGCCGTTGTTCATCATGGAGTGATAGGCAATACTACTACCGCTGTTCACCGTGGAGTGGTTGGCAACACTGCTACCGCTGTACATCGCGGAGTGACTGGCTATACTGCTACCGCTTTTCACCTTGGAGTCGTTGGCATGTGGCAACATTGCTACCGTTGTACAACGCGGAGTGACTGGCTACATTGCTACCGCTGTTCGTCATGAAGTGATTGGCAACACTGCTATATCGCTGTGCTCAGTAAATTGACAACACTGCTACCAGGGCTTTTATAATTTTTCGCTTCCATAAAAGTACCTAAATTTTAGTTGCTTTTAGTGTACCAATTTTCCAATATCTGATCAAAACCGCTTCGTATCTCCTCATATGTCGCCTATTCACAAAATAAGAGTGATGAAGAGTTGCGTTTTTTAACTTGCAAAATTTAGACTAGAAGAGACCGTGTAACACTTTCGCTGCCTTTACGGGGTCCCATCTTAAAATTCCTTCCTTGTCTAGTATAAACACAACACTATCAGTTAGTAAAGAACCAACACAAACAGTATATTGGTAGAGTATTGATATTTTTCCAGTCCCGTCTGCCCGTCTGTGTCCGGCACATGAATATTGACGACGTCACCTCAGCCCTGATTGCCACATTTCACTTGCTAATTACTGTCCGTTCTCGTCTCAGTTTTCACCCTGCTTATGTTGATTGCGGTCATTGCTTTGTGGGCCGGAAGACATCACTCTTTAACGGGATTTGTTTTTTTGTATTCTGTTAATTGACTGTTCCGATAATCCTCTTTTGTAAAATTCGCTTTGCTTAAATAATGTTTGATTTGATTTGTAAATGTTAGTTATGTTAGGGGGTTACGCCGAGGCTAAGGAATGACACGATTCCATCAATTTTGGAGGAGCTTTTATAAACCGAACAGTGTACTTAGTCTTTTGACCTGTTGTAATAGCTTATATAATAATTATTTAGTTCATATTTGATTTTTATCTGTTAAATCCAACAAAATAAAGACGCAATTTCCATAACACTTACTTTAACCCGTATTTTTTCAAACACAATTTTGTGGCAAATATATTTATACAACAAATCTACCCTTGATCCATTGTATTCAATACCGGTAATATTAATAATTCTTTAGGTTTTTCTGTCTTGTAAGGAGAAAATGCTCATTGAAATCGAGTATACATCACTAGAATGACGAAAAGAGGGTCTGACTTCATTTCTCAGATATGCAATCTCAAAACTGCACCCATATTGCCTATTAGCGCCGTGAAAGAGGCTGGTTTTGATGATATTGTGACAAAAGGAATATAACTAGGACATTGTAACCAAACGGGGTCTAAGGAATGGTACTTTAACCCATTTACAAATGAGTAGTGTGTACAGTAGGCTGCTTAAAAACTACATGAAATACAATGGTTCAGTATTAAAAAGTTGAATAAAATAATTTTATTCATTAAAACAACATTTATTAGAGGTAGTGAGTTACAAGAAGAAGCTTGGGTGTTTACAAACAAACCCAGATGAATTTGGATTTTCAAGGAGGGGAAATAAATATCAACAGATGATCAATTGATTTAACAACAAATTTCTTGTGTCAGTCATGTGTTACATGCTAAACCAAAAACATGTCACCTGTTTATTAATTGTTATTCAAAGAGCAAAACATTTTTTGGTTTAGTATTTTTTGTCTACCAGACTAGTAGCGTAGTCATATGGCTTTGTTTACTTCCACGTCATTGATGATTTCCTCCCCTCCTCTATTGAAACTTTAAACTCAAGCTTCTTCTTGTACCTCACTACTTCTACATACTATGGTTACTTTGATCCACTTCAATCTATCATAACACATTAAAAAGTTAACCAAACTGATGTTAAGGTTTCATTAGTTGAAGCCTCGTGACTAATGTACAGCCTACTAAAAACTGTTATCGAGCATACAGTCGATGATTTCAGTTGAATCGCTCTACAAGAGCCAAGCCGGCCCAACAAACCTATCTACCAGTATAACAATGGATATATCCCCGTTAGCTAATGTAGGCTAATCTGTACAATAAACCTTGTACACTGTATAGTGACTGGCCGCACAACGCAACTGGAGATTTCACCATGTTAATCATGGTATGTCACTACCAGTAATGTTGATTTCGATTATATTTCAGGTGAAACACTTCCAAAATGGTTTACTTACTATACTGGAAGATTTTAAATCGTTATAATATTAATTAATAACGAGATTTCTTTTCAACCCAATGCAGAAATCGCTTTCCATATCACAACAAACTTGAATCAAACAAATAAATTACTTTATATATTAGGTTTACACGTGTCATGACCTTTTTAGAACAACGTTTTTCTCCTCCAGAGAAATTCTTTGAAAGGATTAAAAACGTTAAGATTAGGTAGAAAAAAGGTTAAGAGAAAATCAGTAATTTTAAATTTATTAATACTGCCAAGTAATGTGTGAAATTATAAATTTTTTGCACTTCAAAGGGCTATAAAGTAAATTTACAATTCCAAATGTGATGGGATTTCTGTCTGTAGGAAGTGCACTGCAGTGACTTGTCAAATATTTGTACTTCTGTAACAAAAAATGATCAAGCCCATAAATAATTCAATTGAACGCTTCTCAAAGGAGCCTAAATTATTAAAGGAGCTATAGAGTAGCCTAAATTGGAAGATCCAAATGGTACGGGTTGATTCCGTCGATGGGAAATGCACTGCAATTAAATACCAAATACGGGTTCTTAATGATTTGTAATATTTTGGGACGGTTAATTTTTTGTTCAACATTCGTCTCTGGCCCTTGGACGCCGGTGGAGGTGCATGGACGGGTTGTGGGATCCGAGCCTGGATGATGGTTTATCATACAATCCACCGACTCACCGCACCGTGCCAGTCATCCTCCAAATTGCTGGGCTTCCCTCTCCCCGCACCCGCGCCCAGCCTCCGCGTATTGAAGGACAAGTGGTTTGGATTCTCGGTGTGTGATTACTTCGCTATTATGCACTTTGATGTGTATGATTGAAAAAGAATATAACCACTCATACGATCGGCCGTTTTGTATATGAGTAGGGAGATATGAAGAGTCACCTAAGAAAAATATCATAAAAAAGTAAGATGAAAATAATAACACTGCTGGTGACACCGATCTCTGGTTTACACGGTCGGAACCTTCAGTTCTGATGTCTGTGGCCAGTCTCTGAACGACAACGTACAAAGTTTATTAGGCCTAAATTACACTGCGGTTGGTTTGAATAGTAGCTATCTTATATATTTAAAAAAAACACTTGTAAAACTAATGACAGCGACCCTGGCCGTTCTACTGGACCGATTTACATGCGGGTTGTACCAAAACAAAGGTTATCGGCCCTATATGTGCAGGATTTATTTCTATTTTGAAAATATTTATGTTAACTGGGTCAAAAAATCTAAAATAAACTTTTCTTGTGGAGATTTAACTGGGGTAAAAAATCAACTTTTCCAATCCTTTGGACAGTTCGTCTGAGACATCCACTGGGCCCATTTGCATGCAGTTTGTACCAAATAAAAGCTCAGCTTTTTTATATTTGCAGGTTTTATTTACTTTTACGTCATCTTGCTTCTTTAAATCTATAAAATCCACATTTCCAAACCTTTGCAATGATATAATTTTCCAGTCATTCATTCAACTGATTGTAAATACAACACGAGGTATGTTGTCTAAAGACAGAAAAAGAGCAAACGCTCAAGAAGCATTTGGTTTATCATTGCCAGAACATAAAAATGTGTTATCATGTATTATTCTTTAAATGGAATAAAAAAACAGTTTTACAATATTTAAATTATAGAGTTATATAAGTGTAAATAAAAAATAAGATTTGATTGCTAAATTGTTAAGTATTATAACTACTTTATTATGTGAAACAGCTGATTTCTATGATTTTGATGGTCTAAATGTTTATTACAATGGCAAATTGTAAAAGGTCGGTTTTAATGGTTCTCACTCATATTAAATGTCATTTTGAGACCTACGATGAATGCTATATTTGAAAACTTCTATGTTAATTGGATATAAACGAAAATAAACTTTTCTTATAGAGATTTAACATAAGGATGAAATTAAACTTATGACAGCGAGCCTGACCATACTATTGTTGTATTATACTAGATGTTATATTATGCCAGTGTCTATAGTGAAAAATAATAGTATGAATATCAGTATTTTTGCTGCGCTTTGCGCTGCACGGGATTAGTCTAGTAAGAATAATATCAATTGTTGCTGGTAGTTTGGTTTATATGTCGAATGACTTTGGCAATCTAAAATGTCGGGGGAAAAACTTAGCCGTGTAAATGAGACTTGTAATTTATTAACAGGTAGAAGTTGCAAATTATGATAGCTATGTTAGGCCTATGCAGCCATGTCTATATAAATAGACTTCAACCTTTATATCTTGCCAGCGTGGCCACAGGAGCACTGTGCTCTTCCTGGTTATTGATTTGTTTCTTCGAACTTAATTTCGTTAGTAGTAAGGAATTATCGACTAATTAACGGACTAATTTTAATCGAATCCGCCTTCTTGTAAAACGTGTGCTTTCCGCCCAGTGTAATTTATTTGTTTTAGTAAAAAGTACATTTAAAATCTGCCCATATGGCAATCACAGGTATATTTGTGTGTTTTTAACATTAATTTATATCTTCAACGGAAGCTGGAGAAATTGCTCACTTTTCGTCGTCTGAATGCCTGCAAAATAATAGATTTTGAAGTCTGATAAAGTTGACAAAGATATTCAACTAAGGCCTAAGAAGTAGGAATGGCAGAATAATAAAAATACATGGAAAGTATCGATATTTTTGTTCAAACAACGCAAAAACCATATCGAAAATTAGGTTCAGATATATCGTATGTATCTATATTGGATATTCCATCAATAAGTACGAAAACAGATCAAAACTCTACAAGACTTCATTTTGGATCCGATGTGACGCTAAAAGCGTATGAATATTTCTATTCCGAAAAATCAAATGTATCGATATTCAATTGTCAATACTTAAAATACGTTATATCGTTATTTTGAAAACTCTTTCCATCTTTATTTAGAGCCGACTGCGCAGTGAGAGCACAGGTCGCCGTAGAGGCGGTCACATTAACATTCATGTGCTATTTCTGTGGTCGCCGGCTCCGACATGTGATGAATGTCTGGCTCGTGTACAGAACGCCCGGTGGTACTGTGTACTGCGGGAGTTATTGCACCGGCCCATCGTGCAACTGCGTACAATGTGTACTGAAGTAGAGAGTTGTACCAGTAAGATATACGACTGGATGACTTATTTCTGCAGTTTGCTCTAGTCAGATGAAATACGGAGAACAGTTGCGAAAGGCTGGCCGATTTCTATTTGTATCACATATTGCAACGTTCGATTTCAGGCGGGTATAAACATTGACATATGTGTAAGTGTAAGTGTAATGGAGTGATGAGAGCAGATAATTGATGGTATGCTTGTTTTACATGGTGGTGTAGTATAAATGGTGAAGAGTAAAAATATTTTTTTAAATCATTTTTATTTTATTTTGTAATTTATAGGTTTTCTGATATCAAATCTCCGCTCGGATTGAGGGTTGTTCGATTTTTTATACTGTCTCAAGTGGTCTGTGAAACAAAGATTTTTGACAATCGGTCATATGTGAACAAAATTAAAACAGATTTTATAAGAGAGGACCTGAAGTCAGTCTGCTCCTTTTAACGTATTATGCTATGTTTCATTGGCTTTTCGCACTATTAAATTATATCTGTTTATACCTTTTTCAGTTGGGATACACCATTTTAAATTGTACAAAGTAGAATTTTAAACTCCGCAAGTAAGCTGTTCGAATTAGTCCATTTATTTACGTTTTCAGTTTGATGATTACACCTCAAATGGTTTGTGTTAACATGTTTTTTAAACTCATACAACAAATAAAGGTTTTAAGTTTCATGTTCAAATGAACCGACTTTCTTTCTTTAATGAGTATAATGACATCCTGAAACATTAGAAGTTTTTTTCCGAGGATCTTCGAATTCGAACTTAGTTCGTCATGAACACTTCATACAGCGAAGATTTAACGAATGGAGTCACACAATATAACATTCACGTGCAAACAGTATAAATCAAGTCACGGTAGGTCGGTACTCTATTTTGTAAATAATCAAATCCTTTGCGCCCAACCCAGTATCTTAAAGGTGTACCCGCGGAGGAAGAGGAAGGGAGAAGAAGAAGCAAATGAACCAGGGGTACCAACTGATGAACAAGATATTTCACCGGTTATAGTCCGCGGCGGTTGAAGACTGATGATGAATTTGTCCATTGTTTCACGTGTCACATCCAGCTATCTCGACACGGTGCATTGACTCGGGGGGGGGGAGGGGGGGTAACTGGGGGGCTCACCCCCCCCCACCACTTGTCTCTCCTTACGCCACTTCTACGCCGCCGATGTACTCGGTTTTCGATGCTACATCTCCTGTTCGTGGAGAAACAAAAATTGGAAACAATTAGTTGGGCCTACATGACGTGAAAAGGATGAGACACAGGGAAAAAGTTACTGTATATTCATTGTAAGACAGCACCCTTCTTACACTACTAACTTTATTGGCTTGGAAATTACTCAACCGCTGCGAATTAAATTCCATCCCCTACTTTGCTTTTTGTTCAAAGTAATATCTATACAAAGTAGTTAATTTAAGGGTTTCAGAAATTTTTGGGCTAAATACACTACAATAAAGTTATGCAGATTAGTTTGCCTTTGATGCAAGATGGAACATAAAGTCCTGTTAATTCATGAACAAGCAATGTATCAATACCTGTGACTGATCTAATGCTTCATCAATATATGATTTTAAAAAAAACAACAAAAACAATCACCATTTGAAATAACTGATATGCTAACCTATATAAACAATGGAAAACAATTAATATGCGTGTCTGCATGGCTTTTGCGGATTGTTCAGATTTCAAAGACATTTTATGATGTCTTAACCATATCTTTCATACCTGGCTTAAAATGTTCTCTTGAGACATACAATGCGATACGAAAACATACAGTGACATTATTTTAACTTGGAAACGGCGTTACACAAATGACACCTGAACTAATTGTTTTCCAATTTAAGGACATTGCTATTCTGTTACTCTCATTGATCGTTTACTTAAATAATTAAGTAGGGGGAATGAAATAACCTGTCTAGGCAAGTCCATTGATTAAAACAGTATTTTTCTTGAATGTCAAAAAGAATAAAAAGTGTACTCTGCCAAACCTGTTTGGTCCCCTTGCTTAGTCAAATCCCGTACATACATTTTTGAAAACAATATTTAGCAGATTGTTTAGGAAAGTGCGGATAGATGTACAATAAGGGGGTAATGTGCAAGATTCTCTCGTGTGGGAAATGGTGGCCACCCGAGGCTCTCCGATGGCCGAGGATAACAATTCTCCTGAGGCAAACGATTTACATTATTATTTTTAATGCACACATTTTCCCCCATGAACGAATACATAAATACACAATGAATAAAGAATTATTGCATTGACAGAAAAACACGATTGCAACAAGCACAAGATGATTGTATTGTATTGTATTGTATTGCGATGAACTGTACTGTACTATATCGTGATTGCATTGTATTGTTGTATTATATTGTATTGTATTTATTGTATTGAATTGAATTGTATCGTATCGTTTCGTATCGTATCGTGTCGTATTGTATCGTATTGTATTGTATTGTATTGTATTGTATTGTATTGTATTGTATTGTATTGTATTGTATTGTATTGTATTGTATTGTATTGTATTGTATTGTATTGTATTGTATTGTATTGTATTGTATTGTATTGTATTGTATTGTATTGTATTGTATTGTATTGTAATGCATTGCATTGTATTGTATTGTATTGTATTGTATCGTATTATATTATATTTTATTGTATTGTATTGTATTGTATTGTGTTGTGTTGTGTTGTGTTGTATTGTACTGTACTGTGCTGTGCTTGCTGCACTGTACTATACCGTTATTGCATTGTATTGTTGTATTGTATTGTATTGTATTGTATTGCATTGTATTGTATTGTATTGTATTGTATTGTATTGTATTGTATTGTATTGTATTGTATTGTATTGTATTGTATTGTATTGTATTGTATTGTATTGTATTGTATTGTATTGTATTGTATTGTATTGTATTGTATTGTATTGTATTGTATTGTATTGTATTTTATTGTATTTTATTGCGATGAACTGTGCTGTGCTGTAATTGCTGCACTATACTATACCGTAATTGCATCGTATTGTTGTGTTGTATTGTATTGTATTACGTTGTGTTGTATTGTATTATTTTGTAATGTTCTATATTGTCCTGTTTTCACTGCCTCTATAATCAGCTCCTAACAGAACAAAGAACATACGCAAAAAAACGAATGACTAATGACAACTAAAGTCGGGTTGCAACTGTAACCCGTTGAGATGTAACTCAGTTTCACATTTCAATGTTCTTCATTTTCTCAATGTTATTCTTATGGGTTTACTTCCCCATAAATCTTTTTTGGCCCGTCGAAAAGCGTCACTCAAGTAGATATAAAATATACTATTTTTGATATCGGAACGTGTATAACGAGTTGCGGCGGCGAGGCGCTGGGTTCGCTCCCCGCGGCGCTGCCAACGACAGACCCGCCGCCGGTGACACCTCAATGGCACTGCGGGGGTTGCCTACACCACGTCCTGTACCCTGGTACCCGTGGTGTTCACAGTACTGGGCGTTGAAAGTATTTAGGAAGTTTCGAACTCATCGATATGAGTAAAACACAGTAGGAACGAAGAAATATGTCATATAAGCTACAATTTCCCGTCACTTTGTGAATTCGATTTGATTTGAATATCGATGTATCGAACTTTATGGTGATACCAAGTGGTAGCTTTGTGTCTAGTTAAAAGCACGACATTTATGTTTACGATAAAAACAGGGCCATTGATCCATGTATCCAATCTGGTGTTAGTACATAAATGTCATTGTTAGGTATATTAATTGAATGACAAACAGTGACAAATAGATAAAATATATATAGTTATACGCTAATAATAAATTTAGTACAATACTCTACTGGGTTTAAGAATATTGTGCTAATAATGTAAATAAAAAGTGAATGAATACATAGAGTTAAAATAATTGTGGATTGATAATTTCCAAAACAAGTAACTTATTATTTTAATCCTCAATTTCCAGAAGAAACCCAAATCGACAAAATATAAAATAATATGTTTCACCTCACAATCCAAACATTAGAATAGGCATATTATATTAAAATTGAATTTGGTTTGGCACCAATTCGTTTATCTCTTTGCCACCTCACCAATGTCCCACTCCCCCCACTTCAATGTATTTCTCATGTAACGTAAAACACGCGTATGGGACATGCATGTGTATATGTATGTGTGTGTGTATGTGTATGTGTCTGTGTATGTGTATGTGTATGTGTATGTGCATGAGTGCTAATGAGACAAAAAGTTTAAAAATTGGCGTATGTATACAAAGTGTTTAAACTACCCAAGGTTCTCTGCCGTTTCCCAGTAAAGACATGTTATAATCCTCCATGTCTGAGGGATGTCTGTATCATCCACGGCCGCTGTCTTGTCAGAGGAGAGGACGGCGAGGGCGAGGTATCGCTATCAGCCATTATCACCTGACCCTCGAGTCACGTGGCTCCATTGTTGCTAATGGAGTATCACCATGGAGTAAACAACTTGAAAACCGGCAAGAAAAAAATGTAATACGTATAAAAATGACAATAGTGTTCTTCGTATTCTTTCGTTGAATTTAAACTTAAACACTGCTTTCAGTAAAGGATAGGCTAGTTTAATTTCATTTACTTTGTTATAAATAATAAATCAGAGATAAGTGAAGTCTTAATTTTTTAATTTGTCTTTATTTGCAAACAATAAATAAATTTAGGCCAAATCTCAGCTATGTGGCCTAAGTTAATCATAGATGAATATTGGGTCTAAAAAAAGACGGATAACCTCCTGGAAGGGCCGCTAAACTGATTGGGGATAGAGTTTGACACAATATCCGAATAAGAATAAATAAAGCTTTTTTTGTTGTTTTGTTGAATAACTGGGGTGATTTTAAGTAAACATAGCCTAACCCCCCAAGAAGCAAGACCATCGGCCTCCCAAAGACGGAATTCCATTGAGTTCCATTCGAAATTTTAACAAAAAAGGTGTAATCCTATTGCAGCAGATTGCAAGGCGTTCTTCACCATTCTTGGAGAGGAACCATAGAATGGTGATTTTTTACGAATAACCTCCTAGATTTTAATATGTCTTATAATTATTGGTTTTTGTTGTGATAAGTTAATTTATCAAACCCAAGACATATAAACCCACAACTGCAAAATGTACCCACCATAACCCAGTTTCTTGTTATTTATTAAATAAATCTTAATAATCATAAACATTTTTAGTTTTTGATTGATTTATTCATTTTCCGTGGATGTAAAATATCTCTCCTGATTCCAATTAGACTAGTAGTGAATCATTCCAACGGTGAAACTATATTATTATTTATATACATGTCAATTCAGTGTCAAAATTAATGTAAACTATAAAAAATTAATATTAGCGTTACAGAAGATAAGTTAAAAATCTTAAAATAATTTTGAACCATTGGAGTATAATAGATTAGCAAGTCCTTTATTTTAATCTATAAACGACTATATAACAACTACATACAACATTATAACATTAAAAATTTGTTATATTATGATACAATTTCACTTTCAAAACCACCGATTATTTTTAAACCACAAATACAACACCCCTTTACCCATTATCACCCAGTTTCCGACGCGAACGCATTAGTGATTACTAAAACCAAGGAATGATTAAATTTAATATTTCCTCCACGTCCTGAAGGAACTCTGAGCGCCATCGCCTAATATCCCCCCCCCCCCACTTCCTTTGTAATTAATTAGTCTTCCTGCCCCCCCCCCCCCACCCCAGAGGAGGAGCCCCCCCCCACAGCGTGGAAACCCCTTCGTTTCCTTAGACAAAGGCCTTTAATTCTTCACCATTAAAATTAACCTACACCGTACTATTTATCTTGGATCTTTGTTGATCCTTTACAGTCCCTCTGAACTTCCTGGTTGTGGAAATAAATATTTTAGCAAACTGAGTTTAACCTTGAGTTCTTAGTTAGGTGTTCCTCATAAATATGCATGTTGTTAAATTATTGTAAAAGATGTTGTCAACTATCTACCTAACGTTCCTATTGCTCAACAAGTGCAAAATGGCTATAACATTTTTAACATTATTTATGTACAATATTATGATGGGTTGGTTTGTGGTGATTTCACAACCCGAAGTAACCAACCCCCGATATTGGTTCCTGCATGAGATTAGAAGGCTAAATTCCAATTTCGTTATTTAAACTAAAAATGGGAATCGCTTATAATAACTCCACTTTCGCAACGCTTGACAACGAAGTTACTTTGATGTCTCAAAGCGCAGACTGTACTTGAAAACATAACCTGCACTTTGACTCGTTAAGAGCAGACCACCCATTCGCCTGCTCATATTTAAAATAAAAAATAAGGAAAACATTCTCTAAGATTCTTTATTTGAAACTCACTGTTCAAGAACTAAGAGTCTTGGCTCTGCTCTAATTGTGTGAGGGCGTTTTCTGTTCCAATTGGTGATATTGGTGAATTCAGTGTTTAATTAATGTGTCCTTGTTTCCTTTTCAGCATTAATCATCGTTTTTTACTGCTCCTACAGTTCTCTATGTTAGCTATGTTATTTGTGCAGGTGCTTTGGCTGTGTGTTTCTTGGTTATTTTCCACCTGAAGGTGGGATCAGATTCCGGATTCCGAAACGTCACACTTGTTTTAGCGAATTTCCCCTATAGGGAAGAAGCTGTTACCGTAGGTCTCATGGTAAGACCTAAGCCTAAAACCATCATAACTTTCCTTTTTGAGGTCCTCAGATGCCAAAAACACCATTCGTTCACTTTCATATATATATATATATATATATATATATATATATATATATATATATATATATATATATTTGTAAAGATATGGAAGATGTTGGTCTTGTGTAAAGTTTTATACTATGCAGGTCCATGGGACCTACCCTTTTTGAAGAGCTCTAATTATGTTACACAGAGTATATAATGTTTTTGTGGAAATATAAATGATTCTGAACTTTTATATTCACAGAAAAGTGCTTATATTCCATTATTAAAAAAAAACACAGAGTTTGTTGGTCCTTTTTTATAATTCAGAAGATGTTGGTCCTATATAACATGCCGTGTATAATCGTTCTCATCTTGCTGGTCCACCACGTGACGAGAATGTGGAGGGGATGAGGGGAAATGTCAACGGACCAATTGTAAAAATTGTCTCATCATGCTGGTCCACATGAGAAAAATATGGCGGTTTATGCTTGTATAATTAACCACATTGAGCTGGTCCGACCAGCATCTTCTAGTGCAGCCTTTGCACTATCAGACATTGGCCACTCGAGAGCTAAAAATAAGTTGGAGAAATGAATGAAGTTAAATTAAATTATTTTTATTTGATCATACATCGTATAGTACATTATATTTTAGACACGTATATGCTTTGACCACGCGTGAGCCTAAGGAAAATTCACTTTGACTTGTGTTTACACATAATTTCAACAGTCTCCTAACTTTATCTTATCTCATCTCTGTTCAGTACTTCTATGGTCACTCATTCACATTTTTACTGAAACGGTGCGTGTGATCTTGGTTATACATAAACTGTATGATTGCTGTTTTTGTTGAACCAACACGTAATATTAACTTAAATATGTAGATTAAAAAGTTCCTGGTCTTGCTTATTTCTTTAAAGTGTGTCAGAGTTCTTATTTATGTATTGTTCGGTTTAATCATTGTATAGTTAAATTTTGTAATAAGGAATCTATACTAACTAATATCATTGACTTTATAAACAATGCTAATATATAATATTTATTGTTAGGTGAGAAAACCTGTTATTAAAAAGTGTCCAGGCAATCTGAAAATACAATTTATATTAAACCTTTAAGTATTCATTTTTAGGCCTAGAGTTCATAATTGTACATAGAGTGTAAAATTAAAAAAAAACTTTCGTTACATGAATATAGCAAAATTAATTTATTTGTTACAATTACACCAAACGTTTGTAATTTTTAATACTTTTAATTGAAATGGCGACCTAACCAGGTAGGTATTTTAAGCCAAGTATGAATGAGAGATGAGTGTAGGAATGTATGGAAAAGCGTACATGGGCGAATAGCCTGTACATACTCTGCGTTGCAGAGCAGGGTCAAATGAAGTAGAATTTTTAAAACAAATATATAAATTTGATGAAAATAAAAAATAAACTAAATTAAAAAATATGGAAATTGAAATGTATATTGAATTTATTTGAAATTGAATTTTATGTTGAGTAATTTGATGACAAACGATGAAGAGTGTACTGTTGAAAGAAATAAAAAGCAAAATCTTTAACAATGATGTCAGTGCATTGCACGAGCAATGTACATGGGTTGTGCATGGATGGGGGGGGGTGGAGGAATGTCGTTCGTGGCCAGGACCGGGGTAGGAGGCTCTGGGTTCCCAGGGTACACACGAGCGGTTTTTCCACGGCGGCAACTCCAGTGCGTCGTAGCGGACCACAGAGACAAATTATTTAGTACAAATGGGCGGTTGGTGGCAGCCAGCGAGCACAGAAAATTCTGTCCTCGCTGGTGGCAGCAGCCTAGCAGCGGTGCCGCGCGGAGTGGCAGACAGCCGCCGCGCCGGGGACTGCTACACCGCGCAGTGCCGCCGCGGCAGTTTTGGGAGCATTCCCACGTGCCGTCTGTTGTCGCTGCAGCTCGACTACGGCGGCTCGCCTGGTCTGTATAAATTCACCTCGTTTGTTTTTTTGTTCGTCCACTGATGTGTCCGACACATAAAAAAATTGACCAATATAGCGGGTCCAAGATGGCGTCCGATGATTGTAACACCACGGAAAATGTTTAATTAACCGATAGTTTTGAGTGGAAATCTGTTTTCGATATCTGGAGCAATTAAAAATAAACAAATCAATAAAAAGGGATTAGTAACTAATATTATTATTTTTAAATTTCTAATATCTTGAAAACTAAAAAAGATTTAGGAAAATGGATTGCAGCATTGAATTTATAATAAAAACAGTGTTAAAAAAGGGGTCACACCCCTACCTTCATATAAAAAATTTGTTTTTATCAAATATGGCGGATCCAAGAAGGCGGCCAAAAAATTTTAACTTTCTAAAAATTAAGAACCAACAATTTAACTATGTTATGTGGTATTAGGCTGTTGATATCTGAGGCAGAATTGTAAAAAAATAGCTCTGTATAACAGAAAATCAAGTTTGAAAACTTGTTCACAAAAAGTTTCATAACTTGAAAACAAAAGAGATATCAAAAAACGTATTGCGGCTTTGAATTCAAAATTAAAAACCGTGTTAAAAAAGGGGTCGCAACCCTATCTTTACATTTGAAAAAAATAGTTGTATCCAATATGGCGGATCCAAGATGGCGGCCGAAAATGAGTACCGCTCAAAACGAGGTATACTTGCTACCCAATAATGTTTGGGTGGGGTCTAGGATAGTTATTTTTAGAAATGTAAAAAAGGTATGGGGGGGGACAATTAAAACTCACCCTGTAGAACTAGTTAAGAAGCGACCATGCATTTGGAATACTGCATTGAAAGATTATCACGATAGGATTAAGAAGAGGAATGCGTAGGAAGAAGTTAGCATTCAGATGGACTCCGATTTCAGTACAAATGTGACAAAGAAAAAAAGTGTTTTTGAGAAATTTCCACGCAGAGCCAGCTAGATGCCGCTGCGTAGCACGCCGCAAGTTGCCGTCCGTGCGTACGGAGGGGTGGTCGCGCACTGAGATAACTGACGCCGCGGTGCCGCTGCGGATGCCGTCGCAGCAAAACCTGTGTACCTCCGCTTGCTGCAGGGAACAGGGGTCAGGCCGGGCCCATAATGATATCGGCCTCACTTTACAACGGCCCTATAAAGATACAAGTAACTCCACAACTTGTTTCTTAAAGTTGGAAAAGGATGTAACATTAAAAAATGCGGGTTATTAAACTTTTGACCAATACTTCGATAAAAAAAGTGTGATACAATTAAGTAGTTTCCTTAGAAAAGGTTTTTTTATTTGATTGCAGGATTACGATGCCTACAATCCTAGAAAAACGGGTAATGTCAAATTCTTTCAAAATCTGCATCAGAATTGGGCTGCATCGCTTTTGCTCCACGGGTTAAGGGTCATTTTTGAAACATCGCTTTTGCTCCACGGGTCAGCAGGTACATTTCAGAACCGCCCGAAACATCACTTTTGTTCCACGAGAAAGGGGCCCGCGCTCCCTCTTCCCCACATTCTTTCTTTCGTTCACCTCCAGGTTCTTACTTGAAAAATGCCATTTTAACGTAATACTACAAGTTTATTTTTTGTCTAATCGAAAATATTGATTTTTGAAAGAATATTAAACTACTTAAATTGTAAGAGCAAAAGTAAGTAAACGATATTGTGTATAAGAAATAACTTACATAATAAAATGTGTTGCTATTTAATACTTATCCACATTTCATATATTTTTTACAATAATTCACTAGAAACAGAGAAGCCTTCTGACAAAAGATAGAGATTTTAGGCATGAGCACGGAGCAGAAAAACACGTTTGAGTCGAAAGAGTATATTTTCGTCGGGCTTTAACACTATTTAAATAACCTTATTTCACAAAATTCAAGCTTAGAATAGTTAAAGTATTTCTCCCTAGTACAGGGCCCAGTCTTCCATCTCGATCTGTTGCTACTCTGTATTATATTAATAAAGCTGTTTTGAGACCAATATTGGTACTTATAAAAAGTAAAGTTGAAATCAATTGAAGGTTCAAGGTCACATTATTTTAAGGCTACATGGTTTATTAAAAAAAAGAAGCAATCTGCAAAAACTACACAATAATTAATCTATAGTAGTGACCTAGAATCTCATGTTCGTGCCTAAAAGCTTGATGTTGTGTCAGAAAGCTTCCATGTTTCTAATCGTGATTTATTGTATAAAATAAATGAAAGATGGATAAAATATAGTAATACTATTTAATTTTGTAAGCTATTGCTCTTAAACATTATTGTTTACTTGTCGTTACTGTTATAATTTAAGTAGTTTAACATTCTTTCAATTATAAATATTTTCGTTTAGGCCAAAAAAGCAGTTGCATATTAAGTAACAAAACAACAAGACTGCAAGATCGCACCACAATCATCCTTCACTCATCTGTCATTCATGTTTAGCTTAAAATACCTGCCTGAGTAGGTCATCATTTCAAATAATGTAACTATCTCATGTATGTATGCACATCCAAACGCAATAATTCCAAATGATAATAAAGATTTTACTAATGCATAATAAACCGTTTTAATGTCACTATCGTTCAGAATTTCTTCCCGAAATACTACATGACCGATACTACTGATGTCGTTTGTTGCTGTTACTGCATGACATGTGCTGTCATGTTATAACACTGATCAAAGGTTTTAAATATTGACGTCTTTTACGTACGTTGGAAGAGTTTAAGGCCTACGCGAAGGAAAGAGAAAGAAATTGTCTCTCTTTTTAACAGATAAATATGTACATATCCTACAAAAATAAACATTTTTCCTTTGTTAATATTATTGTGTTATGTATGATACGGTATGATATTGATGAATATGACAGTGAGTCGGTGGAACAGTCGGTAGCGCGCCGGACTTCGGAGGCATGGTCGTGATACTGCCTTGAACAACCGCTGCCATGGCTGTTCATTCTTGTACTGTATCACTTCTTGCCGATGTGTTGAAGCTTGGGTACAGTATTTACAAACAAAAGCAGTTTTGAACCGAATTTTTTGGTTAGGGGATGAACCAAAGACATTTAATCTATCTTCTATAGTATTAAAAGAATTTATGGGATTTTGTACAGAGCAAATCGACCCCTAGAAATGAACTTTTCTCCACATATTTGTTATCAAATTAAAGCTATTAATCTCTAGATGTTCCTTTTGCGGGTTTGGAAAATATCCTATGAAAAGCCTTCACACAGGAGGCTTTTCAAATTCCAGCGAAAGTGCTACTATCTGTGGGAGAACTTGTGAACTTTTTATAATTCATATTTATTTGTAACAAAACAGATGATTAAGATTTGAAATAGTTCCAGAGATGCGGGGCTAGCTAAAGTCAGTTAACATTCATAGTCAATTATGATTTTAATTTCTTAAATATTGACGTTTTTTAAGACAAGAGAAAATAAGGAAGAGTATTTGACCTATTGAAACTAAGACCAAGAGTCTGTTATCATCTTAATTTATTGTATTAACTTAAAAGGAAACTTAAAAAGGAACATAAGTAAATCAGGAAGTGCTCTAGAGAAGGGACTCTCTAACAAACTGTTGACAGTGAATACACACTGATACATGTTTCAACACATTGATGCATGTTTCAACGTTTAGTGTTCTAAAATATCAATATTAGATGAATATTTAACAAAAGGAATATTAGATGAATATTTAAGTTTTGAAATGCAATGTAAAATTGAAACCTGTATTTTTTAAATGTACTTGGAATGCGATGGATATTAAGGTGTTAACTGTTAGCCTGCCTATTTTAAAAATTTGCCAAACGTGTATTCAAGATGAGAAACAAAAATGCGGGTAAATTTGAAAACTGAATTTTTCAGCCGTTAACTTTAAGGAATAAGGCTATTTTATAAATGCATTTATAAATTAGTTCTTCAGTAGATCAAAGGTTTGACAATCTTCTTATCGTTTGTTGTTAAGGCCTAACAAAGATGAATGCAAGGAACTGACGCGTAGATATTATGTAGAATTAACATAAATAGTCAATACTTTTGAAAGAAAACTTTTAAGCAACAGAGACATGGAGATACACCAAGCAATGAAAACTAACCACCATTTTATGCAAAATGAATTTTGTTGCACTTTCAAAATTTCAAAGTGTAGAAAGTATACATAAATACTTTTAAAGCATAGTCTAGAAAACTAAAAAAAACACAAAAATTCACACACTTTCTCATTGAAAGGTATTTTACTCTGAAAAACTCCATACATAATCAACATGAAACTAAAGCCTATTTTACCATTGTTTTTAAGTCACGAAGTGACTCGGGCTGCTAGTTTAAATTATTGAAAATGTCATTTAATTATGACATTTTATTGTTCTTTCCAACCAAAATAACCAGTTCAAACCGCTTTTGTTTGTAAACATCCAAGCTTCAACATGTTCCTCATTATGTAGTTATAAACGTCTTATTTTTTCAACATATTATTCAAAAATCATCATGTTGCATCGTGAATAATTAACGTAAGGTAATAATTTCTTCCGATCCTTTTGACAACTACTTTCGTAACTGGGGGGGGGGGAGAGAAGGGCTTCTGCTCGATGGGGGTTTAGGCCTCGTGTGTGTAAAGTGTCCTCTTTTTCAACCTAGGACATATGGTAACCCTACAAATGATGTCTGTAAGCCACATGATAATGCTAAAATTAAAATATTTACTATGGGCGGACTTGGCCATAGCATTTAAATCAGACTTTACTAAGTTCACGTCGTCGCTCGTCCCGCTGTGCGCCAACCACTGGCAGTACGTTATTTATCACTGCATATCACAGAATGTTACAGATTGCTCTAGTCCATTGATTTTTGTACAGTAGTACATTATATACACATTTTTATCTTATTTGGTTAGTTTCCGACCGTTAAGATTTGCATTGAGAAAGAACTAGACTCTTTAAAAACCATGGGCTAACCACAGGAATAACAACGAAAAATATGTGTTTGTATACTAGTTGTATGGGGCGGGGCTATCACATCATATATTTTCATCATTTTAACTGATGAATGAATGAATGAGTGAAAAAGTGCTTTATTGATCATTTTAACAACATGAACATTGCATACCCTTATACACAAACGGTTGTATAAAATAAATATTTAAATCAATACTTTACTAAATCTACACTTCCTTGTTTTTTTGTTTGTTTAGCCTCTGCACTTATATCAGCAATGGTCACATAAGACCGTCTGATGGGATGACAGCTTGAAATATGCTATTTCAAACAAACAGCATGTTAACAAAGATATGGTTATAATTACAATTTACTTAGTAGAAATTAAAAATTAAACTCTAGTATAAGCTCCCATCTATACTTCCAAGCCTCTGATAAAAAATTAGCCAAACCACGCCAATTCCTCTCGTTTGAATATTCAATGAAGTCTGGGTGAGTTAGTTCCCTCTAAAAAAAAGAATCGTTTTCTTAGGTGAGCTAAAATCGGACATATTGCAATAAAATTATATACAAGTCTTCGTTTTCTTTAAATTACAGAGAGCTCAATTATAATTTATATTTAATATCCAGTACTTGTAATTAAGATTGACAGATTCAATGCGTGCTTTGAAGACCCAACGGATTATTTTACCTGGCATATTATCAGTAAGATAAGCGCTATCGCCAAGGTCGTGATCCAGCGATCCGTAAGTTGTGTGGTAGCGCGCGGACCTAGCTGCCTGAACACATGCCTCCCAACTAGGGTGACCAGACGTCCCGTAAAAACGGAAAAGTCCCTTTTTTTAACGTTGCGTTTCGTTGTCCCGAAAAACTTTGTCGGGACGTCAAAATGTCCCGTTTTTTTCAAAAAAGTAGGCTATATATAAAAAACATACTTGTTCGCGATTCCCGCTCACAATAAAAATACAGATAGAATATTTTCACTTGTGAACATTCAGTGGACTGAAGAAAAAAACCGAATGGAAGTAGAGACACTTTGAAGCTCTTCTTCAAGTATCATGTAACTTCAAAATGGATTGTTGCCAGTTCTACAACTATATAATAGAGAAAAGGACATTCTTAAAGTTAGCTGGAGCAAGTGACAAGTACAACAAAACTTAAAACGTTCAATGAACTTATATTTTGATTTTTATAAAGCTGTTTTCCCAGCGTAACAATTAACGATAAGAACTTAAAGTTTAAAATAATCATGGTATTTTTTGATCCTACTATTTTATACAGGGTGTCTCACCTAAGGTGTCTCAAACAGATTGCGGACAAACTATTGGTCCTACAAGGATGAAACAAAATCATTTCCCACTAAATCGTCCCCAAGGAACAACGTAAAAATATTTTTAAGCTTTTTAAAATACAGGGTGTTCCAAAAACCTGGGGTCACTAGTTCGTATCTCGTAATTTTCAAATGTAAACATATGTCATGTTGTGCATCATTTTAAAGCTCTTAACAAGACAAACAATTTGGTGAAAACAGAATTGATTTATCTCAACTAATTCCAAAATGGCGGCCATTTTCGTGAAAATTGTTGTTATTTACGGAATACCCTGTATCTCGAGATCCATAAAACAAATTGTTGTTCTGTTTAAAAATTATTAATCCTCGTAAAGTCAGCTTTAATTTGATATGCGACATGCCAACATTTAAAAAATAAAAGTTTTTGACAGTAAATTATATTCTGTTTAAATGTTGGTAGCCTTGAAAATCAAAAAAATTAAATGGCAGCATACGTCTAATTACACATCATTTTACAGGTCTCGCAAAGACCAACAACTTTTCAACTTAAACCTACCTCCTATCTTTAGTGGTTTTGTAGTTGTAAGCAAAAAACTCTATTTTACCATATAAAGCCCATGTTAAATCTGCAGTCTTCGTGGCATTTAAATTTACATCCATTAAATCTAAGTACTTCACATTTAACATGGGCTTTATATGGTAAAATGGAGTTTTTAGCTTATAACTACAAAACCACTAAAGATAGGAGGTAGGTTTAAGTTGAAAAGTTGTTGGTCTTTGCGAGACCTGTAAAATGATGTGTAATTAGACGTATGCTGCCATTTAATTTTTTTGATTTTCAGGGCTACCAACATTTAAACGAAATATAATATACTGTCAAAAACTTTTATTTTTTAAATGTTGGCTTGTCGCATATCAAATTAAAGCTGAGTTTACGAGTATTAATAATTTTTAAACAGAACAACAATTTGTTTTATGGTTCTCGAGATACAGGGTATTCCGTAAATAACAACAATTTTCACGAAAATGGCCGCCATTTTGGAATTAGTTGAGATAAATTAATTCTGTTTTCACCAAATTGTTTGTCTTGTTTAGAGCTTTAAAATGATGCATAACATGACATATGTTTACATTTGAAAATTCCGAGATTCGAACCCGTGACCCCAGGTTTTTGGAACACCCTGTATAATAAAAAGCTTAAAAATATTTTTACGTTGTTCCTTGGGATCAATTTAGTGGAGAATGATTTTGTTTCATCCCTGTAGGACAACTAGTTTGTCCGCAATCTGTTTGAGACACCTTAGGTGAGACACCCTGTATATATAAAATAAATTACCTTTCATGGCTGCATGCCATTTATTGTATTCTTGAGGAAAAACTGTATCAATCATCGTGCGCTGCTGTAAGAAGTTCAATAAATGGAGAATAAAATTCATGGTCTAAAAGCTTCAAAACAGTTTGATACTTACAGTAAATTACAGAGAACCCGGTATAATTAAACACCTTGGTGTGTGGTGTGTTGTATCGTTTTTGTTTTTTTTTTGGGGGGGGGGGGGTTTGTTTAAGTGTCCCGTTTTTATTCGGAGACAATCTGGCCACCCTACTCCCAACTCTCCCCCCGCACCGCCTCAACTACCGATAGCAATTGTCTTCTAATCTCATCTAACGGTCAATTGTCTAAATTAATTTCAATTCCGTATTTTCTACCTAATAATTTCCAATCCTTACTCCAATATATATTTTTCTTTATTATTTCTTTAGCAATTAACTTTGGCAGACGGTTTGGTTATAACGCAAGAACGTGCAAAACATACCCCAAATGCATATTTAAAGTGTAAATATATTCCTTTTCTATATCTGTCTCTAACAATAATACGTAATTTGGGGTGCAATTTAGTAAGCCAAACACAACAACGTATAAAGTAAAAAGAACACCATTAACCAAGTTGTTTTCCCCCAAACCCCAAACCTGACAATGACAACCATAACACAAGATTGCTCGAACTATAGCAGCATAACATATGATTTTTTTGCTTATCGGTACTACATTATTATTTAAAAAACCATGCCAGAGGTAAACATCGCCTCCTCCCCGCACTCACCCTCTCTGCTTATCTGTAACGCAAACTCCACTGGCAAGTGATCTGATCCTATCTGATCCGCGACCTTGAAATCGACTACTTGCTGTAAACAGTTTATATATGTTATAGCTAATCTATGACAGAAGCACCCATCGAATTTAAAAATGTAAATTCACCCTCAGCATCTCCTATTGTTCTCCCGTTTAAAATTATAAAACCTAAATTGTCACACATTTCAAATATCTTTATTGAATGATCTGCTGTAATGGAGGGCTGATAATTAAATAGAATTTTAATGGTCAAAAGTATGGTTTCACATTGCCTCCCCTCTCCATTTCCTCTCTCCACTCCTCCAGACGCAGACCACACATGGATGGACACATGACACAGTTTAGTCATATACTCCCTTGTTCGCAACCTGACGTATTACAACCTGGAATACGGTTGTAAGAGCGCTTATAAGAATGTGTCTGTTAAGTCAGCATGCCACATTAACGTGAGTTTGAGCAGTCAAAATAAGTATGTATTTAATTTGACTAAAATTCTAATAATATGTTGCCTGCACATGGACATAGTAACATTATTTACAGGTTTTGTTAGTTATGCATGTGCCACAAGTAAATTGTAACTGCATTTCTTTGGAAAAAAGGTCACATACCTGGATAACTGTCGTCAATTCAACCGTAAACATATAGTAATTTACTTAAATTTCGGCATCGGCGATACCATTTTCAAAATCTTCAGACAAGAATGTTTAGTTAAAATTTATTTTTATCTAATATTTTAGCTGATATTGACGAACAATTTTTAATTTGAACATTTCATGGTCCAATGTATTTTTTATTTGATTTTATCGGTATACTTTAATTTATTTTGTAGATGATACATAGTGAAAAATTTTCAAAAACAAAACGTACAAATTACTTTCTTAATATTTTAACAACCCTCAGTAATATGAAATACAAGTCTTGAGCAATATGGCATGCATTCATCACAAATAATTGTTGAGTTTGGATTATATGAATTTCATATAAAAATATTCCAATAATTACCTAGTATCGATGATAACTGGCTTTTACTACAGTAGGCTACATATTATAAAAATGGCCATTCTACTTTTGGAAGAACAGCCTGCACAGTTTTTCTAGTTTATTTAGACTGGAAGGGGTATTAAAGATCGCGTTATACACTTCCCCTCCTTTTTGAATGAAGTTTTCATCAGAGACCAACATATTCTGGTTTTACAGCATATATAATATACGCTGATACATCATTTGTGGGTCCACTGTCATGGCGGCTGGTGTAAAAACGTCCACATCATGCTGGTCCACTTGAGTAACCAAGATGGCGGATTTATATACTTGTTCACATTAAGCTGGTCCGACCAGCATCTTCTAAGCGTGGACCACCATGTTCTATCGGACCTGCTTTGTTCTGCAGAGAAATAGACGTCGGACCAACAAGTTCCGGGGTTTAAAAAGTATATATATATATATATATATATATATATATATATATATATATATATATATGTGTGTGTGTGTGTGTGTGTGTGTGTGTGTGTGTGTGTGTGTGTGTGTGTGTGTGTGTGTGTGTGTGTCTTTAAGCACGATAACTTGCGCAAAAATGGTCCAATCGGAATGACATTTGGCATAGACGTGTAAAGTAGTAATTATTCGGACGAGTTCGTAAACCAGCCCGATCGGACCACCGGAAGGGGGGGTAAAGGGGGGTAAACCCCCCCAAAAATGGGTTTTTTGAGATTTTTACATAGAAAAATAAAATTTTTCAAATTCTTATTGGCACCATTGAATTCAGCCCAAAAAAACAAACAATTTAGTACTTTGAATCATGGCTCTATGTCCATTGGTTGCCGAGATATTGAAAGTGGTAAACACAGTGGGTGGAAGATGGCTGACTAAATGTGAACAGTATGAATATTCAGTGCAGTTAATTACAGTTTTTTAGTGAGTTCTAACAATTTTTATGCTGGTGGAACCCATGAAACATAACCTATAACTTACTGTGAGTGAAGTATAGTGAAGGCAGAACTTTGCTTTTTACATATTTCAAGAATTTTTAATTTTTAATTTGACCATATTTCTCAGTTTTATTCTGTTGATCATGATTGACTATGATTTCATGTTTAAACATTCAAAGTCACTACACTAAGATTAATCATCTGTCATTTCTATTTCTACTTCTGACTTCTGCTAATTAGTTGTCTGCTAGGGCCAAGGAGGTTAGAATCTAACTGGAGTGCATGGAGTAAGAAGGCTAGTTGTACTTCAGAGAGAAAGCTGTAATTGTTTTAGGAATTCCTTGTGCACTATATAAAGTGTTCTATGGATGGTAAAAATTCATTGACTATTGACTCAAACTTGTATAGTATTACTAATTTAGATGATGAGTCTGAAGTTATCTTATCGTCATTATACAGTGATATCTCCTCTATTATGGCAAATTATAATGAAGTAAGAGAAAGTTCATTACTGCAAAACCTTACCCAACTCATAACTAAGATGGATGCTATTCATAAAAAGGAAAAAGAGGCAACTTGCGCTAATTATAAGCTTGAAGAAGAACTTGATTTTTTGCATAAAATGTTACAAAAAGAAAAAGAACTGAGATCTGAGGAAATAAATGACTCTTTCAAAATTCAAGATTTGGCAAGTGAAGAAGTAGATGAAATGAAAGAACAAATTTCAAACTTACAGAAAAAAATTAAAGATTTTAAATCGGAAAATGAACTTTTGCTCCTACATATGAAGGAACTGACATCGACCATTGGCACAAATACAGATTCAATGATTCAACTGAAGAAAGAAAACGCTGATCTACAATTACAAATCAACACTCTTAAAAAACAAAGTGAACAGCCCTCAGGTACAAAGGAATTGTGGTTCTCGGATGAAATCATGCAGTCATATATTGATTCAATCACAAGCAGTATTAAAGACAGGATGGATATTCTTTTGATCGGGCCAGCAGTAGCACAGCATTTAAAAGTCGGCACTCTGGAGGACATTGAAAGTCAGCTTAAGCTTATGTCGTTTTCAAGTAAGCGATTTGTGTTGCTGTGTGTAAACAATAGCCTGGACCTTCTGTCTTCCATCTCAGGCTCTCATTGGAGCCTCCTTGCTTGTGATCGTAAGGCTGCCAAAGTGTTCCACTGGGACTCAGTGCTTGGACTCAACAGGAAGGCTGCCTTGAGGGTTGCTAATAATTTGGGTTTTACTGATGGTAATGTTTTGGAGGTTTCTTGTAACCAACAAAAAAATACTTTTGAATGTGGACTGATGACACTAGTAAATTTTCACTTGGTGTTACAAAACATTTTCAAATATGATACAATAGTCCCTACATCTTTTACTAGAGCTACTGAGTATGAACCTCCTATAACTAATGACTCTAACTTTCTAAAGGTTACAAATAAATCTAGTAAATTGAATATAACTAGTCTAAAACATTGGCCCTGCTTACCCCCAGTATCAACTAAAAACCGATTTGAGCCATTGTCGATGCTCACAAACGAAACATTGCAAAGTGACCCCTCTAACAATGAAGAATGTCCAACCTCAGTTATATTATCAAATAGTGATACAGCAAAGTCTACGAAAGTGACTAATCATATGAATAAGTCAACAAAAACTACTCCTACAATGTCTTCTAACAGGATTGGTAGGCGATATAATAGCAATGAACAGTTAGAAACAAGCAATGGGGGTGGTAAAATAAATGGCATGAAAAAAATCCAAATAATAGGCGATAGTCATGCTAGAGGCGTTGCGGAGTCAGTCAGGGAAGCATTCTCACACAAATATAAAGTGCATGGGTTTACTTGTCCTAAAGCAAAAATTGATCAACTGCTGACAACCAACCACATTTGGAATAATAATGATTTAACTGTGTTATTTGCAGGTGCAAATAATATTTATGATGGAGACCTCAGACCATTGTACTCCTCACTGAAAAACACATTATCTAAAATGAGGACCCCTCTCTTTTTAGTAAGTGTTCCGTTCCGCAAAGACATCTCTATCTCTCATAAGGTTAACAATGACATTCTGAATTATAATATTTACCTCAATGATCTGGCACGCTTGAGTAAAAATGTTTATTTAATTGATGGGACTTCTTTTTCTCTTAAGTATTACTCCAAGGATGGTGTCCATCTGAATTTTGAGGGGAAAAAACATATCAGCAAACTTATCAAAATGAATTATGAAAAACTAACAAAGACATTCAGTAGGTCTAATAATCCCTTACATTCTGAAGAAACAAAATCTTCCCTCATGAAGATTCGAGAGATTAAAACTGATTTATTTGCAGCCACTGAGGATCATGCTTTGGCTCACTGTGTTGCCAAGGACTTCAAGATGGGTAAAGGAATTGCTGCAAAATTTAAAAGTAAATTTGATCGAGTCACTGAGCTTAGGTCACAAAATGTAAAGGTTGGTGGCTGTGCCTTTTTGAATGTTGAGGGTAGAAACATATTTTATATGGTTACGAAGGACTACAGTTACAATAAACCAACTTATGGAACACTATTAAGTTCATTAAATTGTCTTAAAGCTAAATGCAGTGAACTTAAAGTTACTAAGCTGGCTATTCCAAGAATTGGATGTGGGCTTGATGGACTAAACTGGAGAATTGTAAAAGAAATGATCTCCAGTACTTTTGAAGACCTAGACATTACCATTAGTGTCCATGAGTTCAATCCTGAAGGTTTACCTGAGTGGAAGATGGACAAAACTAACCAACGAACATCCAAGTCACCATTCGTTGTGAAAGAGACCCAGAACGATGAAAACCATACAGAGATCAAGGCCAACAGTGACATTAGTGTGGATATCAGGCCTGCTGTTGAAGGCACACCAGGACCAGTGAGAAGTAATCAAGTTGAAGACTCTCCAATCACCTCCCCTTTTCGTGGTTTTGAAACGCCAGACAGAAGCATAATTGTAGCAAAGCAACTTAGCATAAAAACTATTGAAGATTGTAGCCCAGCAAAAAACATGAACATTGAAAATAACTCAGAAAATAACTTAGAGAATAACAAGAAATATTTTTTAAGGAAAAGAAAAACAAAAAAATTAATAGAATAGTTACTAACTCTGGCAGCTTTAAAAGTATTAATTTATCTATTTTCCATCAGAATATTCAATGTTTAAGTAGTAGAGTTGATTCCTTAGTAATAACTATTGAAGAACTGAAACCTGATATTATTATTTTAACCGATCATAAATTAACATTAGCAGAAATAAATGATTTTGTATTACATGGTTATAAAACTGTAAATTTCTATGTTAGATCTGTTAATCAGGGAGGTGGTGTGCTAATTATGGCGGCTAATAGAATTAATTGTAAACTAATTTCTAGTAGTTTCATAATTGATTTAAATGAAGATAAAATCTTTAAATCTTGTGCAATTGAAGTTAAGTTGAATAATGTTAAGATTGTTATTGCTGCTGTTTATAGAACACCTTCCAAAAAAATTGATAATTTTTTAGAAAATTTAGATAAATTTTTAAGTTTTTTAACAGGTATTGGTAATAATATATGTATTGGAGGTGACTTTAACATAGATGTTTTGACAGAGGATAAAAAAAGAGCTGATTTTGTTAGTTTGCTTAGGCTTTATAACATGTATTATACTGTAAACATACCAACCAGAGTTACTGACACATGTGAATCAGCAATAGATAATTTTATTACTAATATTGATAAGAAATATGTAAAGGTAATATGCTTGGTAACAGCTCTTTCCGATCATGATGGGCAAATTTTTACATTAGAAAATTTTGTTAAAATCCATACAAGTAACAATGGCAATAGATTGTGGCAGTCAAAAAGAATATTCAAAAAAAATAATATAAACAAGTTTGTAAGTGATTTGGAAAATGAAAATTGGACAGAATTGTATCAAACTCCAATTGAAGACAAATTCTCATATTTTTATAATACAATATTGTTTTATTTTTATAAACATTTCCCACTAGTAAATGTTCGCACTAAAGTTAACAGAAGGAGTTGGATTGATTTTGAGGTCAAAAATGAGAGGATTAAACTCATTAATAACCACAAATATAATAGGAAAAATAAAAACATTTTTGTCAAAAATAACCTCAAGCAACAGAAAAGACACTATAAAAACCTTATCAATCAAAAGAAAAAGAAGTATTTTGAAAGCAAAATTAGTAAATCTGACAACATCTCAAAAACTGTCTGGCAATTGGTTAGATCTGAACTTGGAAGGGAGAATGGGAATTTAAATTCAAAAATTGTTTTAACCGACAGTGGAAAGTGTGTCACTTGTCCGTATAAGGTTGTTGACATTTTAAATAACTTTTATGCTGATACAGTTGATAATTTAATTACTCCTAAATTAAGTCACAGCAGTAATACTAAAATTAAGTTACCTCAAGTTGATGTTCACAGACTGAAATTTAAATTTAATACTGTTTCTGAGGACCAACTATTACAAATTTTTAGTTCTTTAAAAAGTAAGTGGTCCGCTGGATATGATGAAATTCCCACTAAAATAATTAAGGATGCTAAATTGGCTGTTCTTAAACCTCTTAACCATGTATTGAATTCTAGTCTCATTTCTGGTATTTTTCCTTCCCAATTAAAAATGTCAAAAATCATACCACTTTATAAAAAATGTACTAAAAAAGATCCAGCAAACTATAGACCCCTTTCAATTCTTCCTTCTTTTTCTAAATTTTTTGAAAAATGCATGCTGTTACAGTTGGTTGATTATTTTGAAAAAAATAATTTGCTAGATAGTGAGCAAGATGGTTTTAGACAGAATAGATCCACAACAACTGCCATAATATCTTTTATTGAAAACATTATTGATAAATTGGATGGAGGTGACCACACTGTTGCTGCATTTTTAGACCTTACTAAGGCCTTTGAAAGTGTATCCCATTCTATTTTGTTAAAAAAGCTATCTATTTTTGGCATAACTGGTAAAGACCTGTCATTAATAAACTCTTATTTGACAGATCGACAGCAATATGTTGAAATTCAGCATATAAATGAAAACAAAATTTTTAAAATTAAGTCAAAAACTAGATTAATAAAATATTCAGTGCCACAAGGATCTGTGCTGGGACCGTTTCTTTTTCTGTGTTATTTGGGAAAGTTACCAAACTGTTTATCTGAATTGACAATAGATAATAAATTTTGTATTTTTGCAGATGACATTAATTTGACAATTGCTAATAGTAACTATAATGATGTCTTTATAGATACTAATATTGCAATAAAAACAGTCAGTGATCAGCTTAACAGCCTAAATCTATTATTAAATGAAAGCAAAACAACCCTTATGAAATTTTCTTATATCAATCAAAATCCTAATAATAAATTAAATACACCTAACCAGCAATTTTCCATTAGTCTTTGTGAAAGTACAACTTTTCTTGGATTGGTTTTGGACAATAACCTAAGTTGGACTGGCCATATTGATAAAATCTGCTCTAAAATGAGTTCCAATATTTTTGCATTAAAAAGATTAGCTACTTCATGTGATATAAAAACTATCAAAACAATATATTTTGCGCTTATCCATTCCCACATTTCTTATGGCATTGAAGTATATGGCTCTACCTCAATATGTAACTTGAATAGAATCTTACACCTACAAAAAAAAGCAATTCGAATCATGTTAAAGCTAAAAAATGATGCTCATTGTAGGAATCATTTCTCTGAACTAGGAATAATGACAGTGTTTAGCCTCTATATTTATAAGACAGTTCTGTATGTTAACACTAATTCAAGCATATTACCTAAAAACTTTAATAACCATAGCTACAAAACCAGACATAGAAATGACTTTCAAGTTGTTAAACATAAAAAGGAAAAGTTTAGAAAGAAACCTACTTATATTGGAATAAAATTTTTTAATCAGCTGCCAGTTGCAATAAAACAACAAATCAATACAAGAACATTTAAAATGAGTCTACAGTCATTCCTAATTGAGGCTGCTTTCTATAATTTTGATGAATTTTGGTCAAATAAATTTACACATAAAAAATAACTACACAATTATGAATATTTATTAATTAGTTTTAGAACATAATTTGACACCATTTATGTATACATTGTATATGAATAAATAAAGGACGTTTTGAATTTGAATTTGAATTTGAACAGTACGTTGTCCCAATGTTAACCTTATGGGAAATAAGTAAAATTCTATATCTCGCTTATTTCTCAACATATCTTGATAAAACTTGGTAAATGGCTTCTTCTAGTTCAGATCTACTAAATATTGAATTAAAACCACCCAGTTTTAAAACACCTGTTGCAGCAAACCTGCATACTCATTCCCCATGTTGTTCTTATGGAGCTTAAAAAACGTGTCAATTCTCGCTATATTGGATTGAAATATGTACTTTGCAATTAAAATTCGCTGACGGCTAACCCGCAAAAGCTTAAACTCCCTGAGAATTAAGAACAATAATCAAATAAAAACGATGACCCGCAGCCCTCAGCCAGTGGAGCGACAACATCTGCATTGACAACCGTCACCCGCCGGCGCGGCGGCGGCAGGCACCAATCGTAATGAAATCTCGGCCAATATGGTTTCAGGAATTGATGATGGGACGGGGCTGCACCGCGGCCGTATATAAGGGTCGCCCCCTCTTACTTTAAATTTCGTTTTAAATCGGCCCCGCACGAGGCCCAGTGTGACATTAATCCGGCCCCCTCGATTATGCGAGCCGTGAATGGGTTGCGTGTGAGGGTGGGACGTGCACGCGGGTGTGGGAAGTGCAGTAAGCCTGGCTGACATCTCCGCGGTAATTGAATTTAGCAGTTCATTTGTTTTTATTGCGTGTTGAATTTATTTCAAATATCTTAAGTTAAAGTTGATGAATGACTTAGTTTTAAATTTGGAGCAATAATTTGGTCAATGAAATAGTTTGTATGTGTGTTATGTGGGTGGTTTCAGGTTTTCCATGTATGTTCTACTGAGTGCTGCACTCATATTGAACGACCCAACAAAATAAATGTTTCAGTGTTTTTGGGGGGCAACACACACAAAAAAGGTGTAAAATCCTCCGATTATTTCCTTGTAACTTGGCAAGTAATAATTTTACTTGTATGTAAAACTTATATCTTTACAATTAATTTCAGGTACATAAAGAGTCCTATAATCTATACTCTAATAAGATTCAAATCCAAGCATTTGAATAGTAAAAATATAATTAGAAGTCGAAAAAGTTATTGTAAGAAATGCTTTTATTTTTGAGTGATTTTTTTCTCATTTAGTAATGAGCCTATGCCTCACGCAGTAACTGTTTAATAAATATAGAAAAATATTTAAAAATATCATTCGTTCAATTCAAATTCAATAATATATCAAAGTAGTTTCATTTTACCAAGTCCAAAATACACAAGCCTACACCGCAAATTTTTTACATAGATTTGTTTAAATCATCTAAGACAATCTTACTTTCCAAGTGTATACAAAAATCTATAAAATCTTAATAGTTTAAGGCTGTTTAATATTTTGTTTTAAAGTGTATGACATAAATCCGCCCCTCGATGAAGCGTGTGCTCAGGCGATGGTCGCGTGTAAGTCGTGCTGCATGGGAATCTTCACCTCGCGGTTGTTGATTTGGCACTTCATTTATAGACAAGTAAATCTACGCAAAAGACGTTGCAGTTATTGATTTGCAGTTCATTTGTATTTTATAGTACAATAAATCTACGCGAAAACATCCTTATCTGCATGGCTCTAGCTGTGCCAAGGTATGTGTGAAGGAAATATATTTTGGCTTAGCCATCACCTATAGAGTGCACGAACTATTAGTTTAGAAACCTGAACAACCTACACGATGCATAATGCAAGTGAAAATCATCTGACGGGAATGGTTTATAAAATCCACAATATTTCCTTATTTGACATATTAAAAATGTTTAATTTACGATGACCAAACATTCTATTTAAAACACTACCGATAAAGACAAACATCACACAACTCAAACACTGTTAGAACTTTTACCAATTTATCAAGGTATGAATATTTCATCTTTCCGCTGTATACACCGTACCGACCGGAGTTTATTGATAAACATGAATGCAAATGGAGTGTAAATTGGCCTTTGTTGGCGGATGAGGCACAGTGAGGCCGCGGCACACGCGCCGTGCGGGACGTGCTGTCGAAAACGTTACCACGAGGAGCGGCGGAGGTGGAAACGCCGCTCGTATGTCGGTCTGAGCTGAATCCAAACCGACAGTTACTTAATTCATAAACCTGTGATTTATTAACGTCTACGTTTTCAGGATCTCAAACTATCCTCGAGTTGGGTATATTGATTACTTCAAGATTAGAAGGTCCTCTCTTGACCTTGGAGTTTTTCCAGTGGTAGACCCTTGGCGATGACAGTCAGAAATTAGATTTGTCTACAGAACCGCAGTTCAAAATAAGACTGGATCAGACGTATGAGATCTTCGACACTGCTCTATCCAATTAATCTTTTCTTATGTTTTGTTGTTGCCCCTAATGCAAAATCAGTACTAAAATCATTTGCAGAACTTTTTTAGCGAATTTCCCCCTAGGGGAAATTGTAACTATTTTTTAAACAAAGGTTTATAAGATCTAGTAAAACTCTCCCCAATTTGGGTACATTGATAAGGTGGGTACATTGCCCCAGCCATTTCATCTTCATGTCACAGCTTGGTGCAAAATCAGTAACTTACTGGAATAATTGGCAAAAGTGTTTTTTGTATATGCAAAAGTTTTGGTGAGAGTTACTATTTTTATCGTAAAGCTAAAATGTTACGTGTTAGGTTGTGATTGACATAAAATTATGCTTTTGTGCCTCTAGCAACAACGTAAACGTAGCGGTTGTATAAAACTATGCATCGCTGAATTTAGTCTTATTTTACCCTGTTATTTCCAGGTTACACACCCTCTAAACCTAAACACGAAACATAATGCAGCAGCGATTATTCCAGCAACAGTCTGACCTTTGAAAATACAAGGCAACGTATCGGTAAAGTCAAATGACACAGCCTTTCCCGCCCATTTCACCACGAATATACGGACAATTTGGGCATATTCAATTGCTTCGTCCTGTAGCCAACGGCACGCCGCACATCGCCGCAGCACCCATAGATCAATAGCGCATTACCTGGACCACGGCAGTCGGCTCGTCCTGTAGCCAGCGGCACGCCGCACATCGCCGCAGCACCCATAGATCAATAGCGCATTACCTGGACCACGGCAGTCGGCTCGTCCTGTAGCCAGCGGCACGCCGCACATCGCCGCAGCACCCATAGATCAATAGCGCATTACCTGGACCACGGCAGTCGGCTCGTCCTGTAGCCAGCGGCACGCCGCACATCGCCGCAGCACCCATAGATCAATAGCGCATTACCTGGACCACGGCAGTCGGCTCGTCCTGTAGCCAACGGCACGCCGCACATCGCCGCAGCACCCATAGATCAATAGCGCATTACCTGGACCACGGCAGTCGGCTCGTCCTGTAGCCAGCGGCACGCCGCACATCGCCGCAGCACCCATAGATCAATAGCGCATTACCTGGACCACGGCAGTCGGCTCGTCCTGTAGCCAGCGGCACGCCGCACATCGCCGCAGCACCCATAGATCAATAGCGCATTACCTGGACCACGGCAGTCGGCTCGTCCTGTAGCCAGCGGCACGCCGCACATCGCCACAGCTCCCATAGATCAATAGCGCATTACCTGGACCACGGCAGTCGGCTCGTCCTGTAGCCAGCGGCACGCTGCACATCGCCACAACTCCCATAGATCAATAGCGCATTACCTGGACCACGGCAGTCGGCTCGTCCTGTAGCCAGCGGCACGCTGCACATCGCCGCAACACCCATAGATCAATAGCGCATTACCTGGACCACGGCGACCGGCTCGTCCTGTAGCCAGCGGCACGCCGCACATCGCCGCAGCTCCCATAGATCAATAGCGCATTACCTGGACCACGGCAGTCGGCTCGTCCTGTACCCAGCGGCACGCCGCACATCGCCGCAGCTCCCATAGATCAATAGCGCATTACCTGGACCACGGCGACCGGCTCGTCCTGTAGCCAGCGGCACGCCGCACATCGCCGCAGCTCCCATAGATCAATAGCGCATTACCTGGACCACGGCGACCGGCTCGTCCTGTAGCCAGCGGCACGCCGCACATCGCCGCAGCTCTCATAGATCAATAGCGCATTACCTGGACCACGGCAGTCGGCTCGTCCTGTAGCCAGCGGCACGCCGCACATCGCCGCAGCTCCCATAGATCAATAGCGCATTACCTGGACCACGGCGACCGGCTCGTCCTGTAGCCAGCGGCACGCCGCACATCGCCGCAGCTCTCATAGATCAATAGCGCATTACCTGGACCACGGCAGTCGGCTCGTCCTGTAGCCAGCGGCACGCCGCACATCGCCGCGGCTCCCATAGATCAATAGCGCATTACCGATGTATTAGCGGGGACAATACGGCCAGCGTCGTCGTTGGGGAGGATTAAATTAGACTCGGGGCTGACACTCCCGACTCCCCTGTTTTACCTCATTTGCATCGTTTGTTTGCATACAGCACTCCAGAGGTGTCTTCAAAAAACGTTTCGATGCTACTTCTATGATAATGGTATGCAAAAAGGGGTTTTTACGTGTGCCTTTTAAGTATAGAAGCATCAGGTGGATTGAATAATGTTTTTGTATGGTTTGAATTTTGTGTTGCAGTTTCCTTAATTACTCGTTTCAAAAACATATTTATAATGGGTTTTTGACATGAACAAAATATAAAATGCATAGTGTTTTTGTCTGTCTACATGTTACCTGATTCAACTTGGTTGGAAGAACCCAGGTAGACGATGATAGTAGACAACTGTGTTGACGCGCACCCCTGACTTATAATCGCAAAATTGTTTATGCCAATGGTTCCGGAATCCTTAAATACTTCATAGATCCTTCAAAATTGATTGCACTCTGAAAACTGGTAAAACGCAAAAATATACAAGAATCTGTATTGATCTGGCATACTTCATTCTTGCCTGGGGACTCGCTTGTTTTACCTCATTTGCATAGTTTCTTTGCATACACTCCAGAAGTGGTGTCGTAGCTGCTTGCGCTAGACTAGTCTTTTATGACAATATTATGTATTTTATGTAAAAAGGGTTTGATATGGGAGTGTGGGGATTAATACCCTTTTAAGGGATAGAATCATCACATAATCAATTATTAAATTTTTCGACGATTAAAACTTGGCTATGCTAGAAAGTCTGCTGAGCTATAAATCAGAATTGCCAATTAAATCTTGATTATCTTATAAGGTAAGCCTGCATTATGAAAAAGTAAGGAGAGCATGAAACTGTAGAAAGGAAAGGTTTTAAGGTGTTTAAAATACAAACAAGTTCTATTTAATATTATTTTATTTTCGCTATAAACGATTTTCCAAAGAAGTAGGCCTACAGTATAAAATAAATAAAAAATAATTCCATCTAGAAATTAAACTTATTTGTAGATCCCACAAAAATAATATGACAGTTGCAAGCTAGAAGATTTAACGTTTGAACGGAAATAATAAAAAAACACTCCAGAGACAAATAAATAAAATAAGTCCACAAATGGTTAACACGTTCACAAATTTATTCAAAACAATAGCGATTATTCCCTTTCCACCCTTTATAACAAACACGTAGAAACGCAAATGCGCCGTTTCTCCACAAATGCACGAACCTCTCCGTATACACTATACACTATACACCTCGATACACTACCCACACTACACTCGCCCACTGCCGCTGTCGCCCTTGCTAAGCCTTACGGCGCCGACCCCTAAGCCGCTTTGCAGCATATTAAATCCTCCCCACATTATCTGCGGGCCTAATTATTTTTATATCAACACGCGCAGACGGCGCGTCAATGCGGCCGTTCGGCCGTGGCTGATGGAATTACGGCCGTTATCCTGCGTCCGCATATTGTACCTCTCCTGCTCTCCCAACCTCCCCCGGGGCGACACTGTAGCACCCCGCCACCTGTGTCGCGCCTCTCCTCGCTGTGAGGTGGCGTTTCAAATTAATTTTTGATCCTACAAGTGTGGAGGTGCTGAGTTATCGAGTGCCTAACTTTAACTCCAGAAATAAATTTCTTTTTACTTTGCCACATGCTAGAACTCTGGCACATGCTTCCTCGCCATTGTACCGGGTGATGAGGCTTTATAACACCCTCTTAACAAGAGTCACAAATATTGATATTTTCTCAGATTCTTTGGCAGTTTTTAAAAGAAAATGTTACCAACTTTTCAGTTCACTATAGATTTTGTGCTTTTTATAGTTGTTATTCTATCTGTTATTTATTTATACAGATCAATTTACTATATTTATTGTTATGTTTTGAAATTATTTATTAATGTTATTATTGTTATTTAGATCAATTTACTATTAATGTATTTATTTATTGTTGTTTTGAAATTTATTAATGTTATTATTGGTATATTTAAACATTGCATTTATAAGTTCAGTGCTGGTTCAAAGTTTTTGTTTGAAATGAAGTGGAAGATCAAAGACTAAAAGAGACTCAACCTCAAAAATCAATATGTTAATTTGTAAGTGAACTGATTCTTTATAATTGGGTTGTACCTGTTTTGAAGCATGTAAATAAAATAAAATAAAATACAAAAAGTTCAAGATGACAATTATATTATTTTTTATACGAGCTGTGTAATTTTTGAGTCGGATCTATATCGATGACTATAATGTTTGGTTGTAGGCCTAACCAAGATGCTTCTTTCCAAGTTTTGTAAAGGAAAGGCACAGTGAAATTAGATCGATTCTAGCCACTGAACTCAAGAAAAGTGGTTTGGACGTGTTCGAGGAAGCCCAATGCACTTCAGATGTAGGAAGCACAAGAAGAGTTGACATTTTAGCGATCGACCAAACAAAAAATGAGGGATGGATAATTGATCCAACAATACGGTTTGAAGATTCCCTTAGCCAAGAACAAGGTGTCGATCGTGAGAAAAAGTTGATATACTAACCAACGATTCCTTATAAAAATATATATATATATATATATATATATATATATATATATATAACATCAAAATTGCAAGTGTAATTGGATTACTGTGGTGCGAGAGGAACACTCGCAAAACAATACATTTCATTTAGATAAAAGTTCAAAATTCATAAGTCAGTTGACAAAGTTTTAGTAATCAATATTTTAACAATTCTGTATATAATCTACGTAACCATTTTTATGGAGGATCCAATGTGAACAATTTTCATTGAATAAAGTTTGAAACTAAGACCATGCATACATGATAAACATAATATAAAACTAATAACAAAACTATATCTTTTACACTGTGTCATTGGGCAAACCACAGTATGCATGGTCAGTAACAGTTTCTGTTTTCCCTCTGTTATCTTTAATATTTTTTAAATTCTTTTAGGTACCGATGAATTTTTGCCTATATCTCTGTAAAACCAAGTTTTATGTTATAATAGTTGGATTTTTAACATCGATAGCTAACTATAGTAGTACTGATTTAGCTCCTCCAATATTTAGTCCGAGTTAGTTACTTAGAGTTAGTTAAGTTTGTTCATTATTGTGTCATGCATTATAATGTGTTTTCATTCGTTGAATTGTATGTGTATTTAAGATATTTTTAGGGGGTTTTATTTTCGTCGTATGAGGGAGTTTTTTGTTTTTTTTCTTCTAAATTAACTCTAAATTAATCCTCTCTCACCGAAGGTTGTGAAGACTCTGTTTATGGCCGGTGTTCGGTGTGGGAAAAACCTTATTGTTTCTAGTACTGTTTAAGAGCATCGTGATGACGATTGTGATGATTGTTTCTCGGTGTCGATGATGACCGCGATGATTGCTGGGAGGGCAGGGGATGCCGGGGGGTGAATGGCCGAAGCAGCTGCCTTGAAGAGCCCTTGCGGCTGCCACCCTCGGAACAGAGATGATGTCATGTGGCTATCGATCAAACATCGACCGCCACTGGTTATTGCCATAGTAAAAATACTTTAAAGGGGTAGTGAGAACAAGGTGGTTCAGAAATTAATGTTTCCTATATTCGGAAAAACTAGTACAATGTGCACTGAGAACTTCTGATATAGTTTGATTGGAATTCGCATTGTCACGTCATTGTACAAATCTTGCAATCTTAAATTACCAATTTCCACAAAAATAGAGTTCTTCAACTGTATTTGAATACTACGAAAAATAGAAGAAATTTGGGTCTCAATCATTGTTAGAGAAGTTTTGATATAATTTGATTGAAATTCACATCGTAACATTGTTGTTCAACGTAAGCAACCTTAAAATAACAATTTCAACTTGAATCATGGATGTAATTATTATTTTAGCACTATGAAATATAAAGGAAATTTGAAGTGTCTTGTTAGATAGTAAAGTATAATCAAATAGAACTGATAAGTTGATTTTTATTTCGCATAAGCGATATTTCAATAGTCCTTGAAGAGTAAAACTAACGAAAACCGTAACGTATTTTTCTGCATTATCTTCCCACGATCTACGTTTGTCTACACATATGCCAACACTCATATGAAATATTATTATCCCCCGACTCAAGGAACAAAAATAGAACTTTATTCCGAGCGCACGTCGCGTCGCGTAGGATGTAAATCCACCTTCAAAAATTACCTCAAGGGAGGAAATCCCGCCGTAAGTGGAGACAAGACGGTGATTTGCCGAGGTAAGGAGCGAGCAACCCCCCGCTGGTGTAACATACATGGTGAGCCCCCGGCACTACAGCTCCTCACACACCCACCGCACCTTCTGACACACCCTGTGTCTTGTCGCAACTCGCCTTCAAGACGCCCAGGGCCTGTAGGGGGCGTTACATTCAATGTTCCTACATGTAGCTGTGTTAGACTTTGATCAAATTAGTGAAATCATTCAATAGCGTAACAGGTTGAAATTCACTGTCGTCGTTATTGTAGTAGAGTTAAGGGGAAATTGTTTAGAAAATAATGATTTGTGTTTTATGTTGACAAGAGAGTGTAATTGCTTTTGCTTTTTTGTGTAGTTAACTTATGATCTTGGACAATAACATTATTTAAAATTAATTACGTATGGATTTGAGGAAATTCTCTAAACTTGTTGAAATTAAGGGATCGAAACAAATATGATGACGTGTTTTATTACACAAATTAATAATAAGGTAAAATCTGTCATAAAATAGTTATGGTAATTGAGTTTTAATAGTTCTTGCTTGGGAATGTGATTTGGAGAATTATGGTTTAAGAGAACAACAGACCACTTTAATATTACAAACCAAAGTGTGTAAATAGAATTATTTACCAATGCAAATTGGCGTCATAAATTGGATGGCGAAACGGAACACTAACTACCGATGACTATACATCGTTAGGTCTTATTAAAAACTGCCAATAAGATTCAACAATTGCTAACTAAGAACCAAACCGAAACTAATAAGTACCGATCCAACAAAACCAACACCACGCCTAACATATCGAAGTAAATGGTTACCGAAGTACAATCGAACTCACGGACATGGATGTGGATGCAATTATTCCTGCAAGTTCAGCGAGACCTTCGTTTGCTGATGAACTTTGATAATTATCGCGTCTGGAGCGCTCGAAGAAACTATTGTCGCCAACGTTCGTTACCAACACTCGTTCAGTGTCAAAGGAAACGAGCAGTTTCCAAATAAACTGTCGTTTTATGTCCCGCTTCTCGTTGCTTGCACAGTTTGGTCGTGGAATTATTACGTTTAAGTGTTCCGAGAAGTGCACATATCAGTTCGATAATCAATCTACTCTTCACTCCTCAATATTCAGTATTGTTCATAATATTGTTATGAAATGCTCACATATTTACATGAGCTAAACCAAATAATCGTGAAAGTTAAAAATTAAATATTTTACATTCTTTTTATTGGAGGTCTAATATATTTAAATTATAAAGCCTGGTACTTAAATTTTAAATTTCATTTATTTTACCCTGAGTCCAAATCCAAATACTTTTTGCTTCAAATCATTATCGATTAAATTGCCACTTAACTATCTGTAGTACAATGACATAATTTTATAACCTTTTGATTTTCTTATTTCTCATTTTTATGGAAGAAGTAGACTTTTTTGAAGAATTTCAATCTTTACATATGTTGCCTTTAAATGTCCAAATGCAATTAAAGGAAATTGATTGTATAATAATACCGAATCAACCACTCCAATTAATTAATCTCTGTTAGCCGTTTTATCGTATAAAACCCCACAGAATACCGTAATCGAAAATACAACTACACAAGTTCAAGAAAAACAAACTTGAAAAACCGGCGCAGAGAGGACCAAAATTGTAAAACGGCTCGGAGAGGTAGTTACAAACCAATTTCCTATTTCCGAGAGGACACAAGGACCGGGACGTGGGACGTGGGCCGCCATACGTGGACGAGGAACGGCGGGATTGAAAGGAGCTCATTGCTATGCCGCCGGCCTGCGCCACCGGGCACTCGATATTTTAGTGGTAATTTTATTGGAATAATGAAATAAGTCGGGGAGCCTCCCCTAACCTAATTATCTAATCAAACTATGTGAGGGTGAACATATTGGGCGCATTATCCGTGTCCGCCCACCCTCCAATAGCAATTGTTTACACTGATTGCCGCCGGCGCAACTGATTTTATTTGTTGAATTTTTAAGCTAGAAAGCGAGCTAATGTAATATTTAAAGTATTGAGCATTTTACAATTTGTTCGGTTTTATAGTTTATGTTAGTAGTAATGCAATGATGTTTTTCTTGGAGAAACAATCAAATCATCAGATAAAATATACTGTTATTTATTATTACAGATGGACGTTTGGTCTTTGCGTAGCAGCATTGCAGTCAGTGTTTAAAGTGGCTTTACTATTTCATTTGCTGCATATTCACGGTTCAGAGGAAAACATTAACGTTTCCCAAATGCTTCCTCGACGTTATATAAGACTACGGTGATTACTAAACCTTAATGTCGATTTCCTGTTAAAACTTGATAATGGCATCAGTTGGCATTAAAAATAAATAGGGCCCTCTCAAGACGTTTCGTATCACGCAATTAATCAATACAGACTAAAATGACACCTATTGGCACTCGTGTCTCAAAAAATAAACTTTACACGAAACCCCTTCATAAGTGCATATAAAAAATGCTGAATTTCCGCATCTACTGGGACAGGTCCCTTATATTCTTAACCAAAAAACGCTCTCAAAAAAACTCACGTCAGTTAATATACCCGTTAAAACCCAGATAATTAATGTTTTTACCCAAAATCACGGGTAGAATCCCTCCCTTACTCGATGATTCGCCCCAACCTCGCGAGGTTGTTCCACAACTCAGGTGCGAGCGTGTACACGTGTACGTGTGTTTGCGTGTACGTGTGTACGTGTGTACGTGTACGTGTATTTGTATGTGTCAGGGGGTGGCAAGGAGGGGGTAGGGGGAGCCGCCTTATAACGCAATTACCAAGAACAATGCGCCAAGATTTAACACGTCGCCCCGCGTCTACGCCGCGCGCTGGCGTTAATTATTTTCACTTAGCAGTAACGAGCAAATGGCCTAACTAGGTGTTTCGCCGAGCCCCATGTACAGCTACATGCGATAGTTTGTTAAATTATCACGCCAGCCCTGAGCGGCTCTTGATGGTGGTTGCGGCCTGTAAAGTAGTTGCAAAATAGTCGTTTGCGAGACTACTCGGCCTAGTTGGCCTTTGCATCTGGGGTAAATTTATTAACCAATAATTCAAAATGTCATTAAAAGTAATTAAGAAATCAAAGTGCCTTATCCTTATAGTTTATAAATTAATTGACAAAATAAATCTGCTGTTGATGATTGCATTGCACGTATGCATGTTCTCATGTGGGCCCACATTGTCACAACTTTGCCAACCTCCTTATTAAGTAAGACGTGTGAAAAACGTATTTTCAGAAATATTTCACACATTTGTTCTTAACATATCTTACTTTGTAACGTGTCATTAAGAACATGGGTTATCTATGTGTATTCTTATTTGTTCAGTAAAATTTTCTTCTGGACCTTTTTTCATCATTTGCCCCCCCCCCCCCCAAATGACAGGGGCCATTTAGGGCCCCCCCTAAATTATGGGTATAAAATCCGTGTTCTTACATGTCGGAAGACAATGTAATTGTCTTAGGCGACATTACATTTCTTTTGCATCAATATTTAAGTGTTAAATAAAAAGTAACTACCGTACTCTAAAACGAGTAAACCTAATAATTGTTCGCTAAACCTGATTATCATTGTAAAATTTTAACTGAATTGCTTTAATTGATCTAAAACAAACTTGTTTTGTCACAGGCAAAGCCGAACAATTTGTACGTCGCGTATAACAGTGAACGACAGGAAGGAAGCGTTTTAAGCTTAATTTTAAAAATTTGTTTGTTTTCAAATTTTGCCTAGGTTTTAACGAATCATCTTTCTCAATGTATCTCCGTTTTCCATTACAGATTCGCATTTTAACGATTGTCAAAAATAATTATTTGACTGTAACAGGTTTGCAGTATTTCTGTACAACCAGCGACTACAAAGTCAAGAGTGGTTGCAGCGCTACTGTTTACCAATATTTACACTCGCACCGTGCCTTGATTTATTGCCCGGGTACCGCGTACAGCAGTAAAGTTTCTTTACAACCCGTGCCATTACTCCACCAACCACGCCCTTGCAGACCGCTGGACGTAACTCGATAAAGAAAACTCCAGCCACCGCCGCTGACCATCCCTTACATATTCATCGACCTATAACTCAGCGCGCACAATATCACCACATAAATCCCCTAACTTCCTCCTATCTTCGAGTTTAAGTACGAAATATGGCCGTTTTCAAAGTAAACAGTGTATATTATATTTTATGGTAGAAGTTCTAATTTTGGGTAGATGGGGTTATAAGTTGTTTTCGAACTATGTTTATGACTTGAAAAGAGTGTTACGGTTGAAATGATTGTGTTATGGATTGTTTAGATACAAGTGCGTTAGTTACTAATAGTTAGGCTTCACTCTATAATAATTTAGTTGGGAGTGCATTGTACATTGTACTAGATCCCTAAGTGGCCTATCTGAATTAGTATTGGATTATTTATGAGTAAGTTTAAGACTTTAAAAGAGTGTTATGATTGAAATAATAGCGTTGAGGAAAATTTGGATAAAAGTATGCCAGATACGTATTGTTAGGTTTCCTTGTGAACTAATTTATTTAAGAATACATTGTCTTCCTAAATATCATGTATCCCTGAATGAATTCGGTTATCTGGGAGTAAAAATAGGATAATTCGCTTTTATGAAAGACAAATAGAACTTGGGGTAAATCAAGGGATTTAAAATTTGTTTAGAATATTATCATCGAATCCGCAAAATGAATCAAATATCTCACAATCGTCAAAAATATTTTAATGGTCAGTATTTTTTCCATTGTAGGTACCACCTCAACCGTAAAATTGGAGTTCGCAATCAGTTTGATCATGGCAATCACATAACATTGTCTCCCTTAATTTTTAGTATCCCAAGAACGATAAAATGAAAATAGCACGAATATCAACGGTCGAACAATTCCCCCAGCTAATAGAAGGCCACCGACCGAGTACGGGCGTACATGAGTCGAGTCCCCTCGTTGTTAAGAGATATTAAAACGAGAGCCTGGTCTACCGCAGGGGGGAATCGATGCGCTACGAACGCATGTTAATACCAGCAAACATAACTTGCCCGCATCTTCATATGCATACATAAATATGCATGCCTCTTCTTAATTGCGGTTCCTACTGTGGGCTGACACTGTTCGTGCCGCATTCCGATAGAAAGAAGAGGGTGGATGAAGACTTTTGTTAAGTTATATATACTTTATAGTTTATAATATACCTAAATATGTTATAAATTTTCGGATATGTTGATATACAAGCATTTACATTCATCATTTAAAAATTGAAAGAATCATACCGCAATTCCATTCTACACATGCAATACTTGACTTCGCTTTTATTTTATTTATGCAAGTGGGACTGAAAGTGATTCTTCAAGTGGGAGCGAAAAAACACACCACCATAGTCATAGTCATAGTCACTTTATTGAGCATTTAGACAAGTACATGCATATGCCAAGTCAATACAAATACAAATAAATACATAAAAATAACGGTTCTTCTATGACAAAAAATTTACATATTACATAAGGGTCTTATCACACATAAAATTGTTTACACTATAGTAAGCCTTGCCAACTAGCAGCTTTTTCAAGTCTCTCCTAAATTTAATAGGGTCTGATTCGTTTTTCAGGAGGTCAGGCAGGTTATTGAACATTTTAATGGCAGAAAAATATAGGTGGTTTTCAAAGAATGATGTTGTATGTCGGGGGATATTTAAAACGCCCTTTGGTTTGCTCCTTGAGTTGTAAGAATGTACTGGTATAGAGTCATTAAAGAAGAGAAGTTCTAATCAGTAATAATAAGTAAGATTGTGTTAGCATTACCATTTGTGTGTTTGATTTGTTCTTGAATTGTTGTTTGAGTATATAGTACCTGTGTTGCCTTTAAAACCGTAATTCTTTAACTGTTTTACTGTTTGTGATTTTTTTGCCGTTAAATTAAAATAAAAGCTGTGGAACTGCGGACGTCAAGGTACGTAGCCTCTTAAGTCGATACCGATTTCGAAAGGCTTTGACATGAAAAAATTAAATAAAATATTGATTAATGAAAATAGTTATAAAAACGTTTAAATATTTATTATTTTGGTTTTGATTTTGCGGAAATTTGCCATCACTAATTAGAAAAAAATCAAAACTAACCAGTGATGGCAGCCCGCTGATTTTGATTTGGTTAATGTCAAATTAGTGGTGAGAAATGTCCGCAAAAATCGAAATATAAAATCACCATCACCAACAATGAATTTCAAACGAAGATTTTGATATCTTCAACAATAATCATAGCTAATACGTAAGCTTTACGACTAAAACAAAATCTATGACATTAGAGGAAGTTAGATATACAGTATAAAATAATTGTAACTGATTCGTTTTGTAGTTGATTACAGCTTATAAAAAACTGTTACATTAATTTAGATCAGAAAATTCTTTAATTATTGGGGGTTATGTCCTTAGTAAACTGTTTGAATCATACATAACCTGTGAATTATACAAGTACGTAATATTGAAAAAATCCAATTATGCTAACAATCTTCATACAATTTGTTTTATAATTGTTTACCTCTCATAATATGCCAGTTTTAATTAACAAAACACCCATCATACAAAAACACCGCTAAGAAACCGCGTAAAGACCTTAACAAAAACCCTCCCCGAAACTTTAAAAAGCTATCGCAACCGGCAAGAAGCAGAAGAAGGCGCCTCCCCAGCTTCCTAAAAGTGCAAATTAAACCGAGTAAAAGACAAATTAAAGAAATGCAGTGGCCAATTACGTAAGGCAAGGTGAGCGCGGCGGAACGGGGCTTTAATTACACCGCGCGCACAATGTGTTCCAACTTGTGCGATTTATCTTCAGTCGAGTCAACGCGGATCGGGCCTTTTAAAATATGGAGAAAAAGTCGAGTTTACAACCGCATATTTCTCGGGGAAGTGTTGTATCGCGTAAACTCCGCTGATAAACGTTTCCCCCGTTTGTTTTATCAGGTTGGCACGCCTTCGCCTTGCGGTGTTTTATGTTGGCAGCCCTGCCGGTGTTACATTGTTGCGGGTACGACACCTGTTTTCGAGTGCTGTTTACCTTCCTGCTGCGAAAACTTTATGGCTTGTAATGTTTTGAATAGCTGCAATGCAAATTTCTAAGATTTTTACTTTTCGGTGCAGAAAGTTTCAATGTAGTTTCGGGCTGCCGTTCTTATTTTAATTCTCAAAATTAGCAGCCCTATTTAAATTTGAATTGTTAACAAGGGTGGTAAGTTATTTTTAAGAGTTGATCCGTTAAATTTAGACGGTAATCCGATTTTTTGTGAAGAAACTCATTTTTCTTCTTGTGTGATTACTCTTAATTATTCTCCTTTAGAAATTGCCTTTTTAAATTACTTCCGTCTTACCGGTAACTGATGACTTGGGACGTTTTTGCAGCAAAACAACATGAGTATTTAGCAAAAATGCACAAAAGAAAAATACCTTTTCATTTTTAGTATAGGAAAAAACATACGATAATTCACATAAGAAAAATTAACAACAATTTAATGTGAATGTTCCTGAAAATGCAAGCCGCTTGAAATTCTTACAAAATATCCCATATGAAAGATTGGTCAAATTCCGTTATCTGCCCACAACTGAAAACATTTTCCTATTGGCTGTATACGTTTTATGGCTAAGTCTTTCGGTTACTGGATGGTTCGCTAAGCAAATTCTGAATAATTCGGTCGGTATTATTGTCGCTCTCGCCAATTGTTGATTTAAAATTTCCAAAGTATCAAAAAGACCGATGTAGCTCACACGTCACTCCTACCTCCACCCGCCCAAAAACTGCCAACTACCTACCGTCGGTTCGAATCCGCCGCTGACCCAACGGATGAATAACCTAATACGGATTACGGCTTTGCCATAGAGAGGCAGAAACTCGGAAAATTTGCAGAAAAGGAAAGTCTAATCCCGGTACGGGACCTCGTTATCGGCAGGTGCGGGGCTGCAGACTGTGGACGTGGGCTGCAGCTTCCCGGGATCGCTAATTGGGCTCAAACGCGCCGCCCACACCTGAAATCAACTCTAAAATAACAAGTCTTTGTGTCCACGGCTTTGTCTGGCGTGCCGGCTGGGTCTGTGTAGAGCAATGCTTACTACGCTCGCTAGTGTGTTTATTGGCTGCTGAAAACTGCTGGCAGTGTTGGGAGTTTGTCCGATTATCGGATAACTGCCGTAGCAATAAGGTTGGAAAGGCTGATAAGCAAATTGTGAGTTGAATCGAAAAAGCTCAAGTACTTTAAGGATTGATTGTTCCCTTATGATTTTGTGAGTGTATTGTTTTTTAGTAGTGATACTGCATTTAATCCTAAGAAATTATCTAAATTATGCCTCCAGTCAGAGAGTCAAAAGGCTATTTATGCTGGGATCAATTTTCTATTCATCCGAATACTGTAGTAATATGACAAATGTTTTGAAATATATCTTTTCAACACTCCTCCGTAGTTACAAATTTTGTACTTCTTACAAGTTGCATATTGCACTTGCAGTAAACCGTTTAATAGCCTATATAACTGTCGGTATTTGAATATTTTGACCAATTGGGTTTTTAGTTCAAATAATTCTATAGACCAAGTTTCTATCTTAAATCTATAGACCATCCCAAATGTAAACATTTATCTTCTCCAAAAATAGAAATAAAACTCCTCTACTCTCCTTACAGTCACAAAATAATGTACCATTTATTATCTTTATAACTCTCTTTTAAAAGAAAACCCATCCTTTGCCTAGCTCCAAGGTGCTAATCAGTGACTCATATTTGTGAGCACCATGACCTGTCCAAATCTGTACGTAGGACACGGATGGAATCTTCAAGAAGCAAGTAGACTCTACGAGTTAACTAAACGACTACTGCTTGTCCAAATATTGATTCAATACAGTTATTCTTCCATCCAGAGAACCGTGACGCCAATCCCGTCCCATACTGGTCTTTAACATCACCGTCTTTCACATTGTCAGCCCTATTAGGCTTGCAAATTTGTGGTAAAGTTGGTGTGAGGACCCACCTGAAATAAACGGTGACCGGCTTGGGTGGAAGCTGACGGCATTTGTTAAATTGGGATTTCAGTGGACACCTATTTGCTTCTTTTTACCCTTGTATAGAGGAGTAGGACACGTTTTTTAGTTTGTAAATTAATTCAGCATATTATCAATACATACGGACAATCGAATAGGACATAACCAAAATATTAGACCAAATACAGACAAAATAAACATAATAAAATTAAAACTTGAGAAATAAAAAATTGGCACGTCAAAGGGCTGAAATAAATCTCTTGAGAAAGCCTACCATCCCCAATGTACAAATATATCTTCTAAAAAAACTCCATTCTCCTTACATTCATATAATAATATAACATTTATTATATTTTATTGTAATAATATGATCTTCCTTTTATAAGAAAACTATATTTTGTCTAGCACCAAGGTGCTAACCAATGACTCATATTTGTGAGCACCGTGACCTGTCAAAATTTCTACGTAGGACACGGATGGAATCTTCAAGAAGCAAGCAGTCTCCACGGGTGACCTCCACGTCTACTGCATGTCCAAATATTGATCTTCCCCATAAAACCGTGACGCCAATCCCCAATCCCGTTCCTGGTCTTCCACATTACCGGCTTTCACATTGACATTCTGAATCTGCGTATCCAGTGACACTTGGCCCATCACGGTACAAAGCAGCGTCACGCTGGGCGCCGGCGTAATCACGCGGTATTGTCGCGGGGCGGCCAGCGGTCGATGGAGCGTGTCCGCGACCGCAAACCGCCCGTGAAACCGCAAATTGGCCGCCAATTGACCGGCGCGGTTAACCTAGCGGCCGTCACGCCATCTGCATACTGGGCCGCTACCGGCGCCAGCACGACGGTAATGTGCCGATGGTTCCGTCCAGGGGTCAAGGGACTGCGAGCTTCCGCGGCCACCGGCAGCGGGATGGGTGCTCTGTGGCGCTTGCCAGGAGGAAAAAAGGAAACTGTAGAAGTCGTCGGGCCAGAGGGATGGGTGGCGATTGCCTGAAGGAAAAATGGACACTGTAGAAGTCGTCGGGCCAGTGGGATGGGTGGCGTTTGCCTGGAGGAAAAATGGACACTGTAGAAGTCGTTGGTTGGTTAGGAGTACCAAATGTTTTTAAGTTCCCATTTCCGAGATGAATAATTTCTAGGATGTCGTCAGATCCCGAGGAAGATACTGAGAAAGTTTTGCAATGGTTCAAATTTGGACCCACCTGCCATTGATATATTAAATTGACCTGTTAATTGTCAATCCTGGCGAATGAAACAGCTAGTCTTTGTAAGGAACAAAGATTTCATATTATCGATTCTACACATACCTCTCATGTCATAATTCCTTTAAAATACCCCTTATTGATATTCGGCGTCTTGTATTGTGACGTAATCTAATCTTCACGGGATTATGGATGCGTCTTCGTGACAGAATACACTCGTGAAATTGAGGACCAAAACTGGCATATGAATTTATCCTCACGGTTTAAGATCATTCAGTAGTAACGTGTTTCTTAAATACAATAATATTTCAGCTTTAGGTCTATACCTATCACTACAAAATCCAAACGTCTTGGCTCGCAAGCCTGAAGAAGACATTTGGAAACTTTGCTAAAACACAGGGAGGAAGAAGATTGTAGAGAGGTGAAGGGAGCAGGAGAAAAAGGGAAAATAAATAGAAATTAAGCTAAGTTGAAACGTAAGTTTAGTGAAACACATGTGGATATTAACAAAAAAAGAATAGGACACGTGTTTATCCTCGCGGTTCAAAATCATCCAGCAGTAAAAGAGGGTTCCCTACCTCCCCAAAATATGCCTAAAACATGCTCCGCGCGGTGTCATTTAGCGCTTACAGTTTTCAAAATAAAATTTAATTAACATAGCATTTCAAAGACAAAGAGTTGTAGAATGTTAGTTGCTAATCCAAAATCGTTTATGTTAACGTTTTCTGAAGATACATTCCGTTGAAGTTGACCAACTTTAACGCCATGTATCTTTTTAATGAGTGAGCATAAACGAATTTTTTTATAAAGAAAATCTTTATTGTTTCAGAACATTAACAATAACAATACATGTTTTACAAAGACAAACAATTGAAACAATAACCACCTAGGTTATTACCTAAACCTAGGTGGTTATAACCACCAGATCGGTTAAATTTGGAGAAGCACCCACACAACTCGTTATCTCGTGTTTGGTGTAAACACTCTGCAACCCGTTATCTTTACAATGCTATTTCCGAATAACTTTTATTTTGAGAATTGGAGACGCTAAATGACACCGCGTTTACCCCTGCAACGGCTTTCGCGGCGAAAAGTGCACAAATTTAACATAGGCTCTTATGGAGCCGCAGTTCCAAAAGTCGCCGCTAGTGTCGCAAAAAAACGAAAACTGCCGTAGGTAGGGAACCCTCTTAAATACGTATTTTAGAGTTATGTATATCAATTACTAGAAAATCCAAACGACCTCCACAGAATGAACGCCTAACCTTCACCGCCCGCCGCCGGTGTGGTCGCCGCCGGATGGACATTAATAGTTTTATCTGCCACTAACTCGTGGAACGGTTTCATCGTCGCAATATGCCAGACTCCGTGTCCACACATACATTAGCCAGCTGTGGGGTCCATTCATGCTCGCCATTGATACAACCAACAGACGCGACAAGAGTGCTGGGATCTGGCTTTAGTCTTGACGAAGAGACACGTTTTTTAGGTTTTATCGCTGTTTTTTTTTAATGAGAGTCTTTTTACCTGAGGTCTTGGGGATTAGACGGGAGCAGGGATTAGTTGCTGGGTTATTTGTCAGATGACTGTGATTAAAATAGGTTAGATTTTGAGTCCAAGCCCAGTACTTTCGTATTGCTTTTTGTAATTCTTGCCCTGAACATAATAACATAAGCATCTCACAAAATACACTAATTAATTAATTTTTTGCAGGGCCACAGTAACAAGTTTAAAACACGAATATCTGGACTATTCAGAAGTAATTTGGATTATCTTGAGTATCATTCTTCAGTAATCTGGAATACGCATTCTTAATTAGACAAACACCTTGCCGACCTTTAGCACAGCGAACCCAACCAAAACTATCACCACTTCCCCAACCAACTATTCCCCAATTAACCCAGTGAAGCCCATCCTATTCAAATCTCAATCAAAATTTACTTGATCTACAATATTTTCCTTCAGCATCTATAAACGGCAAAGGCCTGACTCACAAACTCAGTCATCACTAATTATCCAACTTTTCATGTAAGTAAAGAGCTGAAATTTTGAACTCTGATTCTTTAGGTCGTTCATAGGACAACTAAGCGCTTTTCATTCTGGTATCTCCATAGGACTCCGTCCTACAGACGGTCAAAGTTTGCTGGGTTATGGAAAATCCATTGTTTTGATTTTGCTTCACAGTTTTCTACCATTTAAATTAAATCAACAGCCGTTATTTAATATAAATACGCAATGAAGGAGGATACCATCAGCTAGTCGAAAATCAACTCATAATCAATGCAGACACCTTATCGGCCAGGTCGTCAAGATCGAGCCAGATTGATTACCCACGGCCAGTAAAGTCTCAATACAGAACATTAGCCCCAGGACCGGAACCCCTCCACCCTCGAACCCCCGCTGGTCCTCCCCTGGCGAAGCCCCGTCACTTCTGCGGCCTCCGTCAAAGCCCCCGCCAGCCGTCAGTCGTCGACGACGACGTCACAGATGAATGAAAACTTTATAAGGCGGTTATCGGCGACGCTGATTACACGAGGGGTAGGCTTCACCCCCCCCCCCCCGCAGTACAGGCCCCCGGTGTAGGAGAGATTTCTTTGAACCAGTCTCTGAGGACTGCTGGAGTGAGAGAGGAGATGCTGAGCGTACGAGGGTAGTACAAACTTTGGTGTGTGGAGTTTAGTGCAAACCAGCGCACACATAATACAAATAGATGGAGCACCCGAGCCGCGACTTGAATCCTAAAATTGATTAGTCCCTATGAATGGAAAGAACAAACTACGTAAAAATTACAAATATGGTATCAAACTAAAGGTATAAATCTCAGAATTACTATAGTACCAAATATAAATGGTTTACAGTCAGTCTACATAACCTAGAAGCTTGTCCTGACATTTTTTGAGAGAAGCCGCCACCACTGCTTCTAGACCATTTATAATTGGTATCATAGTAATTGTGAGATTCAGACCTTTAATTTGATACACATTTGTATTTCTGTAGTCGACAATATTTTTGTAAACAGCAGTTTACGATTGACTTGTTTTGATGCAAATGCCGCACAATACGGCAATGTTATTGACCAAACTACGGCAGCTATTTTTTTGTTAAAAAATATTATTTTAACAATTCAACTCTTTAGCAACAATTTTTACAGCTTTTTATTTTATCTGGCCAAAAAAAGTAGCAGCCGACTATTTTTTTCATGTCAAGTTTTAAAGTTGAATAAAAACATGTAACTTTTTTATAATCTTTTAACGGAAAAACATTATTTTGGAAATATGATTGATACTTTTAATGTCCAAAACTAAAGAACTCTTTACACGCAAAATTTCAACCTTAAGTCTCAATGCTAAATAGTATAAACTGAGAGTTATTTAAAATATAAGCACTGTCAGATTACGCGGTTTTAAACGCCGTTTTATGTTTCTATACCTATTCAATATGGCGGCCCAGACTTCATTTGGTGTAACGTAAGATACGCATGCAACCGTCTGTTTGTACTATGTGGTCGCTGGTGCAAACCTGATTGCAGTGGTTAGTTCGATCAATGCTTACATTAGTTCAGGTTTTGTTGTCAGTCAAGTGGTGGATGGACAAGGATTTGGGTAAAATATTTGAAAGATGCATTATACATATGTGGATTTGGGAATAGGCCTATATTTAGGATATCAGAAGCTAAATCGGCGTTAAAGTCTCATCAGTTTAATGAAAAAATACATTCAATAAATAAATACATCATCTAAAGTGAATTATATTTTTCGGCCACAAGCCAAACTATAATTACGTATATTTTAAATAGAATGTCGAAAATTAATCTGCAAGGATAATCTGTACAATTTAGTCAGGATTTGAACAAGATTATTATATTTAAACCTACTATAAAAATTATTTTATCACATAAAAAACCTTTCTACTCCCTCTTCTCTGATAATCTAGCCAATATACGATGAACAACACAAATGAATTTTCAATACTATACATTAAGCAATCCCTTTACAAATACGTTTTCTAAAAAAAACCTACAATAGAACCTCGATAAGAAGACAATCGATAACACAAACTCCTCGATAAGAAGTGCACTCTTCAAGACTCCTTGAAATTGTAATTGCACTTAATGTCTATACAGCGAACCTCAATAAGAAGAGTAATCCCTTGATAACAAGACTGTTTTCTATCCCCTTGAGAGTCTTCCTATCAAGGTTCTACTGTACTTAAAAGAAACTTTGGAAAGTACAATCATGCATGTTTGTTAGCCTTGTCCTTTAGTTTCACCCTAATGATTATAACTTTATAACGCATAATTATTGATGATCTCTAGACGTTTAGTGTCACAAGTTACATACTCCAGTAACATTCCAGCTCGGACCGAACGTTACAGCACAATTAGCAGTCGGGTCTCCAATCCCGCCGCGGGAACCCTGCCAACCGCTCTGAGGGCCGCCGACAATTTTCCACTATTTTTGTGGGAACCAATTTATTTTATGTTTCTCCTCGTGTCCCCTTACCACTTAGCTGGTTGGCTGCGAGCCAATGGTGGGGAGGGGACGAGTGGGGGGGGGGTACTCACCCCCTCCATTAATCTGTAAAACTGTTATTAGCAAGACTCCGCTCTGGTTTCCAAAATAAACATCAACAACGCCCGAGCGCCGGCCCGGCTTTTCAGCCGGTTATTACGCTCTTTAAGTCATGGCTGCGTAAATATCGGCCGGGTCGCCGTGGTAAATAATAATTGTATGGTTGTATTCTTAGTCAATCAGATTGGTATTAAATTTTTTTTATTCATTTTCGAAATAAACAAAAACTAATATAATTATAACAATTTAAAAGTTTTGTTTTATACAGCGCGTCAATCATCATTGAAAGCTTTAACCACGGTAACTAGTTACCGTGGCTTTAACATAACAATTGTATTCACTTCCTTCTAGCTCCCTCATTTAGCGATGTTATAAATTGATCAGTGTCAGTCTTTTTATTTGTTAAGAACCGAAGCGGTGGAAATCCGCCAAGCTTGCAACGATATTAAACACCGGTTATGGAAGGCGTGATCAAGTAGAAATTTTCATTGCTGTTGTAAAAGGTGTGCCTGTTTTGTTTATGCACTGAAACATCAAAAAGAGGATACAGTTACCTTGTCACAGACAGATTATGCTGCAGTCAATCATTAGTTACAATCGCAGGAGGAAAAGCTATAGGTTTTTTTTTTTAATAAGTAAGGAAGCAAAATTAACCACCAAATTTTTGTAGGATTAAAGCTTCACCCCTTTAGTGGCCTGGTCAAATTATTTTCGCCTAACACAATTTTACGCTTTGTACCAAAAAATCTTCAAACGAGAGATCATTAATATCTTTATTGTATACCCTGCACAAGGGAACGATACTGAATGCCTTGTAGCGTATCCTTAGCTGCACTTCTCGACTGCTAAAAAGTACAACACTTCTTACTTTAAACCCCCTCAGATCTTTTACATAAAACAAAACTCTCCATCCACCCCTACCTCCTCGCCCCTCATTGCCGTATCCATCACTGCGGTTCCCACCCTCGACGTAGAGAGCGGAGAGCCAACGCTGGCGAAGCCGGCGGAGCGTGGTTGACAATGATTGAATTTGAATATTATGTGCCGAGTGGGAGCGGCGGCGGCGTGCGGCGTGCGGTCGCTCGGAGCGGCGTGTGCCGAGCGTTCGCCGGTTCGATCCCCGCCCCCGGTCCGACTATTTAATTAAGATCTCGGCGGTGTGTCCGCGTGACACTCCGCCGCTACCGTGTCAACACTCGAGTTAATGAATCTACCGCCGACCGCCGAGCTGCCACCGACACGAGGGCGGCTAAACGGGCGTCACTGGAGTACACGACACGGTACGGCGGTTAGACGGTTAGATTTACTGTATTCTGTTTTGTGGTACTGGATCTTCTGTCAAGATTACGTCATATATTTCGGTTTTGACTGTATTTCCCTGAGGCTTTATTATTCACAGTATACTTTATACGATGCCTCGTTACCGTCACCTGCTGTCTACCGCAGAGACACAAGTCTGCACTTACACTCTGCACTGTCTGCTCTTGTGGTATCTCAATATGAGGGACCACTCGTGTGCACTCGAAATGCAAGGTAGCTATTGTCAATGTATGAAAGTGATGATATTACGTCATCCAACCCTTTACCGACATCTAATGACGCGTTGTCTGCCAATACTGACGGTATACCGTCGGTGATGGTGGCATTTTTAAGGACAATCTGTGCATGGTGTTTCAGAAAATAAAAACTCGAGGTTTTTCAAAGTCTGTTTAATTCATATCACCTCATTGATGCCACCATTATTCAATGGGTAGTTGAATAATAAATGGTAGTTAACCATATCGTCGGCGGTGGCAATTTTGGGGAAAATGTGCGTGGTGGTTTTGGTAATTAAAACGACAGTGTTGGTTTTTTAAGGGACAATCTTCCCAAATACTTCATATCACATTGATTACAAAATTCTTTGATCTGTTATTGTATTTGTGGTATACTAAATTTTTAACACAATTTTGCCAACGTAAAATAAATTCATATTTATCGACAGGCTACACCCACTTTTTCTCCAAAAAACCAACAGTCTCAATAAATAATATCATTTATCAATCCTCTTTAATGATCGATAATGACAAAATATGTACCCAATAACCGAACAACTCTATGTGGATTTTGAAGAGACATCAGCTGTGGGTAATCAATAAATATGACGTCACAAGAGGCGAAGGAAAACCTCCCCTTGGCAAACAATAGGAGCAAACAACACGGGCCGGGGCGTCATATTGACAGTGGCTACCTTACTGGGCCTACACGCCACACTCCACACTCTCCAGGAGTGGTTCCGCACACTGCAACGGACAAGCAGTGTCGCTGACGGTGGCCGAGTGCGTACGAAAGCATTGGACGAAATAAAACATTGTCAGTAACAAAGTATTGAGCAAAATATTGACGATAAAACAATTTTCATTGGGAGAAATGAGTTTTATAACAAGGAATTGGGAGAAATACTGACGATAACAATGTATTGGATGAAATATAGGGTAAAACCTTGACGACTCTCAACGGTATATAGTAGACAGTCTTGTCATCGAGAGAGTATTCTTATCTTAAAGGTTCGGGTTATCAAGACATTGAGTGTTATGACGATTTCAAGGGAATATCAAAGTTCAATTGCTATCGAGGTGATATTGAGTGCCTTCTTATCGAGGTGATACTTCATGATAGATAAAAAAGTAATGTACGAAATAAAGCCAATGGACGAAATATTGTTGATAGCAAAGTATTGGGCAAACTATAGTCTATAACAAAGTATTTAATATCAGTATATTAAATATACTGATATTAAAGTAAATATACAGTATTAAATATACTGATATTTTAGTATATTATCAGTAACGAAGTACTGGAAGAAATACTGTCAATAACGATTAATAAGGTGACGTCATATTTATAGCTACTAGCTTTTACACTCAAGAGTAAACAGAGTATTCAAGCAGAGTCGATACCATAGTATTTTGCGCAACATTAACGAATGTCAATAAACTGTGTGGAAATAATGAAACCTAAACTTAGGATAAAACAACTTAATACGATAATTTTACTATCGATTTCAGCGAAAGCTCCCGTGATTCTTCCTACTCGCTCTTATTTCGTGATTATATTTTTCGATCCCTTCAGACCACGAACAAAAAAATCTCACAGGGTTATAATACACAGAGACCTAAAAGCTACAAAAAAGTTACCCTATACAACATTTAAGTACTCTATATGTTCAACATTATTTTACCGACAATTTAGAACAATATACTGTATGTCCAGCGTCGATTGTTACACTAACAGCGTAGGTTGTTGAGATTTAACTGCAACTATAAAATATATAGATCAGGTCCTCTTGTAACGACATCAAACAGTAACACATTTACGCGGACACCTGCGGCTGCGGTGACAGTCGCTGTAGTCATCTGTCTCCGTGATCGATGGTGGGAGGAATCGATCATTCCGCACGGGCGACTTCGATACATCGATAGCCACGGACATCACACCGATCGCGACCTGCAGATGTATGATTGAAGTCACTGATTCTTTTCAATTAACTTCTGTGTACTGTATCATTGCACCGATCGCGACCTGGAGATCTATAATTGAAGTCACAGATTCTTTTCAATTAACTTCTGTGTACTGTATCATTGCACCGATCGCGACCTGGAGACGTATGATTGAAGTCACTGATTCCTTTCAATTAGCTCCTGTGTACTGTATCATTGCACCGATCGCGACCTGCAGATGTATAATTGAAGTCACTGATTCCTTTCAATTAGCTCCTGTGTACTGTATCATTGCACAGTAGGGGGTATTGGTAGGTTCAACCCCAGCAGGGTGGTGGTGGTTGGTCTAAAAATAGAACCCCCCCCCCCCCGATGGGACCACCCACGAAGCCTAGCAAGTTTTTTGATTTTTTATTGAGGTTATGTAACCTTTTTTTTTTTTTTTTTTTTTTTTGAGCTTACGTAATCTTTACCTAACCTAACCTAACTTAACCTAACGTTCACTTTTTGGTGACGTCATAGAGGTCAATGACCTTTCAACCTTAGGCCCCCCCCCCGGCTAAAAATAGATTTCTAAAAATAGCTAACCTAACCTAACCTAACTTAACATAACTTAACCTAACATTGCTTCAGGACAATATTCCGTGCCAATTCGATGAACTTTTCTTCTACAGGACAAAAATGATGGAACGACATGAAGCAATACAATCAATATACCAAGCATATCCCGCTGCTGACTTAAATGAAATAGAAAGAGCTTTTGATGAGATGTACAAAAAGGAAGAGTACAACACTGAATATGTAGAATTATGGATATCATTCGGCGCTGATCAGTTGTGCCTGCATGAAATCAATAAATACTGGTCAATGAAATAATACTTACCTTGAATCCTCTCCCTCCTTCATCAGCAAAATGGCCTTTTTTAAAGGGCACCATAAACTTTTAGATTAATTAGAAATGAGGCGGAATATGGTGCTCGCTTGCGGTCGCTCTGACAGCCTTCTGCCAAGAACAACTTCAGGTTGATGGCTTGTTACATCATAGTACTTAAGGGTAGGTGGCTTATCTAAATTAAAAAATCCATGCCTAGCGAACACTACTTGCAACTAGGGAAAACAACCGGCAGAGTGTTGATTGATTCTGAGAGAAGGGTTTTCCAAAAGGGAAACCAGTAAGTCAACAAATAACTGTTTGTAAGAGAAAGTGACTAAAGATAAACATCGACAAATAGCTTGAGATAGGATGAGATAATCAGAGGGATTGGTTAGACTTTCCTTGTGTTAGAAATAGCAATAACCTTCCACTAACGTCACGTGACTCCCCCCCCCCGCGCAACATTAAGGAGTGGAGACAAAAAGGTGGTGGTGAAACGTAAAAGATTGGCTGAAACACCTGAGAGATGTGGAAAGTTACAAAATCAGAAATGAGGTTAACAAGACAAAATTAAACTGAGGAGTGTATTTCCGAGCAATGGAATGTGGACAAGAATGTACTAGAAAGCTAGACTGATCGGGGAAAGTCCGGCGCCGCTCAGCTAACTGTGGAATGCGGTCAAGAAAGCTAGACTAATTGGGGAAAGTCTGGCTTAATGGTGAAAGTCTGACGCTGCATAGCTGCGCTGTGACCAGTCAGGTCATTGACAGGATTAGGACAATGACAGGATTATCGAAAGTAGACCTATTAGCAAAACTATAATCAGTGCTTTTTACTGGTGGAATTAGAAAGCTGGGGCTATTAGCAGGTATTAAGGGAACAATATCTTGTTGGTTCTGGTTATAGCTGGAAATCTAGAAACTTCTGGGCAATGACCGTTTGGTCACGTAGACCTGCTTTCACCGTATACTGACCTCACTGTTTCTAGCTCAGTTTAGTTTGGGAGTTTGCGACGGTCAGTCAGCAAGTGTGCATGTGTTCTGTGCTGTGTACTCTTTGTGTCACAACACCCAGTGCTACATCATCTTTATTTCTTCAATCACTGCGTAAGTTATTATGTTATTTATTTTAATTTATTTTTTCTTTTATTATAAATTTTTAATTCTAAACTTTCAATGTGGCTTTTAAATGTGTGAATGATGATATTAATTTTTGATTAACTATCGATTAGCTTAATTTTACTTTCATATGTTTCACAAAGTAATTTGACTCAAATTGAAGAAAATTTTGAATTTTTGAAGAAAATTGAAGAGTTTTAAAATAAAATAAGAATTTATTTTATTTTTATTTATTTATTTATTTTTTTTTTTAAATCACTTTTAACTTAATTGAGTTTAAATGTTTCATAAATCACTTTTCAGTTTTAATGATAGTTGTCATAATGATTAAAAGAATTTATTAAAGGATTTAGTTGTAAAGTAGTAAATGACTTAGAGTTTATTGTTAGTTTGTTAAAAATGAATATTAAGAATTTAATATTTTTCAAAAATCATGCTTAACTTTAAATGTTAGTTTGAAATAGAAAAAATATAAGTAAATGTAGAAAAATCACTTTAACTTAATTGAATTAAAGTGATTTAGTTGTGAATAAATGAATAACTTAAGATGCTAGGTTATAGTTAAAGATTCTATAATGCAAATTTGATAAAAAGTAGTTTGTTAAACAAAGGTTAACAATATAAAGTAGTAATAGTGTTAAGTTTCAATTGTAAGGAAAGGTCATTGACCTCCATGGTTATAATTAGTCCTGAACCCCCCCCCTTCTGTAAAAATAGAATCAGGACTTGTAAAAATTTTCAGATTTGAAATGCTGTTCTTGTATTATATAGTTGCATGATAGTTTTAAGTTAAGTTTGTACAATCCGGCTGGCATATAACCGGGGAGCGGCTAGACACTGTATAGATTGGATATGTTTATATCAAAATTGTAGTTAAATAGCTACTACTATACAGTGTTGGGCTCAGGTCAAGCTCGGGTTAGTTCAAGGATTTTACAAACTTGTGTGCATGATAGAAATTAATAAATAGCATAAGTTCTTATGAAAGTGTTCAGTCTGCATCGAGACAATGTAGAGAGAGTGCCACGTCGCATAGGTTTCTACGTACAGCGAGGTTTGTTTTTGTGATTTCAGGATGGAGTTCCACTGCGATGTCTGCGGCAAGTCCTACAATAGCCGATATGCGCTTCTCCGTCATCAGGCGGAGCACAATGCTCCGAAGCTGGACTGTGTGCTTTGCGGCTACTCCACTACTCGTAGGGACTTGATGAAAAAGCACAAGTCGACAGTGGGACACCAAAAGCGATCTACAGGGGTGCAGCCGCCTCCACCAGAGCCTCGCTTCGCCTGTGGAGTGTGTAGCACCTCTTTTACACTGGAGAAGAACCTCCAGCAGCATATGCGGGAGCAGCATGACCCGGACGTTGAGAGGAACTTCCGCTGTCAGTATTGTGGACGGCAATTCTCTCGGCGTGGGAACCATGCGGCGCATGAGGAGTTTCACTGCCCCGTGAAGAGGGAAGCAGAGTGGGGTCCGTCAGTGTCTTTCTCAGCTTCCCGGTCAGGGGTGAAGCGTCCGCACCCGCAGCAGCTGGAGGAGTCGCCGCAGCCTGAAGAGGAGTCACCGCAGCCGGGACCGTCTTCAGAGCCTTCGCCGGGACCTTCTTCAGAGCCTTCGCCGGGACCTTCTTCAGTGCCTTCACCGGGACCTTCTTCTTCGGAGCCTCAGCCTGAAGAGGAGTCACCGCAGCCGGCACCGTCTTCAGAGCCTCAGCCTCGCGTGGTGAGTGTCGCCGACGACGTCGACGTTGATGACGACGACGGCCCGACCTTTGTGCTTGTGGAGGTCGGGTACGGCAATAGGCTCCAAACATTCGCGCTGAAGGAGCCTATGCCGGCACTCAGGACAATCCCCGAGGTGATGAGAGACTTAAGGTGCTTGTTAGTTAGATTGTTAAGGAATGCGATCGAGGAACACCCTAATATTAAAGTGAACTTGTTCCTCGAGTGCGAGTTTGTTGATATTACCGGTGAGAATAAGTGTAAGCGGGCATTCAAGACCAAGAATGCTCCTCTCGAAAGCACGAGCGACTTTGAACAATTTGTTGAACTGTCCTTTGAAAAGCTCGTGCATGAGAAGGAGCAATGCGAAATGGTAGGCTCCGGTTGGACATACCTGCGCGTGACGAACTTGGAAGTGCGAATAAACAGTTATAGTCCACTGGGCGGTTGAGCGCGACACATTCCACTGCCCAAATCGCTCGCGGGTACGTGAAGTGTAGTGAATGTGATGAACAAGGACGACAAGTGCTTCGCCTACGCTATGCTAAGCAAGTTTGTTGTGTCACACCCCGAGCGGCCGGAGTCTTACCCGCAGGCCTTGTTTGCCCGCTACAATTTTGAAGGACTCTAGTTCCCCGTTGCACCCAAAGACATTGCACGGTTTGAACGAAACAATCTTAATGTTAGTGTGAATGTCTATGCACTCGAGGTTATGTATATAGAAGCGCTAGGGTGTTCCCGGTACACTGTGTATCCGCTGACACGACGTGAGCGAAAACTGTATCTATGTAAGCGGTGTTTCGAACACTTCATTTTGATCGCGAAAACATGGAGCAGCATCGACGGTACTGCGGAGTGGAGGTGCCGCTTCGCATAGACCTCGCTGCGAAGAAGACCATACAGTTCAGCCACCCGGAGTTCAGCAGGAAGGACCGCTTCACCATCTATGCGGACTTCGAGTGTGCTCTGCAGCCTGCATCGGAGGTGTCCAACGTCGAGCGTCTCGCATCCATGTCCCGTATATATGCGTGTTTTAAAAATAAATACCTCTAGTCATAGTCTAGTTTGTTATTCAATCAAATTGATTTGTAAATATGTATCTGTAAATATGTAATGTCAAATGTAAATATGTAATGTGAAATGTAAATATGTGTTAGTGTGGAAGAAGTTATGATTCTAATGTAAATACTAACCCGTCGTTTCGACGGGTGCAGATACCAACCCCGCCGTTTTGGCGGGGTTAAGCAGTTTGTACTGAAAGTCAGACCACTGTAAATATGTGTCATAATGAAATGTAAAAGCAGTCCTGTGTAAATATTAGTCATATTGATTTGTATAAAGTCAGACCATTGTAATGTAAATACTAACCCCGTCGTTTTGGCGGGGTTAAGCAGTTTGTACTGAAAGTCAGACCATTGTAAATATTTGTCATAATGAAATGTAAAAGCAGACCTTATGTGTAAAAGCAGAAATGTGTAAATATTAGTCTTATTGATTTGTATAAAGTCAGACCATTGTAATTATTTATCATAATGAAATGTATTAAAAACCAATGTAAATATTAGACGTATTAAAATGTATAAAGTTAGTCCTTTTGTAAAATGGTTATAATTTGAAATGTGAAGTTTGTAATAATTGATTGTAAAAATTGATGAGTGTACATACTGATAAGTGTAAACACTAATGAATGTAAATAAATATACATTCTAAATATCCACAAATGGTTCTTACTTATTTACCCATGTTTATGTCTATAAGAAATACAATGTCCAGAGATTGATAAAGAGTAAATTTGATTAATTTATAACTTGACATGCAGTCATACTGTTTTTAAATGAGAAAGTATAAACTTTATAACAATGATTGCTTTTCTTTCTCCAGGATAGTACCATTTTGGTCTATCAATTCTGTTTAAAATATAAATGTAAACATCTACTTAAGTTAGGATAGGTTGATTATTTAAAGGAAGACTCATTTCAGTAATGGATTGTGATAAAAGTAACTAACTCTGGACTCTTAAGACTATAAAGAACAAGGTACAATGACAAGACAGTGGTTAATGATATACACATTTTTATTTTTCAAAAAACCTTATATCTAACAATAATGGTTATACAAAAATTAGATGTAGAATTCTGCGAAGAGCATCTGGACCAGCATATCGTTCTCAGCAGTGGAGTCACCGAAGAGTTGGACGAAATCATTCATCTTCATGTCGTAGTTGGTACGGCAGTACAGGTAGGTCAGACAGTAGTGACCGCAGACCGAAGTATCCAAGCCTTGCAGTCGGTACTTGTTGTAGGTGTAATGCAACATATGCCCATTGATGTTACGTCTCAGAAATTGTTGAAAATCAGCATGATACGGAGGTCTGCCAAAACTATCAAAATATTTGACAGTATTAGTGTTGTTGTTGCTGTTATCTTGTCCTCCAGGTCTGTAGAATGCCACCCAATGTTCTCCACTATGTGTATGCGGTTGGGTGTTTACCACTAATGCAGATGACGGAGCAATATGTCTCGGTAGACGATCTGATGCAAACACTCCGACATGTTGTACATTCGGTAATTGTAGTAAATATTTTCTTATAGTTGTGGTATTCATTCTTGTGAAACTGTATATTATAACACTGTCAGTGATGTACTGGCTGTAATGCACTAGTTGACTGTGCTTTATACATTTAGCCGGCATAGTCCACCGATACGTTACGATGTCGATCAATCTCAATGACATTGTCCAGTTCTGCATAGACAATAATGTTGACTGATTCGGTCAATGCTTCGCTGAATCCAATCTCGATGCGTAGATTTCCATTGCGTACCAGGTTCCAATGGCTGGACTCGTTAGCGCTCAAGTCAGGTGTTAAGTCAAACGCTAACAGACAATAACCTTTTTCGAAATCTTGTCTGCTGATATCATTACCGGTATTGTCAAAATGTATTCCGGTACCGCTGAACAGTGTGTGATACGATAGCGCATAGGCAACATCCGTATCATTACCAAACACTGGCTGTAATGCTTTCATCGGCACTTGTTCACCATCCAAGTACAGTGCGAAATAATTCATCTTGAAATGTTGGAAATTAAATGGATTTTTCTTGTAATCTCCGTTGAATGCTTGATTAGTAATCATGCCGACAATTACACGTTTTGGTAACTGACCCAAGTACACACTGTCCAATGTTTTGCTCAGTATGCCAGCGGGTAATGTGATTGATTTCACTTCAACACGTGTGATCGGATATTTGGCAGTACCACTCTCGAGTGTTTTACTATGTGCCAACAGTACGCTCGGATTGATTTTACAACGACGAACAAACAGATTTGTCTCTTTGATATGTACTTTATATGTTGTGTTATTGTCCGACATGATGGCAAATGCGTTCCTCGATCTGATCAAACGTAAACGCATCTCTACACCGTTTAACATGAACTTGTTCTGATTGCACAAGTCAATGTGTAGATGACCGATCATGTCTGCATAGTGACTCTTTTCAGTAAATTTTCGTCGTTGTACTAGTCCTTCATTTTCTTCTTTACATTTATCCATGTTATTAGAGTCATCTTTGTAGAATAACACACTTGTCATGTGTGACTTTTTAGCATCATGTCCGTAGTTTAAAAGGTTTTCCAAATACGCACGATAGGCATAGGTATTGTTTTGCGGTGACACTAGTTTATTATTCAAGTGTAAATCCACTTGGCTAAATAGCGAATGTAACCAGTTATTAACCGGACCAAATTCCTTAATCGCATCAGCAGCTGTAAATTTTGTTCCATCTTCTTTGACAATAGTGGCTTGTACGTGTAATAATGTTTGTGATAAGTCCGTATATTCATCACCATGTCCGGGTATGACAAATTCAATAGGTGAGTCATCCGTCAATGACGATATGGGTTTATATTGCACCCATTTACCACTGTCAATGCTGGTCTGTGTCGGTGGTAGCGAGAATAAGTCCAATTCCGTCTTTGTACATTCGCATGATTTCTGGTGAATAAATGACATCTTTGTTGCTTAAGAAAATATATCAATCTCTCTACTTCTAGTAATCTTCTTTTTATGTTGCACTTGTCGCTTGAGTTTTCGTTTTGTATTTTTACGTTTCTTTACTGCTGCTGTCTTACACTTCCTTGCAGGAGACGTCCGTGCTCGAAGGAGTTTCGCCAAAGACTGAGGTGTTACTCGTGTGATGCACCTCTTCTTATAGCTTCCACTGCTGTTGCTGTCGCTGCCGTCAATGCCAGTGCCGTGTCCGTATCCGCCGCCATGTAGAATGCGATCCAGTTTGTCGTCAGCTCGACGTTTAAGTCCACCAGTAAATTGTTTAAGACGATCATTCGCTGCATTTCGTGGGTTCATAGTACCATCAGCTATATCACTGAGAAACCCAACACCTGAACGTAATGCCTCCTTGCCCACAGCAGTTGCACCTGACTTGATTAATGGCATGACTGAACGAACAAGTCCACCAAGAAAACTTCCAATCCCATGTCCACGTTGATACGGTGCACCTCTATACACTGATACAATACCACTACTACCGCCAAGTTGTTGATCACGGTAGTATTTGAGGTAGGGATCGTTAAGATTCATTATACTGTTGTAACTGCTGGTACTCTGCGGAGGTGAAGTTTCATGTACGTAGTACCGAACTCGAATGGCAAGTGATGACCTTTGTCGTCCCTTAAATCAATTTCCACACTCTCGAACGAGCTCTTTATGACAGGCATGTAGTGCGGTGAAGTGAAATGCACAACCTTATGTGACCCGTATTTATAGTCAGTGGTGTCAATGTTGACTATTTTTAACAGTGGTGCTACAGTGTCACCCACTAATTGCGGTTCTACAAGGTCACAATAGACATAAATGTCTGCTGGAATGCCAGCTAATAAGTTTGGTGGTCTTGTAGCTTTCCTATGTCTTTTCACATCCACATTATTTACATCATATCCTAACTGTAACGCTAAAGTGGGGCTAAGTTCAAGTTGTGTTAGTGTATCTGTCATTGTAATCAATTCAACCTTTTTTGTATCACTATCATACTCGAACTCAATACTGTTAAGTTTAAGTTTTGTATTCCCGTTAATTGCTGCTAGCAATTCATTGATATCTTTGTAATTGCCAGACTCCACTTTAGCTACAGTCAAATTTGTATTAGTAACTTCATTATCTTCAATTTCAGCAGTTGGTTTTGTGTAAATATATATGTTAGCATCATTACCAACTGTTAAAAACGAGCATGGATAGTGTGCTTCAACTAGTGCTATTTCCCAATCTGCTCCGTCACCACCAGGCAAATGTATTGTTGATGGAAAATGTGTCACATAATGAGTCACTGTATTGTTCGGATAGTAGTCCATCGAACTATTGCTAGGCAGTGTCAAATAAAACTGATTATGTCTAGACAGTGACATGATGGTTAGGGTAGGTTATTTGTTTCACTTCAGATGCAGGTATCCAAGAATTAAATTCGTCTCCGTAACCTACCCACTTGACGAGGTAACGCTTACTGCGACCTCTACCCTTAGTGTCAAGTATTTTATCAATTTGGTACAATCGATCCGGTCCTATTGTCACCTTTTGTAGCTCATGTTCATAGAAACGACCGACTAAGGGTTTACCATTCAAGTCCCTTATTATATACAATGGTAGTGGTTGTGATCCATATTCTCGATCAATAACAAAAAATTCTTTACTCCAATTGGTCTCGTAGCCTTTTGCAAATGTACCTTTCTCTTTAGCAATACGCACTGTATCACCCGGTTTGAACTTTGGTTTTTTACGTTTTGGTAATGAGCTGTCTTTGTACATATGACTCCATACTTGGTACACTGTACTTTTGTTTGCTTTCACAACGTCCATCGGACATAAACCATTTCCCAAACTTCGGTGTGCACTGTTATTGTAAGCATCAACCAATTCATCCAACACATCGATATAACGAAATGTGTTTTTATATGTTAAATATCGCCACATACGTGTTTTCAGTGTGCGATTGACTCGTTCGACAACAGCCGCTTTAACATCGGGGTTTTGTGTAGTGACATATTTCACATGATAATCTCTAAACACACGCTTCACTTTTGCACCTATAAACTCTGTTCCTTTGTCAGTTTGTAAACAACATGGTGGTACAGTGTAAGGACTGTTAAAAATTCGTTCGAATGCTGCTGCCACTTCTTCACCGCTCTTACGTTTTAATGGTTCCACATATAACCGCTTACTAAACACATCAATCACTGTTAGCAAGTAATTGTAGCCATCATTATATGAACTAAGTCCTCGCATATCATTCAGGTCGGCTTGCCATAATTCATTCGGTCCAAACACGACATATCTGTTACGTGGAAATCGTTTTTGAACAGGTTTGTGTAATGTATAGGTGTCTTGGGTGCGTAACCATTCGATAACTTGTCGTTTTGTTTTGTTCTTTTTCTTCTTACTTCGACGTAATGCTCTGACAAGTGGGCTAATACCACCAAACGAGCCTGGGTTTGCAGGATCATAATACACTTTCTCTTCCATCACTGTTCGTGACTATAGTGTAAATGACTATCACATACCAAGTACACCTATACTTATACATTTTAATCTATAGTGAATGCATCCCACTGTAAAGGTTTTCCTCTTCGTGCTCCTGCCTTGACCTTAATCTATGGGCTATTGGCGTTGGGCTCGGTGTTGGCGGATAATATAACGAGTGGTGTGGTGTTGAAGGAGTACGCTGTCTTGATGGTGAAGGTGTAACCAAACCTTCTTCCAAATATGGTTCACGACCAATATACTGTCGAGCTTGTGCATTGCTTACATACTCGGTCGGTACGTTCATATCATTTAATGCATCCAATACTTCATGCCAGCCAGTGGGTACATTTTCCAGTCTTCGCACTCGTACAATTGCATGTAACACATCAATAATGTTCGAACCAGGTACTCTAGTGTTATGAACAATAACCGTACCATCAGGGTCCCATGTGATTATCTGTTTGTTACGTTTTATAAATCTTAACAAGTTGCGTACATCCTTTTGATACGTGGCAGGAAATGTTTGTACAATATCCTCCTCATTATCCTCTTCTTGTATAATTGGTAAAATGATAGGATTGCGTTTTTGTGAACTAAAATATAAAAACCTCTGTAATACTTGTTGATACTGTTTCCACTTTTCACTGTCATCCAATGTTTTGTCTTGTAATATACGATGCATTTCAGCATCCAAACTATTAGTATTAACCGTTGATGATTGAGTTAGTTTTGATTGTGAAGCAGTAGCAGCAGGTGTTGGCTCACTATGTATTCGATCAAATAGCTCTTGCGGAACAACAACCATCTTCTTTGAATATTCCAAATTTGATCTATCCATTTTTCTAACTAATCGCACTATTAAGAACTGTTTGTAATACAGTACTTAATAACAGTGGTAATAGAAATCCACCACCGTGTTGTACAAGATATTTACGTTTCTTGCTCCAATTCTCACCACGTTTCACTAGACGTCTGAGCACCTTTTTATGTTTACGCAATTGTCGTTTTTGTTTGTCTGTTAACTGGATATTACCACGTAACAAGTTGTATGCGCACTCGCACACTGATCTGATACGACTGACGTCACAAGCCTTCAACAGTGCTTTACGTTCCTTCGGTGTAGCGTGTATCAGTGCCGTTAACAGAGCAGCGTCTTTCTTCACACACTGTGACATTACGACTGAGTGACTGGTCTCTAGTGTACCCCTTTTATTTATACTTTTTTGGTTGATAAACATACTGTTGTTTTTCATCAGGTAATATACCCGTACGTATACGCACCTCGTCTGGTGTGGACTGTTTTAAATCCAACAACAAATAACCATGCGGAGTACGTGTAGCATCAGCATACGCTTCTTCAATAAACCTTGTATTTTCCGGATACACTTGTCGGGCTAAATGTTTTATTTGAGCCCGGTCTCTTGGATTTTTAAAAAGCACTATATAATGAGCATTTAGTGAAATGTCTCTTTGTCCTCGCCCTTGGTGGAAAATGTTTTGTGTTATAAAAAATACACTCAAGTTCCTATGGTGAGAGCCCTTAGTAAACAAGTCCACTATTGTATTGGATCCTGAGGTGGTTGATGATTCACGCATCATATCATCAACAATTACCAAAGTGGGTGTACCATCAAAGTCCTCCATATTTGGTAACCCTTCCCTATATTGCACATTACCACTATCACTTACACCAGGATTTAAACCCGGGGAATGATGCCAGTAAATATTATTGAACTTTGTTTCACACATAAAATCCAAATACTTAATAAATCTGGCTACAAAATATGATTTCCCCGATCCAGAAGGCCCGGCCACTATGGTTGAAAATGGATGTTGCCACCTCAAGTCCATTTTGTCAACTGAACACAACTACACACTTACCATCACTTTTATAAACTTTAAGCATAGTTTCTTAAACAGGGATTCAGGTTTAATAAGTAAAAAGACAGTTTAATCTGTTGATGTATATTTGCTTACGAAAACTATCAGATTTACAATTCTTTAGTGAAGTCTTGAAGCTTCTTGCTTTACAATGTACATTATTTCCCTCCACATTTCTTATTAATTATATCTTCAATGATATTTACAAAGTTATGGCGAGTCAAGACTTGATTATATTTGGATTCATAATGCATACCAAATTTTCGCATCACTTCTTTAGCTTTATTCAAGATATTTATGCTATTAGGAACATTTTCCCTGAAGAAACATATTTCAAACCCTTTTTCTTTAGCTTTCTTCAATGCACATTTAAAGTTTCTTTTTTCAGTACGAATACATTTGTATTCGCTCAAACCATAGATATCTAAGAGGGTTTCCTTAAACAATACACAAAAGACATGTTTCAAGTCTTCATCTTGAGGTAATACAGCTACCTTCAATGACTGTTCAGACAGAGTCTTTCTCAATATGTCTGCAGTAGTTTCCAACCGCTTATTCACAAGAGTCAGCTGTTGGTTGGTTTCAAGTGACTTTGTAAGTGTTTGTAACAGTTCACTATTCTGCTGTTTTAGTTTGTACTCTCCATGTTTACGGATTGAAGGTAACACTTCTTTTGTGACCCATTTTCTAAAAGCATTAGCCTCAGGTTTTTTCGATGATAAAATCAATGAGTATAAACCACTTTCATTAATAAAAACAGACGATTTCTCATTTCCTTTTAACCCCGCCAAAACGGCAGGGTTTATATTTTCATATGTGAGCTTGTCATCATCATCAACATGATTTCTAACTGCTTTATTTGTATCTAAATAACCAAGTACTTCAGCAACTTCTTTCCCCTTGAACCAGGGGTTATTATCACTATCAATTAATATAGTGATTGGTTGATTTTTAAACACATAAGCAATAAGGATAGACATATTTCCTCAAATGTAAAAGTGAGGTTATGTTATACACCAAGCACAGCAGTACAGCTCTAGTTCAGACATCCGCACTAACTGAGCTCCAAGACTAGACTGATCAACAAAAAGCAGATTCATGTATATAAAAGCTGTGTCACCATACAGCAATCAGATGTTACAAACACACTCTTCAGCTTTGGTAATTTAAATTTTCCAGTACCATAATTTTTGGTAGAAATCCCGTACGCAATACGATAATATTGTACGGATACGATAATTATGTAAACAGTCTCATTAAGCATATCAATTAAGCTAATTTACATATTAATTTGCTCATTAACATATCAAAGTTCAATTCCTAACACCATAAGACTAAAAAAAAAGGTTGTTTTCCCTAGTTGCAAGTAGTGTTCGCTAGGCATGTATTTAGACTTTTTAATTTAGATAAGCCACCTACCCTTAAGTACTATGATGTAACAAGCCATCAACCTGAAGTTGTTCTTGGCAGAAGGCTGTCAGAGCGACCGCAAGCGAGCGCCATATTCCGCCTTATTTCTAATTAATCTAAAAGTTTATGGTGCCCTTTAAAAAAGGCCATTTTGCTGATGAAGGAGGGAGAGGATTCAAGGTAAGTATTATTTCATTGACCAGTATTTATTGATTTCATGCAGGCACAACTGATCAGCGCCGAATGATATCCATAATTCTACATATTCAGTGTTGTACTCTTCCTTTTTGTACATCTCATCAAAAGCTCTTTCTATTTCATTTAAGTCAGCAGCGGGATATGCTTGGTATATTGATTGTATTGCTTCATGTCGTTCCATCATTTTTGTCCTGTAGAAGAAAAGTTCATCGAATTGGCACGGAATATTGTCCTGAAGCAATGTTAGGTTAAGTTATGTTAAGTTAGGTTAGGTTAGGTTAGCTATTTTTAGAAATCTATTTTTAGCCGGGGGGGGGCCTAAGGTTGAAAGGTCATTGACCTCTATGACGTCACCAAAAAGTGAACGTTAGGTTAAGTTAGGTTAGGTTAGGTAAAGATTACGTAAGCTCAAAAAAAAAAGGTTACATAACCTCAATAAAAAATCAAAAAACTTGCTAGGCTTCGTGGGTGGTCCCATCGGGGGGGGGTTCTATTTTTAGACCAACCACCACCACCCTGCTGGGGTTGAACCTACCAATACCCCCTACTTTGCACCGATCGCGACCTGGAGATGTATAATTGAAGTCACTGATTCCTTTCAATTAGCTTCTGTGTACTGTATCATTGCACCGATCGCGACCTGCAGATGTATAATTGAAGTCACTGATTCCTTCCAATTGGCTTCTGTGTACTGTATCACTGCACCGATCGCGACCTGGAGATGTATAAATGAAGTCACTGATTCTTTTCAATTAGCTTCTGTGTACTGCATCATTGCACCGATCGCGACCTGGAGATGTATAATTGAAGTCACTGATTCCTTTCAATTAACTTCTGTGTACTGTATCATTGCACCGATCGCGACCTGGAGATATATAATTGAAGTCACTGATTCCTTCCAATTGGCTTCTGTGTACTGTATCACTGCACCGATCGCGACCTGGAGATGTATAAATGAAGTCACTGATTCTTTTCAATTAGCTTCTGTGTACTGCATCATTGCACCGATCGCGACCTGGAGATGTATAAATGAAGTCACTGATTCCTTTCAATTAGCTTCTGTGTACTGTATCATTGCACCGATCGCGACCTGGAGATGTATAAATGAAGTCACTGATTCCTTTCAATTAGCTTCTGTGTACTGTATCATTGATATTTTGTTAACTATTCGGTTTAAGATAGACAAAATATCTTGGCAAAATTGATTAATTGGATTGCTTGCACCACTGATGACGAATTAATGCAGGAAGGCAAACGGACATTATTTCGTGCCACTTTTTACTGCCGGTATTAACTTTGTTGGGCTGTTTTGTCATCCAAACTTCACTGTCGTCAAAGGAAATATAAAATATTTGTGCTTCGAAGAAAAAACAGAGATAAAATAAAGAAATAAACAGAGAATAAAATAAAGATAATTATTTTAATATTAGTGCAATTTGAGTGGAAAACAGCCCGTCAAATTTGACGCGACTAAAAAAATGGGTCCGAAAAAATGCATTGGGTAGCCAATCTGTATAATTTTTCATACGCGTTTGTACTTATGATATAATGGGGCTGGGTCGCTGCTTTTATAAATTTCCTTAAAACCTGCTCTTAGGAACTGCTCTTAGTACCTGAAAATGCTCTGGTTAGCTGCATAAGATTTGTAGGTCTATGGGTAACTAAGTACTCAGGGCTTGGTATCTCATAACCTAATTAAATAGGACTTTGCAATGACAGAGACAACTACTCAGTTAAGCACTTTGTAACTGAGATTTTATATATTTATGATAAAATAAATATAGGTCTTGGTGCTTGCCTTCGTATCATGTTCTAGGTTACTATAGTTTGGTACACCAAGTATCTGGCACATCACTCTCTGATTATGGAGTTGATAGTGAGATTAGATTACAAGGGCTTAGTATTGATGCCAATACATCTAGCTCCTAGAATACTTAATTGCTCAAATGACACTTATTAGTCATTCATTGGTAATTTGTATCAGACAAACACGAACGATCGTCAAAACTGTATTTTCACTCACAATTCCGGCCGAAAATCCACCAATAGCATTCCCGCCATAACTTACCCTTTGTGCACGGCGCCGGATATGTCGCTCGTTGGTCCACCATTAATTACTTAGTGACATCTCCGCGGCGCGGCGTGACGCTACACGGCGGCACTTCATAAATAACACGGGGTGTGTCGATATCGCGGTAATCGATAATCGATAATCGTATAATCGTAATAATCGATAATAATAATAATAATAATAATAATAATAATAATAATAATAATAATAATAATAATAATAATAATCGCAATAATCGATAATCGAAATCGCTGCTAACCGGGGAAATTAGAAAACTATTCTGTAGTTTTGTGTCATGTTGGGACTTGCGAACAGTGCCACCATAGCTTTTTTAACACATTAATCAATTTATGATGGTTAAACATAACTACAGAATCAGGCAATGTTGGACTATGAACTATTTTGTACATGGATAACTGATTGAGAACTGAGGGTTGCATTTGAAGTTACAAGAAATAGTTATTTGTGTATTAAGAGCGCAAAGTATGTCATTGCCGCTCAAGAATTATACGAGTAGATGGCCGCACGAAGCGTTAGTTGAGTTTGCCACCTTAACCTATTCTATTTCAAGTAATCCTGATTTAGTGAGCGGTAATGTACATTTCGGTACATGTACTGTTTACAGGTGTGACAATGTGATTATTTCCATGCAGTGGCAGAAAAGATATGTTCCATGTATTTTACAGTTGCTTTTATGGTGGTAATTCGCAAAGAAACAATTACGTGTCTTTAAATCAAAGATTTAACTGAACTAATTTCATCCAGTGAGTTAAAAAATATAAAAAAATTAACGAAATTAATGCTAAAGGTATCAGTACTTAAAGCTTTATCTTGTGTATGAAATATAATCCAACGAAATCAATTCGATTGGCAAAGCTACCCTAACGAATTACCGAGGCTAATCAAAAACTTGATGTGCCAAATTGTCAGTTTGACCTAGAATAAGTATCAATAAAGTCAATGGTTTCATCAATCGCTCACCAACTCCCGCCTATCTTTAAAATGTAAAATTTAAAAATGTTCATGCAAAACCTAAAATTTCTCCGATAACACTGCAAAACAAATCTGCGTCTCATATTTGAATACTTTTTTACCCAATGAGGGCCGGATATTATGTACTATCTTTTGTCTGTCATTCATTACTTACGACATATCTGTGGGCGCGACGCTGTACGCTGAACATTTGTACATTGATCCGAACGATGTACATTGAAGCACTCCATAAATAATACTGGGTGTGTCGATAACGGGAAACCGGAGACAAATCGGACAGTTAATTACGGCGACAATAACGATTTGTCGTTGCTGCGTTATCTCGGCAGTAACTCGCAGATATCTCGCCACGTGCGGCAGGTGCCCGTAGTGGAGGTGTGATTTGTGGCAGTACGTGGTCAAATTAGAAAAATATTGTGGGCTGTTATTTAGGGGGCGCACTATCTGTAAATATATTCGTCATAATTTGCAAAAAGAATTATATTATTTCCTTACGATTTTCCTCGTTGATCTAAATATTATTTCAGATAACATGATGATACAATAATAATGTATGTATAAGATGTTGATGTAATAAAAATGTTGATTGTAATAATTTTGATAAGTTGTTGATTCAGTTCACTTTATCCTATCGCGTGTTCTAAAGGCTTAGCTCATTGAGGCACAACAGTTACTATATTTTCTCGTGGAATAAATATTTTGGCAAGGCAAGAGGGTATTGAGGGAAAATTCAAGACTCGCCTTAAAAATTACTTAGTGGATCGCACGTTTTACACTGTGAGCGAGTTCCTGGGCCTTTAGCGAATGTGTGTTCAGCGTCTCTGTGGTTATGACTTGTTTTTTATTTTATTGTAAAAAATATTGTTCTCAGTAGATGTGTGGCGTCCTTATCAGAAAGAACATTTCAGCAGCACAAAAGTTAGTTTTCGTAATGACATATGATATTATGTATTGAGTAATTATTATATTGTGTATTATTGATTATAATTATGTATTGTTTCTGACAATAAAGTTTTTTTTTGTTTAATTTTACTTCAATTTAACTTTCATTTCAATTCAATTACTCGCCTTAAAACTAACATCTTAAACATAGCTTCTGAACCTGTACGGACTATAATTCATTTTCTTTACACCTGTTATAATAGTACTAATTTATGTGCATATACCAATTTCTAGGAGATAATCCAAAGCTACCAAATTTAGTTAAAGGTACCGCAAACTCATAAAATACGGTCATCTCAGAGTTTCGTTAATGCACTTCAGTAGTAGATCACAGAAAAAATACATTGGTGAAATCAACAAAACCACATTTTGTTGAGTGAGTTTTACCAATTTATTTGCAAATATAAAAAATCGTTTTATCGGAATCACCAAAAGTATTTTTTTGTTGGATTTACTAATACTAGTTTGTTAAAAACACATGTGCTGTTAATACCAATGTGCATTGTATTTATAACAAACACATTGGTAGTTTTAATACTAATTTTGTTTGCTATAAAACAATGCTCAATTTGCTGTCCCAACCAATGTTTTTCAACCACATGACATTCGTAAACCGAGCAAAAACATTTGGAGGTTGTATATCTGCAAATACTTATTGCTCGGTTTGCCAATGTTTTTGTTGTTCCAGCAAATATATATTTTTTCTGTGATTATAAGTTATCTTTCCCTTATTTGCCACCACTACGAGGTAGCCTACACTCGCTAGCTGCGGCTGCGGCTGCGGCTGCTGAGGACAATGCGGCGGTCAGATCTCATCAGCCGCAGATTAGCCGCCACAATCCGCCGGCCTCATCAAGATTACGCCCCCTCGGCTACCTGCCCCCCCGCCCCCCCCCACCCCCACGGTAATGCGTGGATTGCGAGCGCCCACAAAGCCTACCCACCCCCAGCCATGGGCCACTCAGCGCCACTCTACTCTGTCTTACTTTCGTTGTACATTTTGTAAAAATAATCTCATCAAAAATAATCGAAATGCAGGTTGTTTTTTTAACGCAACCCAAAATTTTAATTTATCAGTAAAAGGATTAAACCCCCCAAGTTCCCGGGATTAGACCCCATGAAATTATTTTCTTTGGGGCCACATATAACAAGTAAGGCCTACGAAAACAATCCTCAGGACATTCAGAAGCTGAAAATAAAGTTAAGAAATTTAATTCAAGAAATTGAAAGAGGTACTTTGCAACGTGTGTTCACATATATGATGAAGAGGGCAAAACTTTGTATGAATATCCATGGCGGATTATTTGGACAGTTAATGTAAGCTAAATGTGACCAAAATTAAATAACAGTTTGTATAAAATGTAAAAATTAACAAAAAATATTTGTTTCATCTGTAATTGTGCATTATTCAATCTTAAACATGAGTTGCGTTAAAAAAAACCTGTAATTGTTACCTTACAAATTGAATGAATAATTATGTTTGACAGAATGTTCCACAAGCAACTTTGATTATATCTCTTGCAACCTCCAAATGTGATAAAAAATAAGCAAATCTGTACTCAGAATCATTCGTATACTGGCATATCCTGTGGTTAATTAATGGAAAACTGAACAGCTGACACCACATTTTGCGGTCGTCTAACGTAAATGAAGAATGTTACAAAATTCTACTTTAATCTTCCAAAATTTGATGAACCCATCAAAAATGGGAAATTACTTTCCCATTAGTACCTATGGGAAAATGCAAAATATTACTATTATAGCTAGGGCAATTTTTTGAATGGTAGTTCGCCGCTTCCCAAAATACCTAAAGATTCAAAGAAAAGTGTTATTTTTCTTTAAATGGCTCTTAAATTTTATTTAGTTTGAACATTTGGGCACCTTATAGCAAATGAGAGTGAGACATTCTATAGAAGGATGTAAAATATCAGATTCAAAATTAAAACTAATCAAATTATAACAACTGAATTATGTATAAGGAGAAACATTATTTTTTATATTTCAGATATAATTTATTTGACATCTTAAGTAACCGAATTACCCCCCCCCCCCCCCCAAAAAAAAAAATAAAAACCAGATTGTTTTTTAAACAATAATATTTTAATAGGAAAGTTTCAAGAAATATTTTCATTTCCCCACAATTTTATAAATTCCACATCGCCGAAGCAATCTCCCGCCTCCACGGCACTAGACGTAGCGACGTTGTACCCAGCACAGCCTGCACGTAGCGACGTAGCAGGGACGTAGCAACAACGTAGAGACGTAGAGACGTAGACGCTGGCGCAGTATTAATGAAGCCAGTCGCCACTAATGACCCGGCCACAATACAAGATAGATGAAGACAACCGGTGAGAAATGTGTACAGCGCAGCGGCGGAGCTCTCGGGGTGAAAAAAGGCGAGGTGAAACCGAAAACCACCGCAGCCGGGGCTGGATTAATTGTAGCACCGAGCAAACCCTTCCGTGTTGCACGGATTGTTTTTTACATGTAAATAAAAATTTACACGATTAATATTCAGATTAATAATTAGTAAATAACTATATACTACAGAAAATTAAATCATTTGGATAGGTGGTTTTTTATAATTAAACTGGTTTAAATACCTTTAAATGCCAAAGTGATCCTCTGCGATCTTTATTAAGGATCACTTTTGCAGTTAAAGGTATACAAATCAGTTTTATTACTACAAGTGATTCAGTGGTTGATAATATTTTATTCATTTACAAAAGATTCGACTATATACATATGCATCAAATTAGTGATCATTGCGGATTTAATAAAATCAAACCATATTTATCATGTAATTACTCTGCGAGTTAAAAGCATAAAGTAAAATACGTCAATACATGTACGGTTTTTAACGATTTTTTTAGGACATTTACCAGGCCCATATTTATTTATTCATACCTTAATCGAATCTGAAACTTGCACAGTCTATTGTACCTGTAATAGTTTTCAGACAAATGAAGTGATTATTACGGGGATCTTAGAATTTTCAATTGAACCGATGGGATGGGTGTCATAAGCTTTTATAAAAGTGATGTCTTTCGATTAAATTAAGTCGTTTGATCACGATTACGTTATTGGATCCGTCTCAGTTCCGAACGAAAATCACAAATTTTATAACGTCTTGTGATGCGACCCTTGAGCCCACCTCGCCCATCTCGCCCATCCTGCCCGGGTTCCCTACCAACGGCAGTTTTCTTTTTTCTGCGACACTAGCGGCGACTTTTAGAACTGCGGCTCCATAAGAGCCCATGTTAAATTTGTGCACTTTTCGCCGCGCAAGCCGTTGCAGGGGTAAACGCGGTGTCATTTAGCGTCTCCAATTCTTAAAATAAAGGTTATTCGGAAATATCATTGTAAAGACAACGAGTTGCAGAGTGTTTATTGCTTCTCCAAAATCGGTTATGCTCACTCATTAAAAAGATACATGGCGTTAAAGTTGGTCAACTTCAACGGAATGTATCTTCAGAATACGTTAACATGAACGATTTTGGATCAGCAATTAACATTCTACAACTCTTTGTCTTTGAGATGCTATGTTAAATTAAATTTTATTTTGAAAACTGTAGGCGCTAAATGACACCGCGCGGAGCGTGTTTTAGGCATATTTTGGGGTAGGTAGGGAACCCTCTTAACATCCGGCAATTCCCAAGACGCTGTCCCAGGTGGTCCTCAACTATCCCTTTCACCGTGATTTTTTCCCCATAAGCCACGCAGTAAAGGTAACGTGTAAACGTCGCCGGTGATGAAGTGGGATGTCCGCAGCTGCGACGCCAGAGACGACCACCGTCCCCCGACCACCTGTCCGGCTACAATGGACTTTCCCGCCCCGGGCCTCACCTGAGGGCTTGGGCGACAATTTCGTTTTACTGCCAAATTCTCGAAACAGACCCAATAATTCAGTTTACGGCCGACCGTGAACGTTGCGGCCGTGATTTGTGAACTTTAAAATCACGTCTTCCCACGGCGCGGGTCGTCACGGCTGTTAGACCGCGGGGGGAGTTTGAGAAGGGGGGTATTGGTACTTAAAAAGATACCTTCGTAAGTGATGAGTGTGACCCGTAGAAATGGGTCTCTCGTAAATTATTGAAATCGGCAATGAAAAACCGAGAAAGATGTTTACATCATACACACAAACATTTGTTTTCTGTGGCTTTTGTCTTGGCTGAAAGTTACTCTATGCCTTGTTACTCAAAGTTACTCTTTGAGGCCATTATTCTGATAATAGTTGACCAATTGGAATGAAATTTCTGTGCGTATAAGTTTTCAACCTAGAGAATATTCTACATTTAGCTATAGCCTTGATGACGAGCCCCTCAAAACGCATTTTATTGAGGAATCAGACTTTTTCATGGAATTAAATGGAACATGACGTTTTTAAAATATACAATGAAAACTATTAACTTTAGATAAAAATGTTAAATATAAACTAGTTTTATTTCGAAATTATCTTTAAAACAAAAAAGGCTTATCAAGATCGGAATACTATTACCGAGTAATTATTATAGAGTAATTTATGAATGTAATAGCGGCCATCTTTAATGGCTGATAATATGGGGGTGTTCTACACGAACTCGAGGTTGGTTCTTCGGACAAAAGTACTTCTACTGGTATATTCTATACACATACCAAGTGGCTTAGCTGTATCAAAAAGTGCAAGGTTTTTACGCTAACCACACGTACTAATATTGGTATAGCCTGTGACAACGTACAACTCATTAGCACCCGTGAGTCTACCCCGTGCAGTATACATCACACATTGTCTGGCGCAGATATATATTTTACCTGCCGCCGCTTTGTTCGACCCGCTAATATTTTATATCTCACCATTGCCCCTTTCATGTCGACTGTGAGTGTTCTCTTATGAAAGCGAATGTTTTCTATTACCAAAAGTGTTGTACATATCACACGCCGAAGATTTAATATTGAAAACCGTTCCGGTTTCTGTGTATTGTTTTATTGAGGGAAGATTGTTTATTCTCGATGGACTGTTATATGAGGACGATTGTGTATTCGTTTGTCCTCTTTTCCTACTTTAGCCTTCATTGGTCATTTATTTTAATCGGGCTTAAAGTATTCGTTCACCAGGATTTAGGTTTTATCACAGCTTTGTTACTGTTTGCATTTTTCCATTGTATCACAGACTAAGCAAGTAATATACACTCCCGTAACTAATTATATGTTGTAAAGCAATATGTTGTCTGCAGGGCGACACTAGCGCATATCAAAGCGGCACGCAGGCACAACTACTAACAAAATTATACATCATCTGATCACAGTTCAAGAAAAAATATACTATTTTTTCTTAGACTGTGATATGATTTTAAATGTGCTTATATAATGAGCAACGCACAGGTACATTCACGACCTTAAAGTCCCCTATGGCTACCCACCGTGGACATACAAATATTCAGTGTTTTATGAGTTATATGATAATAATTTACGAAATTAAAACAAGTCCAAAAAATATTAGTGTTTTGGTGTCAATAAAATAATTACTAGATTGCTGTTGCAGCGTCACCTGTATAATGTTTACTCTAATCATCTATTTTACTTGAAATTATTCTTCGTTATGATTTTGTGGACACAACTTTTGAAAGGCTGTAGGGGGCAGCCCTTACATAAACCTTAAATTATATTCTGAGGAAATTTGGCAATTCTAAGCATTACTCCGTTTAATTTGACAAATACAATACATCTTGAAGATCGGTTCAGTATAGTCACCGAGAATTTGGATTTTTGCGTATATTATTTTATAGGAGGATTTATGCATGGTGTATTTATTTAATCGCCCATGTGGGGCCTACTACCAGGAGTAAAGTGAATAATCATCTCCCACGGGACAATAATTTGTCTCGGAAGATAATATGTTTACTCATTTAATAGACAAGTAACTGTTTCGATTTAGCAAATAAAAGGGTGACCTTGTTTTGTTTTAAATGACCCTAAAATCTCAATTTTGTTGCCTCGTGGTGTCATTATCATAAACAAACAGCAACAAAACATTTTCATCTTCGAAATATTTCCTCCTCATTCCAAGCCAACGCCGGCCTAACAAATGACAACTTCACTGACGGCATTAGGAAGCGTCGAGTGAATCGCGCATTAGCCAAAGTGGAGACGATTTGAGTCATTTCAGCCGGGGGAAGATCTTTATTTAAACGGCCAACAAATATCTCAGGGTAGTTTTTCAGGGGAGGCAATATAACGACGGTCTCCGCGCACTTAGCAAAACAAACGGCACTCGGTTTCGGTTATTAGACTAGCTAAACTCCCCATAAACGAGTATTATTTTTCAAAGTTTCCTCTCTCCCCCGGGAGTTCGTCGGGGGGTCAGGCCAAATGGAGTGCGAGGGCGTTTAATGCAATCTGGGGTAACTGTTGACATTTGCCGAGTCAACATCGACCTTTCGACACGTGTTGGACACACTGGAGTGGCGGTAAATGTTGTAACGTGTTACACGTTTGGTTGTCACCGACCAGTATAATGTGTTACACGTTTGGTTGGCACCAACTGGTGTGCTGTGTAACACGTTTGGTTGGCACCAACTGGTATACTGTGTTACACGTTTGGTAGGTACCAACTGGTATACTGTGTAACACGTTTGGTTGGTACTTACTGGTGTACTGTGTTACACGTTTGGTTGGCACCATCTGGTATACTGTGTTACACGTTTGGTTGGTGCTATTACAGTGTGGTGAGAAGTGCTATTGGAGCTCCATAAATACAATCTGGGGTAACTGTTGACATTTGCCGAGTCAACATCGACCTTTCGACACGTGTTGGACACACTGGAGTGGCGGTAAATGTTGTAACGTGTTAAACGTTAAGGTGGCTATAATTGTTACAAAGTTTTACATGTTTAGTTAGCGGTAACTGCTACACTTTATTGCATATATTAAGTGGTAAAAGGTTCACCGTGCAACACCTTTGGTTGACAATAACGGTTAAACATTCATATATGTTTCGTTGGTGGTAACAGCTTCACCATGTTACACGTTTGATTGGCGGTCAATGCTACAACGTGTTATCCGTTTGGTTGTAGATCGATGTTTCAAATTTGCTTCTTGTTAACTGCTGCTCCGTGATACACGATCGATTGATTGTCACTGCTACATTGTGTAACGTGTGTTTGGTTGTTAATTGGTGTTACAAGTTTCCAAGTTTTGTAGATGTCAGCTGCTTCCATCGATATAAATGTTGTATTTATTTACATCGATGGCTGCTACACCGTGTTCCACGTTTGCTCGGCTCCACATAGACACATCGTGGGTCTCCCCGGCGGTCAGTTCAGTTCATTAATCGTTGATTGAGTCAATTACCGTCGCCATAACTTCATCCTGCTGGCTGCCTCACTGGCTACCGAGCCACGCGGCGCCGAACTACTTTGATTTAAAAAAAGGTTCACTAGTTAAGGAGTTATTAGAATACTGTAACAGGTGTTGTTTGGCTAAATTGTTTATTAACCTCGTATTTTCTCTTTTCTTCATAATATTGACTATTCTTTAATGTATTAATGTATATGTAAACTCTATTTACATACGCATATTAATGTCATACACTCACAAACGCATAAAAACAACACAATGAAAAAAGTAACACTATTGTAACATCGAGGGTAAAAATTAATAAGCAGACTGGACATTTTTTAATAGGATACTTTGACCTTGATGGTCAAAGTATACTATAAGTTTTCGTTTTTTCGTTTTTATATAAGTTTTCGTTAAGTAAAATGCAAGCTCACAAATTTACTTTTTTAATTTAAAGAATCATGAACATCCAAGAATTGTATTAAAGATGCGTACACAATTCTATGGTATCTGGAAAGTAACCATAAAATGAAAAAAAAATCCTCATTTTGGTCTCAAATCAGGTTTAATATTTCTTTTAACAGGCAAAAGGGGGAATTCGCTAAAAAGACGCTATAGTATTAATTTTTTACAAATCATAGATTTAAAATGGTGCAGGTGAAGGTGGAACCAGTAGAAATTCGGGATCGTTTGAAACGGAGTGGCCTTATACCCGGGTGGAAATATTTCTTACAGAAAGAAATATCAAATCACGATTTCCCCAGGCAGGCCTCTGCTCGCCGCTCGCCGCGGTTCCGCGAAGACCCCACCGGAACCCATACGTCACCGGTCATCCCTTACCTGTCCCCAGGAAGTGGCGGCCCCAGGTGTCCGAGGGCCCAGGTGGGCGCAGCCCCTAGCCACGGGGCGCCCGGGTGTCACCCGTGCCGCTAGATTTGTCCGGAGTCGCGTCCGTTTGTCACCGTAGCCCCTGCGATGCCGATCATTTTATAGAGGGACGGAATGTGCCGGGGTTTCCGTCGTAGGAAATGTGTGGAATGTGCGGAATGTGTCCCCGAAATTCTCGGGATTTTTGTGATTTTCACGATTTTTGCCAGGTGATTTATTGGATTTTTGGAGATGGTGGATAGGGAGTTGGGAATTTTTTATTTTAACTGTCGGTTTTAAATTGGTATTCATAATAATAATGTCAATATAAACACGACAAATAAATATATTGGGGCTTTAAATTTCAACTTTTTTATTGCTGTAATGTGTAAAGATGTTTAATAATACGGTTACATTAAGTTAAATAATTCCTGTCTCGAGTTTTACATGTTTCCTTGACACCGCTTTTACTATATATTTTTACGATGCATAATCTACATCTTTAAATTTGTATATGGTTTTTTACTTGACTTTTTAATTTCTGTTATCAAAATCTCGCTCAGTGAAACAGATAGACCTCTAAGAAGAGTATCAATCAACGATTTCGATTAATTGGAGATTGAAATCGTTGTTCATGCAACAGGACAACTGCTAAATAGCGATATACAAAATTCGAAACCAAATTTGATTTAACTCCTCATTGGCCAAATGGTATCACTCTCCTCCAAAATAACAGTTATTAAACAACTACAAAACCCAAGATATATTACCTCAAAGTGTCATTGATTACTATACCCGACGAACCACCTTTACCCCCTTCTGGTCACGAACAATGCCAACAATTTACACTTGTAACGATCCATTATACCCATTTACCTGGGTAGCCTAGATGCCCGGCCGAGCACGACGTGGTGCCTACCCAGTGGTACGCGGCGCGGCGTCCTGTGTACCATGCATTGTACGCGCGTCCGCATTGTTCTGATCTCGTTTGAGCGCTTGTCTCCCACAATGCCGGGAATTACTCGGTCGCCAAGTGTCTGTGTTTGATCAACTGTCGCGAACGGCAGGCGCATTAGCGAGCGTTCGGGACACGGTTTGGAAGTAGATATTATTTCTTAGTAGTATCAGAGAAAAATGTATTGTTTTCTCTGTGTTGTTAAGAAACAGATATTAAATAAGTGAGAAAAAATGAAATTACGAATAAATATTAAGTATTTGTGAATATGAATCATTTACACACACATAAATGACAGTCTTAGGTTTTGAAATAGAGTAGTTTAAAAATTGTCTGATCGATTTCGATATTTCTCTTGGGCACCCCTCGTATTTTGCTTGTGCTAGCTGCATGTTGTACTGAACAGTCAATTATTTACTCTTTGTCAAGTCTAGTTTTTGATTGTGTTTGGTATAAGATTATCGTGCTATTTTGACTAAAACAACAACGTGCAATTCTGAGATACTTTATGCTGGAAACAAATGTAAATTATTCGTTTCAACCGGACAAGTTGACGAGCCTTCTAGTCAGCAAGGATTCTATATTTTTAGCGGTTCTAAATTTATTTTCATTTGATTATAGCGGTTTAAATGTACATTTCTGTGCAAGGTTAAATAGAATCCCATTATGACGACCCCACTGTGACATGTTCCATCGTCACTTTTTCCACAATAACCCTCAAGACGTGCAACATTATAGATTCATTTGCGTACCGAGAATTTCCCCACAGCCATTCAGTGGCTACCCCACGCCCGCGCCGGCCACCACCGTGCGGCGGGGGTAGTTATGATGGATAAGTCTCATCGTCGCGCTGTTTTACATATTTGATCGATGCCCGGGGACGGGGAGGGGTGCAAATTGTACAATCATCGCTATCAGAGTCATCATCATCGTCGTCACGGTCGTCACGGTCTCGGTCGGTCGCGGCTATCAAAGTAATTACCCATCGTCGATCATTCTGAGGGGAATTAATGGGGGGAGGCTTTTTAAAAGGGGTTTTGTTTTTAAATTTGTTAATTGCCTTAAATTGTCGATGGTATTTTATAACTTTGTGAAGTGGTTTAGCTAAATAAAAGGGTATCCAATATATAAGATGATTTCATGAGAGAGAGAGAGAGAGAGAGAGAGAGAGAGAGAGAGAGAGACCACAATATTGCAACAAATCCATGTTTATTATAGCAGTGATAGTCTGGTAAAAAACTACCACTTTTGATTAGATCCGAATACTACTTATGGCAAAGACATACCGCCGTAAATACTACTTATAGTTAAGACACTCGGCGGTATGTATTTGTCATAAGTATAGTAATCGGATCTAATTAAAAGTGGTAGTTTTTGAGCAGACTATCATTGCTATGATTGAACATGGATTTGCTGCAATATTTCTCTCTCTCTCTCTTTCTCTAATGAAATAAACTGAGACATAATTTCGTATTGTTGATCATAAAAGACAGTGCAATATAAATCTTATAAGTTTTCAAACGCCCCATAAATTCGTATCAGCATTGGCGAACATAATTCTTTTCAAAACATACCATTACCAGACCTTAAGATAGACAACTTTTTTGCAAGCTGTGTGCTCAGTCGTAATTTTTCTATGGACTGAAAAACCCCCTGAATAAATATTTTCTTAAACGCAAACTTGAAAGCGGAAACGTACAGGGAAATTCCTGATAACAGCTATTCGGATAATCTGCAACTAACATACGTATATGTACTGTCACATTACAAGGCGTTTGATGTAAAAAAAATACGTTGGATCTCTATGGTGTAAAAACCAAAGCCATTCCTTTATCTTTTAAGTTAACTGTACAGGAACTACTGAACCTTTAGCAGTATCTTGTGTTTTACGCAATCCGTATAACACTGAAATAATTTTAATTGTTAATGCACATTCCGTAAAAATGCGCAGTGATTAAAACCAGATTGACCAGATTGTACTTGTCAAATCATCGAGAGATCGTTGCTTGGTACGTAAAGACCGAACTTCAGCCAAAATGACCACCGTTTCCCAACGCATATTATAACTGGAAACATCTCCAGTGGGTCGAGGGCCATTGCAATCATCCACCACTCCTAGCGGTCGATCCACGACATCGCCGAAATTACAAACTTACATTCCGGGGAAAACGTGTGATTTTAAACGTTGAAGTGGGTTAATTATAGGGACTGGGAGCGGGAGATTGTTTGAGGAGGAATAAATATTAACACGGGTCAAATGAGGCATGGAGCGGTATCGAGCCGGGATAAAGGGGCCATTGCAGCGCCGCCATTGGCTGGGCGAGCGCCTGCGCCGGGGGGTAGGCAACCCGCGCCGCACCGCCCAGTGGCGCTGCGTGGCGGCGGAGCGACGAACTACGTACCCAGCTGGTAAACGCAGCACGTTGTCGCGCGACGGCCGAGAATCTGGCTCCTGAATTAATTTTAAATTAGGGTTGTTTTTAGTTTTTATGATGTGTTATGAGTTACGTTCTTTTTTCGTACGGAAAGTCAAGAAGGAGTAAATGAAACGCCATAGTGCTGATAAACCTGAGTTATTTTCCTCAAGAAATGCTACCCCGATTTTGGGGAATATATTATAAGCAACAAACAAACAAATAATCTAGAGTGATAATTCAAAATAATTTACAGCAAAATTAAATCCAGAACGCCTACACAAAACGATTGTGGGCTGTTAATGTTTGTTTAATGAAACAAATTTCACTACTGTTTCTAACATTTTTTCTTTTATTTGATATAAACAAATAAATTACATTTAAAACATAGATATTTTGTGAATTCCTCTATATTTTATTCGCGGTATTTTATTTTTGATGCGTAATCCCAGAGTCATGCTACACTATTTGTACGAGACTAAACATAAAAATAACAATATTTGTCTACATTTGGCAACATTTGTCTTTGTATGAGGACGCCTACATTTTTACGGTAAAATCTACATCACGGTAATGAAAGGTTTTTATAAAATACATAGTATTATGTATTTCGTGTATATTGTGTCATAGACAGGAAGCTCAGTACTTTGAATCCATTTAATATCAGTAGTAATCAATCTTGATTCTTTTATAAATAACCTCAACAAAAATATAAATAAAAGCTTATTTACATAGAATTAGGCTGAAAAAAATATTAAATAGGCCTGCATAGTCGCGTCCCTAAAACCACTTAATTGTGTTTTTTTTCAATCGTACACCCCTTCCCGGCATTGTCGGGTCAGTTGTTTTGACGTTTTCTTACTAAGGACAAGCTTTTTCGATTTTTCTCCACTCTCTGTATATTTTTTAGGGTTTACGTTCGATCTAGGTTTTCACCACGAAGAAACCTAGATAAAACTAATCATTCGAGTACAAGTAATTATTATTTTTTCTTTTACATCTTTTCCACCTCCCAAGAGTCCTCTGTTGCCCACAAACAGCACTCGGCAGGTAACCCACACGGACGGACACACACCGCCAGCCATTAGCCGGGGACAATCAATTCCGGTGCGTTGGCACGCCTGCCCGGCTCCGACCAATCAGCGCGCTCGCTGGCCCAGCCGCTAAAACAATTGGCTGCCTCTATTGTCTCCCACAAATATTTACACACTTCTTCTTATCCTCTCCGCCGGCGCGCCGCTGCCAATGCTAGCCTACCGATACTTCTTCCGTGCTTCGTATTAGCATTCGGCATTCGGCATTCTTGTACATCAGTGTAGAGAGAAAACATGTTTAATTTAAAGTAAAAATAAACTAGACTTAATTTCATGATAGGTGAAGATCAAAGGGCGCCTTTTGTCGGAAATTTGAGTGTTTGTTCTTACAGCGTAGGCCCTTATGGATTCAACTGTGCCTTAGCTCATTTTGATTTTTTATTTTCCAAATCAAAACTCCGTTAGAAAGCTTGAAAAATTTGACTTTCACGACTACTAACGGATCGATCGTTAAAAAGGAAACTGATCTTGTAGCTGCAACAACTTGTTTACGAAAATGTTATTGCAGCACCAATGAAACTGCAATGTATGAGATTTTCAATAAAACTGCAAAGAACAAACCTATTAAATCTAGGTCTACATTATTTTTATGAGGCAAGGTCTTTAAAATCCAAGCAATTTTATTTTTAGCATGTCATCGTTTATACGACTTTTACAGCATGGAGTTTACACGTGAAATGAACTGATATATCTATAGAGATCCTTCGTAAATTTTACAATAAAAGATTCATTTTTCTAACAAGAATCCGACCTACATTCATCAGCTCTATCACTGATATAAACTACCTTGCTTTTTAATCTGGGTATTTAAACTTGCATTTATCCTTCCGTCCCAAAGAAACACGCATAAATATATCAGAGTGCAAAATTGAACTACTCTCATATAATGTACTACTTATCACTTTGCGTGCATGCATGAATGTTATAGTGTAGAAATTTACAATGGATAATTCAAACCGCACTTAATCTCAAATCTTGTTCTGCATTATAATGCAACTAAAAACCACTCATCACTGTTATTAGGCCTATTATCATTGCAACTGCACTCACTTTATCACGCGTTCCTTTTTCTGTGATAAACCGATTTTGGAAATGTTTGTTTATACATTACATAACAAACTGAATCCCGAAATCAGCTTAACGTAGAGGCTATATAGAACTCAGATTGAACTACAATGTGAATCCGGACGGATAGATATATGTGTGAAATGAGGACTATTAAACATTTAAAATGTATGATTATGTATGCGCCTTATTTTAGTGAATAGTGATTGGATATAATTTGTGAATAATCCTACAGTACTAATAGGACAATGAATTTTCATTAAGTAGCTTACAGAATAAACTATATTTTGATTAAAATACTAAGCAATAAAGTGAAATATTGAATGCACATTTTATTTATTTCCCAAAAGACCATATTACAATAATGTATATTCAATTTAATTTTACCCTTTAAAAAAATTATTCAGTATAGAGATAGGAAACGTATCTAAACCTGAGTTAGCAAAAAGGCATAGGTGTCCTATTCATTTCAAAAGCTTTTTGAAAAACAATCACTTAACAAGCCTTATTATTACAACATATTGCAGATGTCTAAAAAGAACTCATGTACGCAAAAAGGTAGTGGTTACTTTTACTATTCAGAACACAATAGCTTTAATAGCTTAATTTCAACTTTAAACTCGCAAAAATAACTTTAACATTGATTCAATGTTGAGATTTTTATTTAATTTCAGTTGCCTATTTTGTTGTTGTGCCTCATCTCAGAATAAATTAACACAAACCAGTGAATTATTGGTTGAAGTTGTGTTTTCACAACTTGTTAATGAAGTGCTGTATTTCGACAAAATGTCAAAATACTTCATTGCCACTAAATAAATAGCATTTCCTCTTTCTCCCTCGTGTTGGCAGGCCTGGCCGGCGGTTGTCGACCAGCTGATTAGCCTGTCACCTCAAGTCCAGCTGTTACAGCAAGTACACATTATTTAGTTTGTAGGTTCGCAGGGCCGCCAACCTGACTGTGAGAGATCAATATGGTTCCCGCAGCCACGCAGGCTTGAACGCTACAAACTCTCGATTTCCCCTCCCCCACTCCTCTCTTTACCCCCCTTCTCTCTCTTTCTCTCGCCCTCTCGACAAATTAACAACGTCCAGCCCGGCCGTGTAACCTCGCTGTTGCATTAAAATGCGAGGGGTTGAAACGCCCGAAGGCATGAGGCGGAGAAGAAAGTCTTTACCGAAACAAAAATTAAATTAACTTTCTGTACTTATTACGAGGAAAACATGGAACACATATTAAGTAATTAACTAATATATCGCAAAAAAGTAAAAATATAAAATTTAAAGGGCTTTTAAACACAGGTTAGATTTCGAAAATAAAGAAAGCCTTCAACGAGAGAGTAGTTTTCTGTACAATTTCCAAATGAACCGACAGATTAAAATTATAGAAGCCTGATCCACGCTAAGGAATGAAAGATGGATAAATCAACAACTTTTGGACCTATTACATACACAAGAAAAGTCGATAGTGCGTTTTCTTACACAACTGGTATAACCGCTATTAATTATGTTAAAGTGTTTAAAGTTCACACCTTTTAAATAGTGTAAACATCTATATCGTAATGGTTTGTGTTAAATATTTTTTGTTCACGGTTTATTTGTTCCACTGAATCTGTTTGCTCCTTGTTTGTAATTTAAAAAACATCGCCGAGCTAATACAGGTCTACATTTTTGCCTCAGCTGAGCGCTGGAGTCCAATTAGCCCCGCCCTCACATAACAACCAGCCGCCCGGCTTGTTCCCTTGTTCAACTGAGTCCAATCATTGAAAATCAAACATAACTGCGTACCGCCTAAATGTTCTTATACTTTAAAATATGTCTCTGTGGTTGATATTTATTTTGGTAAAATATTTAAAATGAAAACTAGTGTGACGTCTTCAATACCGAATAAATATTCAATTGATTATTTTATTCTTCGTTTATTTGTAACTAGCTGGTAGTCCCGGGTAACCATGAATATAAACAAAAACCGGGCTTTTGAATTTGAAATTAAAAAACAAAGTCATATAGGTTTTTGCGCTTTTTCGAGTTATATTGCCTAATGCAAAATCGAAAGCCAGTTTACACATCTGCACACACGCAGACGCGTATAATCTATACCTATGCATGTGGTGGTAAACCTTCAAAACAAAAAAACCTTATCGATTCAAAGTTTCCAAATTGCGTATTAATAATATAGATTTTTTACATTATATAAAATTGCAACAGTCTTTAAAGAGCTTTGCATGAGAATCCTTTTTCTGATACCACCCTTCAAGAAAATGCACGCTTAAATTTTAATTCAAAATCCTTTGACTTCGGAAAGTTTTTTTTTCCAAAACATGCGTAGCCAAACCACAAAGATTGAATTTAATTAATAGAAGTCTTTTTACATGTTGTCTCTCTCAATACAATTTACAGCATGATCAGGAATACATTTATTTATACCATTATACCCCACCGGACAGCTATCCATTAGGTCACCTCGGTCCTCGGTACAATACAGCATTTAGACCTAAACAACCAATTGTCGTTTCTATATTCCATTTTCCATTTTATTCCTCGTCAACTCACTAATGGATCAATAAGTAACATGACCTGGCGAAGAGTTGAAAATATTTAACGGTACAATAGTCAACGAAACGATAGTCACATAATCTTCGTTTATGGTTTCATATGGAAGGTAGATAACGGTAGTTATGGTTAACGGATTCATTTTACGTTTTTATTCCAATTTCCATTTCACTCCGTGTCAACCTCATTAAAGGGTCAAGTAACAGGAACAGGCGGAAATTTGAAACTAATTAACGGTAGAATAATTCAGTTTACTTGGCGCGCCGATCCCACGGTGTAGGGCCTAGGGTCTAGGGTCTAGGGCCGAGGGTCTGTAGGGCCCTTCACGCGGCCGGTACACCACTCGGCCTCGGCTCGAGAGTTAACGAATCACACAATCATCCCGAGAACGGGAGTGGCGAGGTATAATTAATTGGTGTAGTCCTCGAGTAAATAACTTACAAAAACCCTATACCATTGATTATAGAAAAATAGATAGTCCAAACAATGTTAAATTTTGAAGCCAACAAATTTGATCATATATGTTACTATAATTAGCACATTCTAGTGGAGATCATTTCAGGGATACGAATCTTTTACGTGAAACATCACAGTTGGCGCAATCTCTAGTGACGAATGTGTACTAATTTCGCGTGGAAATTTCTGGCTTCAAAACATGTGCAAGCATGAGCGGTCTCTTTTTAGGTATAAAGTCAATGCCTATACTCATCATAAGCAATGTTTGTTTGATATGTTACTTGCTTGTGTGCTTCCACGCACCGTATCCAAAAATGGATTTGAGGCTTTCTTTTAAGTTTGGAAAAGCTGGGAAATGACTAACTATACCGAACAAGGCTTGATTCACCACGTTCTATTCTTAATTAGGTGGGAAATTATGTAGCTGGACCTCTTTTATGAGCAATATCTGCCAACTGAACCTGAAAGAATTTCAGTGAGTACCGTACCTACTGTTTAGATTTAAATGAAAATATAGAAATGTCATAAAGATGAGATTGTTGGGCTTATGAACTTGCTCAATGCAAGTATATTAGTATTATAAAAACTGAAATCTTTGCTGGTTTGTTGCTAGCGATGCGAGGGGAGAAGATTGTAGTAAAAGAATCGTAATACAATATTGAATATATTAAAACATTTGAAATATTGCGAATTGAAATACATAAAATGAATTCCACAAGAAAATGTTAGAGGCTCTGGCTACATTATAACTGAGAACAGAATTAATATTTTACAGAAAAGGAGTTGTATAAGTGAAACGCTTACGATTTCTCTTACTGGAAAACTTATCCAAGTGTCTGTTCCTAACATTTAACTATGATTTAAAATAATTTTAACGAATAAATAGCCAAAATTACAGCTACAATTAGTTTACTGACCTAGCAGTTTTTTTTTTTTGGTGTCATAGTAAAAATGAAATTCAATCCTTTTTGTTTTATTAAAACAAATTTTTTATCCCCCTTAATTTTTCTATCAGTGATTTGTTGAGAAACAAGGCACGTAATGCTACATAGCGGCGAACGGTGGAACTACGAGGACTTACAGCGCTACAAGCCGCCAACCTCAGCACTATTCCTGTCAGCGCTACTGGTGGCGAACCCACGAACTAACTACACCAATACCGCCGCAGCGCAGCGCTTCTGGTAGCGAAGGGCGGAACTACTTGCAGCTGCCGAAGCCTTGCGCACGTTGTGCGACTGCCACGAGGGACAAACTACTCCGCCAGGTAGCAGTCCAGTCGAGTATTCACAGAGCATTTTGTTATTCGTTCGCGTACTGTTGTTAATTCATATTTAAATTGGTTTAATTCACTCTTTGATACAGTCTTGGTATCAATATAAAATTTTAAATATATTTCGTTAAAAAAAAGCTTTTAACAAAATATAAATTGTTGGGTAGTTAAAAACTTTGGCAAAAACACAGGATGCAGACTTTGAGGAATAGATAATAAACCAATTTCGGAACAAATGATACAAGCAGTTCGTTTTGAAATTTAGAACTATTGAAAATGCCCTTAAATTGACACTTTAAAGTTCTAAATAAACGCAATAGAAATTTACAAAAAAAATCGTTACAGGTCTATTAATGACTTAAATAACTTAGTATAAAAACATTTGAAAATATAACAATGTTTGGGCGCACAATCCCAGAAAGGAGCAATTTTTAAAGAAACTCTTTGTTCACTTTGATTAGGCAAATTTGATTTTATAAAACTCATTTTACATTTTTACAACAGCGGATCACTAAAATTGATTCTATGTTTGAAATTAGTTGTTGGTGATGGTGAGTTTATGATTTGATTTTTATTTTACGGACACAAAACTTGTGTGCAAGCTGTGAACAAGTAGTGATACATGTTTTTACTAATATAATGGCAAATTACCACAAAAATAAAATCAAAATTAAAATTGATATTAAATCAAACTCAAAGTAATATAGTATATAGCACAATACAGCGTTTTATCAGTTGAATTGTTTTTAATACTATTGATAAGAACCTATATAAATTTACCTATGATATTTACATTTTGTACATTTAGTAAATCATAATAACGCGACGTGACATTTAACATGTTCAAATACAGTAATATGAATACTTCAAGTAATTGTGCTAAAAATTTATAGCATAGTTTGTCAACCTAAACGCATTTTTAGCTTCCATCTGCGTGAAAACAGACATTAGCAATTAGGTCAGAGCTTGTTCAACATAAACATTCCCAAAATTAATTTTTTCAACCCATTCTCTTTGACTCAACGTTTTATTTCAATAAAAATCCTGACAATTTCATTAAGCCCCATAAAATCTTTTTTTTTATTAAAATCTTTGATTTTAGACATAAGCTCCCGTCTTTTCGAGTTTGGGACAAACTTTGCCAATGATTTTAAGTATTCAGCAGCACAAATACTATACAATCATAAGTATCTTCTTTATTTTATATCGACTTGTGATGTACCAGGCTCATTCCCATACAATCAATTTGCTCACGTGGGAATTATCATTTCACTTGATGTTACATGCTGATGTAAATATTTACTGGAAATAAAAGTTTTTTGTGTTTGAATTAAAAAAAAACATTGAAATTATCCTGTTTTCAATTAAACTTCCTACTTCCATAAAACACAGCATTCTTCATTTAAATTACTAACAATTTTATTTTTTCCCACCGAAACTACACATTCTTTTGGCCGTAATTCCTTTCTGCCCATTCTATCCCGCACTGGCCCGCACTAACATTGAATAGGAATACATCAGCGCTATTTATTCCAGTTCTGTAACAGTAAACCAAACCAACCCCTCGCAGCATTTCGCTTTGTATATTACGTAGACCGATGACAAAGAGCCACGGAGCCATAAAACAACAAGATGGCGCCGAGATTGTTTTACTTCCGGTTGTAGTAACGCTAATGTCTGAGTGTCTGAATGTCGCCGCTAGAGCGCTGCAGCATTTGACTTTCAGATACTGCGTATGTGAGCAATGTATACAGAACCCTCTAGGGACATCCAATGTTAATTTTTTAGTTCTGCCGCCGAAGAGCAGAGGAAAAATTGGCGCTGGTGTAATGAATAGTTCAAGCTGGCTCCGTAGTCCGCGCTTCTCCTCACTACTCAAAACGTCAAAATGAGAATGTTTGTAAACAAAAACAGATTATACGTTATGGTAAAAATACAACAATACAAAACAATAACATACAACTCTCAAAATATAACAACCAGCTACTTGTCTTTGGAAAGTAAGCTTGATCCGTAAACTCCTACAACAATTCCAATCGGACTGAAAAATGAAAGTGGCGCCATTTCTTTTTCGGCGGCGGGAACTACACATTTTTCCACAAGGTGCCTCTACTTAGAGGGTTCTGTATACGCATTGATGTGAGACTGCATGCTTGGCGGATACTGATCTAAGTGGGGGACTAAGGGGAATAGTTAAAAATTATAAACCAAGCCTTCCCTGGCAATATGAGTAGAAAAACATGTACTCACGTTATGGAAATTGTTATTCAAGCTTTGACTTAAATAGAACCACTGACAACACACTTGTAGTATTCTCACAAATTCTAGTACTAAGGAGGATAATTAATTATAGAACTTCTTAGAAATTTTTCCAAGTAAGGTTGAGGGATAAAAATACCATCGTAGGGATAAAAATACCCTAATTTGAACAAAATTAGGGTTCGTTTAAGGTTAGGCACAAACAGTTTGTTTTGGCATATCGAAGAATGACGTAGAATATCGTGGCCTCTGTAAATATTTTAATTCAGTGGATGTTCACAGCCCCTATATTTGAGATACCTCCACAAAGACAAGCACACTTTCCGAACCTAATTTAATAGCTGCATTGGTTGAACATACAGAGTTACTAAGTGATCTCGTTCTGCAATGTCTGTAAAAATAAATTAAAATACCGTGGATAAAAATTTGATATTATTTAACAAAATAAGTTAAACGGATGAATCAAGTAGATGACAATAATCGACTGAATCAAAATAAAATGGAGTCCCCTCTCCAACCCGCCGGGAAATACCGACTTGCCCCCCCCCCCCCACTTGCGGACGGTTTCTTATAAATTCGCCATTTACCCCTGGACGCGATCTCAAGGACGATCAGGGGCCATTAGTTGACTTGGACCTCGTTAATTCTGCCTCGTGTTAGCCTCGTTGCGCCCGGAACATTCCACGGTGAACATGAATGGGCCACAGCCCTGCATTGTGAGGCGGCGACGCGACTCGGCGCGGGCGAGTATGCGGTGATTATGCTAATGATCCGCAGCGCGTCCGGTTAACCAGAAGGTTCGGATGATTCGGTGGAATAGGATTTTATGTATTAAATATAATTCTAAATCGGGATATGTAACGGAAAGAGTGTTAACCGTGTAGTGTATCCTAAAGCACAGCTTAGTCATTTATGACTTGCATCAGAGATATTTTAAAAAGTGTACTAACTTTTATGTCAGCCAGGATTTTAAAGAGGACTTAGTTACAGTATTCTCCAATAGAGTATGCTGCTGTCAACTATTAATTATGCTATCAGAAGGGGATATTTTGGCAACGTGGTTTTCAGAGAGCAAATATAAGATTAAGAATTATTTTTTTTAGCATATTAAGTTTTGAAAACTGACATAAGTAATTGAAATAAATCATTTACATCAGCACTATTTGTTGGTGGTTCAGTCGAACTACATTCACTTCAAATTCTGGCTGACACAAAAACAGGCACAGCTGGTCCATAGATGGTTAGTCTCGGTATTCATTGGTCTCGTTCTGTATTTTTAAAGTCAATGTTTGTATATGAAAAAAACTGAGGCGTTGTTCAACTTTAAGAACATGAAATATTTAATTTTTTTACCTTCTGCCTAAATGCTTGTAGGGTTTTTTAAATTAAGGAGGAAAAATCCTTTTAATTGCAACTCGCCCGCCAATTCGACCCGTGTAATCTACCTTTTCTGTTGAATGTCTTTATAAAAATAAGTAAATCACATTCAGAACTATGTTAATTTTTATCCTCTTATCTTTCCAGATGAATTTTTCTTCTTTTTTTAGTTTATTCACAATGAGAAAATAAGGGATGTCCTTTCAGAATGTTTTACGAAACATGATACGCATACTTATTTGACAGCAATACTAAGAGGAACATGACATAACTATTGGGAGGGAATCATTACACAAGTTGTAGTTTATATTTTAAATAATGTATGTACGCATATCAACTACAAAATAAAACAGAAAACACAAATTCAATTTACCCTACCTTTTTAATTAATTTAATTTTCCCTCTCAACATCCCTTTTATAAGATTTTTTCTAAGAATACCTATAAAATAAATCACAATAAGCGAAACTTCCTACTATTTTCATTCAAATACAAATAAATAGAGCCATTTTCAGGCGAGAGGCGCTCAGAGTAATGGACGCAGGTGCTTGAGTCCCCGGACCTGCGGGAGGGTTGATGCTACAGAAGCACCTCGCTGTAGGCCTAATGCATCGGTAATGCGGCCATCTGTCCCCGTGACAACCGAGATACTCGGCTCACAATCACAGCTCAGCGATTGTCCTTACAATAACCTAGTTGATATGTAAAAATTTTACTCTAGCCTATCCTTCACCCGGACACAATCATAGCACTTAAAGAGTTCAATTCTCTAAAGACCAGTTAGGAAATGGATTTTTCAATCGAAAAAGTCAAAGATGGGTAAAACACACATAAATCATTTGTTTTATCGGATTACGAACACATAGGCCTAATCTTTTACGAACGTGTATCGCGACCAAATCTCATATACTGGAGAGGGAGGAAGCTCCAGCATTGCCGGTTTCGTACGTCTTCTAGGGATTTTGTGCAGCTTACGGAAGGAAGGAACTTGAAGGATGGGAAAGGTATGACGTGGTCAGTAAGCCTCGCCCCTGAAGGAATTTAAGAGAGGCTAATTTCCAACCTATCCTGAGGGCTCTTTCGGGAACTCAACCTCTAACCCGAGACCCCCAAAGCAAATTTTAACCAAATCTATAAAGATCTTCTTATCGTTTTTAAAGTGTTTATAAAAATTTGCCTAAAAAACTCTCGATACTAGAACTGTTATTTAATGCTAAACTTGTTTAAATTTTGGACTTTTTAAAGATTCAAACTAGTAGCAATGTTCTAGCTCGATGAATTCACTAAAAATAAAACTTAATTGTCCATATGAAAATTACCAAAAGTAGTTATGTAAAATAACACATATTTCGCCGTCTTATCGTCTAAAGTGGAAACAGGCGCTACAAAGTATCAAAATCACACCGGGCAATGAGTTCACATTACTTAATCAAGATGATAAAAAATGAATGTAATACCCATTAGTTTTTTGTATTTGAAAATTCATTTTTCACTCATCGAGATTTTGTGTATTGCAGCGAGAAGAGGTAGATTTACCAAAGCAACATCATCTTTGAGGAGGAAGCAGCCAACAGGAGGCGTGTGAACGGAGAAAACTTATGACCTTTGCCAAATATACTGACATAAAGCGCAACTGGCCATGTAATATTATACACATGTTTCAAACCATCCGAAGTATCTTTTGAAAATTCATGGCCAAATTCAAAGATTACGTCAAATCGGTCACGACGCGCCGGCAAGGCGTGTGAAGGCAGAACACGTGCAGTATCAAAATCACATACCCTTAAAGTGAAGGCGCTTTTGTCACGGTTGTGGGCTTCTCAGATCAATTATTGGCCTATCTACTAATTGTTCCATAGCAAATAATTACATCAAACTAATGATTCTTAATCGGATCAATTATATATAGTTTGATTATATATAGATCAATTATAATTTATCACGTTTCGATATAATCGATGAAGCAGTTACTATAGGCCTCGTTGAATCCTCTTTTGAAAAATGAAGACGGGACAAAAAAGAAATTCGATCTACTTATCGAAAACTGCAAAATATAAAGGAATAACTCGACTTGTTTTTTATGCGCTTCATCCGGAAAATTATCCTTATTATTTCCCTTGTTGAAAACAATCCTAACTGTAGAGTACTGTGTCAAATTTAGTTTGTTTGCATGAGCAATTTCAAGGGTTATCTACAAAACGATTGATCAGTTGCCAGATTGTTTAGAGGGAACCCTCTGTTTTGCAAGACAAGTCTCATAAGCCATCTGTTTTTTTATTTACATGCCTGTGGAGAGAAGACTAGTCTTGAATAAGTGAATCCCTTAAAGTTAAATCTTGCTTTTATTAACCTCGCTCAACAATGGATATAATTAATTGCAAATACTGTATATGGAATTTAAGTTGAATTTTACCTTTGGTCTAGGGTATCCAAATAGTCAGTATCCAAAAGTCCATTTCTGTAAAAAAAACATGTATACGTTAACACTTTGTTAAATTCAACAAACATCTAAGAAACAAATTAGTGAACCAATTGGTAAAAGCTTATTCAATAAAGTTCATGTTTAAGTTGAATTAGAAAAAGGAAGATCGTACAAACTTTTCATAAAAAATGTTTATTGCTAGAATTAAATCATATAATAGTTTATATATTTATATAAAACTACAATTTAAGGATATTATTAAGTGATGTAGCTTGAAAATCGGAGAGGTAGGGTAGGAATGATTCTCCAAATCGACGAGCTTCCGACATGTATCTCTCCTTCCTTCAGACGATGGGGCAGGTCTTGAAACAAGAATAGTGACAGTGTAAGAGACGATACGGAAATGGGAAGACCTCTAAAGGGTAGGAGAATGGAAACTACAGTAGCCAAATCCTGAACTATTGTTACTCAAGTAGGCCTATCTTATTTAGCTATAAGTATACTATTTTCACCGATGCAGTGTGCATTGTTTCCACTAACAAGTGCCATTGTACGGCAGATTTATTTGTAATATTACCTTATAATTTGACAATTATTCCTAAATTTATTACAAATAAATTAAAATAATGAACTAAAATTAAAAAAAAAATTATCAAAACATTAAAAGTTAGTCAATAAATAAAAATAAATCCCACATACCCCATATGTTCGATCGAGTATGTGGTACGTCAACCATCATCGACAAACCTCGATAAAAATCCCTTGTCATCATTTGTTTAGTGGCGGACAAAAATGTGGGGACAATGGAAGTGAAATAATAAAAAACTATAAACGGTAATAAAACACGAGAGACAAAGGGTAGAAGCGGTCTGTTGTGATGTGACGGGACTGTACATACATCACCGTACACGCCCCGACGCGACTGTACAAGCAGTACACGCCTTGATGTGTACCACAACATGTGTTTGGACACCGTGTTGTGCGATGATTCGCGGTGACAAGGGCAGAATGGACTTACACATGGACATGGTCAGAATGGTCGGACGTCTGTCGGAAATCGGCAAACGCTGTTGGAAACCCCCGTACGGGGAATAGGGCTATACAGTTTTTGTGTTGCAATAAGTTGTACAGAGGACAGTATTTTCATCGACCACATAGTACAATAGACGGAGCTCTAGAAACCGAGAAGTGAAGCCTAAATTTGCTTCTAGTCCCTATGCATGGAAAAAACAAAGTACGTAAAAAATTACAAATATGGTATAAAATTATACGTCTGAATCTCAGAATCACTATAGTACCAAATATAAATGGCTTACAGGTAGTTTACACAGCGTAAACACTGATAACATTGATAACATAGAAGCTTGTCCTGACATTTTTTGAAAGAAGCTGCCGCCACGGAATACACCTGTAACGTTCCAGTGATGTGTAAATGCTTCTAAGCCATTTATAAATTGGTTCCATAGTAATCTTGAGATTCAGACCTTTAATTTGGTACCAAATTTGTATTTTTTAGTCGAATATATTTTTGTAAATAACAGTTTAGGATTGACTTTGTTTTTATGAAGGCGCCGCACGGATAAACTCTCCCGCAGTAACTAAGATCTCGACCAAACTACGTCAGCTAATTTTTTTTTAATATGATTTGAAAAATTCAACTCCTTGGCAACAATTTCCACCGTTTTTTATTTTGCCTGACCAAAAAGTTAAAAAAGTAGTAGCCGGCGACTTTTTTCATGTCATGTTTTAAAGTTGAATAAAAACTTGTGATTTTATATAATTTTTTTAAAGTATAAAAAATATTGTGGAAATATGATTGATACTATTATGGTTCCAAACTAAAATTTCAACCTTAATCCTCAACGCTAAATGGTATAAAGTACGAGTTATTTGAAACATGAGCACTGTCAGATTACGCAGTTTTAAGCGCCGTTTTATGTTTATACCCAGATAACATGGCGGCCAAGGCGTCTCTTGCTGTAATGCAGGTTAGATAGCTATGCTCCGTCTATTTCTACTATGTGGTCGCTGAGTATTTTCCAGGTTTTTGATTCTAGACATAATGAACAGCGTTAAGGAAAAGCCAAAAGTTTTACCGTTTTCCTTAAGAAGCATAAAAACTCTGTTAGAATGAAAACTGAGATACATGCATGCCATGGAGTATTCATAGGTGAGATTTTACTTAAAACAATAAGTCAATTAGTGATTGATTTTAAGCTTTCAGCCAAATCGGCAAACGCTGTTGGAAACCCCCGAGGTTAATAATTTAAAGTGAATTATGGAGAATATATAGTTTTTGTGTTGCAATAAGTTGTACAGAGGACAATATTTTCCAGGTTTATGATTCTAGATGTAATGAGCAGCGTTAAGTAAAAAACAAATGTTTTAGCGTTTTCCTTAAGAGGCATAAAAACTCTGTTAGAATGAAAACTGACTGTTGGACTAAACTAAGTGATTCTACATTATTTTACATGCATGCCGTGGAGTATTCATAGATGATATTTTACTCAAAACAATTAGTCAATTGGTGATTGATTTTAAGCGTTTGATTTTTAATTACTAGACGAAATGTTGTGTAAAGGTCTAGTCCTACCTTCTTCCCCTCTTTTCCATGAAACTATGAAAAACAAGAAAGGAGGAATGAATGAATTCCATTCCTCTCTTGTCTGATAAAGCCAATGCTTAACATTCCCGCGATTTATCCTCAGTTACATTTTTCCTCCTTTGGGAAAACATGTTTACCAATGAGTCTAATACCTATACAATAGACTAATGAAAAAAATGTGAACGCAATTCGTCAAACTTAGGCTATGAAAAAACGAGAGGTAGTATCACGTTTTGACTTTAGATACATAGGTATAATATAGTGGATTTTAAAAATAAATGTATCTTGATGAAATTACTCAATTGCAATTATTATTGTAAATATCTTTAGTAAAACAACACAGCCAAGTAAAAAAAACGTCCCAACACGACGGTCAAACATTGGGCTATAAGTTTGCCTCACGGATGTTTCCATTTAATTAATTCTTATCAAACGAATGTCTATCTTACTTAGTGGTTAGTGATGGCGAATATATTTGATTTTTCTAGCTGCAGGATGCAGGTTTTTATATGATCAAGGATACAATGTAAGGGACATTGAAGAGCATGATTATCTTGCTAAACATTTTCTAGGGACTATAACAAAAACGTAATCCTCTTTATCCGTTTCATGTTTTAGCCCCACATATTTTTCCACTATAGCAACTCTATCACAAACCAGTGACAGGAGCAAGAACCACTACTAATTATGCAGCTCAACGTTATGCACGGGCACATTTTATTCATCCACTGTTCATAATTCACGCGGCATAAACACTGAAGCCACACGTCACAGTTGTTGCTATTGACACAGCATAGTTGTTCTGCAATATTTATGTTCGCAGTGATTTAAATTCGCTGAAAAGCTGCAAGTTTTATTGCAGCTATGTTTTTGCTAATAGTGCTTGATGTAATGTAATGATGCAATGTGATGAGGTACTGTTAAATTTCTTCTGAAGGGTCAACGATCGGTAGCAAAGAAGGAGTAGTTGTTTGTATAAGAATTAATATTCACAGAAACAGAAACAAAACTACATATAATTTGGTATATTTGTTTAGGTGCATGCGAAGAAAAAGATTTTTTTATAGTTATTAACATTTATTAATTATTTATAAAAATAAAGTTTAGGTGCGACAAAAGTCCTTTGAAAAGAGAGCCAGAGTTGTCATGGTCTCTAACAAAATTCACTCAAGTTCAACATACTTAGATATAGTTTGTTTAGCTTATTATACAACTATAATTTTAAAATTTTTAGTTTCTTAATTTACATGAAAAATGGAAACTATAAACTTTTGGACTGTAAAACATTAACGCCCAAAAATATAAAGCATAAGGTTAAATAATTATTTCCATACTATCCTGTCCCCCGTCTGTGAAGCAAGTTTGAGAGGCGTCCATAGGCAACTTCAACGCTGTACCTTAATCACATACAGGGGAAATGAAGGCGCGCCCGGCGGGATACGAGTGATCGAAGGTCCATGTGCAGGAAAGACAACCACTTCATTATTATTAATGGCATTACATTACATTACTGATTGACATGTCATCCAGACCTAATCCTACAGATATACCTACTTCTTCTAAAAGGGTAGGCTGAATTGTTCTAAAGCATTAAAATCCGTTTTCCTAAGCAATTCATTAATTTGCGTCGACCATACCAATGACTGAATTATTTGCAAAATAAAAATGTAATCTAGTAATATAAGAGAGCACATGTTTTTCAATTTACAAAGAGTTTGAGAGTTTATAATAAACATTACATAACGCAATTTGAAATGTGGTAAAACGTGTTAATGTTTCATTTCTTTGGTTTGTAAAAAAATTAAGTTTTAACATCATTTAAATCTTGTGTAGAACCAAAAAAACTGGCTCGTTACTTGAATTATTAATATTTTTTCTAAACCGCTTCCAAATTAAGAATTTCGCCTACTTTCAAGGTAAAAGAATCACTCTCATTCGAAAAAGAAATCTCAAAACCTCGGTTTTCCACAAAACTTTTGTTAGAATACTTCACTCATTCATACCGTGATAATTAAAAAAAAAACTTGTCAGTCAAGTACCTTTCTTATTTACTTTATTTATTCAGAAATAGTTCAGGAACTAGCTTGTGAACAACTCGTGGATACAAAATATAACCACGAGCAATCTACACATTTCCCAGGCCAATAGAGTCGAGTTAAGACAATCGCCGATGTTGTACCGCCGCCACAGCGGGCCGCCACACACTGTCCACATTGTCGACCAACTGCAGATACAAAGAGCTAATTACTGCACAAAGAGTTGTTTAGTTCTTCCTGCTCTTCACCTCACAATGCAGCGAGCGAACTCCCGGTCTCACACTATAATGGATTCCTACTAGCTTTGGGTCTCTTTCACTAGAAATAACACGGTTATTGTCGGTGAGCGAGAGGAAAGTTATAAAAAGTTTACTATAGATGGTCCGCGTGTCACAAACTATAATGGATTCCTACTAACTTTGGGTCTCTTTCACTAGATATAACACGGTTATTGTCGGTGAGCAAGAGGAAAAGTTATAAAAAGTTTACCATAGATGGTCCGCGTGTCCCTTAGATAATAACTGTCAGGGTTAAGGTGGCCTTTTCAAACCTGAAGCTTGATTTAATTGAAAAGTAACATGGGGCCTAACTGCTTTGCTCGAATATAGCTGGTTTGTTGGTTCAAAAAGCTCAGCGATTTCCGCCACAATTGACTTAACTATCTCTTATTTAATGTAACGAGTATAATAAAGTTTGCACCTACTGTAAATTATGCAGTTAATGGTATCTTACGAAAGTTTTGGTCATTTTAGACCCTTTTTAATATCATAATAAGGGCTTTTTAATATCATTAATAATGGTCATTTTGTTAATGATATCTTACGAAAGTTTTGGTCATTTTAGACCCTTTTTAATATCATAATAAAGGGCTCACAAAATAAAAAAGGGCGCCATTACTCAGAAAATACAACAGAAGGAGCCTAATGAGCCTTCTTCTTTAGGAACCCTTCTTTTTTAGCCTAAAGAGCCTAATGAGTGGGCGGATGAGTTCATGGCAGTGTAACTATACTTTTAAGAAGATCCGCACCTATAAGACACGAGGAGGTGCCAATGTATATAGCTTTGACAATAAGTGGTTGAGGCGTGTAAAAGATGAGGGAAATTCTTACCTAGCACCTTGTGAGACATAAACGTAGAGGTCACGACGCAGCTTGTGTGACAAGAGCCCAACCCCCTCCCAAAATGCCAAAAGGCAATTCAGGCCCTTGACCTACAACCGTAACCGAATTTTGTAACATCAATAAACCACACACCAAACCTCCGCTGTGCAGCTTGGATTAAGAGCCAGGGGCCGTATCTTGGATGGCAGAGTCACTTGAGAGGAGGCAGCTCATGGGGGTATAACTTGGGTTTTGAGAAGTAAGCTAACTCATGTCAGAACGTCAGAACTAACACTGTACTTTAGCTTGAATGAAGAGTCAGTGGCCGTATCTTGGGTAACAGAGTCACTGCAGGGAGGCAGTTCATGGGGGTATAACTTGGGTTTAGAGAGGTACGCTAACTCATGTCAGAACGTCAGAACTAACACTGTACTGTAGCTTGAATGAAGAGTCAGTGGCCGTATCTTGGGTAACAGAGTCACTGCAGGGAGGCAGTTCATGGGGGTATAACTTGGGTTTTGAGAGGTACGCTAACTCATGTCAGAACGTCAGAACTAACACTGTACTGTAGCTTGAATGAAGAGTCAGTGGCCGTATCTTGGGTAACAGAGTCACTGCAGGGAGGCAGTTCATGGGGGTATAACTTGGGTTTTGAGAGGTACGCTAACTCATGTCAGAACGTCAGAACTAACACTGTACTGTAGCTTGAATGAAAAGTCAGTGGCCGTATCTTGGGTGACAGAGTCACTGCAGGGGAGGCAGTTCATGGGGGTATAACTTGGGTTTTGAGAGGTACGCTAACTCATGTCAGAACGTCAGAACTAACACTGTACTGTAGCTTGCGTGACAAGAGGTGAAAGCAGCCGTTGTACAGCTTGGATGAAGAGTCAGTGACTGTATCTTGGGTGACAGAGTCACTGCAGGGAGGCAGTTCATGGGGGTATAACTTGGGTTTTGAGAGGTACGCTAACTCATGTCAGAACGTCAGAACTAACACTGTACTGTAGCTTGAATGAAGAGTCAGTGGCCGTATCTTGGGTGACAGAGTCACTGCAGGGAGGCAGTTCATGGGGGTATAACTTGGGTTTTGAGAGGTACGCTAACTCATGTCAGAACGTCAGAACTAACACTGTACTGTAGCTTGAATGAAGAGCCAGTGGCCGTATCTTGGGTGGCAGAGTCACTGCAGGGGAGGCAGTTCATGGGGGTATAACTTGGGTTTTGAGAGGTACGCTAACTCATGTCAGAACGTCAGAACTAACACTGTACTGTAGCTTGCGTGACAAGAGGTGAAAGCAGCCGTTGTACAGCTTGGATGAAGAGTCAGTGGCTGTATCTTGGGTGACAGAGTCACTGCAGGGAGGCAGTTCATGGGGGTATAACTTGGGTTTTGAGAGGTACGCTAACTCATGTCAGAACGTCAGAACTAACACTGTACTGTAGCTTGCGTGACAAGAGGTGAAAGCAGCCGTTGTACAGCTTGGATGAAGAGTCAGTGGCTGTATCTTGGGTGACAGAGTCACTGCAGGGGAGGCAGTTCATGGGGGTATAACTTGGGTTTTGAGAGGTACGCTAACTCATGTCAGAACGTCAGAACTAACACTGTACTGTAGCTTGCGTGACAAGAGGTGAAAGCAGCCGTTGTACAGCTTGGATGAAGAGTCAGTGGCTGTATCTTGGGTGACAGAGTCACTGCAGGGGAGGCAGTTCATGGGGGTATAACTTGGGTTTTGAGAGGTACGCTAACTCATGTCAGAACGTCAGAACTAACACTGTACTGTAGCTTGAATGAAGAGTCAGTGGCCGTATCTTGGGTGACAGAGTCACTGCAGGGAGGCAGTTCATGGGGGTATAACTTGGGTTTTGAGAGGTACGCTAACTCATGTCAGAACGTCAGAACTAACACTGTACTGTAGCTTGCGTGACAAGAGGTGAAAGCAGCCGTTGTACAGCTTGGATGAAGAGTCAGTGGCTGTATCTTGGGTGACAGAGTCACTGCAGGGAGGCAGTTCATGGGGGTATAACTTGGGTTTTGAGAGGTACGCTAACTCATGTCAGAACGTCAGAACTAACACTGTACTGTAGCTTGCGTGACAAGAGGTGAAAGCAGCCGTTGTACAGCTTGGATGAAGAGTCAGTGGCTGTATCTTGGGTGACAGAGTCACTGCAGGGGAGGCAGTTCATGGGGGTATAACTTGGGTTTTGAGAGGTACGCTAACTCATGTCAGAACGTCAGAACTAACACTGTACTTTAGCTTGAATGAAGAGTCAGTGGCCGTATCTTGGGTGACAGAGTCACTGCAGGGAGGCAGTTCATGGGGGTATAACTTGGGTTTTGAGAGGTACGCTAACTCATGTCAGAACGTCAGAACTAACACTGTACTTTAGCTTGAATGAAGAGTCAGTGGCCGTATCTTGGGTGACAGAGTCACTGCAGGGAGGCAGTTCATGGGGGTATAACTTGGGTTTTGAGAAGAACGCTAATTCATGTCAGAACGTCAGAACTAACACTGTACTGTAGCTTGAATGAAGAGTCAGTGGCCGTATCTTGGGTAACAGAGTCACTGCAGGGAGGCAGTTCATGGGGGTATAACTTGGGTTTTGAGAAGAACGCTAATTCATGTCAGAACGTCAGAACTAACACTGTACTGTAGCTTGGATGAAGAGTCAGTGGCCGTATCTTGGGTGACAGAGTCACTGCAGGGAGGCAGTTCATGGGGGTATAACTTGGGTTTTGAGAGGTACGCTAACTCATGTCAGAACGTCAGAACTAACACTGTACTGTAGCTTGAATGAAGAGTCAATGGCCGTATCTTGGGTGACAGAGTCACTGCAGGGAGGCAGTTCATGGGGGTATAACTTGGGTTTTGAGAGGTACGCTAACTCATGTCAGAACGTCAGAACTAACACTGTACTGTAGCTTGCGTGGCAAGAAGTGAGAGCAGCCGTTGTGCAGCTTGGATGAAGTCAGTGGCTGTATCTTGGGTGGCAGAGTCACTGCAGGGGAGGCAGTTCATGGGGGTATAACTTGGGTTTTGAGAGGTACGCTAACTCATGTCAGAACGTGAGAACTAACACTGTACTGGAGCTTGCGTGGCAAGAAGTGAGAGCAGCCGTTGTGCAGCTTGGATGAAGAGCCAGTGGCTGTATCTTGGGTGGCAGAGTCACTGCAGGGGAGGCAGTTCATGGGGGTATACCTTGGGTTTTGAGAGGTACGCTAACTCATGTCAGAACGTCAGAACTAACACTGTACTGGAGCTTGCGTGGCAAGAAGTGAGAGCAGCCGTTGTACAGCTTGGATGAAGAGCCAGGGGCTGTATCTTGGGTGGCAGAGTCACTGCAGGGGAGGCAGTTCATGGGGGTATAACTTGGGTTTTGAGAAGTACCGGAGCGCGAGAGAGGAAGAGCCATTGTCCGCTCAAAGTGTCCCCTAACGATTCCCCAACTTTTCTATAGAGAATAAATATCAATCTTGCCGTCTAATGTTGAATACGGCTTTTTACGATCCTTTCACAGCGCCTTTCATCCCCTAACTCGGTGCACCCTTTATCAACCCCGCAGTTATAATGGTGAATTGCTCCTTACATAATATCATGCATAGTGAGACCTTTTCATTAGTTTAAATGGCAGAAATAACTTTTTAGGGATATTGATATTTTAATTAAAGGCCGTATTAAAGTTTCATTGACGTAATTACAGAGCTGTTTAAGTCGGACTATTTACACATAAGTAAATTTATAAATAGAAAATGTTTGGTAATATATTTGAGGGAATTTAACTGATGCGAAAATTATTCGTAAGCATTCACCAAAGAGCACATAATCTTTAATATACTACTAATTTCTAGTAGAACGTAAGAGTTATCATTGAATTTAATATGTTTTTATGTTTCATAAATTATAAGTGTTTGCCATTACTCAGCACCTCATCTTATCTCTTTTTAATTATGTGTGTTGATTAATTTTTAACCGAAATCAACCATTTCATTGTGAGGCTTCGCGTTATTTTACTCACTCCACAAGGACTTAAACCAAATACTGTATAAGTTCTAAGTTAATACTGAGAATATTAATATACTACCTAAACAAAGGTGTATAATAACTTTCACTGAATCAAAAACACCCTAAGAATATCCCAACACAGCCCCACCTTTCTTTCCATTTAAATGCATGCATTCACGAAAGACAAAAGGACAAAAAAGGCAAATATGTTCAATGTGTAAATGAAACGGGGGTGGAGATTGAATCAAAATTGAAAAATGCGGCTCTTCACAACAGCGGCCAGCGTGACCACCGCACCCCCTACCCGGTAATGGTAAACACGTGGGGGGGGGGGGTGAAAAGGGGGGGGGGTTGAACAGGGAGGGGGAGAGGCAATGAATGACACCCCGATCGGTTATCGAATTCAATTTAAAGCGGTCATAAGCGGGGCCAGATAAGTGAGACAGTGGGGTTCTGGTAACCACCCCTAAACTCCCGCGCAAACCACCGCCCGGCGTGTAATCTGGCGGGAAGACAAGCGGCGGCTGCTGCGCTCTATCGGCAATTAGCGCAAACGCCGGGCCGCCGGAAGCTGCAACTGGACGGAAACGCCGTGATAAGGAGCGCTGCTGACTTGTAATGGTTTAATAAATTCGAGCCATAACTTTTTATAGTTTTAGTGGCTTGGGGGGTTTAGCATCGTTGTAAAGTGTTCTTTGCGATTTAATACATTTGTTGCTAAAGTCATTTGGGACGTTTTATCAAATAACATTTTATGTCACTAGAGTAGTACGAAGAAAAGAAACATAATAACCTTTTCCAACCTACCAGAGTAGTATGAATTATAGCTGTAACTTTCAGTAATTTTTGAAATAAGTATTGATTTGATACAAAATGTAATGTGTCATATGTAGGATATTTCGGAGGCTTAGTCAATTAACACGAAACTATTAACACTTTTCTTAACAAGAAACTAGTTCACTCTCCAACCAACCACCATGAACTCACCCAGCACCGGGCATCGAACTAAGTTAGTGTATCGAGTTATAACCGGTGAGTTCGATTCCTATTCATCCACGGTGACACCACCCACTCGAAGAACCAGCAATCGACCGCTGAAGTTGACAAACCAAAATATTTTCATCCCTATTCTATTAAACCAGCTTGAAACATAAAAAAATGTTCGCTGGAGGTGAATTTGATAATACAAGAACTTTAAAGGAGAGAGGGATTGAAGTATTAGATCGCATAGTGATCTCAAGCCCCCAATTTTGCTTCTGGGATCAAATACGATTCCCGTTCTACCCCCTAAACCGAACTGGACGAACCAGTAATCAGTGAGAACCAGGAATCGGTGACGAACCAGGAACCGGTGACGAACCGAGTTACTCCCGGGTGATAATCGGGCGGTGAAGTTGATAAAGAAAACGATCGCCATCGCCATCGCTATTGTGGCGTGCGAACAATGAGGCGCGTGACGGCACAAAGGGCCCAACCCTATTCAACACGAGAAAGAAGTATTCCCCCGCTTTTATCACAATTCATACATCGCCCCCCTCGCCCCCACCCACCAATACTCCGCTGATTATTTATTTTCGACAAAACCCCCGGGTTCACGTTGCCGCAGACGTGGCCCTTCACATATCCGGGTCGGAGGTTGCAGCCACAATGGTATGATAATGTGGATGAACGTCGGATTGACACGGACACAATGTAGATCGATCCGGCGTTGACTCTATCCTACCCTGATTGTTCACTGTACATTGTACACTGTCATGTTGTGTAAATGCAGTCTTATGTTCCCTGGTTTGTTGGGATGGTGGTAAAATTCTTCCCTGTTTCCTTCGTCGTTCTACGAATACTGTTGTATCGTGCTGTTGTTGTCGTGGTGTCATTGGAAACAGCGGAATATCAGTAAAAGTTTACCCTGCTCACCTCTTTGTACACAGAACGCTGATATGTTTTTGAGTAAATGTAACCTCCATCCTCTTGCTTCCCTGATGTTTTTGGTCACAAAATATCATAACATGCAGATTTATGTATCCTGCTTTCTGATTTTCAATGAATACTGCTTTCGCGTTGTGTAATAGGTTGTAGTACGTAATATACTTGTATTTATTTGTAATAACTCCCATATAAGTTTTGGTTTGATTTTATATCCAATTATTGTCACTTGTTAAATTTTGCACAAGTATTATGTGATTTGAAAAATTTAAAATTTGTATATATTTTTTGGGAGGGCTCTCTAATAGCTTTTTAGCTAGAGAGACAACGCTAGGGGAGACAGTAGTGAATTTACGCTTGCGAAATAAATATTTTTGAATTTGAATTTGAATCGAAACCTTTGCTCCTCTGGTATGCGGTAGAATACGAGGAACAATCTGCTTCCCTGGTTTCCACTCGGAAACGACACATCGACATCTAATCTTCTGCTCTACTGGTGTTTTGGGGCACGGCGGAAAAGCTTGCAGTATAAACTTGTGTCCTTGATTACTGTGCACTGTTACATCGGAGAACGATACATAATCTTATAATTTCAAGATACATAATCATACCCCGATAAACTTTCAACCCCGTGCTTTCCTGGTTCAAACCAAATACGACGAACTGGCAATCATTGATCATTGATTGCCTCCTCGTTGAACATTGATTACCTAAACCCAGTGATGATGACTCATCCAATGATGTACTTTCAGCACACAATTTACAACAGATCACCTGTCGCAATGACCTCTAAAATTATATTTTAGCTAACTTCTCTTCCCTCTGACAGATGTGATCACTATACCATGTAAATATTCAATACCGCGCACTAATAAAAAAAACAAATCCACATTTTTCTGCAACTTATTTCCTAAAGTGGTAGCAAGCCGGGCTCCCAGTAAACCTACACAATCAGCCGACACTTAAATACCACGAGAGGGGGATTGGAAATATCAGCGACAGCGACACTGGTGACTAAGTTGAACTTTACCCGACCATAATCCACAGACCGTTAAACAAGCGGGATAAAGTTAATGTGAGGCTTTCCCCCTCCTCATCGCCAGCCCACCTCGCCTTCATTGTCACACTCCATGTGCTGATTGGCTGCTAAACATTGCGTTATTTATGTGTTTACAATCTTTTTTATCGGTTCTTCATGCAACCTTACTATGTTTGGTCGGAGTAAAAATTTTAATCATGTTTGCCAGATGAAGTGCGTTTCCTACCTAGCCATAGGATGGCATTATACGGTAGTCTTCTAATGAATCTGGCCAAAGTCTTCGTCTAATGTCCGAGATAGCACCTCTATTACTGAAGATTACTATATTCAATATTAGTCCGAAATCGCTTTTAAATAAATTTAAATCGATTATATCTTCAAAGGTGGCATAGGCCGTAAAGGAAAATTGATAGAGGGCGCATGACGAGGACACAACTCACATTAATTAATTGAAACGGCGACCTATACAGGTAGGTCTTTTAAGCTAAGTATGAATGAGAGTAGAGTGTAGGATAATTGTGGCGCAATCTCATAGTCTCGAACTGACTAAGGCCGGCAAGTTCCTTAAATTAAAAAATGTATACCTAAATTCGAATTTTCATCTCTTATGCAATATGTATTTTTATTAAGGGGTCATTATAAACCTAATCAGATCACACATGCGTACAATAATCGTTCTGAATTTGTAGGTATTACAAGATAAGTACAATCGAAAGTTGTTTCGCGAAAATCCGTTATTTGAACAAATATAAGTGAAGTACAAGTGAATAAATAAGCAGAGTGCTTTGCGACGACAAAGGGTGCGTTATTGAACAGGTGACAGAGACAACAATGCCGCGATAGCAGCTGATACGGCGCTCTATACTGATAACGCTGATAAAGCAGCGAAGCAACATCGAGCAGCTACAGGGGTGTTGTGGATCCAACGGAGTCTTGATTGGTGGAACACCAATTGAGTTGAATTTTCATTCAATTTACTTTGAATTCCACGTCCATAATCAATAGTTCTAAAGATAATTTTGTTTAATACCAGGGAATCTACTTTGTAAGTTACGATTCTATTTTTAATTCAAAAGTAATACTTTGATCAAGCGTCATAGGGTATAAAAGGATGTTATTGATATTTGCTTGGACAGTGTCCATATTGGCTGTAAAATGTGTCTTTTTTTGTTATCAACATTCTCAAACCATGTATAAGAGGTTGGATAAGAGAATAAATTTTATTGTTTGAAGTAAAAATCAATATAAGTTCTAAAATAGTAAGAAACTACTTTCAACAAACGTTTACGAATAAAATATGAGAATAAACTAGATATGGATTTTACTTCATATTGAACAGGAATGGACAGAATATTAATTGAAGAGCATGTTAGTTGTATCTGCTGGGTTATTGTCCGTACTGGCTGAAAAAAAATATATTTTTGTGTATTACACACATCTTCCAGCTTTATATTAGGAGATAAGAAAATAAAATTTATTGTTGAAGTAAAACAACAACTTATGATTTAAAATGCTAGCGAACTACTATAAAAAAACTTGTATGAATAAAATATAAAAACTATAGATTTCGCTCTGAAACGGTTACATTTTAAAATTACTTTATTCACCTTGAAAAAGTACATCAAAATAATATATACCATAAAATGGGAAAACGTACAAAAATATTGCAGCTTCAAAAAGAAACTCTCAACCAATTCCAAATCTTTTTTACGATTCCATTAAAATCAGAGGTAAAATAACTCATATACCAATTACTTCCAAAAGCGATTCCCTAATATTCAGTCAATATTCGTCAGACATTCCGGTATTCAGTCACGGCGGACCGGAGCGTATTAAGGCTCCGGAAGCCAAGAACACTTTACAAAGAGTTACACGGCGTCTGTTGCATTGGGCTTTGTTCAATCCTTTTGTTGCACGACCATCTTTCTTTCATTGTCTTCATTGTCTCCCTTCCTCACCCTATTGAAACAGAATAATACTTTTCGAGTTCTTTTGATAACTCTCCTACGCGGAGACGTCTTTGTTTTCTTTTCGCCCCATATATTGTCCACCCATCAGAATGTTTTCTTGCGAGATTCACACCTACGTCGAGGCAGGGATTTTTATCTCGGACGTCTGTTTTATTATTTTGTAATTGTTTGTTATGAGAACAATTTGCTGTGATTGCAGCTATCATCCGATATATTGATGAAATATATTTCTTATTCCATATTTATAGATCTGTTTAATATATGTTATTTATGGCGCTAAAAGAAGTCCTTGAGAAGAATTTTGATGTAATCACGTATTTACATGGTGATTATAAACTGTTTCGATTAACTTTGAATCATTGGTAGCTCTGTAATATTAAAATAACATTTCAGCCTTAAAAGTCCCAACGTTGGTTCTATGTCTTATTGTAGTAACATATTATATGAAACATCAAATTTAAATATTGCCTACAGATGTCGGTACTGTTATTTGTGTTTTGTTTAGCCCAATCCAAAAAAATGCTTGTCGCGTACTACGATGAAAAGATTTTTAAATTTAAAATCAAAACTAAGACGGTAGCTTTAATATATTTTAAGCATTTGACTTAGATATTTATTGATTTGTCATCAGAATCAAAAATTCAAGGTTTCATGTAAAACAAGAAAGGGTAATTTCGTCTACAAATAATCAATCAGAACTGATTGTTTATTTTATAAAGGCCATAGCTTACTAAGTCCCACCGCCATTTTATGCACATGGACCTCAGTGGTTCGCGAGACAGAAAAATTTGAAATGTGTGTATGATATGAGTGATTCGTATGAGTTTGAGTGAGCGTCTGGTTATTCTTTTATCATGCCCAGCTATGAAGTAAATTTGATTGGGATTAACTTAAGTAGAATAAATAGTTACTTTTAACTTCAATAACGATACATTTTATTTAGTTTGAATATTAATGCCGGTCCCTAGCGTATTATGTGTTGAAACTGCTAGAAAATATTGGATAACCGGAAAAATAGATTATTCCATATTTATTCATTTTTGAAGCCAACCATTCATTCAATGTATGAATAGTTTATTTCCAAAAAGAAAATAATATACATTAATAATAATAATACAAAAATACAATTGGAAATTAGTCCCCAAATGGGCTTTCGCCTGCGGTTGGGGACCAGTCGAACAGTCCATGATTCAGTTATAAATAAACTATTTTAAATTTAAAAAAAACTAAAGAAAATAAGGAGGAAAAGTAGAGAAGTAGATGCATGCATATGATACAAATTTGTTAATTATAAAATAAAATTCTATGTCCCTGAAAATTTATGCTTATTTCATGTATTAAATTATATATGGTACATACCATACTGGACGGAAAAATTTGGTATATACCATATATAATTATTCCATATTTTGCTTTGAATCTACAATATACGGGTATTACCATAGCACTTGTTAGACTAGCAATTCCCGAGAAAATCACAATATTAGCAATCTAAAGTTCATTACAATTATGATATTTTCATTTCCAACCGATGCCGCGCCCGATTATCAATCAATCAATCAAATATCTTTATTCATATAATGTACATTGTACAAGAATAGTGTCATAGGATTAACTAAATCTAAATTAACCAAACTCTAATTACATATATTTCCTTTCTTCAGTAAGAAAATCAATGTACATTAAAATAAAATATACATAAATATACATGAAAATAAAATATACATTACTTTGAGCTGGTGAATCAGCTAAGCTCAATTTAAAAAAAAACTCTTCAAAGGAGTAAAGAGGAATTTTCAACTAGTAGTCTCTCAGCTGCTTTTTAAAATGTTTTTCATCGACCGCATCGATTAATTTCCGTGGGAGGAGATGAAGAAATTTAGATCCCATATAAACAGTTTTCTTTTTGAAAAACTCTAAATTGTGCTTTTCTACTTTACGATTTAAACGAATATTATAAGAATGAGTGTTATTTTGCAACCGGGGATAAAAAATGCTTAATGTAACTAACTGTTTCAAGTATGATTAATCTGTAAACGGTTAAAATGCTCAGCTCTGCAAACAAGTTTTTTTACAGAAACTGTAGTTTTTAATTTAAGCATGGTTCTGATTGCTCTTTTTGCTGGAGAAGTAATTGATCTATTTTTTTATGTTGAACCACAAATACTAATTCCGTATGATAAATGAGAATGAATCATAGAAAAATATATATAGTTCTTAAAGTCTCCAAACTACAAAATCTTGACATCTATACTTGACATTAATCCATATCCGTAAATTTCACATGCTCCTTTTTAGCCCAAACACTTTCATGATCCTGATTACGTTGCTGCATTTACAAATCAAATATTGTTATGAATATCTTAAAAAAATATAAATAGTACTAATCTTCTCCATAACTTTAAATCTCTAATTTTATTGCTGCAATTCATTTTTAAAATTCATAAAACCCTGTTTTTTATAGATTTTGATAAAGACACTAAGAAATATTTCGGAAATATTTCTTAGTGTCTTTATCAAAAGCTATAAAAAACTGGGTATTATGAATTTTAAAACTAATTTAAAAAATTTGAATTTTTGGATTATTGATTTATCATCATCGGTCTCTTGAGGTTTGAATTATCTAAGATATAAAAAGAACTGAAATCATGTACCAGGATATTTTTGTGGCACTACTTTGATAATCTAATGTTGCCAAAAAGACGGCAGAAGTCCTCCTGCTGCAATGATAACAAAGTTATCAAACAATAAATTGTGACCCTTACAGGGGAAGTACAAAACATCTCTGCAACAGGGAAGTTATTTTATCAGCTGTGACTTCATTGTGAGTGAGAATGAACCTGGCAGGAGGTGAATGGTGAAAAGAGACGTTCTGTTTTCATATACTTCTCACTTCTTCACATGAGTAGGTGAAACTTAAACAAAATATATTGAAATATTTTCCACCCTCTTGGAAAATTTTTCATCAAAAGTCTTTGATCTCATTAATTAAGAGGGAAGTCTCTAAAACGATGATGTATCAATTACGTCAAGGACGATTCTATGTAAGTAATCTCTCGGTAAGTAAAACCTTCACAATGAAATTATATTTGAAGGGACGTAAATAAGCTCAAATGCAACAGCCAATACAGCACCAACCATGCAATAACTAAACAAACAAGTTGCCTTGAAAGGAAGGGGTCAATCCTATCGTACTTCTGGATTACGTCCATTTCTCTTTTCTACTTAGACTATATACGGCAAAAGAAATCTGACACCGTATAAGTGAATCTTACCCTTAACCATGATTCAGTTTTACGATTTTATGATTCACAATCTTAAACCCGAGCTTCATACAAATTTAAAAGGGTAGTGTAATTTAATAGGGCGCCAAAAGGTTTTTAGCTAACGAATTTTTAACTATTTTGTAAAATCTATCATCGATGAAATTGATTTTATTAAATTTCGGGATGTCTGGGAGGTCTCTACGCTAAAATAACAAAAATTAAACACCACAGCTGCAGAAAAACGTATTAGTGAAGAGAGTAAATATAATTTGTGAAAACTGTAAAAAATTAACATACTAATACTCAATTAGGTGTAGTTTATCTTCTGAGTCGCGGACAGCTATTTTTCGCTGCAAGCGATGGAAAAGACGCCACCGCGCCGGGAGCGTATAACAGCGATAAGTTCTTTGTGAACGCCACAAAAGGGAATGTATGACACACAGAAGAAGTTCATTCAAAGAATACTGATCTCCTGTAGACTGGTCAAAGTATCTCTCAGCTGAACGGTATGGTGAACCCCAGAAGCATATTGCTACATTAGGTACAGTCTGAAGACGTGTGATTGTACCTAATGTTGATGTTACATTCTAGGTGCCATTCTATGTCCGGGGTGGGCACATTAGTTTATTGCTGGAATTAGAAAGTGGAACAAAACAGTGAATAAAAAAGCACGACAAAACAGTACTTTGCATGAGTTTAAAGGTCTGTAAAATTTCAATAAAGAATAACTGACGAAGGAGGTTACATGTACTTCTCTATTAAAAACAAAATTCTTGTGCGCTTTATAAGAAGACCTTGGATAACATTGCTTGTTCCCTTAAACATGTATTAACAGACAAGAGTATAGTAGCCTACAATTGCTAATATAGTGACGAACTGTGTGATTTTTAACTTGTATAAGGCTTGTAATTGATCCCGGTGATTTCGCTCCACTTAACTTTGCCTTCAAAAACTTTTAACGTAACTTTTTTCGTATAAATCAAAATCGCGCGGACCATCAGTGAAAGAGCGACGGCAGTGTCAGATTCAAAAGCCCATACAAAGAGGTTATAACACAAGTTTTGTTGCAGGCTTTGTTCCCACTACCCCACTTTTCTTTCATTGTTTCTTTCTATTGTCTTCGCTTCTCTCCCCATTTAAATATCACATATAATTTAATTTTCGGGTAAAAATAATCTTTTCCAAGAGCGTAAAAAATCCCATCAAAAATAAAACATGCAAGTCGCTATTTACTACTTGTAAATCATATGAGAAAGCGATATCTAATAAAAGGACCCATCCTTGCTGTTTGATGACAAATTCTATGTAATTATAGTAACAAGTGTTTGAAAAACGTACTACAGTAAAAAGCTTTAAACGCCAAAGCCTTTCAGGCCGACCGCGCATTTATGGACACACTAACTGTCCGGGATGATTGCGATAATCAGATTAACTTGAAAAAAATTACAATATATATGGATAAATAAATTCAAACACTACCTGTGTATCTAAGTAAAAAACCCAAAACGGTTTATGGCCTCGCACACGTTTCAGCCCTAGAAATGCCCTACAATATTTTAAAAGAATAAAATACAATATATTCTTTGCCAACCTAAAGACACAAGCGTAAACACTTGCCAAGTTATCATCTTACAAAACCAAAAACCGTAGTACACGCTAAAAAATCAATCCATCTCATACAATGTTTGCTAAAATACCGTTTTGTTTCCCCAAAATAAAAGCAACGAGCACTTATTCCACTCGGCATTGGGAAGCAAAAGCATGAACAAGGGGCCGAAGATAAAGATTTCATTGAGGTGTATTTTTGTTTGCAGCAGTGTGTAAGTGCTGTTTACGATAAAAGGTATGCATTTCCGCTCGGCGACGGCTTTGCTATGCGTATCACAAAATGTTTATTCTAGTGTTTTTGTCTAAATTTTCTCCTTTTGCGTTCATCCTTTCATATTTATTCATGCATTTTGTTTGAATTTCATCAAGTAAAAGACTCTCTTGAATTCCATGAAAATATATGGAAATGCAAAAGGAATAAACACGAAAGAGAAACATCACCTGCTATTACGGAAAATAAATATATAAAATAAAAACTTCCAACCCCACCTTTAGCTTATGAAATGCGGCCCAATGCAATGTGGAAGACATTGCACTTTTTAACAATATTTAAAACATGTGAAAGTTCTTTCCAAATTTGGTGTCAACAAAGAAACAACAAAAACACATATTAAGTTAATCTTTAAGAGACAAAAAGAAAGAAAAAACTCGTAACGTATTTATTGAATTCCTGTCTTAGAGCATATTTTAATTCAATTAAGTCTTTAAAATAATCACGAAATAATCAGAACATTTGTGTTTTAAGTAGCTTTAAAACACTTCCGTATCATGAATAAATTCAGTAACAAAGAACCGTTGTCTCGCTAAAGAGTGTTTAAGTATAACATGTCGTATTCAAAACCAATCATGCGACAAAAGTTGAAGTAAGAACATGAAGTAACATTTCGCCAAGACGAGCCCGCGGTGTCGGCGTTCATAGGTTATCGAACGTTTAAATCTCCTCTTTTTAGATTTCGCGCCGCGAACGCGTGTTCATCTTTACATCGCTTTACAGAACGATTCTGTTATCAACGCGTCATTAAATTGATTCTTTCCTTGAAAGAAATTTTAGGTTAAGTAGTTACTAAAACATTACTGAGAGATTACAGTTTCAGTAAACCGTGTTGGTCTTAAGTGGAAATTAGTTGGGGAAAATCCTCTTGTTAACACTTATGAACACAGGAATACATGAAAATAAAACAAAATAGTATATTTCGCAACAAGGGCCGAAAATGAGGTTTTGCAGGCTCGAGATCGTGTTTCAAATTCGAGACGAAGTCGAGAATTTAAAACGATCGAGAGCTGCAAAACCCTTTCGGCCGAGGTGCGAACGCTATTTTTCACCACACTACACAATGAAATATACCCTAAATAATAAAAAAACTTATTATTATTTGACTCGAATACAAATCACAGCTATGAAAATCATATGATCGCTACTATCCTGTCTTTGGAACCTCCGTATAATTATGTGATGTTCTAACGTTGTTTCAAGCAAATAAACGATCAGCTGACTTTCGGCCCTAGGGCCCTAAACGTTTTCGGTCCTGTGGCGGCAAACAGTGTGTTTCGGTCCGCGTTTGACGTTTGTAAAACAGGTGATTTCGTCGTAGTGTGGTGAAAAAGCCATTACTCAAGCTGTGATATTAATTTTGATTTTGAGTCGTGTTATCTTGACTGCTGAATTTCTTACTATCAACCTGCTTTTATTGCCCCTTCTGATCTGAAAATGTTTTTTGGAGGCTGCTCCGATTGGAGCCACTATGAATGTTAAACAAAACTTCCTATCAAACTTATGAAGTACTATCCTAAAATTAATGCTAATTAATGACGTCTATGGGGTTATAGACCGTCTATAAACCCGATGCTAAAATTAACAGTAGCCTTACGGACTGACTGGACCTGGCTATTTGAGTCGGCCTGTACATTGTTTGCCGGGGGTCGCAAATTAAAATTTTTTATGGACCCCAAGTTGAAATTTATTAAGTTCTAAAGGAACTTTACTCAAAACAAATTCCTCTGTTCCTCTTTGCCATCAAATAACAATGTACCGGTATTTGATATGTGATATCTACAGTCTTATCTACCCGGTAAAACAAAATTTAAGTAAGTTAAATGTGAATGCTGGTTCCTTCTGTTTTTACAAACATGAATAATTTAATCGATGCAAACAAAAATCACACCTCAGTGTTGCAAAGTTCTTTTTCACCAGAAGGGGCTGAAGAATGGAATTTCAACCTGGTTATCCGTCCACGGTGACAAAGGGTACGTCATTAAACAGTGACAAAGACAACAATGCCACGATATCAGCTGATACGGCGCTCGATATTGATAACGCTGATAAGGACCGCGCCGCGGAAGGCGGATTGTTGCTAATCAGACACTGTTCTACCTTAGATCGAATAATGCAACAGCAGTAAGACATTATTCAAAACTCCACATGTGTATTGGTTTTGAATTGTAAAATAATATTATTTGTTGGATAATGTTGAAGACATTGTAGTTTGGGGACCGATACATGAAACTTAGTGCCATTTCGGTTCTTAGTACTAGCATAGATGTACAGATTGGCAACATAATGCATATGTTTTGCCCGGTTTTTCTAGTGGCGTCTAGTTTGTTGGGTTGTTAGGCCACACAAATTGCTCTGATATGAAAGTTATTATTAGCTATATGTGATCTTTGGGGCCTAAAATTTCAAATTGATGCAATTATCCTTGATACCAATGCAATGTGGGTGACAAAACAACCTATCAATATGACGCCACCCGAAAATTGGGCACGAAAAAGTGCATTGGGTTGCCAATCTGCATAGTTCTTCATCTGTGGTTCTTCATCTAGCTAAGAATTAATTACTATACCTTTTTGTTGTATGGGCCCTTTTTCAAGCGATGTAAACAAATTTTGAGCGACTGTGTTTGAAGTTGAAATAAGAATGAAACCGATTAAATGTAATGCTACTAATATTTTTAAGATCTCTTTCTAATTTCGTCTTCCGGATTCACTTTTACAATAACAAATAAATAAATATATACCGTACTTAAGCAATATGATAACTAACTATTATAGTGTAAGTAACAACAAACGAATTAATACTCACCACATCCCACATGAGATATTTCCCAACAATACAACACTAGACAGTTTTCCTCCACCATTGTGCCGGCTGTCCATTATGACACATCCCTTTATTCGCGTCAACTCGCACCGGACAAAGCGACTGGATGCAAAGCATTGTAGGTACACAATACAATGGCCGCCCATAACTCAAGACGTTCCGTATTGAATCCGGACCCAACTTGCGGCGAATGGACAATGGGCGCTAACAAAGACGCCGACGCCGACGCTGATAAGACGGGCGTCGTTGTGGCGTCACACAAGCGTCACCTAGCGTTACACAAAGTCATACAGCGTCACAGAGCGTCACACAAGCGCCACCTAGCGTGACACAACGTCATACAGCGTCACAGAGCGTCACATAACGGTAAGAACAATATGATGATGTGGGTTGGTGGACAAAAGGGATGGGTTATGTTTATGACTATTTAAACTAGGCTTATGTTCTCGTTATATTTTTATACATTTGCATTTTGTATTGTCAGTGGTGACAAGTTAACTGCCTATAAGAAGACTATAAAACATCGCATAAAATTAAATTAAATTTAAATAATTTATCTTGTGTTTTTGCAATGATTTTATAAATTTTACATGACTTCCAAAACAATGAATCAGATTAATTATCGTGAAAGGTTTATTCTTATAACCTGCAAAAATTATAGGATATATTACTTAGATACATTTTAACGTCTCTAATGTATTTTAAAGAAAATATATGTAGTAAAATACATTGGTTCAAAAGACGCACGTTAACGGTCTAATTAAAAATTTGCTATCGTCAAAGTGATTTCAGATATTTGTTGTCAAAATGCTCACTCCAAATTTGTTTTTATTCGACCACACTAATAATAATTCTCAAAGAAAATCCATCTAAATTCAATAATTCAGAAATAAATTCATTCAGGATTGTGTGCAAACCTCAGTTACGAGACCAACAGGAGCGAAAAACCACAATGTTATAGAAGAGGATAAAATTGATAAAGTTATAGTTTATAAGTAGGTAAAGTTTTAAAGTCGTGATCACAAAGTTGTAATGTAAATAAAGATATGAAGTGAAACACATTATTGAAGTAAAACACATTGTTGAAGTAAAAAAGCATATCGATGTTTCTCATCGAGCACACACGGAGCGATATCGCGTCGTAGTTGTAGCTGCCTGTACAAAGAGATCACATGTTCGATAACCTGATCGCTCGACGGCTCGTAATACTCACCTGGAAGATTTCCAAAGAAGACATTCAATTCTCTTGGTAATGTATGATGAAAACTGGTTAATTCCGAAGTGAGTTTGAAACGAAAACATCACTATTTCCAGGTGTACATACTCCATTACAGTTGTAGTACACAAACAAGTAACAGTGTATTGATTTTTTTATACTTAAATGAAAGTTATAATTTTTAAGTTGTAACTGTATAATCACTATCGTATAGCATTCTTTTAAACCTCGAACCTTAAACATTTGACCACAGGATGATTACACTCTGGTGCTGAATCTGTTGCCGAATACAACCAGGCCCCCTGGCAGTTTGAATCAAAGCAGTTCGAGTTAGCGATCATTATGCTAGTTATAATCCCACACCTTTATTTGATATTTTAGCTACCGTTAACTAAATATTACTACTCAATACTGTTTTCAAAGAAGAGATACTCTTTTATCTCTTTTAAGGGAAAGCGGTGCAAACCCCTCAAATTTGTGTGGACATGCCGGAAATCGAACCCGCGACCTCTTGAGCTGAAATCCAAGACGCTTCATTGTTATCAGCTTATTCTCTGGCGTCTCGCCACTGGAACGTTACGCAATAATGATCAAGGTGTGAAATTTTTCATCAAAAAACCCAAACAAATCATTAATTTAGGATTTAAATAAACTGTGATTACTTACAAGTACCATCCATTATCAAGAGTCAAACATCGACGAAAGGAGATTATTCCAAATGAAAATGACGTTGTGAAAAACAACAAAAAGAGAAATCTCCCGCTCTCTATCGGCATACAAACAACGGAACAATCCGACTCTGATAGCGGCAAAAGCCGTCACCGAAACGGAATTGCATACCTTTTATTGTAAACAGCACTTACACACAAAAATACACCACAATGAAATCTTTATCTTCGGTCGCTCGTTCACGCTTTTGCCTCCCAATGCCGACTGCCATAAGGGCGCGATGCTTTGTTTTGGGAAACAAAACGTTTTGTTGTCAAACATTCCGTAACATGCATTTTATGATTTCAGCGCGCGGTATTTTTGTTCAAATAACGCTCACTCGGCAGTACACGTATTTTTGCAATTTGTAAAAATCGATAATTGAAGGTAAAATTGTTCTGTTGGTTTGTTTAATGGTTTAATTTTTTGTGGGAAGAGGTGCAGTTAACGTGATGCCTTGTCAAGCAGTAGGTATTTTCTACTGGAACATGTTAACATTTTCAAGGCGTTTTTCAAATATTTGAGAGGTTGCTCAGTAAGTAACACTTGTAATTTCTTCAATTTTTATAATCTTTTAAAAGGTATCTCAGTTTCAATAAGGTAATTTTATTTTGTTTAGAGTCTAAATCTTTTGATTGATTTTAATATAATTTCAAAGGCTATATTTTTCATGTAATGAGACAGCTATGGGTAACACACATTCAATTAAAAATTATTAAATAATAAGTTTGATGGGTCAAGATATCTTAAGCGTCAAACATCAACAAAGGGGATGATTCCAAATTAACGAGTTTCCTGTTTCTGTTATCGTGTATTCCTTCATTATCATCCGTGTGAGAATGAAATAGGGCGGGCATTAACTGCGCGAACTGACCTGAGTCAGGTAGTCGGAGATTCCTGAACTGCGCCAACTACTCCAGGTAGCCACCAGATACGTTCCTTAACTGCGCGAAGTGGCGGCCCTCTATGACTGTAGAATTCTTCGATGTGAGCATTTAAGAATTTGTCAAAGCCCAAGTCATCTGCAGAGAGTGCATTCATTACGGAGTTCTGCATGAGAACCAGCACGGCTTTGTGGATAAAAAGTCAACTTTGTCCAACCTCCTAGTCATGGAAGAAAATGTATTGGAGGCCTTCCGAAGAAACAATCAGCTAGATAATGTTTATATAGATTTTTCCAAGGCCTTCGACAAGGTGGACCACAAGTTACTTGTTGCTAAATTGAAAGGCTATGGAGTTCTTGGCTCTTGGTTTGAGGATTACCTTTTCGATCGCAAATTGGCAGTGAACATTGGATCTGAGGTATCCAGTGAATTTATCAAAAAATCTGGCATTCCTCAAGGTTCTCACCTAGGACCACCTTTATTTGACTTATTCATCAACGACTTTCTGAGTGAGTTGGCGATCAAAAAGTTGATGTTTGCTGATGATTTGAAGCTTTTCACCGAGGTAACTTCAATTATGGACTCTAATCAGTTGCAGCAGATTTTGAAGACCGTTGAAACGTGGTGCACAAATAATAATATGCAAATTAATCCCAGTAAATGTACCATCATAACCTTTCATCACTGCCGTACACCAATACTATTTGAGTATTATCTTGGTGCTTGAGTATTATCCCTAGAGCTACGTCAGTCAAAGATCTTGGTGTAACTTTTTGCCATAGTTTGCACTTTGGAGAGCATATTAGTAATATATGTACAACTGCGAATAAGATGCGTTGACCTGACTACAGTATCGATCCTCCACCAAACACGTAAAATTACAACAATCATTTCGCTGATCATTCGTCGGCAAATCATTAAATCAGGTCAGCATCTCCGTAGACCCACACAAAAATACAAAATACGATATGTTACTACCACGATGTATTATTTTGATCGTAGTTATCAAAATAATCTACAAGGGAGTGAAGATCACTTGGACTTCATGTTGCACTCGTTAAGAAAGCTTTAGGCGAATGTGTCGTAGTGCCTTGAAAGCTGAAGAATCTTGAGGTTGAAGCTAATTAGCCATAGATACTGAATGGCATACATGCAGCTTGAACAAGAGTGAGCTCAATAGTTGTGTAACATTTCTCAGGAAGTGGTATTTGGTGTTTAATAAGCACCAGCTGCTGCTAATATGTGTGTTGCTTAACTAAATGTAATTTGGATCATGCCTTTGCAAGCTGTGACACACTGAGGAAGACATACCTATTTCATTTTCACATACCCTTTGAATTCAAATTGAAAAAAAAAATATTTATTATTTTTATCATTGCTGTATTGCCATCAGTTACCGAGATACTGAAAGTAGTAAACAAAGTACATTGACCTGATGTAAACCTTAAGGGAAATAAAAACAATTAGTATCCTACTTATTTTTTACTTTATCCCGGTTTTTGCCACCATCTGCTTGAGTTATACAGAATTATGGATTAAATCCCCCATTTTAACGATTCCACAGCAGCAAACGTGTACCCCTCTATGTTAACATGGGTAATAAAAACGGTTTTCAGTTCGCTTATTTTTCAATAAGTCTTGATAAACGTTGCTATGTGGCTTCAACTACTTCTGATGTTCTTGATTATGGCTTAAAATTCACAATTCTCTAGATTCACGAGGCAGCAAACCTGCGTTCCTCACTTCCCAAATTAAAGGGAAAGAAATAATTGTCTTATAGCTTGATTTCTTAACACATCTTAATAAAACTTGGTTTTTGGATCAATCTTGTTAATATCTACCATATTATTGCAAACAATCTCTCAATTTTACATTTCTGTGATAGCAAACGTACCCTTATCCCATGTTATTCTTATAATGAAATTTGTTAGTTGCTCATTTCGGTGTTTAGGTTGATTTTACTTGATTCGGGGCTCCGTCTAAATGTAAATATAATTCTTTAAAACATTTAATATTTAATTTACAATAAATTAACTAGTTATAACTGAAATTTTAAGACAAAAGATTCCAAAGGTTGTTTGAGCAAGGATAACATCCAACAAACCATTGTTTTATTAGTCACTATTATGATTTATTTTCCAACGTGGGGAAGTTGCAATCAGTTGGTTCTGAAATGCCAGCAAGTGGAGAAATGCCAAAGCTCGGGTTGCCGCGGTACGGCTGATCTTTACACCACAGTAGGCCACACACCTTTGAACAAGCTTAAGAAATGTGCCTGACAAAATCCTTATAACCTAATACTAATCCAAAAGACGCCCGAAATCTGTGATTGATTTTCTCTATATACTATGCTTCCTAAGGATTAAATCTTAAGAAATTAATAAATAGATTTATTAACAATCCAATAATATTTTTTAATGATTTAGGGGAGGCTATAAGCTACTAAAGTTCTGGCCATAGTATTAGGCGGGTGGCGAAAAAGGGAAACTCCAGTTGTGAAAATGATTTGATGTTAGGGACAACCCTGCTCCTCAACACATTTATGCAGTTGAACATTTTTCCAACAGATAGAATCACATTTAATTGGGTATGAATTCACCGGTTTCAGTAACTGTCATAGTAAATTCAAAGCTCGTAAGCACATAATTGTACGGCGTCGAGCGCTAAATTTGACTTTTAAACATTTAAAATTACAAAAGTTGAGTTCTGTAGATAAAATGTTAACAAATAAATTAGTAAGGAGGAAATAAAATAAACTATCATATATTTAAATGATTAGCTTATTTTGGAAAACATCTACAAAAAGCATAACTGTCTAAAACGTCAGATGGGTAAATGATTAGCCAAACTACATATTTTGAATGCCAGCAGCGCACTCACTCACCCGCCTAATGCTGTGGCCAGAACTATGGTGCAATTACATAATTGCACTGGTATTACGTTGTCTGTCACATAACATACGGTCATCCTAATGCAAGGTTTTCCTAATTGCACTCACCCACAGGTCTACATTTCTTCCTAATAAACGTAAAGGTGACCAACTTTAAAATAACCTGAGAAATTAATTTTCCAAATTTTTTAATGCTTTTGACACCATCTTGGATGCCATCATGAGAATGAGGCACTTCCGTTGTTCAAACTTTGGTCAACTTTGAGTAAGTTGTTCGGAACAAAAAATTTGTCATAAGACCTTTAAATAATTTAAGGTTAAGGAGTTTTTCGTTATTTTTCCTCCACTTGAGTAATATTTCAGTTTTGGTTGATGAAGCCGAAGCCTATAGCTCAGGGTGAACTGCCCTTATCACGTTATCAATACAGCGAGCCGTATCAGCTGTTATCGTGGCATTGTTGTCTCTGTCACCTGTTCAATAACGCACCCTTTGTCGTCTCCGCGTGTGTCTCTGTTTATTTACTTACAACCCCTATGAAAGCGAGCTCTTTATAAATGTCATTTGTATGGCCTGAAAATATGTGTAACATGTTTAAGGATCAAAATAAGTTTCAACTTTTTGTAGAATAAAGTTAAATAGTCATTCTAATTTTTTTTTCAAAAGTTACTTACTTTAGCATGAAGTTTTAAGTAAAATAATGATTCCCACAAAAGCAAATTGCCAGCATGTGGGGAGGTAAATATATCAAAGTTGTTTTTAAAGTTATAATTTTTATATAATTATTTAATGGAAACGATAAAATTCCAAGTATGTACATGCAGTCCAAATGTTACATGTACAAGTTTAAGCAACTAGTTTTAACTTTTATGCATATAGAATATTTTGGAAGCTTCTACAAAATCAACTATGAACTAAAACATTTGTATTGGATTTATAGTTTCACTTTACTACTACTGTATCAGTATTTTCTCTTCCATTGTTTATGAAAAGTTACGATAACAGTATTATTGAAAAAATGTTTTATGATTCATTAACTTTCTTTAACATATTATACGTTTTCTCAACTTGACTCGTTGTTTGATTTCTAAATTAGCCAAATAATCTATTGTGAGTTACAGAAGGCATTACAAATATGATTTATCTCCAAGTCCAAAAGAAATAATTAAAATGCGATCAACTCCCTAAACGTATAATGTTACCAAGCAATGTTTAAATAGGAAGGAGCCAAAAACAATAGGGCGGGATGGCGATATCAAAACGAGAAAAAACTCTATTCTGTTTAAACAGAGAGGAAAGTAAGACAATGGGAAGAAACAATGAAATAAAAGAGGCATGCAACAAAGAAAAGTGAAGACAAAAGAAAACAAAGACCAGTGCAACAAAACTTCAGTTATAACCCTTTTGTAAGGTCGGTCGGTGATTTCAGCGTTCGACTGCGCAATGGCTGGGAAGACTTTGGGAGGTTTTAATGATTGTTTGGTTCCAGAAAAGACAAATAGTCATGGGTTAAAACCAGAAAAATAAACAAAATCTTTCGGTTTTATACTTTGTTTAGTAAAGTTTTTGAATCAACAAAGGGCAAGCAATTGAAGGTCTGACAATTTAGGTGTACATAATTAAAAATAAGAAATAATCAAGAAGACTGGTATTAATATTTTTTAAATAGCTTGCTTCGAAAGATACATATATCTGAGCTCTACTCTGCGTTTTTTGTTGGGAACTCGATATAGTTCAATTATAGTTCCTGTCGTATTGTAGTTTCTTCATTTCGCTTAAAACTCTCAATTTTTAATCATTTTAAAAGAAAACTACTAGAAACAGCTTCAATTACGGCCTCAATAAGTACAACTTAAGTTTTAATAAACAAATTAGGTATAATTAAAGACCCTGTCTGTTAAGTAAAACTGCTTTCTATCATCTTTCAGTGTAAAATATTTCCTTTGACGCCTGTTCCACTGTTATACGATATGTTATAATATGTTATTAGTCTATTATATGTACAATCTGCAACTTCTAACACCACATACACCTTACTTCATCACACCACACCAACTTGCAAACTTCAACAAACCTGTAACATCTCACACCATACAACCCCTGCGTGAATGGCTTCTCAACAACGTATAACTAGGTCAGGCCCGGCAACTTGGGCGAATCACTTGTGTGATTCTACAGCCTAAGATGATTAAGACGTTGAAAAGTCGCCGGCGACAAGTGGCGCTGATTGTATACGGACACAATCGGGCCAATCAGATGCCAGCATCTACCGGGTGGGGGGGGGGGGAGAGAGGGGGAGGGAACATATCTCATGTTTAAACCTACTTAAACCAACTTGGTGATCGTCCTGTGGTGCAGAGTTCATTTACAAAATAATTCCACTCTCGATTAAAACTTATATATTTATAATTCTTCATAAACATTAATTTTAATCAATCAGAATTACGGTTGAAGACGATTATAATTTAGAAGAACACATTTTAGTTCGAATATATTATTACATGTCTAAGGTAAATTCATGCCAACGCTTTATTTTTTTGAGGCAATAAAGGAAGGATTGATCGATTTATTTATCTCACGTGCATGGAGGAGAAAGTCGTTGCTTTGTGAAGAAGTGTTATTGATATGATTTAATAAATAAGTGTGTAAATTAACTAAAATGTATGTGAGGACATATATTGCATGTTGTCACAAATATAAAATGTTAGGCCTAGTTACGTCGCTATTACGATTTAACTATTTTTTCATAGAAGCGGCCCGGATGCACACGTATTCGTATAAGCTTTGCTTATAAGCAAAGTAATAACTTACGCAACCATTTTCAACGTTACCATTGTAAAATTAAAATGTTAGAATGGCTAAATCAATACAGGCTCATAAACAAGGTTGGAGAGGGTATGCTCATGTTCAAAACTACTTCCCAAACTTGTCGAACCGAATAATAACTTGTGATCCCGAGTTTGTTTATGAGTAATTTGGTCGAGTTACGGTGTTATACGCTGAAAATGCACAGTAGTTAAAGAAGTGCAGTAGTCAAAGAAGTGTAGTAGTTAAAGAAGTGCATAAGTAGTTAAAGAAGTAGTTTATTTACATGAGTGTATTATTAATTTTTGTTTCCACAGCAAACAAAAATTCGATACATAAAAAAATGAAAGGTGAAAAATTCTTAGGTGAAGAATGTAGTTCCAAGTGGATTGGGACGTAATTATAAATAGTGAAGTGAATGATGATAAATTAATGTAACAAACGCAAGGTAATATTTTATATTTTTTAATTCAGTTTACATTGTCTTACGATTTACTACTGTATTATTGGACAGAGGGTTAAAACGTAGCAAAGTATAAATAATGCTCAACTGATATAGTCTAGATTAAGTTTGGTGCAGTTAATGCTCTTTAGTGCAGTTATTAATGCACCTTAGTGAAAATTATCTAAACTACAGCTTATTATTCACTTCCGCATTTTAATATCTGTGACAAAAATCATAGTTATTTTATAAAAAACGCTATTTACTGTACGTTTACCAATTGATTTTGACTGCCTAATTTTTACAGGTATTTTGAAGTGTTCAAATAATTTACAAACTATATCGTGATGCAGGAGGAATTTAAAACCTATGCCATTTACTATTTATTTACTTTTCATATTCAAGATAATTTAATATGTATACAAAACAGCCGCGACCGACCCGCCGACTCTTGGCAAGAATCTATTTTCACACACAATGAAGTCGACAACAAAGCGCTGATAGAATAACTTTTCTCCGCCAAAGAAATCATTCTCCCCACGGTAAAGATCGAGATGTTACATGTTCAATCTACAGTTCAAATATTCAATGTTCCCTTTTAGCGGTACAAAGGCAGTCGAGTTTATACACGTATATCAACCGGAAGGTGAACAGCCTCTCGCGGCGCGGCTCTTATCAGTGCTATCAGTATCGAACGCCGTATCAGCTGATATCGCGGCATTGTTGTCTTTGTCACCTGTTTAATGACGTGCCTTTGTCACCGTGGACGGATAACCATACGCTCCCTTATTTGAATTCATATCCTTCAGCACTTACGGGGTTTTTAAAGGTGAGATCGAATGAAAGGTGAACCTTGTTAATATTAATATATTACTTCTTGATTAGCGTGTTACGTGTTGTTGAATTCACTGGATGTAAATAAAAAAGTCTTACAACGTTTAAAATATATTTACACTTATACTGTATTCACATACAAGATGGTAAATATACAAAAATGGTGGAAAATGGCGATCGATTTCGGTTGGTCACACCAACCATCATCAGGCGCAATGAGAGACTGGCAGATCCATCATGGCTTCCGTCCTTTTATTTTTTTTTTTATTGTCATAAACTTTAAGAAGCATGGACAAACGTTACTTTTTAACGTAACGTTACGTACTTTTTATCCTAATGGCTGCCGGAAGTTCCGTCAAAACAGGTTTTCGAACTTTGACTCTGGTAGTACGTTCAAAACCTGTTTTCGACGGAACTTCCGGCAGCCATTAGGATAAAAGGACGGACGCCATGATGGATCTGCCAGTCTCTCATTGGGCCTGATGATGGTTGGTGTGACCAACCGAAATCGATCGCCATTTTCTACCATTTTTGTATATTTACCATCTTGTTTGTAAATACAGTATAAGTGTAAATATATTTTTAAGTGTTGTAAGATGTTTTTTTATTTATTATTTTAAAGATGTTTTTTATTTAAATCCAATATTAATATCTGATTCAGTGTTCGTGTATTAGGTGTTCGAAGTATTAAGAAAGCTTAAGACATGTTAACATATATGTTCTCACTTCTGCAATTTGAACCGACAAATTACAATATTCATAGCAGATGGTATTTCTGTATTTTGGTGTTTATATCCTTTTAAACATTTCAATTCAGAACGTAGTCCGAGGGCATTTTATGGGAGTGAAGAGGGTTATATGTTGTACCGGTTCAGAATTTACCTTTGTGCAAAATTTCAGACCGGAAGTTCAGTAGATTTTGCGTTCATCTCTTACATCCAACTAATACCAAACAAATAGACAAACAGAACCCATATCTTCTTATACTATCACAGATTCCAGGCAGACGATTCTTCAAGTTGAACAGCAAATTTAAGTGAAGAGCGAAATCACTCTTCGGTGTACACTGGTACACCGAACCGCAGGAAATCACGTCACGGGTTGTCAGATGCCTTGGAATCGCTCAGCTCGGTCGCTGGGATAATTCCAGGGGTCGAGGATCGAAATCACAGTAGTTATCAGATATTCGGATATGAGAGCTCAATTATATTCAACCTAGATGACATTCAACTTAGGACAGACTAAATCTGGGAACACCTTCTAAGTGAAATGCCCTCTGCTGTTTTCCCTAGCTCTGTGAGATGTTCAGAGTTAACACTAGTTACCCATAGTTAATGTTTACCCTAATCAAGAAACCACATTAAACTATTTCACTAGTGACCAATAGTTACAGAAGCAGGACAAACCTTACGCTTCTTCTGTAGCACAGCAGGTTTTGACAAGACTAAGCCTGTTGCAACAGCAGGAAAATCTAGGAATTAAACCCGTAAAATCACCAATTACTCCAACTTGGTTACACAGAATTTGGAAAATAGCCTATCCCAAAAGGAAAACTAAATTATAATCGGCACCAAGATAATTAATTTAACTAGTCTTAATTACAGCCAAGAGACGAGCAGGATAGGTCTCGGAACCCTATCCTGCGACACGATCAACTTTCAGAAAAGTTTACAGATCGTCTTATTAACCTAAATTCAGGAATGACGCTGACGTACCTTTAATACAAAATGTATTGGAAGACGTCGAATGCTACGGCACTTAGCGTAGTGTCCCGGGGAAGAATTCGCACAAGAACAGAACTCGAATTACGGACCGGTCACTTCCGAAGCGCTGCCACAAGTGTCGCTCGAAGGGTTATCAGCACACCATGTGCTCACCCCTTCCGGTGATGACTCACCAGCCTTTTTTGCAGTTGATAAAGCGGCTGGTTACAAGCTAAAAAAAACTATATCCGGGGCCACTGTTTTTCGGTCTCTGCCAGAAAAACAGCTTATTGGCGCGCTCGGCGAAAAGAAGAAGCAGCGCAGGCTCTGTCACCTGTCACCGTCTGCTCAACTCACAGAGTCGTGACGACGTCTTTTAGGTTATGTTGTTCACAACAACAACAACCGTAGTTCCGTTCGCAAATATTACGTTTCCCAAGGAAAAGATCTAATTACGTGTCCAACTAAGTGTTTATATTAGATTATAGTCGCCGTTATACGCCTCAACACTTTGCTTTCCACATCAAAACCGGCGATCGGAGTTGGCAGTCATGGGACCGACTAGGTTAGCCTTCCGATGGTGATAATTAGGGTTATAACCATCCACCCCAACACCGTGAGTAACTTAACCACTCAAAGGGTTTAAGTTAGGGAAATAGCAGTGTTTATACTGATTGCCAACACTCCCTCCATAGGCTGGACATAGGCTAGGTAGGCCTAGGCCTACTGGTCCCATGACTAGGCCTAATGAGCCAATTCTTACCCCTGTGCAAATTAGGCTCATTACACTGTTGTTATTTGCAGATATTACTTGCGGAGACTTGCAGGAATCCTTGCGGTCAGCAACTTTGAAAGATTATCATCCGTAAAAACAAGCCGATCCAGACAAATATTCTTGCTCTCCTGATTCAGTTTCACAACTTTACGTTTACAAGGATAGGTCTATTGCTAGATGCGAGCTGCGGCGGGCGCGGCTCTTATCTGCGTTATCAGTATCGAGCGCCACATCAGCTGTATCGCGGTATTGTTGTCTCTGTCACCTGTTCAATAACGACCCCTTTGTCGCCCCATCGCGGTTACATGTCTACGGGCCCTCAACTCTATGCATGGATGACGTAATCTAGCGTTAAGAGGTAGCAAATTAATTGTTCTAACACAAACTGTGGGAGCTGTATGAGAGTTGGCAGTCACTAACAAAATTGAAATAATACAATAAAGGTAAATTAAATTGTAGGCCAGCAGTATACAACCCTATAATAAATGCATGAACTAATATGGAAAAAACATTATAGTTGAAAGAGGAAAGCACTGCGAAGTAGTATAAATGAGACGTTTGTACCGCCCTCGCCTCAAAGACAAAAGGTAATTATTTTTCGTTGCATCCTTAATAGTATAGCAGTGAAATACTTTTATTTAGAGCACATTTTACAGATTAGCAAAAATCTAGCTGTTTTCAAAACAAATGCGATCCGAAATAACCGTTAAATAATTAGATAAATTTATTTTGCTTTCTATTAAAAATAACATACCATAAGAACACTAATATTTTTCTCGGCGGCGATAATAATTCGAGTGTGTGCATTTGTGCATACTCGAAAATTATCAATCTGTGTCAACGTAAACGACACTTGAATAAATTTTAAAAATATATATTTTAAGAAACATGTAAAATTTGGTAACAAAGCTGAAACAGACAAACAGTGTTAATTAAAAAGGAGTTACAACCCAATATCATAATCAGACATATTTCAGTATGAGAATTTAAATTTTACAACGAATACGTAAACTGGATCCAGAAGACATGCATTTAGCGGACGCCTGGAGCACGGAAGACTGGACGTATTGTCTCGGCCATTCAATATGGTAATGACGGCCATTCGGTATCGCATTGTACCGGGCCCTCCGCGGACGTCGTTGTGTGATGGCCTCACTGCGTGATGTAAGGATGGGTCGATCGTTACGTGACGCATACTTGTATAGGGCTTAACGCATTTTATTGAGTCATGAAATATTAGAAAACCTTCATCAATAAACTTTAGATGTTTCTTAGCCTTAGGAAGATTAATAAAATTTTCTTTCTATGGTAACATATCATTAATAATTATTGATTATTTTCTTGTGAATAATATGTAAGTTTATTAACAATGATTTGATGTAATTGTTTTTATGAGAAGTAAGAAAAAGTGGTCTGAACAATTTATTTTTAAGTATTACTACATGCAACTAGGAGCATAACAATACCTCCTTTGATCTAGCAGTCGGAAATTACTAATAATAAAATACAGAATTGTACATTTTTACGTCTATATAAAATTAGTTCTAATTTTAAAAAAAAAAACATAAATACATTAGTCATTACAAAATGATCGTTTGAATAAATAACGTTTAACGTTATTTAGTTAAGAAATAACGTCTTTCAACGTTTAATTTATAGTTAAGAAATAATTTAGTTTAATTATTTCTTAACATGATGATCACACGAAAGGTAATTAATCCCCAATTCAGTGCATTTGCCATAATATTCCCGGCACAACAGACATGCTCAGGAGCTGGGTAGGCAAAATAGCTACACACGGGCCGTGCGGATATTGCATATGGCGAGAGTGTGACGGCGCGCTTGAAGTTACGTGTACAAATCGAGACTCTTTAGTCAAGAAGTATTTCTTCGATTTACTACACTTACATATTTTACTATTTTACGTAATTTCTTTCTACTTTTTCGTTATGAACCATAGACATACCTGTGGTTTTTATAATGTCAAATCCCCTTCTTCTTCGCCTATAAACAATTGAAAGAAATTGTAATTCCTTTCTAATAACCACTGTTTAATGCTTAGTTAGGTTAGGTTAGGTTAGTTTAGGAAAGAAATTGTAATTCCTTTCTAATAACCACTGTTTAATGCTTTACAAATCCCTACTTCTTAACGATTCATTTGTTATTTTAAAATAAAATGTTGCATATCGTACATAACTGTAAATCTGCAAGTAGACAGGTTACTAGTCAACATTTTGCAAACACAATACAGACGTAAAATTGTTTTCAAATTTAAGAAATTGCATTATTTCTTATTTTGAATATTTAGAGAGGAACCGAAATAGTCTACCTGGCTTTTCTTCTATGGAAAATACATATTGATATAATTACTTCAGTTTTATTTTTATTCAATCATATCTTTGGATTGTTTGTAGCAACTTTACGAATTAATACAAATATGAAAAATACCTAAATTAACGCAACGCTTCAGTCGAAACTTTAAGTCGATGTCCCTTTTCTAGTTCTAGCATACGAGAACTACCAAAACACATAGCCAGGGGGTTTCACACGTCACAAACCTAAAATAAATCCACTCTAATTGTGAATTGAAAAGAACACTCCAATTACTTTTACCCCAACCTTATTAAAATCCACTACCCATTAGATAACAGAAACCGCAGAGGAGTAAAATGGATAAAGGCTAGTTGAGTGGTAGTCTCCTGTTATCTACAATGGCCAGGGAACGCAATGAATAGATTACACAAGATAAGGGCCAGACATGTGCAGGACTAACGAAGCTTTGACCTCCCTTCACCCTATGTGGTTTTTGACACATGGTCTGATAGAATAGGACAGCCTAACTTGTTCTCAAAGAGTTAAGTCTGGTTTGCTGGTTTGCTTGATGTGGAAGAATGTTCTTATTTTATTGTACCCTATCTGAGCTGAAATGTGCAGATGCGAAAGCGTAGGTTTTGTAAAAATTATCAGCTTTGAATATGATTTTAATTAAATTTTTTAATGGTAAAATAATTGGCATTTGTAACCGTGAAAATATTTATATTCTATCCTACAGTTAAATATCAGTGAAAATTTTAGTGTGATAAAGTGTGCAACGTTTAGTATTTTAGTTAGAAATGTCCCATTTGTGTGTAAATAGATTTTCACTAGAATAAAAATAATTTAAAAAACTCTTTCTTACATTACGTTCGATAGGTTTTCGACAGCATGGAAAACAATGTTTTAGACCGATGTTCTTTCTAAAAGTTTATCCGGCCGAGGTAACTGAAAGTCGGGAAAACTTAGTCAATAAATTTCACCAGAGAAAAAGTTATTTTGTGCCAAGAAAATCAATGGATGGGGGGAGGGAAAGTAGTCTTTTGATTACTACAAATTTTAAAATGTGATATAAAATAAGTAATTGTATTTTACAAACCAACCATCTATTCACACCCAAATGAAAACGTTCGGCAACAAAACAGAATAACGCCGATCGATAAAGATTTGCTTCTTTCAACCTCGAGTCCGTTCTAATATTCAGAGCGGACTTTCAATAGTAAAATTTCTTTTCATAAACAATACCGCCGCGATCGCCGTCTTCCATTCACGGATCCAAAATAACTAGACCGTTCTTCTTTATAGCAATTACCTCCTAATTGTTGCTTCCCGCGTTTTATTTCCGACAAAGCCTCAAAGCCCGGTTATTAAAGAGCCCATTGTTGCAAAGCCCCATTGTTGACGAATCCTCATTGTTAACCCGCGCCACGACAGATTCTATTGTTTATCACACATTGTAACACCCCAACTTTAACAATGCTGGGACAAAGCGAAAGGCACCTTTCAAGATTACCCGGTCGATAGAGATTCATCGCGATAAAGACGTTCGGTTGTTCGGTATAGAGTTGGAAATGTTCTGTCGAGGCGGGTTGGTGAGGTTATGTGTTGAGTCATCGCTATCGATCAGACGATCGCTTCATTGCGATTGAGATGTACGGTTTTTCGGTTCACTTGAAAGTTTTAAACAGACATAAAAGGGTTATAGTATTACGTTACCCTTCAAGAATCATCCGATTGATATGTCGGTTACACGATTGATTGATTGCGTTGCAGTTGGAGTACGGTCGATTGACTGCCTACGGAGTCGACAATGCTGTGGTTACTTGTTACTTATAGATCAATAAGTGCGGTTAAAATATTGATGGCATAATTGATTTGTAGCGATATAGGCTAGATGATATACGATAATCTAATATGGAACCAAAAACGATCTGGCAGGACAGGTTTGAACGTCAGATTTCCTATTCGATCGTTCGTGATTGATATAAATACAGTGTTATCGCGTAATCGTTTGATGCGATTTCATAATAAAGTGGTCGAACTTTGGTTAGGTGCACAAGCATAACAATTAAGTCGTAACCTTTCAGGAAAAGCTATTCGAAGGCACGCTTAAATTACAACGCTTAGAACGAAACGCTTAAATTACAATTATAGACGTAATTTTCTTCCCCCATCTTTAAACTCTTAGCTTAGGCCTACCCCTAAACGGCACAATTATTTCTTAATATTATATTAAAGGAAACCTTTATTAATAACATAACCATATAAGTAAAATAGACCTTTTCACCCTAAAAATCATAACTAATACTGTAAATGAAAAACGCGAGGAATATCGTCTAAAGGAACTAAGATACTATTTCAAAATCTTGTTCAACAAAATATTGATCCTTAATATTCATTGTACCGTTTTTTTAATAAAAATTTGTTTTAACCCTCCCCTATATTTTTTTATCACTACCGTTGCATTAAAGATCCACTAAATAATCTAATCTCGCGCCTCCCAGACGCGACGAGCTCGCGACAATGCCGACTGGCAGAAGTGGCAAGAGTGGCAAATCCAACAAAACCTCTGATTTGAATGAGAAGTGACGGGGGCTTCAATGAGGCCAAATTGTGCCGACAATGTGTCTTTGACACGGCCCGGCTGTGAATGGCGTTAATTTGACAACTCCTGCCGCTGCCGCTGAAAGAACTCAAGATAGCGAGCGAAGAGCGGCGGAGGAAATGGCGTTTGAATGTTTATTCCGTATGAAATTGTTCACAATCTAATTTTATTTTATGATAGTTTGTGAGTTTGTTTGTTACTCCATACTCCGTAGCAGCAAACCTGCATACTCATCCCCCGTGTTATTATTATGGAGCTTACCAAAATATGTCAAATCTCGCTATGTTGGATTGAAATATGTCGTTTTGCATTTGAAATTCGCCGAGTATGCAGGTCTGCTGCAACGGGGGTGTTTATAGTTAGCGTTGTTTTCCATTTGTTGTTTGGGTGTTAAAACAAAATCAAAATCTTTAAATCGGATAGCTTTAAAGCAGGGATTTAACAGCTGCAATACTTTTTTTAAAGTTAGGCCTAAGTTCCAATAAAGTTGAACCAAGCAAAAAAAATTTTAAAAACTCAAGAATGCAGTAGCAGTATAAGCCTGGAGTCTTATCAATGCATGCTCAGCGTCCATTGTCCGGCGTCTTGAGTCGTATTCAATACACAGCTGAGTTATAGCCACTATTGTACACTGCACTAAGGACATGAGACAACCTTTGTGTGGGCTAAGATGCAACTACGTCACTGTACAACAATGTATTGTGTGTCCTAACGTGGTATTCGGGCCTCGTGAAAAAACTATATAACAGTGTTCAAAAATGCAATCGGCATTTCAAAAAATAGTATTTTTACGTCACAAAGTAAGAAAATTCCCCAATTCAACATCCAAAATATAATTTTGAACAGAATTTTGTTACAAATTTCCGGACGCGGAAAAATAGATCATTTATAAAAACATTGTGTGATGAACTGTTTATCGTATAACTTCTAAATTAATATTTTTATCCTGAATCGAGGGACTATAAGCACACTGAGGGGAGGGTAATCTAAGCTCAAAGAAGACCTGGATATGAAATAAACTATTTTCATCGTGAATCATTAACCCAGATGAATAGATATTTTTATTATTTTATGGAGTAATAAAAGCATCTATCATCTATCATTCGCCCTAATCATCACTCCCCTTCCGACCACTGTAATTGTTTGTGTTAGTACTGTAACTGAGTAACAGCCAAGTTTCTTTTATCATACTAAAAACCCATGATTTTTCAGGACTCTTTTTCCGCCTTGGCCAGGTTTAGTGGGATGTTCACTCAACGTTTATTCCCTTCCTCCAGCGAACGGGATCAATTATCATATCACGAAATTCTTTTTTATTTTTATTTGTGATAGCAAATGTACAGAATAATCTCAACAATAGTTCAAAGTGGGCGAAACCAGCCACACGCGCTCACCGCCTCGTTCACTCCACACCCCCTCAAAAATGAAACACCACCTCTTCACCCACAACAATAACAAATTTCCAAATCGCTCCACAACCATGCCTGATGATGGTAAGGTGAAGGAGGGGATTAAGAGGCTGATAGATTAACATGTTGTGCTGCAGGGTAGTGTAAGACGATTCGAATTACCCGTGGCGTCCGCAGGCAACAATGCAGCTAAGACTGTGGCAAGAGACAATACCGGCAATTATCACACAGATTTGGTTTATTTAGACGTTGGATCAAGTGACGAGCGGGGTTGAAAGTGTGAGAAATGATAAAGTAGTCGGAAATGGTGTGAAATTATGAAGTTGTCTGTAAACTGTTATGTCGTAAAAGTATAGTCCGTGCCAGATTGAAAAAGAGAGTGTCCGACCGGTCCAGGTAAGCCCGGACAGCCCTAATCCACTGTTGTCACAACACCTCAACACCTATTGTTGTGGGGCCGGCCGGCGAGTTATTTCTTGAGTTATTCCTGGTATGAGGAATTTCTAAGCGACCCGCAGTCAATGACTCAGGCGTGGGGGCTGCCCGCCCCCGTCGCCGGTTGGCCTCACAACAATAGGTGTTGTGACAACAGTGGATTAGGGCTGTCCGGGCCTACCTGGACCGGTCGGACACTCTCTTTTTCAATCTGGCACGGTCTATACTACATGGATCGAGTTAGCCTAGTACTCAGTGAAGGCTAGTGAAGGCTCAGTGAAGGACAAAATACTAAGGGGATTCGTTTTCCTACAAAAGGGAATTCATCCCTGAGGGATGTTTGACGACTACCAGGGGAAAATTAAATCGAAAGAATCCATTTTTTTGTTTGGATGGATTGCATCAGGGAATTTATTGGCTATTGGATCGGAGTATTTCACAATACAACAGGTTCTTAGAGAAGTTTGCGAAAATCTCCTGAGCCCGCGCAATCACCAGAGTCGAGCCTCGCAACCTCCGGACCCTCTCATCAGCTGTATCACCTCTTCACTTACAACATCAAATTCCCAAATCGCTTCGACGGCGGTAAGAAAGCGAAACAATGAGTGATGCCAGTAGGAGGGGAAGGGGGGTGGAGGGAGGGGTAGAGGAGGAGTAGGGGTGCAGGGCTGTAGGGGAGGAAGCAGTTATTACTCGGAACAATACGCGGGAGCAGCAGGAGAGTCGAGGACGATTCGAATGACCCGTGGCGGCCGCGCCCTACAATGCAGCTAAGACAATGGCGAGTGACGACTCCCGGACAATGCCGGCCATTATCCCGCAGATATTGTTTATTTGGGCGTTTTAGCAAGTGCAGCACGGGGTGGAAAGGGTGAGAAAAAAGTTGCCGGTGGACGAAAACTTTTGAATACATAAAAAAATCTTTATTGGTCGAGTGCACTAGAAACTCAATGAATAGTATTTTAGTATTTTCATAAAAAACTATCAAAGTATTGCTTAAACTGCAGGGAGATCAATAAATGGGTGTGCAATTCCCATGTAAAACAAACAGTTAAGCCTAATTTTACCAATATAGGTCCGAATTGATTTATGACTGTTAAATTTAAGTAGTACATAGTGTTACTTTAACAATCGTAACTATCTTATAGCCTAGGCCTTTTTAGTCTTCTTAGAGGCAGTTCTGTGATCTGATAAGTAGGCCTATCAGCTGGCTTAGGGATTAGCCAATACAGAAATGGTAGGCCTAGCCTACAAACATATGACAAGAAAACTGGTAAATATGTGTTAATGTTAATGTTAAAAACAAATACCTGTGAAGACATCCACATAAGTTACCGAGTCCGGTTGGTCCGGTTAAGTCCGGTTAGTTTGAGTTAGAAACTCAATAGACCCACAGAAAACTGGTTAGTAGTTTTGTTATCACATTCATGGTTAGTACATACACCTGCTGTTACTGAAACAGGATATTTGGGATGAATTAAATAATATTTATTTGCTCTGAACTGTTATATTGAAAAAAGAAAGTCTGAACTGAGAATTTTTGATTGATTAGATTTCCACATAACTTTCTCCTTTTCACAATTTTGTCAATGTCATGTCATGTCATGTAGTTGAAGTTTCAATAACTTTGTAGTTGTAGGGTTACCATAACCTAGACAGAAAGACAAATATCCCACCATCAGGGGCTGCTCTTCATATACATAATAATTAAAATTGTGGTTGTTAACTCTTTCCAGAACATTGTATGTTTTTTATGGTTTAATGCCCAGACTGTGCCATGCATGGAGTACAAACTTGGAATATTTATTATTATATGTATTAATTTTTTTCTAGTTAATAGGTCCCTGTTGATAAGTCAATTTTTGACTTACAGGGCCATAATTGTAACAATTTTTTTGAGAATAAATGAATTGAATTGAACCGACGATAAACAGTCTTATCAAGAAAAGAACCCTCCGCTTTTTCCAGGCGTGTCGTTTTGTCTGGAAAGCAAACATACGTGTCTTTTATGGGAGGGGACCTAACAGTTTTCTGGAGTAAAGAAATCTGCACTTGTACTTTTGAAGGCAGATCGACCTACGTCTTGCGAGTGCGATCCGAATTGAGGAAGCGGCCTTCTAACTGTTAGTTGTAGTTGTTTATCATTATCATATAGCTAGTCAATGCTATTACCAATGATTCAAGTTTTTTTCCAACGCACTGATACATGATTTAATTTAATTTAGTTTTTTGCTTGCAAAAATGACCTGTTGGTGATTTGAAACACTATCAAGCAACATTATCATATTACTCTTGTGGTTTCTCTAAGCTTTCGCCTTTGCATCAACAGCCTTGTCTTATAAACATTTTTCAAGAGAACTTACACAAAAAAATATAGCAAACATTATTTTTGTGACTGCAAATACGCTGGGTCGTATGTAACTGATTTATTATTAATATTGATGGTTTTGTGTCACGCATTTGTAACGCCATGACGCTGTATGACGTGTAACGCTAGTTGACGCCTGTGTGACGCTGTATGACGTTGTGTGACACTGTATAACGTTGTGTTACGCTAAGTGACGCTTGTGTGACGCTATATGATGTTCTATGACGTTGTATGACTTTGTGTAACGCTAGGTGACGCTTGTGTGACGCCACAACGACGCCCGTCTTATCAGCGTCGGCGTCGGCGTCTTTGTTAGCGCCCATTGTCCATTCGCCGCAAGTTGGGTCCGGATTCAATACGGAACGTCTTGAGTTATGGGCGGCCATTGTATTGTGTACCTACAATGCTTTGCATCCAGTCGCTTTGTCCGGTGCGAGTTGACGCGAATAAAGGGATGTGTCATAATGGACAGCCGGCACAATGGTGGAGGAAAACTATTTCCACCTTTTGTATGTTGGAAAATACTTGATCTCAGATGTGGGATGTGGTAGGTGAATCAAGAATAAAGAATGAATCATGTATTCCAATTAGGCAGACAGAATGCATTTGGTGGCTCGCGCATTATATCTCCGGCTATGACAGAGTCAGCTAGTTACAAGGCGCGGGGGAGTGAGGGGGTACTTTTCTGAAAACATTGTTCTTCAGCCCCTCTGTTTGTCGAACGTTGTGTTTGCCTATATCATATGATGAAAATATCATAAGATACGGTTAATAGCGAAGTAGCCATAGCCGGAGATATAATGGGCGGACTATATGTTAGGGGTAAAATGTGTCATAGCTAAATACGGGCTCTGAAATGTGTTATTTTGTCAGTTAAATTTAGGGATAAAATTCATCATAGCTAAATACGGGCACTAAAATGTGTTATTTTGTTAGTTAAATTTAAATATGTGCAATTGGCTGAGCAGTAGGGGTGTACGAGTACTTGAGAATCAAGATTGATTTTTTCGAGCCGAGTATACACTACTCGAGTTGACTCGACTTCAATACTCGAAAATTCAACTCGAAAAGTTATTTAGCGACCCCCGCCGTCTACCCAAAATCGGTACCTGGGAAAATATTCGATAATTTTTCACAATGTCAATCCAATTTCAATGAATATAACTAAAACCTCGTTTGTAATTCATGATAAGTGAATTCTTTTGAGTTATTAACGATCCATTAATTTTTATATCACTATATTTCCAATGTTTGAGGTTATTTATTGCTCCTTTTCTTTAAAATTTTTTTTTTATGTTTTAGAAACCATACCAAATAAATAACAAACTCAGTTTTTTGTTGACAATTGAATGAATAGAAATATCCCTGCGAAAGTAACTCAAACGAGATTAATATTTTAATCATAAATTGAGTCTGGTATAGAAGTGCTGTGTTTCCATTTAATTTCAAAACCCAGATAAGCCTAAAGACAAGTTAGGCTTAAAAAATCAAAAATTATTGTGAGAGTCAGTAAAAAGATTTCTTTATTTTTTTGTATCATTTATCTGTATATCTTCTCTTAGTTCAGTAACTCTATTACAGTTTAATTACCTTAAAATTATAATTTGTATTTGATTAATAATAATAATTTTTGACATGAAGATTATGTAGGAACACGGTGACTATTATCTTATAATATTAAAAAAAAAGACTCAAAAAAGCTAGAAACTTGCGGGTATTTTTCAAAACTCGACTCGACTTCAAACATCGCTACACGCACACCCCTACTGATCAGGTAATGAATTCTAGTAGTGGACCTTGTCTAAACGAATGTTTAAAAATAAACTTTTTACTGGTTACTGTTTTACTTTTTAGTATAGTAGTTATGGTGTATTCACTCAGCAATTCTGACACTATTACTCGTTCACTGATTTATAGAAACATCGATCTTTATATAGGCAAGCTTGAAATTTGTGGTCCTTTTTCCTCAGCTTGTGAGTGTAGTGGGAAAAATCTAAGCAAGCCGTTATAAAAAAAGCACTTTCTGCAGGTGTACAGAATTCAATTAAATTATATATTGGTCTTAGAGACATGAAGGAAATCTGATTTGGTACTCGAAACTATTTACATTTATTGTTATGGTTTGCCTGAACCTTTGTTCCTAAACCATTGATATATGTGTCTAATTGTTGTTTGAAATTTTATGATGTCCAAACTATGAAAGATGCGTTTTTATATCTTCTATGGCTTCGCCACTGAACCGTTTAAAAAGGACCCATGTATTCAAAAGGAAGTTTGAACATACTTTTAGCTGATTTGTTTAAAATAAAATTAGATTGTCGTAAAATATTAGCTGAATAGTTTTTTAGGTTAACCATATAATTCAGCAAGAGTAATTTTTTAATTAATTCTCATGTTGAAGAAAGATTACATACCCAGTGAAAGCCAGGACTACCAGCTAATATCTACAGAAACATTTCTAAATTTCGGGTAAAACTTAACAAATAACTTTTATAACTCTAGGTGTTTTAAATTTCAATCTCCCTCAGTACCGTAACTGATGCTCGGAAAGCAACTCAACCTTATCCTAGCCTCAATCAACACCCATTTCCACCATCCCAATAAAACAATTAAAACAAATAAATACAACAACAAATCTACAACTCACCGTAACTAATAAAGAGATTATGTAAGTGATTCTTGCGGTGTAGGTCGGAATGCTGAAAGTCATGAATACACGTTAAAAGTCGTTGTAACAACAATAGCCTAAACAATAGCGTCTGTGACGGAAGAGGGTAACAATGGCAACTACCACAAGAACCATACACTGACATAGTTTCAATTGTTTACACATTAGGGAGTTTTCAATGTGATATGCATTCATAAAAACAAAATACATAAGAAATAGATAAAAAGTAATAACAACGTTTGAAAAAGATGGAATGCAAAACTTAATGGACATTAGGCTTAATAGGTTGTGATTGTTCAACCAATTCACCTTTAACATTTGAAAATATAATAGTGCCTACGAAAAAATATATTATAAATAAATATAAAACTGGATTTTATAATTGCATTACCTAGAGTATATATGAAAAGGCTAAACTTTATATGCGCACCAACTTCATCGCCTCACCTCTTATCATTCATATTTATTACAAAAGCTGACTAAGAATCAGAATAATCGACTTCAACGAATATCACCTTAAATCATGCATTTACCTTGATTCACCCCTCAAACCCCTTGATTATCAACCAAGAAACATCTGTGGCCGAGAAAAAGTGTGGTACAAGTCCAACGGCGGCAGAGAGGCCGAACTTGTTAAATTTTGTGTAACAATATATGGAAAACAATGGCGTCTGTCAAGGAAGAGGGTAACAATGCACAATGGTGATTCCTGACAGTGACACCAATAAGGTACTTTGGTATTATACGGCGGCCACCCTCATACAGCGCGCTGCGGCAGTTATGTTAAGTTAGGTTATCATAAATATGTTAGTAGGACTTTCCTCATTTCGTTACGAATCGAACGACACCAAATGAGTCATACTTTTGCCCGCCAAAACCCGTTGACAAGTGATGCGCGCGCTCCGGTCAACGACGAGACCTGTGACTACTTGTAGGGGATTTGGCGAGCGCAAGTATGACTCATCTGGTATCGTTTGATTCGTAACATAACGAGGGAAGTCCTACTAACATATTGTGACAACCTAACATAACATAACCGCCGCAGCGCGCTGTGTAAGGGTGGCGATCAGATGTTGACGATAGCGGCGGTGTCGACGTGAACACTCAATCCTCGCTGACATCGCTGCCTTCTGGGAGGCAGAACACAAGTACCGTTAATCATAATTGAGTCAAATTTGGATAGAAAGTCGATTAAAGTACGTTCTTCCCGATTACGTAGTTATATTTGGTGTCCAGCAGAAGAATCTCTCTAAAAACAGTGGCCTCCGTATAATACCAAATTACCTACAATAACGCCTTAGAATGTCCTTTATTGTGAGGCCCTGCACGAGTATCGTGGAAGTAATTGCATTAATTGGATCGAATTGTAGCACGGGCGAAGGCAAATCATTATACTGGATGAGTTTTAAATACGTTCCACGTTCCACCCGTACTATTTTCTAAATAATCTCAAAACATGATTGGGTAGTTTGCCCCCCCTGCCGCAGGGGAGCTGTCTTGGGCCCATTCTGTTCACCCTATACACTGCAGATCTCCAAAGCTGTGTAAGTCACTGTAATATGCACTCATATGCAGATGACTGTCAACTGCACTTCTCGTATGAGATTGGATCAGCTAACCGAGTTTTTGAGAGTGTAAACTCAGACCTGGTGAGAGTAAGTGAGTGGTCACGTAAGCATGGACTCAAGTTGAACGCTGATAAATGCATGATCATACATATTGCTCCGCCCAATGTTTTACAAACAATCGCAAATGTTGACTTGCACGTTAAAATTGAGGACAAAGCGTTAATGGTGAGTGATTCAGTCAAGACATTGGGCGTAGTACTTGACAGTGGCCTCACATTCTCAGATCACATCACCCATGTCTCCCAGGTGGCTTTGGGAAGGCTGCGAGGTCTGTACAGATATAAAGACATCCTGCCAGAGGCAGCTAAGCTGCAACTGGTACAGTCACTGGTTTTGTCGGTGCCTTACTACTGTTTTCCTGCATATGGCAACAGTATAACCGGGGAAGAAATGTCCCGGATCCAGAAGCTGCAGAACACTGCTTTGCGCTTCGTTTGCGGTATTCGCAAGCGAGAGCGTATTACTCCATTTCGGGAGGCAGTAGGGCTTTTGCAAATGGAGGCCGTATGCAGGATGCAGACTTGCAACCTCATCCACCGGCTCATGGTTCATCAGGAACCTCATTGCCTGGTGGAAAGACTTGTTGCTCGAGGGGAGGTGGCTCTGCGTAGCACTCGGCAGGACGCCTTGCTACATTTTCCAAGGGTGCATCTGGAGGTGGGTAGGAGAGGGTTTTCCTACTTTGGCCCCAAGCTCTACAATGAGCTCCCCTTTGCCTTAAAAACGGCCTGGGTTTTAAGGCAAAAATAAAGAATATTTTTAATGGACAATGTAACTGTAAATATGACTTGTAAATATAGATGTATGCCTCTTTGCTAATTTAGTTTTTATTTTGTATTTTAATTTAGATATAGTGGCCTGAGTTACTTTGTAAAGCAGTATTGTACTGAAAGACGCTCGGAAATAAAAGGCATTTTTATTTATTTATTTATTATTATTATTTAGTTAAATTACCTATCTCAATCTTGTTTCCAGCAATATATTAAATTGGATAATAAATTTGTTCAATGCAAATTGTTATATTTGACCATTATTTCAAAGACAGATACTCTTTTAATATTTAAGCTAAGTTGACACTAGCATGTAGCAGTAACGTCACCCTAACACAAATTACATTGTTGTTAGGCCCATAAAGGTTCACCAACACCACCGATGTGTTAACACTTCGAGTGTTACAATATGCAATTTATTATTGTACTCGATACAATCTTGAGTGACGACACTAAGATTTGTTTCTACAAATATTTGAGCCACAAGTCAAGATTTCAATGAAGTGGTCAAGCCTAACCACTGATCGATGAAGTGTTGTAACACTTGAAGAGTTAACACAAAGGAGGTGTTGGTAAACCTGTATTGGCTTAACAACAATGTAATTAGTGTGTTCAAGTGACGTCACTGCTACATGCTAGTGTAAACTAGGCTACATTCAGTCTCAAAAATATTACAACTTTTTACAACAAAATTACTATAAGATTTTATCACGATACATTGTAGATACCCCCGTTGCAGCAGACCTGCATACTCAGCGAATTTCAAATGTAAAACAATATCTTCATCCAACATAGCGAGATATGACATGTTCTTGTAATCTCCATAAGAATAACATGGGGAATGAGTATGCAGGTTTGTTACTACAGTCATGTTAAAAACTGGGTGGTTTTATTTCAATATTTAGTAGATCTTATGTAGAAGAAGCCATATACCAAGTTTTATCAAGATATGTTTAGAAATAACGAAGATATGGAATTTTCTTATTGCCCATAAGGATAACATGGGGAATGAGTATGCAGGTTTGCTGCCAAAAAAATTGACATTTTGGTGATTTTAGACTAAAATACGTTAAATCTCATCTAGATGAAGCCAAAAACCAAGTTTTATTAAGATATGTTAAGACATAAGCGAGATATAGAATTTTACTTATTTTCTATAAGGTTAACATTAAGACAACGTACTGTGTTTACCACTTTCAATATCTTTGTAACCAACGGACATAGAGCAATGATTTAAATTACTAATTTTTTTGTTTTTTCGAGCTGAACTCAATGGTGCTAATCAAAATTGGATTATTTTTATTTTTAAATGTGAAAAACCCATAAAACCCTTTTTTGGGGGGGTTTAACCCCCTTTTCCCCCCCCCGCCCTTCCAGTGGTCCGATCGGGCTGGTTTTCGAACTCATCTGAATAATTACTACTTTACACCCAAAAAAAACTGCCAAATTTGATTCCGATCGGGCCATTTTTGCGAGCGCTATCGTGCGTACAGACACATATATAAATATGAACGAATTGTGTTTTTTGCTTCTGGGGGACCCAAAACGAAAAGTTATCATGGTCTTAGGCTTAGGTCTTACCATGAGACCTACGGTAATAGCTTCTCCCCTATAGGGGAAATTCGCTAAAAAGAGTCCATAATCTTATATTAAGGCAATATAATGACAAGTAACCACAATCAGTCATTGTAATTACAAGCAATGTATACAGAACCCTTTAAGCAGGGACATCCAATGTTAATTTGTTTAGTTACACCGCCGAAAAGCAGAGCAGAAATTAGCGCTGATGCAAGGCCACACTAGTGTAGTGTGGCCTTGGCTGATGCATGGAATAGTTCAAGCTGGCCCCGTAAAGGCGGCGCTTCTATTCACTATCCAAAATGTCAAAATGAGAATGTTTGTAAACAAAAACAGGTAAACATTATGGTAAAAGACATGACAATACAAAACAATAACATACAACTGTCAAAATATTATAACCAGCTGCTTGACGTTGGAAAGTCAGCTTGATCCGTAAACTCCTACAACAATTCCAATCGGACTAAAAAGCGCCATCTCTTTTTCGGCGGTGGGAACTACATTTTTCCATAAGGTGTCCCTACTTAGAGGGTTCTGTATACATTGTTACAAGTGACCATGCACCGCGCGCAGTTTGGGTATGCTTCACGAGGAGCACCCCTCCCCAACCACCATCTTGCCATTTTAAAATTAGATAAGGTTTTTTCATAAAAAGGTGGCTTTTCATCCTAATTTTAACTAATTATTTTAAACTGAGTTCATAAGAAATCTGATTGTTATTTTATTGTATTATTTAACTATTGTTACTAATTAATTTATCGTTGTTGAATTGAATGGCACTGAAAATTTCATGAACTACCCTGTTAGTTAAGTAGCTTTGCATGTTGCATGATTTTTTTTCTCACGCACGTTATTCTAGTGTTATTCATATTGCCCAGTTTATGTTTCATATTGTCAAGTTCATTGAGATTTTATAATGCACTGTTGATGTTTTAAGCATGAATGCATGTTATTGTTAGGGCATGATTGTTTGTTATTTATTCTACGAGATTAAAAAATTCTGATCATCGCACTATTTTGTTTGTAGGTAATGTTCATTTTGCATGAGAAATGTAAACATGTATATTTAAGTTAGTCAAAACGTATGCATTCCTGTACATGACATGTTTTGTAAAAATGGTGTTTGCCGTAGAAAATAAATAAATAAATAACCTTTTTTATTGTCCACTTTTTAGAAACAAAATAACGTTCAAACCAATGTTCTTTCTTCTACCGTTTTAAGAGATCGATTTTTTAACGAGGAGCGCCTTTTCCCTCCCCTTGTGTTGTTGACCACCTGGGAAGTCAACGACTAACGTTTCCGGCATCACCACGGTCCACGGGCCATATTAAACTTTTCAGTAGGCCCTAAAGACATTTTGTCCCTCTTTGATGCATGTTCAAGCCCTCTATGCTCCTGGACAAGTTAAAATTATATTTCACTTTAATAACAATAAATCCTCAGAGAATTGTGCAAAATATACCTGTCCAAACGCGGTATAACGATAAAAAATCACTCTAACGTCCAAGAAACCTCCCACAACCGACCGTCGAAAAAGAAGTATGAAAGTAAAACTTGGAGAGCGGGCGAACTTGTTAAAGTTTGTGTAACAACAATATATGGTAAACAATGGCGTCTGTCGCGGAAGACGTAACAATAGGGATTCCTGACATTGGTACAATAGCGCCTTACAATGGCCTTTATTGTGAGGCTCTGCGAAGGATCGTGGAAACAATTGCATTAATTGGATCGAATCATGGAATGGTCAAAAGCTCCTCGTTGTGGATGGATTTTATTTTGTTTTGTGTTGTCGAGAGACATGGTGAAGAGTGTGAAACTCACGGATTGGGTACGACGGATTGTCAGGTTCGGTTTTCTTTTTTAAGAGGCGGACATTTTTTCGATTCAAAATTGCTTTTATACAGGGTGTTTTTTTTAACTTGCTTCTTAATTTATTCAGAAACAAAAATAAATTTTAGTATTCTGTTTTCTGGAAACGTCTACCAACGCAGGGGGAAGTCAATTTACTAGGAAAACTTTATCCTCCCAACTACCCCCTTCTCACCCCAACCCTTAACTTAAAATTTTCAAATGGCAACATACCCTTTGTGACATATCAAATTAAAGAGCACAAAAAGAGAAAAAGTTTGGTGGAAGAAAAATTGAAATTGCCTCATGCGTTCTCGAGTTATTTGGTTTTTAAGGGTGTTTTTCGTTTAACTTTAAATTTTTATTATTTTAAAATTAACACAGACATAGCTACAGACGGCATTATTTATTAACAAGTACACAATTTTAAGTTAGGAGTTGGGGTGAGAAGGGGGTAGTTGGGGGGATAAAGTTTTCCTGTGAAATTGACTTCCCCCTGCGTTGGTAGACGTTTCCAGAAAACAGAATACTAAAATTTACTTTTGTTTCTGAATAAAATAAGAAGCAAGTTTAAAAAAAACACCCTGTATATCAACTTTACGAAGTTTTATTTACTTTTATTCAGCCTGATTTATTTGTATTGAAGGTAAAAAACATGCCTTCAACCATGATTTTACCAGACAAAACGTCCAAAGAGTATTCTTTGCTTCAGTATTCGTACTAAACGAATTATAGCCTACCAATGTGTGATGTTTGATGTTTTATTTTGTAACGGAGACAAGGGATATCGTCATTACAACCACGTAGCACCGAGAAGACCTTTCAAAAAGGTCATGTTAAATATGTGTCGAGGGAACATAGTTCACGCGTTTTAGAAATTTACTATTTTATATTATTATTATACTACTGTACTATTGACGTTGAGGTATTATTGTTATTCGATCATTCTTAAATAAAATTAAAATGCCAATAACTTACAGCAGAGATTTCTAAGAAAATTCTAAATCATTCGATCATAAGGCTTTTTAAATTTGTATAAGAGATTTAAAAAAACTTTATTTCAGTATGGCTCATGATCCTTATAAATATATGCTAAGCTAAACTCAATAACAACTGCTACAACTGTAATACTGATGTGAGTTCAATGAAAACGCCTCAAGCAATCTCTTTACAGGGAGAAAAAACTACTGTGTTAGATAAATAAATATATTCGCTACCCTATTTCATTTCAATTGGACGGCAACTGAGAATAGTGAAGACGCAGTTGCAATAAAGTCTTGATGTGCAGTATTACATGCCAAATTTATTGCCATTGATGCTATTTGCGACTTACGATTAAGAATGCCTACATTTCATAATTATAAACACAATTTTTCATAGCAGTCCAAGTTCTTAAAACTTCATACATTGATACTCTTGCACTTTTTCTAAATTCAGCAAAATTTGTGAACATTTTATGGCGATGAAGTTTGATTTTTAATGTTATTGATACTTACCAAATTAATGGTAGCCAAAATAACTAGCCTTGAGGTGAAAATAAACCAATAGTTTGGAACCTAAGTGTAAAGTGTACCTTAATCGTATAAAGTGTGAAGGAATCTTCAATTAAAAATTGATAATGTTAATTGTTATATCAAACTTTGCAAACCAGCATTTAACAGCAATACACTGTGAAAACCTTCTACCAATCAAATCTCCTAACGAAAACAGAATACATAGACCTCCTGAACCCTTCAACATAATAAATTGTATTTTATTTATAAAACGCTGAACATGTGTTCATGTAAAGCATAGTTTTCCTAATAAACCTTGTTATTCTCGCTGCCGACAGATTAAATCTAATTATTCTTTGAAAAAAAAAAAACAATTTCCTGGATGTCCTTAAAGAATATTTAAAAATACGAGTCGGATGCTAAACAGAAGTTCCATCCCGAACGTTTCTTGAGGGTTTACTTAAAATCCAGAGCATCAGTAACGTCCTCGCGGCATTGTTCTAGAGGCGCCATTATGTTTGAAATGTGTCTCGGAAAGCATCACTTCCCGCCACTACCGCGATTGTACATTTTAAAACATTGACAAATGTGGACTGACACAATGTGCTCGCTGGCCTAATGTACGTTGGCGGCTCGCACGTTCCGTCGCTCCTCGCCGGCGACTGGTGCGATGTACTTCTTTTGTTCACGTTTGTCGTTCACATACGGGTTAATTGTATAGGATTTTCTTTTATAGATTTAATACGGAAAAGCCGTACTTATTCTGTAATTACTAATCCACATCGTCTACTTGCGTGTACAGCATTGGAAACTCGAAACGTATTTGAGTAAAATCAATTCTAAAGATTTAACACTATAAAAAAATCTTCTTTTTTTGTTAAAAACAGTCAAAACATACATTAAAAGTGAAAGTAAAACTTTGAGGCGGCACTGTGATGTAATAATATCCAACGTTTGTATACGTGGGTGTAGAATTGGTCTTTTGACATTATTATTGATTAAAGTGTAAAAATATCAATTAATCTAGCTATTTAAATTAATTTAACATTAAAAGATCAACTTTATAATATTAACTATGATTTTTAAAAATCTTCTAATTGTTGGTAAGGAAGTATTTAAAATAAATACTGTTAAAATGCGCAATTTGCGCATGAGACCCCTAGTGTTACATTAATACAGTACCAAATTTTCATGTGTTACAGGAATTTTTCTTGTTGTTCGCGCCTCTAAATTCGATAGTACGTGTAGTAGTCCACCTTCAATAATCTGGATTTTTTATACTCGAAGGAAGATTGTTATATCTTACATTAGTGGTAAATTTATTGCAACAGGGCCACTATTCATATTTCCATTTCCCTTAACTGACAGACACTGAGCCTATCGGGATGGTTCTCAACTACCACCTTACTTGTGACGTATCCAGCTTACCCGAGCCACCACGTACCACCTTATCACGTAAATCAGATCCCAAGGGCCTCAAAGTGTTCAATCAACAAACGGGTCGAAATCTGTCTAAGTTTCTTATACGTGAATCAGAAGTTATTTTAAGTAATTTATCAGAACGCAATGGTGTGGTGATTGGACGAAAAAGACTGACTGGTAACTCCTACTTATAGTCAAACCCATCCAAATTTATTTTATCCTCACACACTTGACTCTTCAAGTCCCCCATACGTAAATCCGAAGTTATTTTAATTAATTTATTACGAGAAAGGAATGGTGTAGTGATTTGCCCATATGGAAAAATTATATATTTAAATATATTTAAAATATATTTAAAAAGACCAAAATATATATAAAATATATTATCAAATATATATTATTTTAGTTTATATTGAAAATATATTTGAAATATATACCAGGATATATTTCAAATATATTTAATGAAATATATTTTAGGAATATATTTTGAAATATATAATATATATATTTCAATTCAAGTAAGAGTATATATTATGAAGTACTGTTAGTGAAATATATTTGAAATATATTCTTGTATATATTTCAAATTTATTTAATGAAATATATTATTGAAATATATTTTGCAATACATTACAAATATATTAAAACTGAAGTAAGACAAATATATTACGAAATACTGTTAGTGAAATATATTTGAAATATATTCCTGTATATATTTCAAATATATATAATGTAATATATTTTTGAAATATATTTTGCAATACATTACAAATATATTAAAACTGAAGTAAGACATATATATTATGAAATACTGTAAGTGATATATATTTTAAATATATTATTGTATATATTTAAAATATATTTAATGAAATATATTTTTGAAATATATTCTGCAATACATTACAAATATATTAAGACTAAAGTAAGACAGATATATTACGAAATACTGTTAGTGATATATATTTCAAATATATTAACACCATATATATTTTATAACATATAATTATGAATATATTTCAAATATAACTTTAATTTTATATTTGGAAATATATTATTAACAATATATTGCAAATATAAAAACAAATATATTTATAATATATTAAACAAATTGACAAGCATAAAATCAAAATATGCGGAACATCTTATACAGGGTATCTATAAAAGAACTCCGGGATTTTAAAAATTAATATCTTAATAACTGTAGAGGGTAGCGAAATGCATTTAATTTCTTTGAAACGAGTAGCTCATAAGGTTTAGCTCATAACCATTGGGAATGTTTTTGTCAAGAGGTGGCAGCGCTGCGGAACATTGGCCTTGAAACAACTTAGCGCGGCTGTCAATTGCTGTCTGAATTCCTGCGCTAAAGGCAGCGTCGCAACAAAAGGCTCAATGCATTATTTGGCTAGTATAAACTAAATCTGTCGTTACGGTACACAGAATCCTTCGAAAATTCGTGATGTTGACCACCTCAGGCAACGAATAATTAATTCTGTGGCAACCGCCCCCCCCCCCCCAAAAATGTCAGCCAAGACATATAAGGAGGTGGAATATCGTTACAATGTGTTCTGTGCCGCCAAGGGAGCCCATTTTGAACTTTATGAAATTGCTAAAGAAAAATTCAAAATGCAACATTTTAATCATGTATAAAACAGTTGCATAAGCTTATTGCTTCATAACAATATTTTGCCTCAAAACCCTGAAGTTCTTTTATAGATACCCTAACATAATTATACCAAACACATAATACATGAAGTAAACATAATTACATAATATAAAGTCAATATAATTACACCAATATAGATGAAAACTTAAAAGTACTGACCAGAATGTACTCATATAAAAATGACAAAGAAAAATTACATGTAAAATAATTAATATTTCTTAGTTAATTTTTATGCAATCCTATACTATATAGGATGTTTTATATTTAAGGAAACACTATTGAAATACATCTCAATATACTGTCACTCAACACATAATGTAATGCCCAATGCTAAATCAGATTATGTACGATTACCAAAGCATATCTACTGTATGAGACTTTAAAAAATGCGGAAGTAAAAATAGCCTATGGAACTAAGAAATAATAATAATTCATTTGATTTATAAGCGATCACAAGCAACGACAGAAAAGAAAAAAGATGGCTTGACGAAAGCAGGGGAGTGTATAAACTTAAATGTTTGAACTGCGATACGGTAACATCTATTTTGGACAAACTTTAGAATAAATTTTCAAACAAGATACAAAGAACATTTACAGTCTTCACCAACTCCTATGATAAACTTTAAGTACGCAACGTGTGTTAGATACAACAGCAACTATTTAATTACTGAATGCTGTCCATTAAAAGTAGACTAGTGCCTAGTGCTACAACGCAAAAGCATTGAAACTCCAACTCCAAAAGGAAACAACGTTCCCAATCAGCTTTACATCCTAAGTTATGCCGTGTCTCCCATGAGTCGAATTGGCCGAGTGGGTTACGGTTAGGTTAGGATAGGATGTAGGCTAAGTAAGGGTAGGGAGTGCGAAGGTCCGGGGTTCGAATCCCTGCGGGGTCACCCTTTTTTCTTCATGAAAATCAAATGTAAGGCTAATATTATAAATTTATATATCAATTTATTAATTTTTTGTAGAGTTTTGACATTTAATTTGAAAAAGAATCATATTTTGAAAAATATTTTGAAATATAAATTAAATATATTTATAATATATTTTTATTCCAAACAACAATATATTTACCTAAATATATTACAAATATAAAATAATATATTATTAACAACAAACAATAATATAATTTAAATATATTTTAGAAATAAATTATATATATAATTATGCATTTAGTAAATATATAATTATATCTTTCTGGGTCCCATAATTTGTATATTTAAATATATTTCAATATATATATCAAATATATCACGTTTTATTCTAAAATATATTATTATATATTTAAAAAAATATATTTTAAATATAAATTTTTCCATATGGGTGACGAAAAAGGCTGACACTTAATTGGTAACTCCTCCTTATAGTCAAACTCATCCAATTTTATTTTACCCTCACACACACTTGACTCTTCAAGTCCCCCATACGTGAATCCGAAGTTAATTTAAGTAATTTATTACGAGAAAGGAATGGTGGAATTGGACGAAAAAGACTGACACTTAATTGGTAACTCCTTCTTATAGTCAAACCCACCCAAATTTATTTTATCCTCACACACTTGACTCTTCAAGTCCCCCATACGTGAATCCGAAGTTAATTTAAGTCATTTACGAGAAAGAAATGGTGTAGTGATTGGACGAAAAAGACTAACACTTAATTGGTAACTCCTTCTTATTTATTGGTTCTTATTTATTGGTTTTCTCCTTTATTGGTCAAACCCATCCAATTTTATTTTATACACACCCGACCTGTATTGTCTGCAATATTTACAAACTGGTCTAAATCTTTCAATGATCCCCACACGTGAATCAGAGGTTATTTGAAAGTCATTTGCCATAAAGGAGTGGTGTAATGGATAGGCAAACACAACTCTCACTTAACTAATAATAATCAAAGCCATACCAATCCGGGGTCTTTGGGAAAAACTAGGCAAACAGTTAGAAAATTATTTCCCTGTAGATGTGATCAATCCCACTTTAATTTGCTATAGTTTATACCTAAGAATTATAGACAAATTTATTTTTCATCATACTGTCCCGAAAACAGCCGTTTTTAGTTCTCTAAATCGTACGCAAAATGATCGTTTTTGGATCACTTCGAATAGGGGTACTGAAAAAAACAAGTTTTGCCGTACTCTTAAGTCAAAATTTGTTTATGTTACGTTTGAAAGGTTGAACGATTTCTTATCTTGTGTTTGTAAACAACTAACAAATGTGTAAATGACGATGACTCTTTTGGATAACCTCAAAATTATGTAGTCTAACTTTTTAACGATTAAATGATTATTTTCGTTATACTGCTTCAAAAACAGATGTTTTTAATGCATGTTTTCCGGACCTAAATGCACTCTTTTTATTCCTAGGAATTCAAAGCTGATGTACTCGATACCAGCTGACTCTTTATAGTCCTAGGACTATAAAAGTCAAAAAGTGCCGAGTACGTCGTAATAATCGAACAATATTCATTCGATTACAAATAATCGAAACATTCATCGTTATTATCGAAACATTCATTGTTGTCAGTTTAATCAATTTGTGAAACTCGCTCATTTCACCAATCGATTATTACATGCGTTCGATACGTCGATAGTTGTTCATTGTTGCCAGTCTACCCTAACACAAATGAAACAGACAATCAGCTGATTGCTTCAAATAGCAAGAACAAGACGGTGGCATCTTTTGAAGGCATCTTTAAAGGTAAAGAAGCTGTAACATTTTAGTTTTCTTAAGTAGTTTACGTATTGTATTGAGCAATATAACGAAAAATATAGTTCATCACACGGACCTAAAGCTGCTTTTCGTTACTCGGTCATTTTTCAACCTCGGCTTACAGCCTCGGTTGTAAAACTTGACCTTGTACGAAAAGCGTCACTTTAGGTCCTTGTAATGAAATATACTATTATACATAATGATGAGAACAGTTGTTCATCACACGGAGCAAAAGTGTCTCCTTGGTACTCGATCGCATTTCCAAGCTCGGCTGCGCCTCGCCTGTAAATTGCGATCTCGTACCAAAAAGAGCCACTTTCGCTCCTAGTAATGAAAACTACTATTAAATTAGGTAGAAGATATAAAAAAGGTCTTATAAATTGCCATGTTTACAACAAAATGTAAACAAACTAAATGCAGTCACTTATTTTACTGATACAAAACTGAACCCAAATATTTTCTGGTTGAATTTCGATCGGTATGCGATCTGTTTTTATCTTCCTCCCACACACTTGACCCTTCAAGCCCCCGCAGCTCCAGCGGCACGCCCGGGATGCACCGTGCACCGTGCACCCGACCTGGCACCCACGACTTGACGCAATAATAACAAGCGAACGCGACGAGTAGTGAAAAAACACATTCATTTGGCCACAAAGAATTGAACGGAGGACAATAGGGCCTGAATGACACAAGTCCTTTCATTGTAATGCCAAGCTAGACACAAACAATTGTGTTTTTAGATTCTTTGTTTCGCGCATTGTTCGTCATGTCGGGGGAACAAAGCGAGCTTTTGTGCCGCTCTCTGTATCGTTTTAGTTATTGTTCAAGTCATGCATTGTCCCCTAGACTTAGCAGCGTTTTATAGGCCGTCTTCCGCCCCCCCCCCGCCCACCCCCTCGCCAACCGCTCTCGCTCAATCCGTTCTCGGTTCTCCGACTCTGTCATCACTTTTACAATTTATTCCGCGACTGTTTCGCTTTTTAGTTTTGAATGTCTTGTCATTTGCATTTTTTGGGGGAGGAAAGGTTTTCTTCAGCGTTTTTTTTGTTTTGTCGTTAGGTGCTTCTATAATGTGTTTTTAACTTTTTGTATGTGGGTGTTTTGAAAGTGACGTTTAAAAACGCGTGGTCTAATAATTTCAATGCAGTATTTTGTGAAAATTATTTTACCGAAGTTTATGAAAATTACAGATTTTCTTGCATTATATAAACTATACTCTACGCTACGCTCAAAACCAGGCACGTGTAAATACCAGAGTAGATTTATTTGGCTGGGATTAATTTATTATAAATATATTTATTGCAGCCAAGAAAAGTATATCGTTTCGTATTTGGTTCAGTTGATAACTGAAAAAATTATACAATAGGTAGATAAACATAACTGCGTAATTTTATCAAACGTCTATTTTAACCCTAAAAGTAGCACAATTTCATAAATAAATAACGTTCATCGTTCAAAACTGTATGATTTTCCTCTACAAATTATTTTACATATATAAAAAAACTTCAAACCCTTTTAACTTATCCACATTTAATTTCGTAATTTTTTGTTTATAAAAACATAGAAAGGACCAGATAACCCGACAGGACAGGTAATGGTGGAGTTCGCCCCACCGTTCACAGCTCGACTCCGTCCACTTATTCATGCGTCTTTGCCGACAATAGGTAAGCCCTAACTGAGGAGAGAATGGAAGTTAACCAGTTTAATCCAGAGAGCAAAGGGCCTTTATGCCCCGATCAACTCAATAACGTATCTTTTGTCATTTCGAGGCATTCTCTGGTGAGCGAGGTATTCAAACCGTATAATGCTTCGCTTCTGTATACGCTTTGTTGTGAAATTCATTCTGCACTAAACAAGTGATAATAATTTCCTAATTGACTTTAAAATCTGTTCAGGTTTTTTTTAATCGAGTGCCCTATATTGTTCTAAATTCCAATAGTTTGAGAATTTTGTTAGTAATGTTGCAACATATGAAGTTTTACGCTTAGGAGTGTTATCTTAAAAGAATTCAATAGTTTTATGACATTTTTAAAATCCAAAGATTAGGATCGTTCTTCCTCAAAAGTAATGAAAAAAATGCTAGCGTTGAGACTGTTTTTTTAGAATTTACTCAATAAAGCAACGAAGTTCAACATTATAAACTCACTGCGACTCATTGCACAACAGATTAAACACTTACTTTCATGACATTTTAAGGTGGAATTACATAATTCGTAGCACGGCACAAGCGGGAGTAATATCATCAATACAATCGTGTAAACCAAAATTCTTGAAATTAGCAAATAAGTAACAAATTATAAATTTAAGAGGGTGTGTGAACTGGCAAAAATTACAAACAATATTGCTGCATGATTATCAAAAGAAAAGTTTCAACCCACACCACTTCATAAATCAAATTTCAAAAATTGTCCCCCACATCCTCCGTTACCTCCCACAGTAAACTTCAAACCACTTTGGCCCTAATGACTGGTCGGACTAAAAATAACATTCCGACACTCTTGACTGCGATGAAGGAAGGCTTCTTCACCCAGCAGCCAGAGAAAATTGGCAAGAAAACATTTCTTTACGATTCCCAAAATCGAGCTGTTACCTAACGCATGGATCTGATTTCAAATTTATCACCAAGATCTTTCATTCTTCACCTCCCCCGTCCAATCTTAATACCCTGTTGGACCGATGACTGGTCAATCCAAAATTAATAATCCAACAGTCTTAATTACGAAATGTTGCTGCATAGTTTTCAAAATCGTACCCAACAACAAATTATGAATCTTTTTCGAGATTCCCCTTCCACTTTCCTTGACACTTCCCTGAATACCCCTTTCCCCAGTCCTCTATCAAAATACTGTGATGGACTGATAGCTGACCATTCCAAAACTAACACCTAACGCCTTTATACCCTCGTAGTAGGTAAATATTGCTGCAGGGTTACCACAGAAGGTTTGAAACATTTTCTCTGACCCAGGTTTTTACTGACCGATTTGACAGATTTTCCTGAGTATATGCTACGACGGTATTAAAAACAGTTTTCAATCACATCCTTTGTCACCACCTATTCTGATTGTATTGAAATAATTGTTATATGCTACACTGTTGCCATAGTAAAAAAAAAAATCTGTATGAGAATTAATTGCTAAAAATAGTTTTCACGGACAATCAATTCAATCACCTAATTACTTTGCAAAATTAAAATACTACACAAAATATCAATTTTCAATACCCCTTGACGATCTATTTTCGATTAAATTAGTCCATGCAATATAGATAAATAAATCATAGTTGATAGGTTTTCCTGAGATATTTTAACATCATGCCTCAAGGATATGGTTCATTAATTTTTAATTTCTGAATTTCATTGTTCCATTTAATTTTTAAAATCGCACCACTGGAAAAAACACTCTTTGTAATTAAATTTAATAAAAAAGCGAACAGAAAAAAATTTCAACTTGGGAGTTTTATTTAAATTGGTGTGTTTGCGAGTTAAAAATAATATGATCAGAAATGAAAAACAATTTTGTTTCTGTATCTTTTCAACCAAAATAAACAAATATGAAGAAAGACAAATAAAATACATTTATATTCACAACTTTTAACAGTTAAATTTTCTGGACATAAAAAAAGTATTGTGTTAAAAATAATTAAATTTATCCTAATTTTCTAACTTTTTTCTTATTTTTTCTGATTTTCGGAATTTTTTAATTGTTTTTCGATTTTCCTGACCAATACTCCTAAGTATTCCTCTCCTAATTGTCTGTTTCAACCCTGTCTACGTTTCACAAAACACCACATAACCTATAATAAATCAAATTCCAAACTTTTTCCCCACATTCTCTCACCCAACCCCACTTCACCCACACCCTCATCACCCACATCACCCCCGAAGAACCTATTATCGGTCAGTCCAAAAATAACACTCTTATAACGAGATAATTAATGACTGTTCGATGGAAGGGAGGTTTCTTCCCCGTGTGTCGATTGTTTTGTCCATTAATGGCGGCCGGGCGATTGTCCATTGTTGGACGCCCCATTGTTGGCCAGTCTTTGTCCACTCAATAAATGCATGCACTAACAATAATATCTAGCCCGGACAATGAGGACCGTACTCTATCCATAACCCGCCACCGCCGCGCCGCCCGCACCGGCCGCGTCCATTCTGGTCGAACTGAATTCCGTCAACAAAGAGGGTTTTGATGTAGCTTTGTCGAAGGCCAACAAGGCTACTTTTAGATTTTTTATGATGACCATCACAATTTGTATTAATATGGATAACTGTGTAGATTCTATTAATTTGCACTTAAAATTTCTGTGAAGTACACACTGTCGTACGTTTTACTGGGAAGTTTTAAAAGCAAATAAAAATTAGTTTTTTCAAATTTGTTTTGGATTTAAATTATATAGTTTTAATTCAAATGCATTTAACATTAATTAAATTTTCCACCTTTTTTCGTATTTATTATCATTATAAATTAGGTGATTATTATTTAGCGAGATTGTAATCATAAGTATTGTGAATACACAGTTAGGGTGAAAACACAGTCGAAAGGGGAGTCAAGAGCAAAGACCGCATAAAACCAAGTTGTTCTTACGTCTTATGTGATCGTTGATGAAGAGGTAAGCTGCGAGTCTAGCTGGATCCTAGGCTTACAATAAACCTTCCAACCAGTACTTCACCAAACATCGTTTCAGAGTGCCATCTACAACCTGTTACCTCACGAAAAGTCGCGATACGTCCCAGCCAATTGCTGCCGGTACCATTTATTGTCTTATGTTCGTTCCGTCATAACAGGTATCGTTACATGACCGACTGCCTTTTATTGAATTAAGGGACAAATGCAATAATCTTAATAACAAATCTCAAAAATGTGAAAATTGCTGAACCGTCAATTCCAAACACCCTTGACTCACACAGTGACAACCCAGGGCTGCACTTCCACCGCCACTATTAGCCCACATCAGCTGTCGCCGCCCCCACAGGGGCGTATTGTTTGCTATTGTCTCGTCACGGGGCGCTGATGACGATCGATATGTGGAGTGGCAAAAACTGACCTCAACGCGGCGTTTGTTGACTCAAGTGGCCGCGGGGGCGAAGCCCTGACTCCAGGTGCAGGGTCTCCGGTGTCGGCGACGTCGGGACTCGACTGGATCAGCTGATTCGTTCGTTGATACAGAGTTCATGCACGGGCGAACCTCGGCAAGCCGGCCACCTCTGTAGTCCGAATGACGTTCGGCTGTCGTCGGTTGGGCCATTTAAAGATTTTTATTTTGTGAAAATGCGTGAATTTTCAATGATTTTTGTTATTCGTTGCAATGCATTTTGCAGTTCATTACGCGAGTTTGTGTATTTTTATTTTCTTTTGGTACTTTGGTATTATACGGAGGCCACCCTCATACAGCGCGCTGCGGCGGTTGTGTTAAGTTGGGTTATCATAAATATGTTAGTAGGTGTTTCCTCATTTCGTTACGAATCGAATGATACCAAATGAGTCTTACTTTCGCCCTCCAAAACCCGTTGACAGGTGATGCGTGAACTTCGGTCAACGACCAGACCTGTGCGTACTTGGAGGGGATTTGGCGGGCTAAGTATGACTCATCTGGTATCGTTTGATTTGTAACATAACAAGAGAAGTCCTAATAACATATTTATGATAACCTAACCTAACATAGCCGCCGCAGCGCGCTCTGTAAGGGTGGCGATCGGATGTGGACGATAGCGCCGGTGACGACTTGAACACTCAATCCTAGCTGACATCACTGCCTTCTGGGAGGCAGAACACAAATACCGTTCATCATAATTAAGTCAAATTTGGACAGTAAGTCGATTTAAGTACGTTCTTCCTAATGATGTAGTTATATTTGGTGTCCAGCAAAACAATCTCTCTACAAACAGTGACCTCCGTATAATACCAAAGTACCTTTTTTATTGACATAGATACATTTTAATGGAAGTCACGGCTGAGAGGGTAGAATCTGGCCTACCACCCAAACGTCGGGCTTAACTCTCGATTAGGACACATGCCGATTATTCTCAGACTTCCACTGTGCTTTGGAAGGCCGATGGTCCTCTTGGTCCCGCTTACTGTAGTGGTCGGTAGGTCAGGTCAGAGACACCAGTGCAACCGGAAATCTCTTGTCACTATGTCACCAGACATTGACCAGAAGGTGAACTTTTTTGCCAGAACCAGAACTCTTTTTGTAAGGACACAAGGAATTATTAGAAATCGGTTTGACTCGAATTGGTTTGTATTAAATTGGTTAAATTAAAACTTAACTCAATCGTTCATACCAAGTTTATTTGAAACTTCCTTTATAATCCGGACATAACAGCAGCCCGAAAGTCTTGAACAAACTAACATTCGTATCAACGAGGATTGCCATTGTCTGTAATACTCAAGAGCTTGATTGCTAAAAATACTTTATAAATTCTTTTAAATCCGATTATGTAAGTTATCTTGGATAAAATGTGTGGAAAGAAGGAATGCTATTAAGATAGCATGACTATAAGATAGAATCGTGTAAATCTTACACACGAGATCACCAGCTCACTATCAAGTGTTGTGTCCGCACGGACGCACGCACGCACGCACGCACGCACGCTGTCCGGTATCTCACCTCCAATCAAGCCTCCTTGCCACGGATAATTAGTCACTCGTCGCCATTGTTGAGGTGTCGACTCGCCCTTTGTTGTCCACGATTGAATCGCATTCAGATTCTCTAATTCGTCGATATTCCTCCACCTCGCCTTTATTTACATGGGCGCGACCCATTGTATGGTTACAGGCGGGTTTAATTTGGATTCGGGAATAGACGTCTCGCGACGGGTCATTAAAAAGGCGAAGTAAGGTAAGTTTTGGTAAAGAGGCTAAAATAATAGGTGCCGAAAAGAATTGATTGAATTTCTCTAAAAGTGTTGACATAATAATTAATCCTTTCTAAAAATGTAACTTCCATATTCATTGACGCAATGCAACACGGGTAGAGTAGTAGTTTTCGCAGATAAGTCAAGTTTAAGAAACTATTATGTGTATATCACTCTATCATGATGTTCCTACTAACATTATTGGTATGAATAATTCTGCAAAAGTTGTGTGTTTGGTGACTGATTTGTTTGTTGGAGTCTCCATTGCGCCTAAACTACCGAACCAATTTACCCGATATTTCGTAGGAAGGGAATTAATTACGTGAAGTGACACGTATGCACATTGACTTGACTGAAACTTGAGCTATGGAACGTGAGTTCCTAAATTTGTTGTGTTAACGTCGTTTGAGGATGTTAATAAACAAATATATAGAGCAGAAGGAAAGGTAAATGTCGTTATTTTAGAAATTCATATCATCAATTCAATTTACTAAGCCCTCTAAACCCTCTAAACGTAGTGCGAAGAACGGAAAAAGCATCTACTATTTCAAAATACTGCAGTTACTTTTCCTCCTTCAATTGTACAATTAAAAAAAATTAAGGCAGCCAAATTCCCGTTCGAATCCTGACCACGATCGAAACCGGGTCCAGTAGCCATTTATTTGTCATTGGGCTTTTGAATTAAATATGCTAACTTAACTCAAAATGTTACCGTTTCATAGTAACAAAACCGGGTTTGGACCGTTCCCGATCAAAGCGTTAAAAATGCCCGTGGTGTTGAAACACACAAAATCAAACAAACCCACAAAAAGGAACCCACAAAGCAAAAAGCGCTTCGAGAAAGAACATTTTCATTTCTAAAAAAAACACAGAGTCGAACACCCGCTACAGTAATAAGACACGCGTCTAGATGAGCGGTTGCGCTGCGAGCGTCAAAGCGCCAATCGCTCCACGCGCCACCAGACCGTTACGAACACATTGTAACACAGACAACGAATTATTCGTTGACAGCGGCGGCCGCGAGCCTCCACTACAATGGACTTCCTCCGGCGTCACGGTGGCGGGTCTGTTGTGACGGCCCACACCTGCGGGCGGAGCCCTAGAGTCGTCTGGTGTACACAGTGAGTCACTGGACACGGGCGGAGTCATAGGAGGATTCAAGGATAGTATAACCTCCTAGGCGGAGTCCCAGAGCCGTCTGGTGTACATAGTGAGTCACTGGACAGTGGTGGAGTCATAGAAGGATGCAAGGATAGTACTCGTATAACCTGCTAGGGGAGCCCTTGAGTCGTCTGATACTGCGGCGAAGCCCGAGGGTCGTCAAGTACACTGTGAGTCACTGGGTGCGGGCGGAGCCCCAGAGCCGTCTGGTGTACATAGTGAGTCACTGGACACGGGTGGAGTCATAGGAGGATGCAAGGATAGTACTCGTATAACCTGCTAGGCGGAGCCCACGAGTCGTCTAATACTGCGGGCGAAGCCCGAGGATCGTCAAGTACACTGTGAGTCACCCGGTGCGGGCGGAGCCCTAGGAGGTTACAACATAATATCCTACCAGGCGGAGCCCTAAAGCAGTCTTGGGTGCTGCAGCCGGCGAGACCCCGGGTGGATGGTGACATACCGATACCGTGTTTGGCCAGTTTGTAGAAAGTTTGTTCTGTACTGGTAGTTTGTTTTAAAATAATTCTTCCTTAAGTAAAAGTAAAAGTAAAACAAGAAAGTTAAACGTGTTCATAATCTATTATAGAATTACAGTAAAATCTCACTGACTCGACTATTTGTGGACCCATACGTAGTCGAGTTTGGGGGTTGTCGAGTTATCCAGAATATTGGAACTTTTGTGGGTTTTAATAAATAAATACATAACAGATTTCAGTTTCACATTTAACTAGCGAATTTCCCCTATAGGGAAGAAGCTGTTGCCGTAGGTCTCATGGTAAGACATAAGCCCGAGACCATCATAACTTTTCTTTTTGAGGTCCCCAGATGCCAAAAACACCATTCGTTCATTTTCATAAATGTATATATATATATATATATATATATATATATATATAATATGTGTCTTTAAGCACGATAGCTCGCGTAAAAATGGTCCAATCTTAATGAAATTTGGTATGGACATGTAAAGTAGTCATTCTACTTTACATGATTCGGACGAGTTCGTAAACCAGCCCCATCGGACTACCAGAAGGGGGGATAAAGGGGGGTAAACCCCCCCAAAAATGGGTTTTTGAGTTTTTTACATATAAAAATAAAAATAATCCAATTTTTATCAGCACCATTGAATTCAGCTCAAAACAACAAACAATTTAGTATTTGAATCACTGCTCTATGTCCATTAGTTACCGAGATATTGAAAATAATAAACGCAGTACGTTGTCCCAATGTTAAGTTTATGGGAAATAAGTAAAATTCTATATCTCGCTTATTTCTCAACATGTCTCGATAAAACTTGGTAAATGGCTTCTTCTAGTTCAGATCTACTAATTATTGAGATAAAACCACCCAGTTTTAATATACCCGTAGCAGCAAACCTGCATACTCATTCCCTATGTTATTCTTATGGAGCTTACAAAAACATGTAAAATCTCGCGCTGTTGGATTGAAATATGTTGTTTTGCACTTGAAATTCGCTGAGTATGCAGGTCTGCTGCAACGGGAGTATTTATTACTTACATTCGTGTATTGTTACATATTGAGCAAACGATCTCTAAAGAAGTGTCCAGTACTTCCTAACAATTAAAACGAAACTTTCTGAAAAGTGCTTAATTGATTCCCTGTCAGCTGTTCGAGTGTCGATTTACACATGCCGTCGAGTTATCGAGTGTCGAGTTAATGAGGTTTTATTTAGTTACATAGCTAGAGAGGGGGGCACGAAATAGAGCGGGCGGGAAAAACTGTAAACTCATCAAATTGTCTGCTAAACCTCAGCTGAAATTACTAAATTAAATGTTGTTTGTCCTGTCAAAACTTTGCTTACGTTTTCAGGGCCTTTAACGTGTAAATTCGTGTTTACTGTAACATATTATAATCATATAAGTTGATTTACTATAAGCAAATAAATAATAAACAATAATTTCGCCAGCAGCGCACCCTCTCACCCGCCTTATTTGGTGTCCGCGATTACAAATCCTTTTAAAAGTACAACCCATTATCTTGTAAACAAATAAATATTAATGTGCTGAAAAAATGTTGGTAGTCTTTTCATGAACATTAAGGTAGAAAAACTGCAAAAAAGAAAACTGACCGTAAGCCTAAACTGAGAGAAGACCCGAAGGGAGTCTACCGAATGAAGCAAAGGGAGATAAAGGGAAACTGGTGGATGAGGGAGACTTTTTTTACCAGTTTATGACCCAAAATCAGAAATTCACCGAATCCCGATTCCAATTACCAGAGCGTTTTACTGATTTAATTAAACCGGACACAGAGTCCCGGACAGATGTCCGATTGTCATGGAAATGTCCGGGCGGTGCGAGTGGCCGCTAATCGAAAAAGATGAATCAGGGCGAAGATTACGCGGGAAAAAACGGCGGGAATATTGCGATACGATTATTTATGGCGGGAGTAAGTGGTGAATTGATCCGGCCCACGAGACCGCCAGATTTATCGGTTCGGTCAGTCGCGGCTGGCGGTGATGGTATTCCTAATTGTTAACCCCGCCCCAAACGCCTGTTTTCCACCGGACGTCGCGGTGCCCGCGTTTCCCACCCATTATCGGTTTATCATATTTTCCAAACAAGCGATTAAAAACTATAAATCCTTTGCGGGAAACAATCGGTTACATTTTTGAACCCGATTAACGCCGGGGTTGAAATATTACGGTTTTAATTTGCGCGGTATTTTCACGCTTATTGCTTTTTTACGGTGGATTGTGGATTTGTTCGGATATGTGTTGTGAACGGATGAGTTAGTGCTTGTTAATCTTTTGCGATTTTCGGTTATTTGTAGCGATCGGGAAAAACAAGCGTATTACTGGTGAGTGTAACACTTTTAATGTGTTTATAATATTTTGTGCCCGAGCAAATATTGTTCATAAAACCCGTAGTATTTAACTGTACATAAAATTAAATACTTGCCAAAAGTACATGAGTAAACATTTTTATCAAAAAAATAAATGTTTAGGTCCATCAAAATATGTTCTTTAGCTTATTGAGTTCGCAACAACATCATCGAAATTTAAGAAGTCGCAATAGGAATGCCAATAATGTAACTTTTTCTATAACAGAAATAATTCTTCATCAAATGAAAGAAATATCCTATTGAGATAGTAAATAATTATTTTAGGAAAATTTCTGAGCGTGTATTGATCTTGATATAAAACACAATTATTATTGTTTTATGCTAATATAGTGCACAGAGTCGTAGAGTTCACTCATCGCGGCTCACTGGAAGATTGCCCTCAGGTCGACATGTGAATGAACGTGGAAGGCGAGGCGGTCCAGGAAAAAAGCGGCAATTTGACGCGTTTCACAGGTGTTTAGCGGTTCAACAATGGCGGGTGATGTAGGCAAAAACCAAGCCGCGTGTACCAGCTATAAACATTGCGCTATCCACTACCTAGGTTGTTGTAAATGCTATCTTGTACGGGAAAAAATAATAAACCTGTGTCGTGTTTTATGTGAAATCATGCACTTGGTCTTGGAAAACTATCTCATATAACAATATAAAAACATTGGAGGAATTAAGACAGCATTAAAATCAAAGATAGTGTTTTATGTGATTTAGGGATTAATCATGTTGATTTAGAACTGTTAAAAACAAATGAATCGGAATATTCTACGTTCCATGGGACAACAGGATTTAATATGTCATTATATATGCCGAGTAATTTGTCTGAATTTAAATTTCGAGCTTTTGTAGAAGAGAATTGAATTCTGGAACCAATAAGGTTATTTTTAAGTTTTTGGCAGTTTTTTGCAATACCAAGACAGAGTTGATTAGTACTTGAAGTTGCTTCAACAAATTAAAACGTACGCAAAGAAAAAATACTATTTTCAAAAACCTTTTATTCATAGTGCAAATGTACACGGAAAGGTATTGTAACCTGGTTAAAAACCTTTTGACTGCTTTTGATCGAATTAAATGTATTTTTGAATAAAAGTATTTATACTTTTTAACTAATATGGTACAAGAGAGTTCTATTTAGTCAAGAACTTAAAAATAAGTATAAAAATTATCAATGCTTTAAAAATTAAAAAATAAATCATTATAACGTTGATTCTTTGTAACATTTACGGGAGATTTTAAATGCACTTGTAACACGCTGAAGTCTACACACAATACCGAAATTTGTTATCACCTAGACCTGTTAAGAAATATATACGCATCTAGATTACTTATGTAAAAGGAGCCAACTTAAATGCAGATTTGAATGACTAATGATGTAAATGTGGATGAAGAGAAATGCCACATGAAGCCTCGATACTGACAGAGACAAAGACTGTCTGATTCCTTTTGCAGATCGTTAATTAATTTTCCAATGGCCAAAGCTAGCTCGATTGGGATTGAGTTCAAACCTTAAAAATGTTCATCAGGACTTCAAATCTTTTAAGGCTGATGCAATTTATAGCAGTTTATTAAATAGTGGTCATGCTATAAATTAATTGAAACAATACTTAATCTCCTTTTCTCTTGGGCTCTAATAAAACAAAACCACGTAAGCAAGTTTGAAATCCCTAAAAGTTCGATTTCATTTCCTTAATTAGTTTTGAGAATGGAAAAGATATGTAGAAAATTATTAGTTTTACGACAGACATAAAGTATCTCAGACTACAAAATCAAAGGTGCAAAACAGCACAATCTGCAATGTGTTATCAGAACTTAGGAATGAACTTTATTGTAATTCTAGAATCGTGCAGATGTGAACCTCTTATAGTTAGGCCTACCACAGTTATAGTGTGAAACATGATTCACAGTTACAGACGCGATATTATTAATATCTGGTTATGAGATACAAAAGAAGTAAGGCAAGTGACGAAATGGGACAATTTTCTACAATGATGCGAGTAGTGGGTGTGGGAGTAGTGATTTTTAAAGTGGAATCGAGTTTTGAGCTCGCGAGTTTCGAGCTTTTTTCGTGTTGAGTTTGTTTAAGATTATAATATAATTGTCATCATATTTCTACATATTGTAATCGTCACGTCAAAAATTATTATTATAAAAAATACAAATTACAATTTAAAGGTGATTCAACTTAAGACTTACCGAAGTAAAAGCAGATGTACAAATAAATAATGCAAAAAAATAAAGAAACCTTTTTACTTAAACTCACAATAATTCTTGATTTATTTTTCAATTATAACTTGTCTTTAGGCTTACCTGGGTTTTGAAATTAAATGAAAACACTGCCCTTCTGCACCTGACACAATACATGATTTAAATATTTCCTTTAAGTTACTCACACAGGTACGTTTCTATTCATGTAACTGTCAACATAAAATTGAGTTTTCTATTTATTTTATATGGTTTTTATAAATATAACAAATATTTAATATCACTTTTTAAGGAGAAGGAGCAATAAATAACCTCAAAATATAGGAAAGATATTGATATAAAAATTAATGTATCTTTAATAACTCAGAAGAACTTTTTACTTCAAGTAGGCCTATAACAAACGAGGGTTTAGTTATGTTCATTAAAATGGATTGACATTGTGAAAAATTACTGTAATATTCTTTCGAACGTGCCGATTGTGGGTAAATGGCGAGAATAACTATTGTTCAAACTTTCGCTTATTTTGCCATAAGTCGAGTCGAGTTGAATAGTGAATACAGCTCGAGAGAAGCTCAATTCTCGAGCACTCGCACACCCCTAACACCTACAAAATTTGATCACCTATTACCTATTAAAACTTAAGACCTTAAACCTTAAGACTCGCTACTTTACATGATCCATAAAACAATCGCCGCCGTTCAGATCTCGTTACGCGCCGTAATCCCGCACTGTCGTCAAAGTTGGGCAAAGTCTGGGCGGAACTTCCGGTATTAGAGCCTAAGTGAAGCCCGCGCTTTGATGATAATACAATGAACTCGGGGAGCCGACTTGGTTAATAAGTAGAAAAGCGTCTGCGGTGATCTTGGATTTTGCAAATAGACATAGCGTGGTGTAGGCGGACACAGTACGTTACAACTTTCTGGCACAACTGTTCAACTTAAGTGGTAACTGAAAATAATTTTTATAGGCTACTGCATAAGTGCGGTGGGTTTTGAGGCCCTTATATAGGCTACCATAGTTACAGCTTTACTGTAGATGAGTTAACTTCTCTTAACTGTCAACTGGAAAAATGTTTATATTACATAAATTATGTGAATTCTGAGGTCATTGCAGTATTCACATGACCTCAGTCATTATTCATTGAATAATGTGAGGTGATTATTCACGTGACATTAGTAACAACTTTCCGGTACAATTTCAGCTTTAGTGTTAGCTGAAAAATTGTTTATGCTGCATTGATGCTGTGTTTTATGAGCCCGTTATATATCATAGAAACCTGCTCGTCAGGTATAAGCTCAGCATGGTATCTATATATACAATGCTGTAATTAGTTGGGACTTTAAATAAACATGGTGATATTTTAAAAGTAATACGAATAGAATCTGTAATTATGTTTAGTCGACGAAGTTGTGTTGAACAGATTACTGTAAATAGGTGACTGATTACTGGAATTTTGATGGGTGCGGTGACTTAACTAACCTAGCCCACCTTATGCATTGCTATGATCATCAATGTCCTATGGCAACTGGACCCGGAATCGAAACCATTACAGTCTTTTGGACGTATTATTGCTCAAGGTCGGACTGGGAAACTGTACACAAGCGAGCGGTTTGACTAAACTTGGCCACTTGCTGGGTCTTCATACGCTTCATCACCAGAAGATGATACTTAAAGATTTTTTGTCAATGAAAAATTGTGAAAACTTGAAAATTGTATTGTAATTTTTTCAATCAAATGGGTAGTAAGTAGAATTAATTTTACACCGACTTTTAACAATTCGACTTAAGTGACGTTACCATTTACAAGTTCCCACTCCAAACATTCTTGTCAAAGCTCATTATGCACTATAATCTTGCGCGACTCGTCGTCAAAGTTGGGACAAAGACCCGCGGAACTCCGAGTATTAGTGCTAAGTGAAGCCCGCTTTGATGATAATACGAGGAACCTTTTCATTAACTCCAACTTTGTTAATAAGTAGAAAAGCGGTGCATCTTCGGAGTCCACGGTTTTGCTTGGTAGACAAAGTGAGGGTTGACACGCAGCTGAGGATGCAACGCGAATTCAGGGTGACCAGACAGAAACTTTTTCAGGGAGGACTGTTTGGTTTAAAAAGGAGGACACTTTAAGAAAGAGGAACTCAGCGTTAAATATAGTTATAATAATTTTCGTTAAAGGCTCAAAGTATTCAATTACTTAGCCTAGTACAATAGTACAAATAATCCTACTTACTGGTAATATTACAAATGTGAAAGTTTGTGAGTTTGTCATATTAAGTAAATCAGCTGTGACAACGTATCCATCCAGGCAGACGAATGAAAAAAATAAACCTAATTCCAATCGACAGATACAAAAGTAGTCATAATGTGTTATTACATATAAGACATAATTTTCTGCAAACGGCAGGAGTAACTTGTAATTAACCAACTGTATTAATAAACGCGGACGGCCGTGAAATACGATCTTACGAGTATCGTGGGGGATGACAGGAGTAGTTTTACCAAAGACTAAAAGTGTTTTTATGAACGCCAAAATTTATCATACTTAAGGCCGCGGGAACACGAAAAAAGTATATCTTTGGCAAAAGGCTTGATTTGAACAAATACAGAACATAATGCTTTTTTGAAAGCCGGGAGGACAATTGTAAAAAAGGAGGACACGTCCTCCTAAAAACGGACGTCTGGTCACCCTAACGGATCTCATCGACTTTGGTTACTTCCGATACAAGAGCAGAATTATATTTAACTTATTCTTATTATTAATCTTATTTAACTTAATTATGCTTTTAACAATAAGTATTGTCATACTACCTGGAATAACGTAATATCACACAAGAGCGCAGTTGGTCGTCAACGTTCCTACAGAAAGTGCTATGTACTCTTTCAGACAGTGGGAACTAGATAAGGTGGAATTAGAGGCATACGGGCAATACGACTCCTAACAGTATACAAACCACTAAGGATAGGATATGACTATAGGGGTGCAAATTCCAATCCACCCCACTAACAGGCTTTATATTGCCTAAAGCCTAAAGCGATAACTTCGCTAATATACCTGCACAGAAAAAAAATACATTTGCTGGAACATCAAAAACATTGGTAAACCGAGCAATAAGCATTTGCAGATATACAACCTGCAAATGTTTTTGTTCGGTTTACCAATGTCATTTGGTTGAAACACATGGGTTGGGACAGCAAATTTAATTTGTACGAACAACCATAACATTGGTGATTATAGCAAACAAAATTAGTGTTAAAACTTAAATCGGTACTTTGGTATTATACGGAGGCCACTGTTTTTTAGAGAGATTGTTTTGCTGAACACCAAATATAACTACATCATTAGGAAGAACGTACTTAAATCGACTTACTGTCCAAATTTGACTTAATTATGATGAACGGTATTTGTGTTCTGCCTCCCAGAAGGCAGTGATGTCAGCTAGGATTGAGTGTTCAAGTCGTCACAAGTCGTCACCGCCGCTATCGTCCACATCCGATCGCCACCCTTACAGAGCGCGCTGCGGCGGTTATGTTAGGTTAGGTTATCATAAATATGTTATTAGGACTTCCCTTGTTATTTTCAAGTCAAACGATACCAGATGAGTCATACTTAGCCCGCCAAATCCCCTCCAAGTAGGCACAGGTCTGGTCGTTGACCGGAGTTCGCGCATCACCTGTCAACGGGTTTTGGCGGGCGAAAGTAAGACTCATTTGGTATCTTTCGATTCGTAACGAAATGAGGAAACTCCTACTAACATATTTATGATAACCTAACTTAACACAACCGCCGCAGCGCGTTGTATGAGGGTGGCCTCCGTATAATACCCAAGTACCCTTAAGTCTACCAATGTGTTTGTTATAAATACACACACATTGGTATTAATAGCAAACTTGTTTTTATTAGTATTAGCAAACAAAGTAGTATTAGTAAATCCAACAAAATGCTTTTGGTAATTCCGACAAAACCATTTGTTGTATCAACAAATAAATTGGTAAAATTTGCTCAACAAATGTGGTTTTGTTGATTTCACCAATGTGTTTTTTCTGTGTACCAAGGAAACGCCCGAGACAATGCTGGGTGGGTCGCTATTTCAAGTAAAAGTATAATATAGGCACACAATTATCACCACTTTCAATCCCCAGTTGGGGGTAACTTACTTACTTACTTACTCCCATGGCCATCGATACCCTAGTAGGGTTTTGGCCTCGCCACCAATTGCTCGCCACCTCTCCCGGTCATATGCCTCATCTACTTCTGCTCCCATTCTTGTGATATGGACCGACTCCATGCAGTTCCACCATCTTCTCTTTGGCCTTCCAGCGGGTCTTCTTCCTTCTGGCTGTCCTTCTCCTATTTCCTTCAATAGCGATCCTCTAACCCCCTTATGACATGTCCTGCCCACCTCAACCGTCTAGCTCTAACTATAATGTCATAATCTTTGTATAAATTACGTATCTCCTCGTTGTGCCTAAATCTCCACTCTCCATTTTCATTCATAGGTCCAAAAATTGTTCTCAATTTTTTTCAAAAACAATGAGTTTTCTTTGTTTTTGTTTTTTATTTTATATCCATGTTTCTGCTCCATACAGCAATACTGGTCGGATAATTGTATGGTAGATTTTAATTTTTGTTTGACGTGATAAAATTCTTGAGGTTAAGATTTTTTCCCACGTGTATACACACTTTTATTAGCCTTTTATTGCAGGTAAAGAAAAACGAAATTTGAAAAATACGTAACTACTAATAAAACACTATTAGGCCTACAAACCGACCGGAGACGTCGATGGGAAATCGTAAAATAAATATTTTAAATCTAAGCTTTCATTCTTTATGAAAAAGATTACATGTAAAGAAATTTTATTTGGCCGGGTTAATTTAACCAACAAAACAATTGCTATTTTAATAGAGACTCAACGGTTATTTATTAAAAAAAAATGTTTACGAGTTTATAATCTTGAAGACCCCAACTTGGGGTGGTCGGCGTCTCAGCCAATGATACGATGAATAACGCCCGAGGCTGCCGTCTGACGGACTGCACCGTACTTTCGCCGCTCCCATACACGCGTTTAGCGTGCATTGTTCGCTGTGGGTATGTTTATATTGTCTACGACGCATTGTGCTGGGCTGTTCACTGTTCACTGGCCATTGCCACTTCATTATATTCGATTATTCAAGCCCTTCCAAACCGTCGATTGATAATCGTATTGTGAGTTATTTTGAATAAAGCGTAAAAGTTGATATTGTTACGTGAAGTACTTTTTTAATTCTTGATTCAAGCAAAAATTGTTGTACGATGTTTTAGTATTAAAATAATTGGCCTAAAGTAATGGGAAAATACGGAAAATTCAATAAAGAAGATAAATTCAAATAAGTAGCATATTCTCTAGCCGTGAAGAACCCCAACTGAACAAGATACCAGTGGAATACCTAGGGGAAATTTAGTTCTAAGAGTAGTTTAATTTTCAATTATAACCTTAAAAGTATGGACAGGAGGTATTCATTAAACACTTAAAACAATTCATTTTGTAATAATTATAAAATGATGGTAATTATTATCGCAAGCATTTAAAAGTTTGAACTTTCTAAATCCGTTCAACACTTCTGTTGCTTTTTAGTTAGGTATATTTTTAACGATGATGAACCAGGCCTATAATGAATGAAAATTATAAGGTACCGATGGTGCGCATTCCAATCTATTTATCAATGTACAACATTAAAACAACAAAACTCTTTCAGCTATTGGATTAAAATTTGCCGTATCGTATTCGTATTCGTTACATTTTAAAACAATATAAAAATTATATTCATGCAATTATATTATATGCAATGCAAGTATTTTTTCCTAGACTAAACTATTATAATCCGCTTGCAAAATTGCAAAAAAGTACCTCCTCGCTTTCACGATATATATAAGCAAAATTTCCGAATTCCTCGTTTTAACCATTTACCGTAAATATTTAAAGCGTAACCTTAAAATATTTTTCGTTAATCGTTTTACTTATATTTACAAACGTCGGAAAATTTCAACAACATCGTCACAGTATTTCCTATCATCACAATCTTCACACAACATAGAACACACCTCCTCACTTCCCCCTTAGAATGCCTCTACAAAATCTGCACCCACAAAGAACCTAGGAAGGAAACGCCAGTTGTAAAAACTTCCGTACTATTTACACACTTCTTGCGCATCGGCGGCGGGAAAAGCAAGAAAAGTAAGAAAGGCGGAATAAGCGGAGAGCGAATAGCGTCGCTTTTTCCCAACCTCTCGGCGCCATTATGATGGTAAACGGCCGATTCAAGGAGGCCGGAATACGAACTATTCACGCCGCAATCCATTCTCGCCGTGAATAACTCGTCACATTCACTCCATTCACAATTAAGCCTATTCACCCGCCTCCCTGTAGTCGCCGCCCGTACACGGTTCTGTGGCCTCCTATTGCTATGTATAATTAGTACGGGGTTCCCCTTTAAAGTTGTCACAATACGGTTTTGTTGGGTTGGTATCTTTTCTTGTATTGTTGGCTAGTTTGGTTTGGGAGCTTTTGAAAAAGACGTGGAGGAAGTTTTTCTTTAGTATTTATTGATGATTAATCAGTGCTGTATATTAGTTTGTACTGCCCGTGGGAGATACAATTTTCAGTTGATCTTCTCGACCTAGAACGTTTTAGGCGTGATATGTAAGAGTATACCGGGAATAAAATGTTACTATTTACAGTAATTTCCTGGGAAAAGAATTTTTCACTACACCTAATAGATTTTTTCGTAGATTACATGGCCAGGCTTTAACAAAATGCGCATATTTTCTCCAGTCGAACATGCTGAAGTATCATACGAAGCAAACATACATACATACATAAACAAAAATATTTCGAGAAACAAGAAACAAAAGCAAACATGCTTAATTACTGTTTGTGTGTGTAGTTGTGGTTTTGTTTGGTTACAAATAAACAAAAATATTGTTGGACAATCTTTTCACTATTGGTACCTAAATACAAATCAATTGACCTTTAATATAAGAGAAACATTTACTTAAAGGTCATTTACCATGAAAATTAAGGATTGGCCTTTCAGACATAATGCCATTATTTTAATGCGTATCTATATTATTAAAAGAATTTCTGGGATTTTGTGCAGAGCAAATCGACCCCTAGAAATTAATTTTTCTACACATATTTGATATCAAATTTAAGATATTAATCTCCAATTCACATTTGTTTGGAAACAAAACTGATGATCAAGATTTGAAATAGTTCCAGAGATATACTAAAGAATGCAGGACTAGCAAAAGTCAATTTACATTCATCCACATTATGATTTTGATTTCTTAAAATATTGAACAGTATTTTGAACAAAAAATAAGGAAGAGTATTTTCCCTATTGAGAAAATAAGACCAACAACAGTCTGTAATCATCTTAATTCACTGTACAGTATTTCTCTTCTTAAAAGGAAACTTAAAAAGGAACCTAAGTAACTCAGGAGGTGGTGCTCTGTATGGAGATGGGATTTTCTAACAAACTATTGACATTGAATACACATCGATACATGTTCTAACAATTTTATGCTGTTTCAACATTTAGGGATTTAAAATATCAATATTAGTTGAATATTAACAAAAAATTCAAGTTTTAAATTCTTATAAATTTAAAACCTGTATTTTGTAAATATACTTAGAATGCGAAGGATATTGAAGTGTTAACGGTTAGCCTGCCCATTTTACTCGATTTTTAAATGTACTAATAACAATATGCCTATTGTTATGTAATGTAGAATGCCTATTGTAATGTAGAATTAAGATAAAGATTGAATACTCATGAAAAGAAAACTAAAGCAGAGACATGAAGATGCACCAAGAAGTGAAGATCCATGTAAACTAACCCCCATTTTATGCAAGATATATGTTCTTGCACTGTCGAAATTTCTAAGTGTAGAACGTGTAAATAGACACGTTTAAAGCAGATGTAACAATTGAACTTCTCAAATTCTGTGAGGAATTTCATACCTATATTGAAGTTTTAAGTCTAAAGTAATAAGTTATTTTTAAAAGTTTGCCCCGATGAGAAGTTCACGGGGTAAACTGAATTATACTCCTGGTAATTTTACTCCAGTGCTATGACACAAAGAATTTTAAAAAATCACAAAAACTCACATACTTCTTCACTGATAGGTATTTTACGCTACAGGACTCTATACATAATACATGACACTAAATCTTATTTTACCAAGTTTTTAAGTCACGAAGTGACGCGGGCTGCTAGTTGAATATTATGTAGATATTAGAAGTGTGCGAGTAGTGATTTTTGCTGTGATTTAAAATTAAGGATAAAATTAAGGCTTTTTTTAATTAGCCGCTTAGCTACTAATTTGAATAACATACTTTCTTTGAGTTACCCACCCTGGCACGCTTGGAAAAAGTTGGAAAAACTTATTTTTTGTTCAAAATAATGTTCGATATTTTAAGAAATTAAAATCATAATGTGGATGGATGTAAATTGACTTTTGCTAGTCCTGCATTCTTTAGTATATCTCTGGAACTATTTCAAATCTTGATCATCTGTTTTGTTTCCAAACAAAATGTGAATTGGAAAACGTTTAGTGGTTCTACCACAGATAGTAGCACTTTCGCTGGAATTTCAAAAGCTTCCTGTGCGAAGGCTTTTCATGGGATATTTTCCAAACCCGCAAAAGGAACATCTAGAGATTAATATCTTAAATTTGATACCAAGTATGTGTAGAAAAACTAATTTCTAGGGGTCGATTTGCTCTGTACAAAACCCCAGAAATTCTTTTAATAATATATAGATAGATGACGGATTCGGACTTACTCCACCTGATATTATTGAATTAGTGAAAGAAGTTTCAGAAAACTTATTACCTCGTAAATCTAGAAACCTTTACGAAAAGAAATATGAAGACTTTATGCATTCATAATGTCGCATTCAGCTACAATGGACGTGAGTAACTGTGATTGTATTTATCGTTTGGGAAATTAAAACTGCAGTTGTAGGAAAAATTTAGTTTGTACTTCGCGTGTAAAGAGTCTTTCTCGCTTTCGCTAATTTGTTTAGCTCAAGCGAGAAAGACCTACTTTACGCTCTTAATACACAAATAACTATTTCATCACGCTATATACGAAAATAGTCTGTTAGCGTACAGCTGACATTTATGAAAATCCTTGATTTCCTAACATAAAAACAAATCATGATCAGATGCCTTTTCCGGATCTAAACATTGCTTTTCCGTACCCAAACAATATTTTGCCTTACCCAAACAAACGAAGTTCCTGCTTTGATAGTTCAACCAGCTGACTTTAAACTACAAGTGTTTGCTTATAGAAAAATGACTCTAAGTTGTGAAATTTAGGATGATTTTTTATAAGTTTGGTTAATTATTTGCATCGTGATGAAAAGTATTGTTCACAACTCGTCACTAAAGTCCCATTTTGGGGCTCGATAGAGTTTTATATGCTCGCCTCGCAAGTAAAACGCTCTCTCGCCCCGAGAATGCATGTTTTTCGGACGGCCATGTTTTTTTTATATACGTGGCGTGCTCACAATTTGTTACGCTTGAAAATTAGTACATTTATACACCAAATCAAAAGACCAAAAAACATTGTTTATCCATTGGCCTTACAATAAAATTAAAATACTTACTTTCTATTTCATTGACTTTTTTGTTATATTAAAAAACTATTAAAATAACTTTTTCTCTAAACAACTTTTTTTGGACGCAGCAACGCGCGCCGGGTAACTGCCAATATAAAAGAGTAAGGTGATTATTTTTCAGAAAACTATGGTCAAATTATTGGGTCAATATTTATGACTATTGTGTAGTTTGAAAGCCTACACGCAGATGTGCCTTTTGAGGGTTTCAAGTCAGTGCGTGAACTGAGAAACCCTTGAAATTTTGAAACAGCATCAAATTGTTGGAACATGTATCGATGTGTATTCAATGTCAATAGTTTGTTAGAAAATCCCATCTCCATACAGAGCACCACCTCCTGAGTTACTTAGGTTCCTTTTTAAGTTTCCTTTTAAGAAGAGAAATACAGTGAATTAAGATGATTATAGACTGTTGTTGGTGTTATTTTCTTAATAGGGAAAATACTTTTCCTTATTTTTCCAATATTTTTTGTTCAAAATACTGTTCAATATTTTAAGCAATCAAAATCATAATGTGGATGAATGTAAATTGACTTTTGCTAGTCCTGCATTCTTTAATATATCTCTGGAACTATTTCAAATCTTGATCATCTGTTTTGTTTCCAAACAAATGTGAATTGGAAAAGGTTTACTGGTTCTACCACGATAGTAGCACTTTCGCTGGAATTTCAAAAGCCTCCTGTGCGAAGGCCTTTCATGGGATATTTTCCAAACCCGCAAAAGGAACATCTAGAGATTAATATCTTAAATTTGATACCAAATATGTGTAGAAAAATTAATTCCTAGGGGTCGATTTGCTCTGTACAAACTCCCAGAAATTCTTTTAATAATATAGATACCTTATTAGGACAGAATCATTTAAATGGCTTTCTAACCACATTTTTAACAATAATCAATTGCTACCCCAATTAAGTTTTATGTCCCAAAATGAGAAATTATACGTTTTGTAATTAATTAGGCTTTAGAGTAACACACGCTGATGATTAATGTCGTTCTTAGTGATTATTTATTATGTAAAACATCAGGGCTGTATGTAGCCTACATCAGCAACGTTGACAACATGTTGGGCCAACGAGCAAAGATAACTTAAAGGTACATCTCTATTTGAAATACTAGCATTATTGGGATTTCTTTTTATTGACGTATTTTTACAACTGCGACAACAAAACAATACCTCCTACACTTTGCAACAAACTTCGGATGATTATCTTAGTGAAAACTATCTGAGTGTTAAATCCAATAAAAGTAAAAGAAAAATACAACAGAATATATTTAGCAGCAACTAAGACTATAGATTAGAGATGCCTATGGATCTATAGTATCTCTTTATAAACCTTCCTAGTACCTAAATAGGAAGCCAGGGGCACACGAAAAATTCTTATCGTATCATTTCACTTCCCTAGAAGCGCTTCTGGGTCGACTGCATACTTTGGCTGCAACGCGTTTATTTTAAATTCAACGAATTTTATATAATGTCGATAACACACATAAGTTAACCAAATCAGCCCTATTTTGACTATGTGTAGTCATCTTGAAACAATTAACCTAATTTACCTGTCTGGGAATTGGTTGGCAACCGTAGTAAAAAGCACAAAACATTAATTGATAAAGGATAGAATGTGTATAACCGGAAATCCAAGCATAAAATTCTTTTTCGGAGCTGGGTGTTGACCAAATCTAATTAAATAAAAATTAATAAAGTAGCAGAAAGAAAGGAATATGTACATTTTACTGTTACGAAGATACATTTCTGTTCTAAGTAGAAAACATCAAGAAATCCAAGACGCACATACTGTCTCATATATGGTACAAAAATGCTATTATGACCTGTCTAATATTTCCTAATTTTTTGGTATTGTCTGTGCCCATCACCAAACTACCATTTTCTAATTAATATACCTGATTGATAACGTCAGACGACAGCCATCAGTGTGAAGAACATTGTAGTTTAGAAGACGGGTGACATATGGTAAACGAGACGAACTTCATAGGTAACACTGGTAACAGGTAGACTAACTAATGTACACTTATCGTTGGGCGATTTTTACTGTTCGGAAACTCACATCTCTTTAATCTTATAACGAAGATTACTGATCTCAAGTTCTATTATTCTTTTTATTTTTTAGCGATTTATCCTCAAATTAAGTGAGTAACAGAGGTGCCGGCATTCAGACTGTAACGACTAAAATTAACTTAACATTCACTCACCAAATTCCCCAATCCATTGTGACAATCCATGTGGTAATCCATTTTTAAATCCACAATCCAGCACCAATATCCACAACACTGGGTCACCTTAAACCAAACACAAACAAACCATAAACCAATTCCAATCAAAGTTGTACAAACTTAAAACTTCCAAAATCGCAAACAAATCTTAACGATCGCAAACAGAACGTCCACCAAAGTAACCAAAATAGGAAAGTCTAAACGAAAATACAACAGTTCAACCAAATATAACCTCAACTAAAGAGACTTTAACAGAGCGGGAAGTAGGGGCGCGGTAATTGCAGGCAGCAGTTCGCTGAGCTGACCGCGCGACGGCTCCCGCCAGACTGACAGCGAACTGTCAAATCTCCCGCCAACCCCCCCCCCCCCCCCCCACCCGAGCCGCACAACTCCAACAATCAACCGGCATTGCCGAGTTCTGCTCTTATTTACCTCATTGTAATGCGATTCGCCCGGGAAATTTCGTAAACACTCAATAAATCAGCTGAGCGTGTCAATTTGGACAAGTTGCCGCGGTCGGCCGCCGCCCGCTCCTTGTACGGTAATTAGAGAAACACACTGGTCATTACTGGAGGCTGGGGATCTCTCCGCTGGAAGGACTTTTTACATAAAACTTTTCTACAGGTAAAACTAAGCGGCTTAAACAGTAGTTTGTAATTTATTGTTTCTCACACTGCTCAATCCTGATAACCCGTTGATTACAATTAAATACTCGAACATTTATTTTATTGTTACGGTGTCAAAATGAAATGTCACTTTGCTTTTGCCAAATGTTGTCTTTTTATCTTTCTTAATATGTACAAGTTAGTTTTCCAAGCGTGTTGATGAAAAGCAATATTATCGATATAGTTTTGAATTGACCACCCCCTAAAATTCAACCTTGCTGTAATTAATTTTAGAACCTATTTCAGTCTCTTCCCATCGATGTAAATAAATACAACTGGATTGCGCACTCCCCGTAATACTCGTGTAGTGATTTCCGAGCCGACACAGCTGTGCGTTGAGGTATAGCAGCCGGGCCGAATTGAAGGGGCGTTGGGGGAAAAAGTGCAAAACTGTTTTGTTAACCGTATTGAAACCGTACGGATTTGGGAGCAGTTTTATGGGTAAAGCTTCCTATAATTAATGTATTGATATAACTGTCAAGTAATTACCATAAATATTTAACTGGACAGTCAGTACAAGTTGTCCGGCAAAAGATGAGTTCCCCCATCGCCCCTCAAAATTTTTAACGCAACCACTGCCGGCGGCTCGCGTTTCAGGGCCTGAGTTACCAATCCAGTGTACTTATTTACATCGATGTCTCTTCCTCCCTAAGCGTTCAAAGCCAGAACGCGCTAGTTATGGGTTGGAAAATCAACGTAATAAATCTATACACTTATTTTTACATATTTAATATTTTTATAATCTTATCTATTCTTACAAACAGTAAACGACTTCTGATTAAAAAAAAACGATAGGCGAAGTATTTAACAACCGCCAAATAAGTCACTTCACAAGCCACTATAACTTTTCTGTCCTGAAGAGAGAACCCCCGCAGATTTTTAGATCTACACATCTACAGTATAAACATACACGATTACGTTTGATGCCCTCAGCCCTTAAAACCAAGTTACTTGCGCCAGCAAACTAAATAAGGAAAAGTTTTAGAGGGGTGACAACCAACTAAACAAGAAAGAGGGAGAATAACACCGTACGACTCTAGTAGTCAGCGGAAGAGAATGGCGCACTGCCCCCTGGGATCAGACAGCGCATTGTGCCAGCCAACTAAATAAGGAAATAATGTAGAGGGGTGACAACTAACTAAACAAGAAAGAGAGTAGAAAGGAAGAAGACTAGTAGGAGCCAGCGGGAGGGAATTGCGCACCGCCAGCGCCACCTGAGCAGATTAAAGAGCGCATTGTGCAAGCCAACTAAATAAGGAAATAATGTAGAGGGATGACAACCAACTAAACCAGAAAGAGAGTAGTAAGGAAGAAAACTGGTAGGAGTCAGCGGAAGAGAATGGCGCACCGCCACCTGAGATCAGACAGTGCATTGTGCCAGCCAACTAAATAAGGAAATAATGTAGATGTATGACAACCAACTAAACCAGAAAGAGAGTAGTAAGGAAGATGACTACCGTAGGACTGAAGGAGTCAGCGGAAGAGAATACATTATACATTATACATTAGCTGAAATGGCGACCTACCCAGGTAGGTATTTTAAGCCAAGTATGAATGACAGATGAGTGAAGGATGATTGTGGCGCGATCTTGTAGTCTTGTTACTGACTAAGGCCGACATATTCCTTAGACATGACTGTTAATTAATAGCCCAACAGCCAATGGCAACTAAGGGACCTACATTTTAACGTGGGATCCGAACCACGATTTCGCCTCGGTTAACAATTTACGAACTGGTCTAATTATGAGGATGGCCCCATGAACGAGTACTCAATAGTGCGGACGTTAATCCCCACTAGGGAACACCGCGTCCACAAGCCATCACTCATAACTATCCACAATTCGTGACCTCCAAGTAGCTGGATTACAGGACACGCCACAGTCCCAAGGCGCACCGCCACCTGAGATCAGACAGTGCATTGTGCCAGCCAACTAAATAAGGAAATAATGTAGAGGGATGACAACCAATTAAACAAGAAAGAGAGTAGAAAGGAAGAAGACTACCGTAGGACTGTAGTAGTCAGCGGAAGAGAATGGCGCACCGCAACCAGAGATCAGACAGTGCATAGTGCCAGCCAACTAAATAAGGAAATAATGTAGATGGATGTCAACCAACTAAACCAGAAAGAGAGTAGAAAGGAAGATTACTACCGTAGGACTGGAGGAGTCAGCGGAAGAGAATGGCGCACCGCCACCTGAGGAGATCAGACAGCGCATTGTACCAGCCAACTAAATAAGGAAATAATGTAGAGGAATGACAACAAACTAAATCAGAAAGAGAGTAGGAAGGAAGAAGACTACCGTAGGACTGAAGGAGTCAGCGGAAGAGAATGGCGCACCGCCACCTGAGATCAGACAGCGCATTGTGCCAGCCAACTAAATAAGGAAATAATGTAGAGGGGTGACAGCCAACTAAACCAGAAAGAGAGTAGAAAGGAAGAAAACTACCGTAGGACTGTAGGAGTCAGCGGAAGAGAATGGCGCACCGCCACCTGAGATCAGACAGCGCATTGTGCCAGCCAACTAAATAAGGAAATAATGTAGAGGTGTGACAACCAACTAAACAAGAAAGAGAGTAGAAAGGAAGAAGACTACCGTAGGACTGGAGGAGTCAGCGGAAGAGAATGGCGCACCGCCACCTGAGATCAGACAGCGCATTGTGCCAGCCAACTAGATAAGGAAGGGGTGTAGAGGGTGGGGCGGGGGAGGGTGTTCTTGAATCATCACAATGGCTCTATTCAATGCTTAATCTCGCCCCGATCCTGACTGTATTGTCCCCGGTATAGAAAAGCTTTTGGAACGCTAGGCATCATCAATAGACAGTGTTACAATACAATCGCGATAATGTGGGGGGAGGGGGAGGGGCGGCTCGATAAACACACGCCGTCAAGAGTCGACTGATAGTGCTGTAACCTGCTATTGGGTCAGTGTGTGTGTGTGTGTGTGTGTGTGCGTAAATATATGTGTTGTTTGTTGATTTATTTCAGCTACTACAGTATAATACACCCTGTAAAAGTAATCTTTTATTTACTGGATATTGCACTGAGTTTGCTGGGTTTATTTACAATAGTTTGGGAAAGTGGCTCTTTTTACTAATAGTATTTTTGCTACATTTTTTAATTAAAAGGGGTGCCTACTTAAATTATTTTTATGACCAAACAATAGGCTCTAATATATTTACATACAAATTATTATATTCTCTTACAATCCTTTTTAGTTTATCGTTTATTTTATGATTAACATTAAGAGTACATATTTGTATAGCAGTTTTACATTTTGTGTTACGGTTAAGATATTTCGTTCATACAAATATCACACCGCAACACAGACTGAGGGAAACTGAGTTTGAAATCATCCCTCACAAAGGCTACACGTGTAAGAAGAAGAGCGAAGAAGAGTCCTTTTATTGATGGATTGATGGATTATTTTTCGATACAAACACGCTGAACAAATATGAAGAATAAAAAATACTTAATACAGGAGAGACAACATTGTTTGAACAGCATAAATTAGACTAATGAGCCATCTTTCGAAACTGGAAACAAACCAGAAATTTTGTAACTTTAATCGACGATAAATGTTGATGAAAAGGTGCATTTCCGTTTAGCGCTAAACCAAGACCACACGTCAAACTCAGAAAGATTTAGTTTTTTTCAGGAAATAAATAATGTTCGTGATCTTATGGCATTTTTGTTTAAATTTGACGGATAAAATCAAGTAAAATTTAATTTTACGCTATCACTTTCAGGCACGGCAAACTACATGTTGACATGTTATGTACTAAACGGGAACGCTGTGTACATAGTATAATACACCGCGAGTACATTTTGATGGTTTTTACGCTAATTCATTGGTAGGTATTGGTGGTTCATTGGTAGGTGGTTTATTGGTTGGTTCATTGGTTGGTCATTCATTGGTTGGTTTGGTGGGTTGGTTGGTTGGTTGGTTGGGTTCATTCACCAAAGATGAGGAAAGCACGGGCCAGAGGATAACATCCACCCGCAGCTTGTTACACAAGTAGGGGTGGCCCTGATAAGCCATGCGCTATCTATCGTGTGTATCGTGAGTCCCATCATCCCTGGCAGGGAGCGTGCAGCATGTGTTCATCGCTTAACGGAGTGTGACTCATAGTTATCTGGTTCACTATTCACTTCATATCCTTTTTCGATGGTTCAATCTACCATGGCATATTTTTCAAATACCACTCACCTAAAATCGCACGCCCAAACTATTTGACCTAGAACCTTGAAACATTGCATGGACGTTTCTCTCAGGGTGGACCTTTTGTTCCATCCACTAAGAACGGATTTAAAAAAATTCCCTCAGGGCTACGCCATATGGTACGTCAAAGTTTCAAGTTAAACTATAGGGAAGCTAATATGAAGTTGGGCAATGTTGCTAGACACATTAAATCATGAATCCAAAGAAGTTTTCCTATTTTTCCACGGGTGAAACCGAGTTGATCAGCTAGTACTGAATAAACTATCTATTTTTGTTCATGGCCTACTACTCGACCAATTTGCTTTTGATCATTGGGCTACTATCATGGTTTTGACCAGTAGCAAGGCCGAGGTATACCTGACCCGTCCATAACGTTCATAAATCGTACTCGTGAAAAATCATGGTTGGTGTTTGAACATCTGATTGATGAAAACTACGGTCCTAAACACCAAAATGTAAGCCCAATTACACTTGGCGCATTATATCTTGACCCTTGGCCTAGTCTATTGCTGGAGCTGTCAGATATTGTTTACTGTCGATGATTTTGGACAACAAACAATGAAAAAACTAATTTCTACAAACATCAACTGTATTTTGTTTACAAATGACAATTAAGATATACACTGACAGCTGTTGGAAAATGCTAACATGTCAGGCTAGTACAACTTTACGTATCAGCTGTGGTCTCCTAATGAATTTCACTCAACTCCAATTGCTTCAGGTGTAAAGGGTTCCCAAGGTTCAAGATATAATGCGCCAAGTGTACACATTTGCCAGCGAACGATCAGCTGTTGTAAGGAAGCCGTTGCCGTCAGAACAGTGTGAACGCAAAATTCTCCTGTAAGAAATATCGCACTCCAATAAATCCACACATAAAACACACATCAGCATTGACAAAAATTAGGGAAAATATCAACTAAAGTAGTTTGTGATTACTTTTTAATTCTTATATTGATGAACAGCGACAGTATTTCTTTAATTAAGCGGGTAATTTGATGAGTTCTACCATAGCCATCCCTAGTAACAGATGGCTATGGTTCTACTCGATAGACAGTGTCCGACAATGATGCTCCTACTCAATTAATTTCTTAACAAACAAAAAATAGGATACAACAATTTTACAGTAAATCTTACGAGGTTCACATAATATTATTTTATCTCAAATGACAACAGAAATAACTACCGATAACCAGATTACCGTCGATAAGTAGTTAAACATTTAATACAAATTTTCGCAAGCATATTCAGCAGGAAGAGCTTGCTCGGGTGCAAAAATCTAATGAACTCAGACATCATGCTATCTGTATGGAAGTGGGTGATAAATCCAAACCCATCTCGACCTCCCCTCCCCTCCCTCCCTTCACTGCCGCTCCGACACCTCGTCTGATCATGTGTACACGTCTTCTCGCTATCCAACTTTGATGTTTTTTCATGGCAGGCCGTCTCAGATGAATATGGTTTTGTGCCATTTAAACCCTCAATTTCACATAATTAGCAACTCTTTCTTTAACTGTATGACGTTATGTATAAGCTTTGACTGTGAATAATTATTAGACCTTCCATTCTTACGGCTCAGCTGTAGCTAGTTTTGGGCAATGTTGTATACATCGTTTTGGGTTACCTAGAATCTTAATTTGACATAGTTTGATGACAGGGTGCTTATATCAACCCCTTATTTTAGCAATTAAAATTAAAATTTTATTCTATACAATTCATAAATTAATAATTAATTGACTTATTTGATTCTGGGTCAAAAAAATTATATATTATATTTCTCCTTCTTATACCAAAATTAATAGGTGACAACAGTACACTCTGTTGGTGATTCACTATAACTAAGAGCTCTTTTAATCCTGCGTCACTCAAAAACCTGGTACATATTTGATGATGCAAAGGAAGGTCTGCTTCAGATTCACAGTTTTTAACGGTTCCAAATATTTGTTCTGTTAGTTCAATTAAGAAAAAAATATTGTTTGATTTTGGAAATACGGAATAGCCCTTAATTAAATGATTGTCTTATAGCGCCTACTTCTATTTATACAGTTTTGTTTTACCGAAATTGTAATTTCTTCGGAAATCACGAATTTTTAATCTGAAATCATAAAATATTTTGGAACACCAATAAATTGTGTAACACTTAAACTTTACAATGGTGTATAGTTAAAACATGTTAGATTCGGAGGCCCTAAATGACATCGCAAGAAAAGGGTTTTGAGCAAATTCAGGCGGTTTCGACGACATAAGGAAAACCCCTCTTAAAATTGTCTCGGATTAAGAAACGACTAAATTGTTAATTCACAGTAGGATAAATTTGATCAGTATTCCTAATTCAATTTGGGACACCATAAGAATCTTTTTGTATTTATAAAAGAGGTTGTCGGTTTGTATACATTATATGTTTTAAGTTCATAAGCTTAAACACCGTTGGGCCGTTTGCTATGAAAATTGGTATATGTTGGTCTATATATTTCGAATTTTACGGAGAAGATTTTTCAGCCATTCATTTCAACCTAACTCAATTATTGAGTCCCTCCCCAGAGGCCCAAAAAAATTCCCATACAAACCTTAAGAAAATATATTTTATTCATGTTGAAGCCTTCCGGAATAATAATGAACAGGTTTACATACCTTGACGTCGCAATTCCACAAAAGTAAAACTAATTATTGTTGACTATAGTTTCGACTTCTGCGAAGTCATTATCAAAACTGTAAGAACGTTAAAATATCATTCTTAAAAATAGAATTTCGTCTTGAGTTTAAAATCTTGATCTGTTCTTGTTGCTTTATTATTCATAATCTACATAAATTCAGAAATGAATGTGATGACAACTTTCATGGTTGAGTTTTACCTTTTGCTCATGATACTTGTATTGTTATGTATGTGATAGTTTAGAAGGAGTAAAAATCGATATGGAAAACAACCTTAGACAATAAGATTCTGGTTTACAAAACATAAAATGTTAATTAGTCCAGAAAAAACCTGTTATTTAAACTTCTCATATAAAACACCGATTGCTTCTAGATTTCCGATTAAATGTTTAGAGTGCATAAGAGATGATACACAGTGTAGTGATAAGTGCGTTGTTCGGGATGAATATGTTTAAAAATCTTGGGGTTTTAATCGGCAGTGAACTGAACTGGAAATCACATGTTGAAAAGTTACAAAAAGAAACTTAACTGTATAATGGGGCATATTTTACTTATTGAAAAGACTTTGCCCAGAGGTTGCTCTAAAAAACAATTATTTCTCTTTAGTTCATAGTAGAATACAGTATGTTATAGCCTTCTGGGGTGCAGCTTACAATATTTCCTTTAGACAAGTTTTTATCAAACAAAAGTGTTTTGTAATAATTGTAAAAACAAAATCAAGAATAGAACCTTCATTTCCCATTTTTAAAGAATTAAAAATTAAAGTATGTTTATGAATTTGAAGTACTGAATGTATTTCATGAAATGAGTTATATAGCATTACCGTCTCTAGTACAAGGCCGCGGCGCGGCGCTAGTAAATGGCAACGTCGCGCCTAAGGGTTCACAGCTGCTTTGGTTATCCATACTCTCTTATGGCACTATTTTTTGTTTACTTGAAACCAGCTGACTCTGTAAGGGAAAGTCAATGGTTTTACTATGCAAAAAACCCCTTGAGGAGAGACGTTGCCAGGTCGAAGGCCGCGGCCTTATTACTATAGAGATGGCTATCGTTATAGGCTTTATAGTCAACCCAAGTAGTGAGAGGCAAATGTTGAAGAATGTCGATGAATTATTGTTTCTCAATCCTAAAACAACTGCTTTCCAAACTACTTTTGACTTCACTGCATCGCGCGTCTATTCAGCAAACTGCCCGTTTCCATTAAAAACGTATTCAATAAAAACAATTTTCTAAAAAATTGAAGAATTGGTTATTTAACTTGGACTCACTTAATGTTTTACTAAATATACCCAGCTAAGAATAAGTCCCAAAATTAGGAGTAATGTAAAGTAATAGTTAATTTTTTTCATTTTGATGATGTTTTTAAGTTTGTAGTCCTAATGTATTTGATTTTAACCACTATGACAATCTTGTTAAATGTAAGAAAATTTTATGGAGATTTTTTATTTTCGATGCATTTATGGCTTTTTTCTTTACCAGTCAATAAAATTAAATAGTACACAGGAATTGCCTTAGAGTGTGGTGAATCACCAAACGTTTTTTTTCAAAATATTTTACATTATTTATGTTACATTGAGTGAACGTTTTATTACACTGCGTGAATGTTTGAAGTGAAACAAAAGCTTTGATCATTGTTGACAGAAATGAAAATTGTATAATGGTGTTGATCCTTTATGTATTGTCATGGGGTTTTATTTGTAAATAAACATGTGTTAATGTAACATTTGTGTATGTAATAGTGCACTGTAAGAAGTTTGTATACGGTCTTATATATGGTCATTACCTATTATTATATGTGATCTTTGGTAAATAGTCAAAGGCAGACAACGTCGCCGGGTTCAGCCATTACTATATAAAGAAGTAAGCAACAGGAATTTCTGTCCCACTATACTCGCCCAGAGCCACAATGTCCGACAATACGACAATACGACAATACGACATCGACAAAGGGTCGAACAATGTTTCACCGTGTCGCGCCGATGAGAAGACTTACCGGCCGGACCATAATTGGACGTATTGAGCCGCAGGAATCCCGCCAAGTTGCAACTCTTCCGCGGTTATTAGCCGGTGAAAAGGCTTTCAAAATCATAATTGGCCCCAGCGACTGCGGACTGTCCGTGGATTGGCGGATTGGTCCTTTCAGCGCGACGTGCGCGTAATGAAGCTTCTTCATACTTCGTACCCTCCCCCACCTCACTCACCCCCTCAACTGGGTGAATAATCTTGAGATTTGATGTGTGGTCGTTCTAAAGGGACGACTTGTTCGCTACATTCTGTGACGGTCAATGACTGCTCGGGCATTTCGGTTGCGTGAGTATGTGTATTAATTTTGTAAATATTTCTTATAAAAGGTTCTACAAATAAGTTTATGTTTTATAAATTATACAAATGAAATCACTATATAGGCCTACCCAGCAAAGGTAATAGAATAGCTATCTCCCATATAAACTGTTCTGAAAGGTTAACGTGGAACTGAGTATAGCTTTTTTATGCACTCAAAATAAACAAAGTTTCGCATGACTTTCTTTCACAACTATTCTTATAAAAAATAAATGTGTAATTCTAAACAAACTACTAATAAAAAATGTATAAAATATCATGTTTTTCTAGAAAAACATAACAATCGTTTTAGCTTAAGATTCTATATTACATTTTAAAAGGTTTTGTTATTATTATTCATGAGAAAATAAATAAAACTAATCAATCAATCAATCATTTATTGTTACCCGACTGTGTACAACACTGACAAACGTCACAAAATAAATGTTCATAGAACATTAAATACAAACAAAAATGCACAGTAGTATTAATGAAAAGAAAAGTTGAAAGTGGTAACTAAAACTAACTTGTATCATTTAAATTCTCAGACACACTGTAAAACTCTTGCCTCATCAAGGAATGAGTTCCTAATGTAAAAAAATACAGTGACAACGTTTTTCTGACGGTCTAATCATTAACAATTTGCAAGTTTACCACGACAGAGCAGCTAATTAATCTAGTTAAAATTAGTGACCTTTAATTAAGAGTCTTGGCTTAACGGTTAAACCGACCTCACAATTCAAACGACATGAGACACAGAATTGCATGCACTTTGAAAAGTAAATGTAAAATGCTACTTAGGATATTGCTTTCAGTTAGAGCAAAAAACTAAAATACGTGTGGCTTTACGCTATGTTTCTAAAAAGCCAGGAACCCAGTTATAATTCCTTGCAATTTCATTTCAACCTTATTAAAGATGTTCAAAGCTGGTTAAAACCGTTTTCGCCCATTGCCAGTTCATTAACGTTATAGCTCTTGTTTCAGTTAATTTTCCTATGCTAAACTAAATTTAAAAAGAAAACATATTTCAAATTTTCATTCAAATTAAAAATAATTTTAGGAAACAATAAACTTAGATTTTTGATTTTACATAGTAGTAGCAGTTTTCAGTTTCAACGGTCTCATACTTCATCGCGTATTGCGACCCTCCGAGTCCCAGCGTCTTGTTATAATTAAACGCGGGCCAAGATTTAGCAAGTGGGCCAAGACAATGGCGAGATACAATATCTTTGAGGTTATTAAGCCGGCTTTGGACATTGTCTTGGTGTTCATTATAAACTTTGAACGTGTCGCCCACGCCTTACATCTCGCCCGATCCCACTGTTCCTCGGTGTTAAGTATGCAACTTGGCTACGGAACAAATATGTGTTTTACTTATTTGGGTAAACTACGGGTAGGATAAAATATACAGGGTGTCCATCAAAAATGTTTCAGAATTTTTGGAGTCGATTCCTTATATTTAAACTAAGAAAAAAGTTGATTTGAAGGTGTGTCCTAAAATGCATATTTACTAAGATATCCGCCATTTTGTATTTTTTCACAATTTTTTTTTACTTCCGAAGTTTTTAAATCGATGTTTTCGAAACTCGGTAAGTAGCTATAACTAGTCAAAGTTAGTTTACGAAAAAATAATCAACATGATCAAATGGGAAAATCCAGAATGGCGGCTGTTTAAAATCTTTAAATTAAAATACCGTAAAAACGGTACGTTTTACAAAACGTTCTAAAGAATAGCAATATCTAGTAAATTTATTTTCCAATTTAAAGACACCAACATTATGAAAATCGGTCAATAAACAACAGAGTTATGGTCGACTTTAGCTAACAAGGCAGCATAAGTGGCCTGTTTCAGCGCGGGGCTCAGCGCAACAATGGCTTATTTTTTAACCGACTTCCCCCACCTTCCAACAAAAGGAGGAGGTTCTCAATTCGTCTTGGGATATGTTTTTTTTTTCTAGGGATGTTCACCGATTTCTCTGCGATACTTTTACCAATCAACGTGATTCTACCACCAAAATAACCGGGATGGTTTCCCGTTGGTCCCATACATAACATTATGTTACGTTGTAATATTTATTTGGAAGAAAAATCCAAAAAACCTCAAATATTCAACATTTTCAAATACTTGTTGTTTACAAAACAAAGCTAAGGTGAATAAGTCAGGTTTATTCTATAACAGCTGTTAACATCCTCCAAATTAAATTTATAATTATAAAGAAAATGATCAGCTGCTTAATGTTGATATAATCTCAAAACAGTTTGTCTTCATGGTTATGTTTAATTATACGTATATTCAAACACAGTCAATTCTATTGTGATTCTTACTTAAATAAAAAAAGTGTAAATCAAAAAACATACATACACATCAAAAATGAAGAAGAGCAAGTCTAAATCCTAACGTTTTAGTGTGGCCTAGGTATACCTCAGAAATACATTGGAAACTTGGATCTTGTGGAAGCACAATAATTGAAATATACCTACGTGATTTAAGCCCATCATAGATTGATTCTATAGCACACCAATTAATTTTAAATGGTTATGAAAAATAATGTTATCAATGTACAAAAAGGAATTTTTTGTGACTTGTCATAAGATGTGAGCGCTCTTGCAGTTTCCACTGAAAATTTCCCCAACAGGCTTTGCAAGTTGAGTTTAAATTGCATCATTGACGTTTCTAATTCTCAGTTCGTGTTTCACAGGTTGTAACATGCGAACAATTATTTTTATATATCTTATTGGACAACTTATAGTGCTAACGTGCAAACATCGCAATTCTAAACCAGATCGATCTCATGAGTGAGCCCCTGGACGGTTTTGCAAGTGTACTTAAATGGACTGATTTTCCATTTTCTAGGCGCCAAGCTTGTAATAAAAATCTCTGCAGTAAACTGTCTGAGAAAACATGTCACCAAATTCGAGGGTTCAATAGAATATTTTAACTGTGCACGTGAGATATTAATGATATGACCGCCGTATCAGAATTTCAGGAATGTTCCAAGGCTGTGCTGAAGCGTTGAGGTTTTTAATGTTTGGTTTATCTGATTTCAAAATTGTTTTAAGTATTCTCCCAAATTTACAATATAGTTGTGAGTTTGTAAAGCAAAAAAAGACATGAAATCGTTAACTTTGTCTGATATAATTATTTGTCTTTAGGATAGAAACAAGCAAAAAAATAATAAATAGAATGAGCTAAGCACAGAGGCAATCTATACCAGTTCTTAAAATACACCTCATATTATGCTTATAACTTGAAACTGTTCTAAAAATAAATTAGAAGCAGATGGATGCGACAAATTGATTTTTTGCATTGAGCAGGATCAAGAGCAGCTGTTTCAAGCTAACAAAAAATGACTGTATATTTATATCTACTAGAGATCGCCAGTGGTCGAAAATTCGACCAATTTTCAAAGTGACAAAGGGATCGCTAATTTCGTAAATGATCCCCGCATATACCAATGCGTTTCTAAATGCATTTCATATAGTACACTTTTTCCATGTAAACACATAATATAACCAAACTGGGGGCCGATTCTCAATCCTTGACTAATTATTTACTTCACTTCTGGCATATGGCATTGTTTTTAGTAATTAGTATTTTATTAAGATAGTAACTATTTTATTAAGATTACATGTTTATTTTTTTTAAGAATGATTATTCAATCAGAGGAAAGTAAAACTTCAGTCATCAAGTCAGTTTATCTTGTATACTCCTTACCACAGTTCTCTCCCTCCCTCCATTAATTCCTTCCCTCACTCTCTACTTCCCTTCCTTCCGTCCTTCTTTCCACTTTTCCCTCCTTTTCTCCTTCATTTTCTTCTTACCATATCTCCTCCCTTCTTTCCTACCATTTGGAACTTTTTCCCTCCTTCCCTATCTTCCTATTATTATCACTAAAATGTTATTTATATTTTACCCATTATCCACCAATAAAAACAAAATTTGAATATAATGTGTCCATTTGTACTCCAGTTGCCAGGCCCGGTGACAGGATTTTCGGGCCCCTGTGGCATTGAGAAACCCGCCTTTTTTACTTATCTCGCCTTTACTTTAGTAATTGGTATTGTATAATATTAAGATTCCATGTTTATTTCTTTAACACTGAGCTGGTTATTGAATCAGAGGACGGTAAAAATTCAGTCATCAATTCAGTTTATCTCATACACCCCTCACTACAGTTCTCTCCCTCACTCCCTTCATTAATTCCTTCCCTCACTCTCTATGTACTTCCTTCCTTTCGACCTTCTTCCTACTTTTCACCCCTTTTCTCCTTCATCCTCTTCTTACCATCCCTCATCCCTCCTTTCTTACCTTTTAGGTATGAAATAATAACACCTAACATTTACGTGCCTAATTATTATTTGAGACCTAAAACTCCCCTTCAAAACTTTTTCTCCCCTTCCTTACCCTTAGGACATTTTCCCCTCCTTCCCTCTCTCCCTATCATTATCACTAAAATATTACACATATTTTACCCATTCTCTACCAATTAAACACACAATTTGAATGTAATGTCCATCTGTACTGAAGTTGCACGATAGTACATCGGATGGTAGAGACTCAATTTAATGTTTCTTTTTCTTCCCTTTTTATTAGCTAATTTTTATCTCTTTATCTTATTGAAGTGAGCAAACTTAAACCTTCTCTAAATAGCCCTGGATTTCAATCAAATACTATATTTTTACTCCATGCCCCAATAAAACATGCGGCTTGAAATTGTTTAAAAATAATAATTTGTTTGGATTTTTTACTGGACAAATACTAACTCGTATCATTAATGAATTCCTTACATTTGTTTTTGCTTGATAAAAACTTATTATTGTTTGGGTTTTCTATGTCATTTGTTTGGATTTTTTACTGGACAAATACTAACTCGTGTCATTAATGAATAATTCCTTACATTTGTTTATTGCTTGATAAAAACTTATTATTGTTTGGGTTTAAAAAAACAGCGTAAATATTTGCCCACTTTTCGCCCTCACATAATATTTCTACATCTAATCTTTACTCTACGAAAAATAGCATGTGATAACAGCTACATATGATGACAAAAGCACAGTTCTGTTTTGTTTTTCTATCACCAAAACAGCAACTCATAAGACCAATGTTAATTTTTTTGAAATTTTAAATTCAATTTTCTACTTGTCTAAAAGACTAATATAAATTTCAATGGGATTCTGCACATCTACAGGAAAATACAATTCTATCGGTGTGCTTAGATTTTTGCTACGATGCACACTGGCTGAGAAAAAAGGAGCACAAAAACCTTATGGAAAAAATGCTTGCCTATTAATATAAAGATTAAATGGTCAATGTTGAAGAACTGAATCATACTCGGTGACAGACAATTTTACACCCTAAACAATTTTTTAATGTCTGGTGGCTACTCTATGTTATATAGAACAACTTAACTGTTTAAGTGATTTTTTTGCTCACAGTAGTGAAATGCTGTGAAACATTTAAATATTGTTTTAAAATGTAAATATGGATCTGAATGTATGTAAAATGTGAAAATTACGAACCTATTAAGCTGAGAATTTGCTAGACATGTATTTGGCTCATATAGGACTGATTTGTAAAGCCCATGTATAGGCTTTTAAAAATCCCTTATAACATTAGATGTTTACAAACATGTGGCCATATGCATAGCGCGTAAGTAAAAGCTGAAGACTATAAGCAATTAATTATAACTAGTGGCTTGAAGGGGCTAAAAGCCCCTAATGAGGGAAAATTCAAACAATCCTTAATTATTATAGTACAAAATACCTTCATAGAAAACTGAATCCACCTTATTATTGATATCTAGCCTACCACAAGGTTTTCAATCAAGTATCAGCATCACATGTTTTGTGCAAACAAAGCAGACATTTTTAGATCCCAGATGTGCTTTTTAAATGACAGATATTTTACGTTATCTCTTGTTTTCTGGTGAATTTGAAGCAGTTTCATTATTTTTCCCGCCATCACGGAATAGCGACCTTTAATTTGAGCCCTCTCCCATTTTTCTACGACTTGTCAGACGTCCACAATTTTGACGTAAAGAATCGCCTAACGAAATTAAATGTATGATGTGTGCTATATGCATTTTCATTTACCTGGGACTTCGCTGTACAATAGACTGTTCTAACATTTCCGAAAAATGAGTTCAGCAAAATACAGTAGTACAGTTTAGAAATGTATTAAGTGTAAGTCATCAGCGAAATGAACAAGAGTGGAGTATTAACGGTATCCTACAACTATTATTGAATCAAAGTATATCAAACATAGAAGACAAAAACGTCCACTAAAAAGTATGAAATAATTTCGTTTCGATAAAAAAACAACCGACTTCAAACGCTCTAAAAAGTATGAAATAATTTTATTTTATAATTCAAATTTTTTAATATCCAAGCTCAGGTATTTCAAGTCGGCGCGGCTCTATCAATATATGAAACACTAAACTGTGAGTAGCGATTAAATATCTCAGTTTGATTTCAATTATAATTGCGGGATAAAATTTTAGTCGTCAACTCGAACATTTTGCTTTAAAATAAAAATTTTAAAGTATTGTAGCCCCAAAAATAAATTCTCTGGTCTGAATTTAAAACTCTCCTCTCTCTATTCATATGAAATTAACACACAATTTTTATTTTAATGTTACATTCATGTAAGCCATACAACAAATACATTCTTAAAATGTAATTAAAACTTGAGCTATTCTGCCAAAAAGATACATAACTAAGATGCAACATAGAGCCGCGCCGACTTGAAATACGTGAGCTTGGATATTAAAAAATTTGAATTATAAAATAAAATTATTTCATACTTTTTAGAGCGTTTGAAGTCGGTTGTTTTTTTTAACAAAAAGAAATTATCTTAAAATTGTTCTGATTTTTTTTAGATGTAAGGAATCACCTCCAGAAATCCTGAAACGTTTTTAATGGACACCCTATATAAGCTAAGAAACTGTAAGGAAAGTTTCATTATTATCGCTTGGTTTTTGGTTGGAAGAGTAAAGTTGTAAGTTTAATTTGATATTTACAATTAAGTTTTTTTTATTCTAGTGGTTCGATAACAATACCCCGTGAACGCAATGACACAAACCCCATTTTATTCACTTTGAATTATAAATAGCCTTAAGTTAGCTACTCAAAATTTGTTGAACAGTTTCGTTAGGTTTCCGGTTATATTCTACTTCATAATTTGTGTATTCCAAAAGCTATTTTCTTATAACTTAAAGCATTATTTTATACATATTTTATGCATTTATTTATTCGTAAAGGTGATAGAAAATATTGTGTTTATTATGAGTACAGTAAAGTCAATTGTCTCCCTGAAGACAATTGCCAACCACATCCATCGTAATGTGCAAGACAATCTTGCACTTTTTTCAATTATAACTATTATTAAGTATTTGTTTTTGACATAAATTTTTTTTATATAATCATTTGTTATTTCTTTTTTCATGGTAAATCACAAGATTCGAAAACAGCTACATTTGAATATGGATAAGTCGTTTACTAAGTAGACTTCTAACTTTTGGTTTTTTTTATCCGGACGCAAAGAGATGTAAGCTTGAATAAGAGTAAATTTTGTCAAAAATGTGTCTTTGGCGCAACTTGGAGTGAATGGCGCTAATTTGGAACTCCTCGAGTCTCGGCAAAACTTCACGTCATACGGAGAACTGCGTGCAGCGGTGGAACTGTTCCTGATATTGACGGGAGAATAAGCTGAGAATTAATTGTGCAATACTGTTCGGATATTTTACTAGATTTGACTGATTTTAAAGATATAGAGGCCTTTATCAACTGATCTGGCCATGCGAACAGAAACTTTTGCCTACCTGTTCATTAAGGAATTTATTTCGTTTGAATCTTATATGCAAATCTAGGCGGTTTTGGGCGTCCGGACGGATTTATGTGCGAAAAGAGGCACATAAATCGCTTACCGAGAACTAAACGCTTACCATATATCGGGTTTCTCACTAAAGTGACCCAATATTTATTTAACTTTTTTAGTGTAAATCTGACAAAGAACTTCTGGGGGGACTTGCCTTTATTTTAAAGCTGCTTTTTGGAGTCACTTCGTTTATTCTTTGTACTTTTTCCTAAACCTAATGGTTAAGGAGCTATGAGCAGTTAAATTTTGTTTTCTCCCATTAAAAATGCATTGAGAAATTGTTGGTGCTGGATTTTGTATATTGAAATCGTTTGGGTTTAGTAAAACATACCAAAGTGCCTTAAATGTGAGTTTGGTTGAGATTTAATCATAAAATAATTTTTAGTCGAGATTTGCTAATGTTAATGTATTATTTTTAATATGCTTTGACTCCCAAGGTACACATGGGGTCGCAAAGTTGAATGGACACAAGGCATTTAAATGGGGAATATCAACCTTTAACCGCTCATGTCTCCTGAACCATCGGGTTTAGGAACAAATGACAAAAAATACAAACTTCCTAAAAATAAGCGTACAATCCAAAAACGCCATGAAATATACCTAATAAAAATCCATAAGAAAACTCAAAGTTGTTCGTCATAGGCCTAATATAAAAACGCGGCCATATTTTTGAATTCCGAAGTGACTCCAAAATGCAGCTTTAAAAATAAAGGGAAGACCCTTATAAGAAGATCTCTGTCCTCTGCCAGATTTACAATAAAAAAGTTGGCTATCGGTTTACTTTAGGCGAGACACCCGGTAAACCATTATGGTATATGGAAGTGAGCCATAGCCTCACTTCGTGTCTGACTCAAATAAATAAGCCTTTACATGGAGTTCCAGCCACAAAGTAAATAAAAACCGTTGATAACACTGCATAACCAACACTGTCCTTTAGCCACTTCCCAACGATAACCCTGCACTAATGAAAATTGCGGACACATTAGGCTCGCTCGTTTCATATGGAAATCCCCGCGCCCGGTCCCTGGGAAGGACGAAATGCGAGTCGTGGTCGGAGGGAGGAACCGAATCGAAACTCATTCTCTCCATTCAGCGAGTCTTTTGTTTTGTCACTATCGATAGAACTACTTGTTCTTTTATCGTGTTCCATTGTTGTGGCATTACCGTCGGCTGACGGCGCGCCGCGTCGCTCATTTCCCTGCGTCGATAACGAGAACCGAATGGAAACAGTTTGTTAAGGAGATATCGATTAAGGATTTTCAATTTTTTTTATTGCTGTATATTTACGACTATGATGCTTAAGGTGTTTTATTTATATCATTTTAGCTCAAGTTTCGTATGCTTAATGGGAAACATTTTTTATTACTTTAATCAACTTTAATTCAAACGGAACCAGGCCCAATAGGGAAAATTGTTGTTTTTTAAGACAAGTCCCTTAGAAAATCTGTTCTAGAACATGAGGTTTTGCAGGCTCGCGATCGTGTTTTGAATTCGAAACGAAGTCGAGAGTTTGAAACGATCGAGAGCTGCAAAACCCTTTCGGCCGAGGTGCGAACGCTATTTTTCACTACACTACACAATGAAATATACCCTATATAACATTAAAAATCTGATTATTTATTTTACACACTTGAAAACAAAACTTTCAGGTAAAATATGAGTGACGATACAACTTCTTTGTCAAGGTTTAAACAAACACAGCTGTGGAAATCATATGATCGCAACTATCCTATTGAATGCCGTATGTGAAGCACGTTGTTTCAAGGAAATAAACTATCAGGTGACTCTCGGCCCTAGGGTGAAAAGAGCTGGTTTCGGCCACGTAATGACGTTTGTAAATCAGGTAATTACGACGTAGAGTGGTGACAAATAGTTTTTTCTTTTTGGTTCATCATCGATCAACGCATAAAGGCCATGACATAGCCCAAACATTTACTAAAAAGGGCAATTGAATATTGTATTGTGTACAGAAAACATCGAAAACAATGCTTTATTTGTAAAAATTAGGAACTTGCAACAGGCACATGCTTGAGATGAATTTAATTTCTAATGATGAACCGTGTTGGGTATAGTCTTTTAGTTTACAGTACCTGGTGATCCGCGCCTGAACTCGGTATTAGTTCATGTTTACCAGTTCATCCAATTACTACAGCACATTCTGATGTCGTAATATTTATGATATGTGGTTTACAAATGTATGTTATGATTATCCTATTTGTTTACATACTCGTTGTTTATTTTGTTGTATAGCATGGCAACACATAAGGCCTGCATTACACCATCAAATATTTAAAAAAAGATCTTTTATAAAAGACTAGTGGCCTGTAGGGGCAAAAGCCCCTAAAAATAAAATACAAATGCTGAATGTTTAATGTTTCCTTCACACTCTGGTTCCACTTCATACGGGAGTTAGGTTTCTAGACCACGAGCTAGGTAAGTAGTTAATATTGAGGATTTTACCCTACGTTCAACACGTTCTTATGGTGGCCCGTGAATAAATACCTTTGTCTTGGTAGATTCAAGATTAAATATACTTTTATTGGTCAAATTTAAATTTAAATTTTAAATAAACCATTTATAAACATATATGGTATGGTGTTTTAAATCAAGTATAAGCAAAAAAAGTTTTAATGTGAACAAAGCAGATGTTTTCAGATCCGAGTCGTTTTAAATGGCAGATATTTTACGTTATTTCTCATTTTTTAGTAAAATTCAAGCAATTTCATTATTTTTCCGAGTCCCTGAGATCAATACCTTCAATTTGAGACCTATCTCATCATCCTGCGACTTGCCGAACACCCACAATTTAGGCGAAAAAATTTCCTAGATAGATATGATATAAGTTAGATCATTATCATTAAATCAGCATCGTCATAACATAAACGAAACAAACGTACTTAACTCTTAACAATTATAAATTATTAATATGCTCCAATTCATAATTATAAAATCGGAATATCTTAAAATTAAAATATGTATTTATTGAACACGTACATTGAACGTGCATAGTTGGCTGCCTTTTTAAAAAAAACATATGTTAACATCTAGCATATGGCTTTGAATCAAGCATCAGCATCACATGTTCATGTAAACAAAGCAGACGTTTTTAGATCCCAATGCTTGTTAAATGGCAGATATTTTACGTTATTTCTCGTTTTCTGACGAATTTAAAGCAATTTCAGTATTTTTCCCGCCATCTAGGAACAGATACCTTTAATATGAGCCCTCTCCCATCTTTCTACGGCTTTCCAGACGCCCACAATTTCGACGCAAAGAATCGCCTTACGAAATTAAATATATGATTTTATTTGACCAATAAAAATTTAAGCCAGCTGATTTTCAAAACAAAATCTTTAATTCTGATTGGACGAATAAATCTTTTATAAAAGAATCTTTTATAAAATATTTGATAGTGTAATGCGGGCCTTACAATGTTCTAAGATTTTCTCTGGGCAAGTAACCTGCATTTTGAGCTACAAATAAAAATAACTTATTTCCAAAATTTGAAATAAATCCTAGGAAAAGTTTTCGAGATAATTGTGCAAACTAACAAAAAAAAAGGAAGTAAGCAAGCCATAGAAAGTAAACTTTGCTCATATAAAAATGTATAATTAATAAAAAAACATATTTACAACAGCGCAATGAATTAATTACAACTTCAAGAACCGGTGGAAAGAATTACTTCAAAATCTGCAAAGAAGTTTTAGATTTCTAACAGATATCAGCGAAGATGACAATTAATTAGGTGGATAAAATTATCAATACTGGTTAAGTAAGATTCGCCGAATCACGTCAATTATCAAGAGCAAAGTGTGGAGCCCAACAACTGAATTAGACGCACTCGCGACCGGGCCGGCCACTCTCGCCGCAATTACAAACTCCACTTCAGGTCCAAGACCAACTCGACCGTTCGCCGGTAATAACTCAAGACTTGTTTTTATTTTTAAATTATTCCTCGGCCATTTCCATTCCACCCCTCGACTGTCCAATTACTTACGGCGGCCAACGGCGCTCGACGGGTCTCAATGTTTTAATACGGTCGGATTACTTGCGTTTCGATTTACTATATTATTAGTTTTTTTACTCGGAGTGCGGGGTTTTTAGATAGTATTTGAAAGGAAAACAAGAATCCTATACTCTTATATGAGTAAGTACCTGGTGGACCGAGCCTTGCTCGGTGTTATTTCATGTTTACGAGTTCATCCAGTTAATATAAAATATTTCAATGTCATAAAATTGATAAATAGAAACCTTTTTTATTGCTCCATGGACTCTTCATCCCATTTGCTGTCTTTCCCTTGATGACTGTAAATTCCAAACAGCTGTTATGATTACTTCATTTGTTTAAACTTTCCTTGTTTATTTTCGTTGCTATCACGGCAACCCATAAGGCCAATGTTAAAATTTTACAACTTTAAAATTCGATTTATTACGTTATTAGATTTTCTCTGGCCAAGTAATCTGCATAAAAGACGTGTTTTAGTCATAAATTACTTATTTCCAGACTTTGAAGGAAATCCTCGGAGCCGTTTTAGAGATAATTGTGCAAGCATACAAGCAAGCACGATAACATTACTCATATAAGAGTATAGGATTTTATCGTGCTTGTATGCTTGTATGCTTGTATGCTTGCTTGCTTGCACAATTACCAAAAACGGCTCCGAGGATTTCCTTCAAAGTCTGGAAATAAGTAATTTATGACTCAAAAACGTCTTTTATGCAGATAACTTGGCCAGAGAAAATCTAATAACGTAATAAATCGAATTTTTAAGTTGTAAAATTTTAACATTGGCCTTATGGGTTGCCGTGATAGCGACGAAAATAAACAAGGAAAGTGTAAACAAATTAAGTAATCATAACAGCTGTTTGGGATCTACAGCTATCAAGGAAAACTACAGCAGGTGGGATGAAGAGTCCATGGAGCAATAAAAAAAGGTTTATATTTATAAATTTTATGACATTGAAATATTTTATAGTAACTGGATGAACTGGTAAACATGAAATAACACCGAGCAAGGCTCGATCCACCAGGTACTACGTATTTGATAGATGAGAGAAATAAATCACTGGGCCTCTGCTTACGGTGTACCCTAACTGATTCTAACACTAATTAGGCTGATACTAATCAAGGTCCAAAAAGTCGATCGTTCCCGTTAATCGAAATTTGAATTTGGTTTAATCCTTAGCTTTCACATTCTTGTCCTTTCGTGTTTAAAATGTTATGAAACACATTGTTGTCCGTTTATTGTTTTATTAAACAAGTTTAATTTAAAATATATAACTATGAATTCAAATTTAAAAAAAAGGAAGGAGGGTTAAAAACGAGAGATATTATATCAGTATTTAAGGTCGGTTCGTCAGATAAAATATTGTTGATAAAATAATATAGTCTCTAGAAGCAGATTGCCTCCATCATTGCCTTGAAAAAATACCAGCCCTAACATTGATTTCCTGATATTTCTTGAATGATTTAAATAAAAATGAAAAAAACATTAAATTTGTAACTAACAAAAATATATTTAGCATCATAAGATAATTTTTAACTACAAAACTTTATGCTCTGGCATTGGCATGTGGTTTGTTTTTTATTGAACAAAAATGTGAAAGCAATTTAACATTGTTGTTAGGCGAGAGGACAAAGGGAAGTCAAGGGTCCCAGCTATTGTAGGAATACTTTCTTAAAAACAAAAACAAAATTAGAAAAACTGTATTAAAATTTAAAAGTGAAAACAATGAAATAAAGTTAAAATATCTAAGTACATTTCTATTGTTAATTGGAAAGATTGTGTAAACAAACTAATAATAAGAGGAATGTATATGAATAATTAACTAGTCGATTTTTTGCTACGAAATCTCAATCAACAAAAATTAATTGAGGAAGCATTATCATACTGGGTAGATGTATATGTACCAACCTTAAAACCACTCATTGGACTTAACGAGTGTAAAATTAAACACAATACAAAAAATTTAGACTATAAAACCGCTGGTCATCATCCATCCAATCAAACATACCATCAATGAAAAAATGTTAATGCATTTAAAAATTGTTTTCAGAGAAGTATGTCTAAAAGAGAAACTATTGAAACTTTACTGTTTGAGAAACATATACAGTATATGTGCCACTCAATCACCCCAGCCAAATTTTGAAATTCCTCACATATAGTGTGTCAATTTTATACAATTTAACTATCAATAATGTTAACCTAACTTGTTTTAAAGCTTCGAAGTGGACCCTTTTCATTACCAGCTACATTTTCTACCTGAATCCAAGGAATTAAGCATTCAAGAAGGTGGGAAAGGGAAGGTAGGATCAGGCGAGGTGCAAGGCGACACGTTCAAAGTTTGTAATGAACCAGCCAAGACAATGTCCAAAGCCAGCTTAATAACCACAAAGATATTGTATCTCGCCATTGTCTTGGCCCACTTGCTAAATCTTGGCCTCACATTTAATTAGACTTCCACTCATCTCTGGAAGGCAAATGTGACCAGATAAATGGCAACCTAATGGTATCAGCAAGGGTAAGTAAACCATTACATACTGTCTGCGCTATCCTTGCTTATTCTTCCACTTTGATCTATTTTAATCACTCCTCTGTGGCAGATACTAGTTAAAGAGAAATGAGAGAGAATAAGTTTGCTAAATAGAGTGTAATCTATATAGCAAATAATGTACACATTAATTCTCTAAAAATAATAATTCAAACAAAGGTTTCCCAAATTCCTTTGAGTTGGTGTATATATATATCTTAAACCATACTACTTTGAAAGTCAAATAAAAAAACATGGTCTGATGGTATTTTATTAGTACAGTAGTTTTTTTACGTTGACACAATTTTTATTTGAACTCCACTATTTGATGAATACTATTATTCTTAATGATCACTTATCGCCAAAGGCAGGGCTGGCTCGAGAGTTTTTGTACTACCCCGCATGATACCGTTCCAAATAAAAAACTAAGTTAAAGCATAAGTACTGTCATAGCTGTTAATTTTTAGCTGTATGATTTTACTTCATTTCATTAATAATAAGTGAAGGCAGACTGCATATCGAGAATTCAAAGGACATGATACCATTTGACAAATTATACCCATAAAATGAGGCTCGATTGATTTGACATGGAATTGATTCATTGAAAAAAGTAAAAATAAAAACAAGAATGTTATATACCTAGTTTAGATACTAAAGGGGCTGTTTAATGAGGTATGATTTTGAGAAATTAATAAAAATAATGTATACTTCAACAATTAAAACACTTAGGCAAAAATTATTGTGAACAAAGTTTTAGTAGCAAAAACATGACCCTTTGACAAGAAGTGCCTTGCTAACATGGAGATTTCCGCCCATGTTGATCTGGATTCTGTTGTTAATTTTGGAGTAAGGAAACCTGCTCTACTCAAATATCTATAACTTTTGGCTAAAAGTATAACCCCAAAATACATAACGATGAAGGCACTAAGAGAGTGTATAATGACGGGTGTTAATTATTGGTAAGTAGTCGATTAAAGGGCAGCTTGCGGGTTTCCACCACTGGTGATAAGTTTTGAAGTGATTTAAAGAGTAATTACATGACCAGTGCATGCAAAGCTATTCCTGAATTATAATCTTATAATTTAAATCTACAATTTAAGTCTACCATTGGCGTTCATGTTTATTATTATATTTTTGCGCCCTGCTTTTTTTACAAACGCGACCATCCAGTGCCCCCCTTGGTGCCCCTCAGGCCCTGGCGCCCTAGGCGGTCGCCGAGTTCGCCTATATTATGGTAGAGCCGGCTCTAAGCAAAGGCTCAGTTTGTTATGTTCTGTGAGATCATCCACCTACACAATAATAAAGCGTACACTAACTTATAGCATTTTTATGATTTTAATTACAAATCTTATTTTAAATTTAATTTCATTTCATTCCTTATTTAAATGACGGATGTCTTATTGAAACTTCGAATAACTTTTTTCAAATAAAAATACCCCCGTTGCAGCAGACCTGCATACTCAGCAAATTTCAAAGGCAAAAGAACATGTTTCAATCCAAGAAAGTGAGATTTAACATGTTTTTGTAAGCTCCATAAGAATAACATGGAGAATGAGTGTGCAGGTTTGCTGCAACAGGTCCATTAAAACTGGGTGTTTTCAATTCAATGTTTCGTAGATCTGAACTAGGAGAAACCATATAGCAACTTTTATCAAGATTTGTCAAAAAATAAAGAAGATATAGAATTTTTTATTTCCCATAAGGATAACATGGGGAATGAGTATGCAGGTTTGCTGCCACAAAAATGGAAATTTCGGGGGTTTTAGACTAAAATACATTAGATCTTATTTAGATGAAGCCACAAACCAAGTTTTATTAAGATATTTTGAGAAATAAGCGAGATATAGAATTTTACTTATTTCCCATAAGGTTAACATTGGGACAATGTACTGTGTTTACCACTTACAATATCTCGGTAACCAATGGACATAGAGAAATGATTCAAGATACTAAATTGTTTGTTTTTCGAGCTGAATTCAATGGTACTAATTAAAATTGGATTATTTTGATTTGTATATGTGAAAACCCCAAAAAACCCATTTTGGGGGGGTTTATCCCCCTTTACCCCCCCTTCCAGTGGTCCGATCGGGCTGGTTTTCGAACTCATCCGAATAATTGCTACTTTACACGCCTATGCCAAATTTCATTCCAATCGGACCATTTTTGCGAGCGCTATCGTGCTTACAGACACATATATATATATATATATATAGATATATATATATATAGATATATATATATAGATATATATATATAGATATATATATAGATATATATATATATAGATATATATATATATATACAAATTTGAACGAATGGTGTTTTTGATATCTGGGGGCACCAAAACGAAAAATTATGATGCTCCCGCGCTTAGGTCTTACCATGAGACCTACAGTAATAGCTTCTTCCCTATAGGGGAAATTCGCTAAAACGGGGTGTCGTAAAGAATTATATTGAATGATTTGCAAAAGACAAAGATCAAGCCCAGAACATTCTAAAACTAAGATAATTTTAAAATAAACATTTATTATGACTGTTACAATAGACTCTAGCAAGTTACTAAAATAATATCAATCAAGTAACAAAAACATTCACTCTAAACTTTTTAATTAGTTTACCAACCAAAGCACTGTATAATCATTCACGTCTCACACAAAATAGTTTTTAAGGCAAACCTCTCAGAATACATTTCCTCTCCAATGCATTTTCTCACCATCAGAAGTCTTCAAACTGTGCAGAGTACTTGTCGTCTTTCTCTATTTTCGGTTGGACCCAAGTCTCCGTGTCGAAGTTGCCGGTGTCTCCCGCCTCCCTCACCCTCGGCCGGTACTTTGGGACGGTTTTCCTGTTGACAATCGCCAACCAGTTGATCGATCGGAACCACTTGTGTTCCTTGAAATCGTTGACACCATTCTTCAAATTTCCGAACCTCTTGCTCAGGTCACTTTGCAGTGTGTTTTTCACCAAGTCTTTCAGATCTGAACTGAAATAATTCGGCATCGTGTACTTCATAGATATGATTTTGTCATAAAGTTTCATCGTGTCGGGGGTGTAGAATGGAGAAGCACCGGCGACCAATTCGTAGATAAACACTCCGATAGCCCACCAGTCGGCGGCTTGAGCGTAACCTTTGCTCAAGATTATCTCAGGGGCCATGTACTCGGGAGTGCCGCATACCGTATACGTTCGAGAGCTCGTCAGACGTTTGCAAAACCCGAAATCGGTCAGTTTTAAATACCCGGTGGGATCTATCAAAATGTTCTCTGGCTTCAAGTCTCGATAGACCAGACCCAAAAAGTGGAGATACTCCAGAGCCAGAATAATTTGACTGGCATAAAACTTGGCTTGCGCTTCGTCACATTTCTTGACCTTCTGGAGGTAGCAGAACAGCTCGCCCCCGGGTATGAAGGGCATGACCATGTAGATGTTGGTATTATCTTTGAAAAAGTACAGCATATAAAGAGTGAAAGGGGAGTCTATAGATTGTAAAATTAATTTCTCTGTTTTGGTTGGTTCTAGTTGTTTGGACTTGATTATTCTTGCTTTTTCCAAAATTTTCATGGCAAAATAATCATTGGTTTGTTTATGCTTGATGAGAATCACATTGCCAAAACCCCCCGATCCTAGAAGTTTCAATTGAGTGAAATCGTCAAGAGTCTCTTTGTGAGTGAGTGGCTTGCCCCATCGTTCTTCAAAACACTCTTTAGACTGTTCTAAAAAATCTTTCCAGCTGTCAATCTCTAGTGGCCCGAAATCCGGGAGTCGAGGAGTGGGTACTTTGTGATCAGATAAGGCTTGATGTGTAGATAGGTCTTGATGCACAGATACGGCTTTATGTACAGACATTTATCTTAAATTAAATTTTTCATTTTTTATATTTTATTATGTGAATACAATAACATCGAATCAATAGTTACAGTTTTGTAACCATATATCAATATGCCAAATGAGGTTACAGGTTTGTTTATCGACAAAACCTTATGATTCTAAAGTTTGTATGTAGAATTGAAAATTGAAGTTAAGGTGATTCATGAAATTATAATGAAGATAAGAAAAGAGGAAAAATACTCCATATTAAAATAACAGATGACTGTACCAAAAACACTAATAACGATGAGTAAAATTATGTGGGTGTAAATGATTATGAATATATACTTTTTGCCCTGGGATTACAATTATTCTTCGAGTTAGGTCTATGTATAGTTCGATTTAGACTAAAGTTTGAGTTTTAGAGGAAATTCTTACTTAAAATCGACTTACAGAAGTAATATGAGCTGAATAGACGTAAAGCAAATGAAACTTCTTGGTTCAGGGGAAGGAATAGTGTCTCTGGGCTGGATATGTCTCATTGATATCAAATCATCCTTCACTCATCTGTCATTCGTACTTGGCTTAAAATACCTACCTGGGTAGGTCGCCATTTCAAAGTAATGTATCTAATCTAATGTAATGAATCTAATGTATTGACAAGTTGTGATCTGTACTCTGGGGTTTTGACTTTCAGAGGACTGTTGAGTAAGCTTAGAGATTTAGAGGTAAACTCTGACATATAAGGTAAGGGTGAATTTAGTTCTCTACTAAACTTCCAGTTATAAAGATGCTTTTTGCGTTGCTTCAACTTGAGGTAAAATATATCTAAAAAACTGTGGGCTTTACAGTTCAATTTTTTTAACTAGAAGCGGTCAAGACGAGGAGGAATATCTTTGGTGATGAACTTTTTTGTTTGTAATATAATCACATGTTTCTACCTGTCAAATATTGAGGTTGGGTTTAATCAAAACAAACAATACTCTAAGCCATTTCATACAATTGTTTATTTTTTTGGATTGTAAACAAAGGCATTACAAGATAAACAGAAACACATGATTTTACTTTAAACAAAAGAAGTGCATTGCCAAAGATATTCCACCTCGTCTTAACAGCTTCTGGTTAAAAAAATCTAACTGTACTGGAAGTTGTTAACAAACAAACAACATTGCAAAATCTAATAATGAAGCATGCCCATGTTCACATCAGCCAATGAGAACTCCGGCCAGATCTGTTCAGAAGTTCTATACTCGATTCCACATTCACCTTTCAGTACAGGCCATATGGGAGATAGCTATTCTATTGGGCGCGTTCAATCGCAGTCACCGGTGGCTAACCGGTTACCATAGTCACTAATAGGCAAATCCACCGCAACTTGACAATCAACAATGTCCGGTTACTTACCGAATCCACCATAAACACAACATCGGTGGATGCACAACAATGATCGGTAGGTGGTTCGTCCACCACTACCGTTCACTTATTATGGGTTAGTTGATTACCCACCGGTGACTGCGGCTGAACGCGCCCATTATCTTTGCTGGGTACATTTGTTTACAAACATCCTTAACAACACATTATAAAATTATCAGCTGATTATAACACAGTATATGCGTGGAGAAAACATCAAAATATATTGAACTAGCAGAACCCGTGGCTTCGCTCACGATAAAAATTATCGTCTAACCTTGATACGAAGAATCTAGAGGACTGAATAGAAAATATTTATATCAAGGAATATGTCATGTAGAGATATGTTTGTTTTATGGCGGAATGTAGGATAAAATGTAGATACCACAGTAGGATGTAGGATACCACGGTATATAGTGAAGGTTTTCTTTTCACCGTTATAACTCGAAAACGGCCGGACCGATTTTAACACCAAATGTGTCGATTTTAAGGTACTTCCTGGTAGATTTACCATTACGTCCCTGGATTGCCTCGTAGGACATCAATTAAGTACAGTAAAGGGCTGAATGTTCGAAACAGTTATGGTGCTATCCGTGGGCAGTATTTCAAACTCGATTCACTTAGTTTTTAACTTAAAATATGGACGGGTAGGAATAATTTAAGCTCAACCACTGATTGCAGCATTTATTTTTCCGTGAAAAGCCGGGACACCGTCGAATTAGATGAAAAAGGAATTTGCCAAATTATTGTAACTGGCATGATTGTAATTAAAAACATGAAGGACGGCCTAAAGAAATAACTATAGCTCCCGCTGCCTAAAAAGATGGTACCACATAATGAGCTTATGATTGAACGTATAAGGTACGAAACTAAACCAAATGTAACTTTTATATAGTACGAATAACCTAACAAAATCATCAAAACAACCACAAAACCATGATAAAAGGAATCAAATTATAAATCAGCTGTAACAACGTATCCGTTTGAGAAGCTAATATGCTCGATTGAATAAAATTGGAAATTTAAACAAAAGATCATCCATTACATTAACATGGGGCATTTTCAAAGCTTCAGCTCCACGAAAAACCTCTAAAAACCTCGAATTAAAAAAATCCGTTCTTGGTGAATGTCTACACTCTGTAAGGAACGTCCATGCAAATTTTCAAGGTTCTAGGTTAAGTAGTTTTGGCTGTACATAGGATAGGTCAGTGGTATTTTACAAAAATACAGTAGAAAAGATTTACAATCAGGGATTTGTATAATTTATAAATGTTTACATAAGTAATCAAAGAATCATATCATTTCAGCACATTCTATTTGTGACTGAAAAACCACTGTTCTTTTCTCTTTCCATCTTACCGGGATTTAGTCTCAGCCACAAAAGGCAGTATGCTCTTCACGTTTAAAACTGCATAACTCCCGCTACCGAAATATAGATGGTGCCACTTAACTAATTAATGGTGGATTTTATCTAAACTAAATGAAACTTTTATATAGTACATAATTATGTCCTTGAAACAAATCAACAAAAATCAATGAAGCCATGATCAAAGAAATCAATTTATTATCATCTGTATCAAACAATACATTTCCGAAGCTAACTACCAGCTGATTGTTTTATGAACATTAAAAATGTAAACAAAAATCGTCCAACATACTTTTAAATGGGAAAATTTGAAAACTTCGGCCTCGCCAAAAACCCCTTTATACTACGAATTTTGTATAATCCGTTCTTAGCCGTGGATGTCTACGCCCTAAGAGGAACATCCATGCAAAGTTTCAAGGTTCTAGGTCAAGTAGTTTGGGCTGTACGATGTTTCCACTGAGCGGTATTTGACAAATATATAGTAGATTTTTAAATTACATTCGACGTTGTAATGCTTGCTTCCAAATTAAGTCTTTTGGAGCTACTATTTTGGCCTTCATAAGATTTTTCAACCCAGCGAAGCGGGTTACCAACAGCTAGTATAACTTATTGAACACAACTTATTGAAATTCTTTACTCAACTACATAGAACTAAGAGTAAACGCGCACTAGACCGACCACAACCACGACCTGTCGCATGCAGCCAGTTTTATAATAGAATAAGTGGGACAGCGCACTACTAGTGGGCGACATGCGTGCGGTGGTCAAACCGTGGTCGGATGACGAGAGTCTCTGAGTTTTGGTCGGGACCGACTCACGGATATTTGCAGCAAAAAATAACAAACATTGTAATGGCACATCGCCCACTGTCTCCGACTTGCACTCAAACCCGACCAGCAGCGAGTAGACAAGCAAACAGTGAACACATTTTTCGTTTTCATGCAATTTGTTGATACTCTTATATGATGTCACAGTGAAATATATATATTGATGGTTTTATTATGGCCATTAAAGAGAGGCCCTCTTTATGAAATTTATCATCAGAGGATTATGCCAGCAGAGATATGAAAAAGGCAGCTTGGGAAGAAATTACATTGATGTTCGGTGGAACCGAATGCACTATGCCGAAGGAAACGTACCTAAGATAAATGAGTGCATTTGTACCAACAGCTAACTCTTCAACGTCCATCTTGTTCAATGCTACTTGGCATTCATCCCTTCTTGTTGTCGTGGTTAGGTCGTACTTTGGCCGCAGTAGTAGTGAATGATGCGTTCTAGCTCAGTACGTACGAGACGTACGAGACGTACGAGGCGTACGAGACGTATGAGTGCAAAGTCCAAGGTCATCGCTACGTCATTATTTCTCGCGCGCGCCACGAGCGCAAAGTCCAAGGTCATCGCTACGTCATTATTTCTCGCGCGCGCCACGAGCGCAAAGTCCAAGGTCATCGCCACGTCATTATTTCTCGCGCGCGCCATCACCGTTGCGCCGTTCGCTCGGCTCGAGCGCGCCGGTTCCTACTAGATTCTGCCGCCCTGATACTTCGGGAGAATAAAAAACGGAATAATTCGATATTCGATCGTCGATTTCGATTTATCGAATCGTTTCGTTAATCGATTTTAATGTTTCTACCGTATTCTGCCCTCCTGATACATAAAAATCAATTTTGAATTATTTTCTCTTAAAAATTTGTAATTTTAAACGGTTTTCAATGGAAAATTTTGATCACGTTGAAAGCTGACTTTGCCCCTAAGAGCACGTGCAACTTTACACGTGAGCCACGTGATTTTCCGGGTATATATACCGGTCCGATTTTGAGTTTGACCAGTTGTGTTTTGAAGATCGTCTCGACAGCAGGGCCGCCGACAGACTTTTGGAGGCCCGGGGCAAAGTTTGAGCATGAGGCCCCTCAATAGATAAAAATCGTAGATAAAAATACTGTTATCTCTTGAATAGCTAAAATCGTAGATCCTGCTGATTGAAAAAGTTTTGTTCTATTGTTCTAAAAATGTTGAATATTATCTTAATTTCTTCAAAACTAAACAATTTCATCGTATGCCTGAAGTAAACCTTTGATTTGTAAATTTATTCTAATTTAGAACACAAACTGTATAATTAGGTAAAATTATTTTTAATATGCCTAATGAATCTTTTGATTGGAAACACCAGACTAAGCAATGTTTGTAAGAAGCCTGTACTTGGGGTTAAAAAGGATTAAGGAAACAGTTCTAAGTTATATTGAGGACTACCTAATTAAACCTCTTTATTGGTTTTTCTTCTATTAATTAACTCCTATATTTCCATAAGGCCTGTGTGACGTCATCAGGAGAAAGTTTATCCGGTTGTATTCCAAGATCTGAAGAGAAGAAAAGAAGAGAAGAATAATGGTACACATAGGTTACCTCAGTCAAAAATGTAAACAAATCATGACGTCTTCTGTAGACCGGAAACCTAATAATCTCCAGCTGGAAAAAAGTGATTACTCTTGACCAATCAGAGGAAGCATATTACTATTACCTCCTTTGAGGCTATATTTTACCCTAAGGCCCACATTACACTATCAAATATTTTATAAAAGATTCTTTTATAAAAGATTCATTTGTCCAATCAAAATTAAAGATTTGGTTTTGAAAATCAGCTGACCTGAATTTTGATTGGTCAAATCAAATCTTTTATAAAAGATCTTTCATAAAATATTTGATAGTGTAATGCGGGACTAATGCTAATAGAGTTGCTTAGATCCGGATATTGGGTCTATCATTGACATCACAGGCTTGGATCCACAGGTCATATGGGAGATGGAATAAGTAAGACAACCTGGCAGTATAATATCAGACTGTGGATTCTATTCTAATCTACAGACCTTTGTTGTATCCTAGCTATAGCATGTTACCATTGGGTAAAAGTAAAGCCTAAATCAGAGGTGCCAGTAATAAGAACTTTCTGATCAGCCAAGATATTTTATCGTACCAGCTGGAGGCTTCAGTCAAGCTGCATTCTTCTAGTCGCTGATGACGCCACGATCTACTTAAATTTTTTAATGAGGAAAACTGCATTTCATTGGATCATGGTTCGTACGTAGCTAAACTGAAACTAAGAAGAGAAACGAAGCTGAAGAAGTTACTCATCTCTGCAAAACAAGTCATGTCACGTAAATGTTGTAACTACTGTTCTTTGTAAAATATAGTATATACTCCGTTTAGTTGTTGCTAGGAATCCTTTTCCTTGGTCCATCGTAGGCCTGTACAACGTTTTGTGAGGAATTTTTGGGGATAGCCAATTGGACCAGGGACAGGGGCCCAGTTTAGTACGGATTTAGTTATGTGTGATCTGGCGCAGGCCTAGTCCTGGGCCTAACCTCGGGGGGCCCCTGACGAGACGCCAGAAAACCAAATGAAACTTAATCAAAATAAGACAAATAAAGGGCATTTTAGTTAGTTAATACACGTTTTAAGACTATAATTGTTATGTATTTTCTAATATTTCATTTCGTATTGGCCGTCTTCAATTAAATATCCTAATTTTTAATAATCCACAAAAAATATACTGTGCTCAAAATGTGGCCCCCTTCCTTTTGTGGCCCGGGGCAATCTGCCCCCTTTGCCCCCCCCTCTCGGCGGCCCTGCTCGACAGTTCCTGAGGTAAGTGGCGACTTTGGTTTATTAAGACTTTAACATTTTTACGACTTGTAAATTTTTCAATAAATGCTGTTTGGACTTAGAAAATTTTCGCTCAGTTTAGAACTTGTAAATTTTTCAATAAATACTGTTTGGACTTAGAAAATTTTTAGCAAGTTTCACTTTACGACTTGTAAATTTTTCAATAAATGCAGTTTGGACTTAGAAAATTTTCACTCAGTTTAGGACTTGTAAATTTTTCAATAAATGCTGTTTGGACTTAGAAAATTTTCGCTCAGTTTAGAACTTGTAAATTTTTCAATAAATACTGTTTGGACTTAGAAAATTTTTAGCAAGTTTAGGACTTGTAAATTTTTCAGTAAATACTGTTTGGACTTAGAATATTTTTGCTCAGTTTAAGACTTGTAAATTTTCAATAAATATATCTTGAGACTTTGAAAATTGTTGAGAGTCAACGTTTTTAGACTTGTAAAATTTTTCGAAAAAATACTTTTCGGACTTTGAAAATTTTCGTTAGTCAACTTTTTCGGACTTGTAAAATTTTTCGAAAAATATTTTTTCAGGACTTTGAAAATTTTCGTTAGTCAACTTTTTCGGACTTGTAAAATTTTTCGAAAAATATTTTTTCGGGACTTTGAAAATTTTTGTTAGTCAACTTTTTCGGACTTGTAAAATTTTTCTAAAAATACTTTTTAGACTTGTAAAATTTTTTGATAAATTTTTTTTGGGACTTTGAAAATTTTCGATAGTCAACTTTTTTGGACTTGTAAAATTTTTCGATAAATATTTTTTCGGCACTTTGAAATTTTTCGATAGTCAACTTTTTTTTTGACTTGTAAAATTTTTCGATAAATATTTTTTGAGACTGAAAATTTTCAGTAGTCGACTTTTTTAGACTTGTAAAATTTTTCGATAAATATTTTTTAAATAAATATTATTTGTAAGAATGCATTCGAATTTAATTTTTTATTGATAACTAATCTTTTTATTTTCTGTTATAGGTGAAAAAAATGACTTCCAAAATTGAATGTGGTTTCTGCGGCAAGCTGATATTGAAGACAAACTTATCCCACCATGTGAAAATATGTTCATCGAATCCAGAACGAGATAATACGCGATATAAGAAGAAGACGTGTGATAAATGTGGAAAAGAAATCACAAGTTTAAATTTTAGCCGACACGTGAAAAAATGTAATGCGAATGATTTAGCTAAACCGAGTACGAGTGGGATCAATAGATTAAAGCGGCCTGTACCCGACTTGATTCCTATCGAAAATTTCAATCCTCGAGATTATCAAAGCAGACCTTCAGTTATTCAGTACGCTCCGGGTCGGACTTCGACTGCTAAAACGGATATCGAGAGACACGATGATGTTGAAGATGGACCGACTTCAGCCAAACAACCCAGACTCGATATACGACCTACTACTACTACTAATAAAAATAATTCCGTTTTTAACGTTTTACACGGCGCCGCATTGTTAGCGATGAGCACGATTATTAATCTAGTGAAGCCTGTAAAAGGCGATAAACTTCCACCCGTTACTGAAAATGAGATTATTTTAAAAGAAACGGCTTTTGAAAGTAGGTTAATTACATATCACTTTAAAAATATTCGGATATTAAAAGATCCGAAAGTTTTTATTAATAGATTTATCGATACGATCATAAAGTTCATAGAAGATTATCTCTCAAAACATAATATTAAGTTTAATTTGACTTTTATCGCAAAGTATAAGCGTAATGCGAGTGACAAATGTGAAATAGAGAAGATGTTTTTTAGAACTGAAAATTTTAGAGCATACAGTACTACCGATTTGAAACAAACATTGAGGATGATGAGAGATACAATATGTACGAATATGGAGGAGTTTGAAGCGAGAGGATCCGGATGGAGCCTTTACGAAATCGAAGGACTAGATTTAGCGATTAACAGATACTCGCCTTTTAGAGGATCGAGTTACATCGATCTTCCGGATAAAATAAAAAATAAAAAAGCTTGTAATGAAGTGTTTTTACACCCCCAAAGGAATTTTAACATCAACCAAGTTTAGGGGTTCAATCAAGTAAAATCGTCAAAATAACCTACTCTCTTTCTAAATTAACATTCAGGGGAAAGGGAACCCAGAGCCCCCACGGTACCCAACACCTTACGGTACCTAAGCGCCCAACTGCACCCTAGCACCCCATGGTACCCGAGCCCCCAGGGTATCCCAACACCTCACAGTACCCAAGCACCTCACGGTGCCCAAGCACCCTATGGTACCGTAACACTCTGTGGTACCCGAACACCCAACGGTACCCGAGCACCAGGTACCCAAGTACCTCATGGTACTCACTGGAGGGGAGGATGGAGCATCATGGTGCCCAATGGTGGGGACAGCGGGCATATAAGGCGGACTTTGGGGACCAGGAAGGCAGTTGGGCCCTAGCGGCCCGACCCACCGGATGGGCGTGTTGAGCCCCCGGTGAGCTGGATGGGCGTGTTGAGCCCCCAGCACCGTCGGACGGGCGTGTTGAGCCCCCGACACCCCGCATGGGCGTGCTGAGCCCCCAGCACCCGCATGGGCGTGGTGAGCCCGCGGATGACCGGACGGGCGTGTTGAGCCCCCGGTACGCTGGACGGGCGTGCTGAGCCCCCAGCACCCGCATGGGCATGGTGAGCCCGCGGAAGACCGGACGGGCGTGTTGAGCCCCCGGTACGTCGGATGGGCGTGTTGAGCCCCCGACACCCCGCATGGGCGTGCTGCGCCCGCGGAAGGCCGGAAGGGCGTGTTGAGCCCCCGGTACGCTGGACGGGCGTGCTGAGCCCCCAGCACCCGCATGGGCGTGATGAGCCCGCGGAAGACCGGACGGGCGTGTTGAGCCCCCGGTACGTCGGATGGGCGTGTTGAGCCCCCGACACCCCGCATGGGCGTGCTGAGCCCGCGGAAGGCCGGAAGGGCGTGTTGAGCCCCCGGTACGCTGGACGGGCGTGCTGAGCCCCCAGCACCCGCATGGGCGTGGTGAGCCCGCGGAAGACCGGACGGGCGTGTTGAGCCCCCGGTACGTCGGATGGGCGTGTTGAGCCCCCGACACCCCGCATGGGCGTGCTGAGCCCGCGGAAGGCCGGAAGGGCGTGTTGAGCCCCCGGTACACTGGACGGGCGTGCTGAGCCCCCAGCACCCGCATGGGCGTGATGAGCCCGCGGAAGACCGGACGGGCGTGTTGAGCCCCCGGTACGTCGGATGGGCGTGTTGAGCCCCCGACACCCCGCATGGGCGTGCTGAGCCCGCGGATGACCGGACGGGCGTGTTGAGCCCCCGGTACGCTGGACGGGCGTGCTGAGCCCCCAGCACCCGCATGGGCGTGGTGAGCCCGCGGAAGACCGGACGGGCGTGTTGAGCCCCCGGTACACTGGACGGGCGTGCTGAGCCCCCAGCACCCGCATGGGCGTGATGAGCCCGCGGAAGACCGGACGGGCGTGTTGAGCCCCCGGTACGTCGGATGGGCGTGTTGAGCCCCCGACACCCCGCATGGGCGTGCTGAGCCCGCGGAAGGCCGGAAGGGCGTGTTGAGCCCCCGGTACGCTGGACGGGCGTGCTGAGCCCCCAGCACCCGCATGGGCGTGGTGAGCCCGCGGAAGACCGGACGGGCGTGTTGAGCCCCCGGTACGTCGGATGGGCGTGTTGAGCCCCCGACACCCCGCATGGGCGTGCTGAGCCCGCGGAAGACCGGACGGGCGTGTTGAGCCCCCGGTACGCTGGACGGGCGTGCTGAGCCCCCAGCACCCGCATGGGCGTGGTGAGCCCGCGGAAGACCGGACGGGCGTGTTGAGCCCCCGGTACGTCGGATGGGCGTGTTGAGCCCCCGACACCCCGCATGGGCGTGCTGAGCCCGCGGAAGGCCGGAAGGGCGTGTTGAGCCCCCGGTATGCTGGACGGGCGTGCTGAGCCCCCAGCACCCGCATGGGCGTGGTGAGCCCGCGGAAGACCGGACGGGCGTGTTGAGCCCCCGGTACGTCGGATGGGCGTGTTGAGCCCCCGACACCCCGCATGGGCGTGTTGAGCCCCCGGCACTCTGGATGGGCGTGCTGAGCCCCCAGCAGTTAACTGGTTTGTGAGTCGTAGTTAAGGAGTGGGGGAAACGACTTCATGTAGTTTCCCCCCTCCAGTTTTGTTTGGTATATAGGGCGATTAGTAAGTTACTATCGTCAGTATACGTTTGGGCAGTGACCCGATTAGACCGTCCCACAGCTATCTTCTGAGCGAGCGCGCCGCCAGGAGGTCTTCTCTGCAAGTACCGTAGCGTGGGGTACGAGGATCCGCTGGGCTAAGTTCTGGGCCGTGGGGCCAGAATCGTCTTCATAAGGAGAGCGCAAGCCAGGGATCTGAGCTCACTGTGTGATACACAGGAGGAGGAGCTCGACGGCGTGGCAATAACCCCCCGGGACATCACAGAAGCGACTAGATTGATCCATCTACGGACGCGGTGAGCTGGTTCCCGGAGTCCACGTCAAGACCACAAACCAGTGATAGGATCGTGTATATTGTGTATATATCATTTGAATTGTGTGAATAAATGTAAGTGACTGAATACCCGGACAATTTCACTTAGAACCCTTACCAACCCTTGTAAGGTCTAGTGCTCGAGGAAACTTCCTCACAAGATTTTGGCGCCCGAACAGGGACTCGAGTGAAAATTAGTGCGGTGTAAATAGTGTCAGTGACTAGTGATTTTTCAAAATTTTTAAAATTTATTGGGAAACGGACTTGCCGTTTACGAACGCCGAAATGCCGTCAGACACCGAATCCGACAGTGGAAGTGTCGTAGGGGAGGAAGAAAAGAAAAACCCGAGGACTGGATGGATTTACACTCTTAGGAAAACAGAACTGCAAGAGGAGCTGAAAAAGTTTGGCCTTCAATCTACAGGAAAAGTTTCGGCCGACCGTCGGATGCTGAGCAGTTTCATCAAAGGTGAATACCGGCCTCCTCCAGTAGTAACGGCCCCAGGCACCGAGACAGTTCCATCACAACAAACCTCAGAGGCCAGTATCCAGACAGATCCCCCAGAACCGACCCCGAAACTAGAAACCAGCACTCAGACAGATCCTCCAGAACCAGCAGCCAATAGGTCTACCGTCTCTTCACAACCGAACCAGGAGGAGAGGAAACCAGAGGCCGGGCCGAGTGGAGTAAATTTGAACGTAAGTCACACACCTCCAGAAAAATTTAGTATCTGTAACACGGTAAGAAAATGGAACTTGAATTTTGACGGCGACAAAGATGTTATATTTTTTCTAGAGAGGTTAACCGAAATGAAAGATGCCTATAAATTAAAAGAAGAGGATCTTTTATGCGCTCTTCCAGAGTTGCTAAAAGGGAAAGCATTATTGTGGTACCGGAACTCTAGGTCACTGTGGAATTCTTGGGCTGAGTTTTTAACCCACTTTGAGTCCCAGTTTTTCCCTAGAAGATATAGGGAGACGATAGACCTGGAAATCAGAGCTCGGACTCAGGGCCCCAATGAGAGGTTTAATGATTTCTCAATAGCACTTCAAACTCTAATGCGTAGGCACGGCAGATACACGCCAGAGCAACAATTCACCCAGATCTATGAAAACATGCTTCCAGAGTATAAGTTGTACGGGCTTAGACAAAATATTAAAACTATACCTGAGTTAATGAGAGCGGCTAGCGAATACGAGGCTATTCAGCTCGCAGCCCAGACCTACAGACCCCCGGTAAATGCCGCACAGGCGAGGTACCCAGATCTGGCGTACAACCCTAACTCCACTCTCCCTAGGCCCTCAGCTGGCCGGACCCCCACGCAGGGCTTCCGCCCCAACAACTCTCAGGATAATTCCAGGAGGAATTACAACTCAAACAACGGAGGACAGAGGGACACCGGACCCAAATGTTACAACTGTGGTAGACCAGGTCACCGCTATAAGGATTGTAGGCTCCCCAAGAATAAGAACTAAGTGAACTGTCAGACCCGGAAAAGACGGCGGAGGCTAAGGAACCAACAATAGTTCAGATGATAGATTGTATATAGACGTAAATATTTTTGATTATAATGTAAGGGCTCTAGTAGACACAGGTGCTTGTATGTTATATTAGTAAAACAATTCTAGATATAATTGAAAGTCAAGGGGCTAAATCACATATAGTAAAAGATCAGTTTGCGAGGGTTGCAAATGGAACCAGGGTTCCCATTGATAAAAGTTTATAGGTAGAAATTATGGTTCAATGAAGAATTTTTTTTGTTTATGTTTTGGCGGGTCGTTTTTATTCCTGGGAAGAAAAGGGAGAGTGTAATGAAGTGTTTTTACACCCCCAAAGGAATTTCAACATCAACCAAGTTTAGGGGTTCAATCAAGTAAAATCGTCAAAATAACCTACTCTCTTTCTAAATTAACATTCAGGGGAAAGGGAACCCAGAGCCCCCACGGTACCCAACACCTTACGGTACCTAAGCGCCCAACTGCACCCTAGCACCCCATGGTACCCGAGCCCCCAGGGTATCCCAACACCTCACAGTACCCAAGCACCTCACGGTGCCCAAGCACCCTATGGTACCGTAACACTCTGTGGTACCCGAACACCCAACGGTACCCGAGCACCAGGTACCCAAGTACCTCATGGTACTCACTGGAGGGGAGGATGGAGCATCATGGTGCCCAATGGTGGGGACAGCGGGCATATAAGGCGGACTTTGGGGTCCAGGAAGGCAGTTGGGCCCTAGCGGCCCGACCCACCGGATGGGCGTGTTGAGCCCCCGGTGAGCTGGATGGGCGTGTTGAGCCCCCAGCACCGTCGGACGGGCGTGTTGAGCCCCCGACACCCCGCATGGGCGTGCTGAGCCCCCAGCACCCGCATGGGCGTGGTGAGCCCGCGGATGACCGGACGGGCGTGTTGAGCCCCCGGTACGCTGGACGGGCGTGCTGAGCCCCCAGCACCCGCATGGGCATGGTGAGCCCGCGGAAGACCGGACGGGCGTGTTGAGCCCCCGGTACGTCGGATGGGCGTGTTGAGCCCCCGACACCCCGCATGGGCGTGCTGCGCCCGCGGAAGGCCGGAAGGGCGTGTTGAGCCCCCGGTACGCTGGACGGGCGTGCTGAGCCCCCAGCACCCGCATGGGCGTGATGAGCCCGCGGAAGACCGGACGGGCGTGTTGAGCCCCCGGTACGTCGGATGGGCGTGTTGAGCCCCCGACACCCCGCATGGGCGTGCTGAGCCCGCGGAAGGCCGGAAGGGCGTGTTGAGCCCCCGGTACGCTGGACGGGCGTGCTGAGCCCCCAGCACCCGCATGGGCGTGGTGAGCCCGCGGAAGACCGGACGGGCGTGTTGAGCCCCCGGTACGTCGGATGGGCGTGTTGAGCCCCCGACACCCCGCATGGGCGTGCTGAGCCCGCGGAAGGCCGGAAGGGCGTGTTGAGCCCCCGGTACACTGGACGGGCGTGCTGAGCCCCCAGCACCCGCATGGGCGTGATGAGCCCGCGGAAGACCGGACGGGCGTGTTGAGCCCCCGGTACGTCGGATGGGCGTGTTGAGCCCCCGACACCCCGCATGGGCGTGCTGAGCCCGCGGATGACCGGACGGGCGTGTTGAGCCCCCGGTACGCTGGACGGGCGTGCTGAGCCCCCAGCACCCGCATGGGCGTGGTGAGCCCGCGGAAGACCGGACGGGCGTGTTGAGCCCCCGGTACACTGGACGGGCGTGCTGAGCCCCCAGCACCCGCATGGGCGTGATGAGCCCGCGGAAGACCGGACGGGCGTGTTGAGCCCCCGGTACGTCGGATGGGCGTGTTGAGCCCCCGACACCCCGCATGGGCGTGCTGAGCCCGCGGAAGGCCGGAAGGGCGTGTTGAGCCCCCGGTACGCTGGACGGGCGTGCTGAGCCCCCAGCACCCGCATGGGCGTGGTGAGCCCGCGGAAGACCGGACGGGCGTGTTGAGCCCCCGGTACGTCGGATGGGCGTGTTGAGCCCCCGACACCCCGCATGGGCGTGCTGAGCCCGCGGAAGACCGGACGGGCGTGTTGAGCCCCCGGTACGCTGGACGGGCGTGCTGAGCCCCCAGCACCCGCATGGGCGTGGTGAGCCCGCGGAAGACCGGACGGGCGTGTTGAGCCCCCGGTACGTCGGATGGGCGTGTTGAGCCCCCGACACCCCGCATGGGCGTGCTGAGCCCGCGGAAGGCCGGAAGGGCGTGTTGAGCCCCCGGTATGCTGGACGGGCGTGCTGAGCCCCCAGCACCCGCATGGGCGTGGTGAGCCCGCGGAAGACCGGACGGGCGTGTTGAGCCCCCGGTACGTCGGATGGGCGTGTTGAGCCCCCGACACCCCGCATGGGCGTGTTGAGCCCCCGGCACTCTGGATGGGCGTGCTGAGCCCCCAGCAGTTAACTGGTTTGTGAGTCGTAGTTAAGGAGTGGGGGAAACGACTTCATGTAGTTTCCCCCCTCCAGTTTTGTTTGGTATATAGGGCGATTAGTAAGTTACTATCGTCAGTATACGTTTGGGCAGTGACCCGATTAGACCGTCCCACAGCTATCTTCTGAGCGAGCGCGCCGCCAGGAGGTCTTCTCTGCAAGTACCGTAGCGTGGGGTACGAGGATCCGCTGGGCTAAGTTCTGGGCCGTGGGGCCAGAATCGTCTTCATAAGGAGAGCGCAAGCCAGGGATCTGAGCTCACTGTGTGATACACAGGAGGAGGAGCTCGACGGCGTGGCAATAACCCCCCGGGACATCACAGAAGCGACTAGATTGATCCATCTACGGACGCGGTGAGCTGGTTCCCGGAGTCCACGTCAAGACCACAAACCAGTGATAGGATCGTGTATATTGTGTATATATCATTTGAATTGTGTGAATAAATGTAAGTGACTGAATACCCGGACAATTTCACTTAGAACCCTTACCAACCCTTGTAAGGTCTAGTGCTCGAGGAAACTTCCTCACAAGCTATAATAAATGTAAAAAACAAAGATGAAAAATGTTTTTTGTGGGCGATTTTATCCGCTTTACACCCCGTTAATCGAAATGCTGATAGAGTTAAAAAATATAAACGATATGAAAACGAGTTTGTCGATGTGATGAAAGACATAGAGTTTCCAGTCGCCTTGGACGATGTAAAAAAATTCGTAAAGCGAAGCGGAATATCGATAAACGTTTACGGTTACAATAGTAACTGTAATATATATCCGCTGATTGTGACAGATGAAGAAAAGGATACGCATATCGATCTTTTATATATTAAAAAAGGAAAAAAATCGCATTATTGTTATATTAAAGATCTGGAAAAACTGGTACATATTCAGATGACGAAAAGACGTAATAAAATCTACATATGCAAACGATGCCTGCAATATTTCGGTAGAGAAGATTTATTGATTAGACACAAAGAGTATTGTAAAGAACACGACTCCGTAAAAGTAAATATACCGGGAAAAGGGGAAGTTATAAAATTTAAAGATTACAAATGTCGGATGAAAATTCCTTTCGTTATGTACGCGGATTTTGAGTGTTTATTAGAAAATGTAGAGAGGCGTAGACCGCCGAAGATGAAATTAATCGAAAAAGTCGCTGAAAACGAAGCTACGTGTCAACCGCCTAACACTATAAGAACACCCGAGGGGTATGCGAAATATGTTTCTTACACCGACACATATCAACATCATGTGGCGAGATCCTTCTGTCTCTACACGGTTTATACCTTCGGCGAGTAAAAAGAACCGATTTTATACTACGGGACCGACGCTGGGAAACAGTTTGCTAAAACGCTTAAATCTGAATTGCAAGAGATTAAAGATTATTATGAAAACAACGAAAAACCCATGCTTCCTCTAACCGCTGGACAAGAAAAAGATTTTTCAGATGCTAAAATATGTCACATATGCGGGAATGAATTCGAAACCGATGAAAAAAATGATATTGATGAAAAAAATGATGATGAACGGGATATCGCTAACTTATTCACACGGCCTTATCGGTTTATTCGTCTCGATCATGGAAAAAAGGATATCCGCGTTCGCGATCATTGTCATCTGACTGGAGAGTATAGAGGGGCGGCGCACCAGTCTTGTAATTTGAACTTTAAAATTCCGAAGTTTATTCCCATATTTATCCATAACTTGAGCGGTTACGATACGCATTTAATAATAAAAATGTTGAGATTAGATGAAAATACGCGTATCGATATCATTCCGAATAACGAAGAGAGATATATCTCATATACTGTCGATTTCGGGATCGGAATAAAAGCGAGATTTTTAGACTCGTATAAGTTTACACTTTATTCGTTAGACGATTGAACTAAGGGATTGAATGAATATTACTTTAGAAATGTAAAAAAGTATGGAATGTCCGAGGAACAAAAAGAGTATTATACGAGATGGTTAAAGGAGAGAGATGAGATAAGAAATAAATATGATGATATCAAAAAGTATAATAGATCGAGAAAAAATGATTCCGATTCAGATTCCAGTTCAGATTCCGATTCGGATAATGGAGGATTTTTTGTAGACTCTTTCAAAGATAAAGATATGAATAATTGGTCCGACCATCAAAAAAAATATTATGAATTTTTACAAGAGAAAAAATACGGTGATCTAATCGAGGCTGGGTTGGATAAATATAAATCGAGTATAGAATTTCAAATGAAATTTGATTTATTTTTACATGAATATAGAAATCCCGATCCGATGAAGTTATTATTTAGAAAAGGGGTTTATCCGTACGATTATATGGACGATGATGAAAAATATCTCGAGACTAGTTTACCACCGATAGAAAAATTTTATAATGAGTTGAACGAAAAAGGTATTAATCTGATGGATTATGAACACGCGGAACTGGTTTGGAAAACGTTTAAAATAAAGAATATGAAAGAATATACGCTGTTTTATAACAGACTCGATGTTTTATTACTAGCCGATGTGATGGAATATTTTAGAAATATTTCTTTGGGATCATACGGATTGGATTTAGCGTGGTACTTTACAACGCCGGGTCTGGCGTGGAGCATATTATTAAAAGAAAGCGGAGCGGTTTTAGACTATTTGTACGACTACGAAATGATACTCATGATCACGAGGGGGATTAGAGGCGGTTTAGCTCAAGTGACGAACAGACACGCGAAAGCGAATAACCCGGATGTCGATGGGTATGATGAGAGTAAGCCTATAACGTATCTCATGTACTTGGACGCCGTGAACCAATACGGTTGGGCGATGTCTAAACACAAAATGCCTACGGGTAATTTTAAATGGGTCGAAGAGGAAATCGATGTAATGCGGATACGCGATAATGGCGACGTAGGATATATATTCGAAGTGGATTTAGAATATCCTCGAGAATTACACGATTTACATTCCGAGCTACCGCTAGCGGTCGAAAGACGGGCACCTCCCGGTTCGAAGGAGATCAAACTCTTGACCACGTTGTACGATAAAGAAAAATATGTCGTTCATTACAAAGCGTTAAAATTATATCTTTCGTTAGGGTTGAAACTAAAAAAAATACATAGAATTCTAAGTTTCAGTCAGAGTTATTGGATGTCGGATTTTATCGATAAAAATGTACGCCGTTGGAAAAACGCTACTAATAAACCCGAAAAGCAATTTTTCAAGCTTCTAAACAATTCAGTGTTCGGTAAAACCATCGAAAATGTCAGAAATAGAGTGGACATACGACTCGCTACGCAGACTAAACAGATCGAGAAATGGGTGGCGAAACCGATTTTTAAGCATAGAACTATATTTTGTGAAGATCTTTCCGCCGTTCACATGAGAAAAACTAGTTTATTATTTAACAAACCCATATATATAGGAATGTCTATATCGGACATCGCTAAAACGCAGATGTACGACTTTCATTATAATCATATTAAAAAAGAATACGGAGAAAAAGCGAAATTGCAGTATACGGACACGGACAGTTTGGAATACCTAATAGAAACTCCGGATTTCTACTCGGATATGAGGAAACATGATGAAAGATATGACATATATCGACGAAAAATACTCGGCACATTTAAGGATGAAATGCGGGGTGCTCGATTATCGGAATATGTGGGACTCAGAGCGAAGATGTACTCCAATCGGTTAAGTTCGTATGATGATTTTGAGGGGACAGCATTTAAAAAAGCGAAAGGAATTAAGAAATCGGTTGTGGAAACTAAAATTACTTTTAAAGACTACAAGGAATGCTTGCTCGAACAGAGAGACGTGTATAGATGTATGAATATGATAAGAAGTAAGAAGCATGAATTGTATAGTGTAGAACAGCACAAGAAAGCATTATCGGCGAGTGACAAAAAAAGGTTTATTTTAGAAGACGGCATCACCACTCTCCCTTGGGGGCACTACAAGATACCGTGAGAGTCCGCTTTAGAACTTGATGCTAATTCGTCTACGGAATAATTAAACTAAATGTCACACTCGACTTGTACACGGATTAAAAAAAGATAATAAATACATATTTTATTTCATAACCGACTTATTATTTAAAAATCCTTTTTTTTTCTTTTCTTTTTTTTATAAAGGGAACGTTTCGTTCCTCCTTTAAACTACACACTTTGGAAAAAAATTGATTCTCGCGTGTAAAAAGTTAACATATAATTATATTCATAAAAAAAAAACGAAAACAATTTTCAACCGTCTATGCTGTAGACGGTTTATCATCGTCTCCACATTAAAAAATATCTCAAAACATTGTAATTCTATTCCTCTCCAAATCGTAAGTGAAACCTTTCTCCGAAACGACTACAGCATAAGCGGTCGTCCCCTGATCCGAGACCGGACTGGCGACGGGGTTCGTAAATTCCAATTCTATTTTAATATCTTTTTGCCTATTATCGCTGGAGAACGGATGGTGATGCGTGTCGACGACCATCAACGGATACTTGTCTATAAAATCGATATCGCTTAAATAAACGTCTTCGTCTCCGAATAACACCCGCCTGATCGAGCAATAACTCATGTATAAAATACCGTACGCCTTATCGTTTATAGACAAATTCTGCGGCTCATTCGGATACCCTAGTCCGTTGATTTTGACGCGGTAGTTTTTTATGTTTATAGCGTTGAATCGGCTCGGATCCTTCTCTTGATTGTTTTTGAGGTTGGTCTGTAGACCTATGATTACGAACAGCGGATCGGATATATTCCCGAATAAGCCGGATAAGTCGAAACTGAACGAAGACCCCGACACACCGAACTTCTCGATACACTGCCACTGGTAATAGTTGTATGTCAAATCGCCCTTCGTACTCAATCGTCTCAGTCCCTCTATGAGCGGCACTTTTTTCACAGCGTCATACTTGACCAGGGGCACTTTTAAATCGAACCTCGTGATTTGTATCTTTCCCTCGTCCGCGGTTTTCTCGTTAGCGCCGGTACCCTCCTTCCAACGGTATATCGCGTCGTTATCTTCGTTGCGTGTAAAAATTATTTGGAATCCTCCTCTGTACATCGGATATTTCAGCGCGTCGAAAAACCCTAAACCGAGATGCGACAAGGGGCCGTAAGCTTCGAACTTGCCGACTCCTTTATCGAATTTAGATTTGAATCCGCTCGTGTGAAAAGTGCTCTCGCTCGATTTGCCGTATGTCGTCAGAGCTTTGATCGTACTCGTGATACCGACTTCGTCGACGAAGTCTATCAACTGACCGTGTTTTTTCAATTCGATTCTCTTAAATAAAAACGCCGGGAAATTATCGACCAACTTGATCGGGTCTGTCGCCTCGTACTTCGCGCCATTCGCTTTTTTCAACACTTCGCCTCGTATGTGAAAATATATTTCCTTATCATAAAAAACGTCTCCGCCGTCTAATCTGAACGTGATCATCTGATTGGGCGAATTGAAATTCAGATCGGACACCGGTTCGACGGTATGGAATTCGTACCGTTCTATCTTGTCGGACGCTTCCTCGTAATACTTCTCCATATCTATATATAGATTTTAAGTTTTCGGTTTCGAATAAAAAAATAAAAAACGCGATTCGAACTTAATGAAAAATATACTTTTAAAATTTTCGGATGAATAAAATATTCATCTCCTACCGAACATGCGCATCCGTTTCTTCCTATCCGACGCCAAACCCAATTTATCTACGCGAAACTTAACATCCGCGGTGTTAGTCAATTTACCACCTTCCTTTTCCTTCAACGCGGACAAACACCGACTTATCCGTTTAACACCTTCCGGCCGAGTGATCAGTTTTTCGATCTCGTTATTTATAAACTTGACGATCCCGATTTTTTCGTTATTAAAATTATTATTTCCCGCTTCCTCCTCGGCTTGTATAAACTTTATTCTCTCCGACAACTCGTCGTAATCGTCTATATATTTATATTCCACGGGGTTGTTCGTATCCACGAGTAGACCGCTGCCGGACGAAGACGGCTTTTGTTTGAGTTCTTTCCATATGTCACTTATTAAATTCTTCCATTTCCAACCACCGCTCGCCTTGGGTCTGGGCGAGGTGGGATCGTTGTTATGATGTAGAGCGTGTGTTTTGATTAAAATATCTTTATATTTTTCAAAGTCCTGAGAAGTGAACGCGCCTATACTTATGAGTCTCTCCTTCGGTGTCGTACCGACCGCGGCTGTGGATTGCACACCGTGGATCTCCGCTCTGGTCAAGAGCGACCACAGTCCCTCGCTACCTACGTATCTGTCCATAGTTCTGTCCAGTATGATATCGTCGTTTTCGATGGATATGGTTTGCGATCCGATCGCGAGTTTGCTATTCGCGAAATCGTAATAAACGCCGAAACTCATATCGTTACAGTTCGAGAGGTATTGCTTTGCGATATCACCAATTTCCTCGTTTTCGGTGAATTCGCGGATAGAACGATTCTGTAATTCCTGCGAAGTTTGCGCCGGTGATAAAACTGTAGACGCGTCGAATACGTCTGCGTCCTCGATTGGAGTTATCGTTTCGTCCGCTTTATCTACCGGTCTACCGAGTGTTTTGTCCACTTTACCTACAGGTCTACCGGGTGTGCTCGACGTTCTAGGTCTGAACTGTCCGACAGTGGGGATGGGTCTTCTCAAAATGACGCGGGGTTTTTTCTCCGTCTTTAAAGTTTCCGTCTGTTCTTTTATAGCTTTAACTACGGGTTCGTGTCGCTTCTCCTGTTCGCGCACCTTTTCCACTTCCGCTCTTCTAGACGTGTCGAATTCACTCTTTAATCGATCTTCCAATTTATCCAACCTCTTAGCCTCCGCGACGGTAATCGGTTTGTTTTCGCGGCGAGGAGGAGGCGCTAACAATTGTTCTTTCGGTTTAGCTAACAACACGGGGTGTGAACTGAAAAGCTTTCTCCTCTCCTCAGCTTCGCGTATCTGATTTTTCTTACTGTCTTCTAGCCATTTTTCTTGTAACTTTTCATATTTTTTAGCCATTCGTACGTCCGCATCGTCCGGCCACATCTTATCGGCCATCTTCTGTTTTTTCACCAGCGTGCCGATGATCTCCTTATCATCGCTTTTCCTCTTCATCGTATTATCTATATATATAGGTTTAGGGTCCGGAGTTTCGCTTTTCAAAAATAAAGAAAAAAATAAATTTAAATAAAAATCCGAAAACGATGCGTACACGTTGTTTTTATAAAATATTATGTATACGAATCGTTTATTAAAAACGATGCGTACACGTGGTTTTTATAAAATAACGTATACGAATCGTTTATTAAAAACGATGCGTACACGTGGTTTTAATAAAATAACGTATACGAATCGTTTATTAAAAACGATGCATACACATCGATTATCGTTCGATAACATCGTTTAACTCGTCTTTTAATTTGAACATGTATTTTCCGTTGTGCGCTTTCTTAGCGGTGTTTATTGTCAAAAAACCGAACGGTTCGCTCCAACACTTTTGACACATCTTTTCGAATTCATCGATCGTCATGTCCGATCCTACGAAATCGTCATAAATACGTTTCGTGTAGTGTTTGTTTTGTTTGAAGACGCATAGCAGGTTGACGTTGTTCCGTATCACTTGCATGTCGACTTTACCGTAGCTCTGACTGAGGTAGACGCAGGACAGTTTTTTATGTCTACCTCTGATGAAGTAGTCTTTTATCGCTTCTTGTTTTTCCATCAGACAGTCGTCGAACACCACGAGGGAGTTTTTCTCGCACTCGTCCAGCGGGGGTAAATCTTCGCAATTGTTAAAAAAGTATGCTATCTTCTTATTCAACTTGTTTTCAGCATCGATGTACTTTTCGCGTAATTCTACATAAGCCGGCTGCTCTATAGACTTACTGAACACGTATAAATTTCTAAACACGAGACCGCGCGGATTATAAATAAAATTCAACAACAAGTTCGTTTTTCCGCAGCCCGAGGAGCCTACTATCAGACAACGTAACGGTTGGGGTAGAAGGTTATCTTCGATCTTCTCTTCGTAATACGGGACTATATCCATCACTCTCTATGAGGAAAAAAATAACGCGCCGGTTAAGAAAAGAAATAAAATAAATTACGAGAAATAAGAATTTATTAGGATGGGAAAATGTTAACTATTTATTTTCTCAAATCTTTGAAGAATTCTTCTACTAATTCTATGAAATTATACGGCGTGATTACAACATTATTGCGCGATTTATAGGCTATATAGCGGCATCTCATGATATCTTTTACGCAGTTCAAAACGTTTATACCGTTCGGCACTTCCTCTTCGTAAAACGAGAGTGAATAACCTTCGTCGATTTTCTTTTTAAAAACCTTAGAAAAATACCGATCTTCGGTTCTCACGCAGTAGTATGTATAAATACGTCCTACATAAGAATATCGTTTAAAGACGGCGAAGACGTGTCTTAGGTTCGGGTTTCGCGGCATACAAGCTACTTTGGGTTTCATGTTTTGTATCGTATTGTTTAAACGACGATTTTCATTTTCCATACGATCGATCGATTCCATGAGCGTTACGATTTTATTTTTGAGTTTGTACTCGCCGTATTTACGGATGGAAGGCAAAACGTCTTCGAAGACCCAACGTTTGAAGTCGTTCGCCGACGGTAACCTCGATGAAAATATCAATTCGTATAATCCGGGCTCGGATATGTATACTTCTAAGCCTTTATGGTGCGAAATAGGTTGGGACCCAAATCGGGGCCCAACTAAATCGGCCAGATTTCTCTTATAACGATCGTTAACGTGCGTCTGTAAGACCTTCTTCAGATTGGAATATCCCAATATTTCGGCCACATCTTTACCCTTAAACCACGAGTTATCGTCATCGTCGAAAATCACTGTGACCTTTTGATTTTTAAAAATGAATTTACTCGCGATATCGTCCTCCATCTCGTACTCCATGTCGTACTCGTCCGTGTCGGTCGCATCGGAGGAACAAGACGATGAAGAACTTTCGTCGACGGAGGAACGAGACGATGAAGAACTTTCGTCGGAAATCTCATCACGCGTAATATCGTTATTCATTTCGTACCTACTATAGAAAAACGACCGATCGAACGTCAATGTTTTATTACGATCGAAAAAATAAAAAAATAAAATCATATAGTTCGCGCGATCGGAAACGTATTTATTTCACCACAACATCACTTCCGACATTGTTTTTTTAACGAGGTTAATCAGGTCGAAATCGTCATCGCGAATCGTTATACATTTGCTCTTTCCGTTATATTCGTATTCCACACCCTCTTTATTTATTTTTCTCAAAACCTTTTTTATCATATTCTCGTCGTCGATAATTATGTATTCCGTTTCGAAACATAAATCGTATCCGCGGGAATCCTCGACGGCTTTTTTAAAAGAGCGTTTTTGCGTGTCTATGAATTTATATTCCTTGTTATTATCCGCACTCTTCGATACAGCGAAAATTTGTTGTATTTGCGTTCTATCTATCATCTCGCGGAATAATCCGTTTTCCATTTTCAAACGATCGTCCGAGGTATCCTCGCTTTCTAACCATTCATAATCCGATTCCGACTCGCTCGATTCGTCATTCTCGATATTTCGATCGGCGTGTTCCGAATGTATATTTTCGAGTTCTTTGAAAAACCACTCTCGAAACTCATCACTTTCCTTCGCGCATTTATTCAACAGAACCCCGATCGCCGGTTCGTCTATGAAAACCGTATCGGGATGCGTTCGTTTTAGATGTAAATTCGGATTATCGACTTTTAAATCGCGATATGTAGTTTTATATTTTTCGTTCACATGATCGTAAATCGCCTTTTTGGGGTTCTTGTATCCCAGTATATGGGTGATATCGTTCGCTTTAAACCGACATATTTTATCGACACCGCGCACTATCGTGATATTACGGTTTTTAAAAGTAAGCTCGGTATGATAAACCTCAATCGCGTCAGTCATGTCGTTCTATATAAGCGCTTTAGGTATTTCGACTTGTTTAAAAAATACGATGTCGAGCTACGAGACTCTAATTAATAATATCGCACGATGAGAAAATCCGATTTAATATTGCCGCGATAATTTCGAAATAAATAAGAAATGGTACTGTATCGGTACTTTTGATTTTATTATGGTTCTTTTATTACGACGGCGCGTTAGTACCGCGATGGTACCGATACTTTAAAAATATTAATAGTACTGCGATGGTACCGGTACTTTAAAAAATATTAATAGTACTGCGGTGGTACTGGTACTTTAAAAAATATTAATAGTACTGTGACGGTACTGGTAATGGTACTGTGATGGTACTTTTAAAAATACTCAAAATTCGGTCTTTTGCAGTTCCCTCTCGTAAAAACCGCCGATCACTTCTTCACCGTCTAGAGCCTCGATTTTGTACGTGACGGGTTTGGTGTTTAAAACTTGCGCGATCACAAAAATTTCGCTAGTCCAGTTTTGTTTATATTTATTTCTAAATACGACTTTACTCGCCGTTATACGGACTCTGTCTCCGACGTCGAATTTCGGTTTTTTACGCGGCACTTCACTTTCGAGCTCCTGATACATTTTCAACAGATCGGACTCGTTGCTCTTATTGACATCGGCCGGGCGCATTTTTATCGTGCTGTGGTAATCGTGTTTGTTGTATTCGTCGGTGAGCTCTTGTAAGACGTCGTACCATTTGTGCGAGTTTCTCACTTGGAATTTGACTCTGAATTTATCGTTTAACGTCCTGTGGTATCTCTCGATTATCGCCGACTTTTCCTCGCTCTCCGTATGGTACATTTTTATGCCGTGTTTTTTGAGCATGTCGTTAAAAGGTTTATTTTTAAACTCTGTCCCCTTATCCGTGTGCAGCAGTTCGGGCGTAGTGTGACCGTCCTTTTTCGCTCTCTCTATTATCCTCTCAAAAGCGGCCGTCACTACTGCGCCGTCTTTTTTCTTCAACGGTTCGGACCAAACGAATTTGCTAAAACAGTCTATCACGTTTAAGATGTATTTGTACCAGTTGTTCTCTCTGGCGAATTGTTTCATGATGAGCAGATCCGCGGCCCACAGATTATCCAGACCTTTCATGATTATCCTGCGTTTTATAAATTTTTTCACTACCGGTTTGTGCAGTTCTTTCGCCTCCACCACTTCGGGTGGCTCTTTGATAAACGAGTTTTTAACGCCGCCGCAGACCGCGCAATCGGAACTCGCCAACCATCTTTTATTTTTCGTTTTCACAATTTTCATGTTCTCTGACGCGGTCTGTGTTTTACACGTGCGACAGTAAGAATTCATCTCTTATATTAATGAAATTAAATTTTCGTTCGATAGAAAAAAATATCAATCATTTGGCAAGTTTTAATTTTTTATATGAATTCAAAATATTAACTTTTATACATAGATAATGGGGAATCACAAGAGGAAAATAAATTTGACCAAAGGTCAACTGAATAAGCTGCGGATAGCTCATAAGAAGCTTAAACGCGCAGTGCTTACTTTAACAAAAGATCAATTAAAAAATGGTAATACCGAAGTGTCACTCGATGGCGATCAAAACAAACAAGTGGAAAAAGCGTTGAAAAACAATAGAGGGACACGTTTGATTTTTGATTATTCGCAGTTGAAGGAAATGATCGATGGAGGTCTTCTGAAGGAAGTTTTAGAACTGGCCGAAAACAATATTCCGTATTTTAAGAAATTCGCCTCACCTCTGATAAAGAATAAAGTGGCGCCTGTGTTGAAGAATGATTTCGTGCCGTGGTTGAAAAATCTAATAGACAATGAACTGGACGAATTGATTAATAAAGATAAAACCGGAGCCGGTCTGGTGAAACGTGTAAGCGGAAAATTGCATAAGACTCTTAAAGATATTAGAGAGGATAAAAAAAACTAGTTCCGCTGACCATGTCCGAACTGGAGACATGGGCCAACAAGTTGAAAATCAACAATTTCCGTGGTGTTTTTATGCGAGAGTGTTTACCCGACAAGCCGCGCAAAAACGAGTGTGCTATTATTAATCTAGGTGATCTGGAGTCGGGCGGCACGCATTGGACTTGTTATACGAAAAAAGGTAATTATGTCATATATTTCGATTCGTTCGGCGAGGCGCCTCCACCTTTAGAATTGGAGAAATATCTAAACATGACTAAAGGTATTTGTTATAACCACGCGAGATATCAAGATTACGAAGATCCCCCGATATGCGGTCATTTGTGTTTGGAGGTATTGCGGCGTTTTTCCAGAGGACAGGATTTCAATACGATAGAACGCGCTTTACAAAACGATAAATACACATTTTTGAGATGGTTCGAATAATTTTATTTTTTTTCTCCCCCACTCTTAATAAATAATCGTAACCGTAATGTTTTAAAAGTATATATAGAGAAAATGGTGTACTTCAAATTGATCGGTCAAAAACCGCATCTGCAGTTGAAGCTCGAAAACCCCATACACTTGGAAGAGGGCGCGCGTTATTATCTCGCGCTCACGGGGTTTTCATTTCATAACTATTTTTATAACTTGAAAGAGCCGGCTTCGATTACTTTTTTTAAGAGTGAGAAGGATCGTCCTACACTAACTTTTGATGCGGAGTTTTGGGATTTGAAAACTATGCAGAGAGAAATCAGGGAATTCATGAGGATCGGTAAGATCGCACCGGCGATAGATGTGGAAAAGTTTAAGATTTTTCGAGACCCACAGTCTAAGATATGTATCAAATCTCCAGTTAAGTTCCATATGAACAACGAGCTACGACGGTTTCTAGGGTTTACAGAATTGAAAAAAGATGAAACCGCGTTCGAATTGATGTTCGAGTCGGAAACTATTTTATCAATTTACGAAGAAGAGAGTAAATTACAAATCAGACCGTTCGAGATGATCGAAGTGCATTGCGATTTAGTCGAACATTCGTATATCAATCACGCGGAGCATTGGCACAGACACGATAACTCCTCGTTGTTGTATCACTCGAGTCCGCGAGAACACAGAGATAAAATTTACGAGAAACCGTCCGTTTTAAATTACATGCCGCTCAAACCCGACACGCAGACGATAAGAGAAATCAACATTTATCTGACGGATGAAAACAAAGTTCCCCTGCGAAACGCTCTGGCCGATTATATTATTTATTTAAAACTAGTCGATGAGTCGGAATTAAATATGAATTAGTTTTCGTCAAAACTGATGATTTATTACATCTTTTGAAACGCTCTCAATTTTTTATTCCACCGTGAAAATATATTTTTATATATAGACGGAAGAAAGATGGAAATGGAAAAGGATTATTATAAAGATATCCTCGACGAAGTGAACGGTAACGCTTTCGCGAAGATAAGCGATTTAGAAATCGGTAAAAAATATTTGGTCAATAGCATAGAGAGAATGCACTACGCTTACGGAGTAAGAGTTTTGGTTACATGCGATGATGTGCGGTTTCAACTACCCGAGAGTTGGAACGAGAGAATGAGTACGAAAAATATAAACGCGCTATTGAAATCGGAGCAACCGTTGTATGTGGTGTACCACGGAAAGATCCCGATGTCGAATGATATGTTTAAACACGATATCAAGTTCGTGAGAGAGTGAATATTCGTTTAATCGATTATACCCGTTATTATTATTATTTCGATCATACTCGTTATTTTTATTTTTTTTTCGTTGCTGAAAAATAATTTTTTAACTCCGAAAAAAGTTGTCAAGAAAAAATATTTGTTGACTATTGAAAATATTCTAAGTCCCCAACTGTATTTATTGAAAAAATTTACAAAAATGGCTTTCAAAATTGATTTTTATGTATCAGGAGGGCGGAATACGGTAGAAACTTTAAAATCGATTAACGAAACGATTCGATAAATCGAAATCGACAATCGAATATCGAATTATTCAGTTTTTTATTCTCCCGAAGTATCAGGGTGGCAGAATCTAGTAGGAACCGGCGCGCTCGAGCCGAGCGAACGGCGCAACGGTGATGGCGCGCGCGAGAAATAATGACGTGGCGATGACCTTGGACTTTGCGCTCGTGGCGCGCGCGAGAAATAATGACGTAGCGATGACCTTGGACTTTGCACTCGTGGCGCGCGCGAGAAATAATGACGTAGCGATGACCTTGGACTTTGCGCTCGTACGTCTCGTACGTCTCGTACGTACTGAGCTAGAACGCATCATTCACTACTACTGGCCGCAAGGTCAACGACCACGGCCTGTCGGGGTAATTGTCATGGTCGGTCTAGTGTGCGTTACCAAAAAAATAACAATGCAGACAATGCTAATCATTGATTTTAAAAGAAAAAAACAAAGTCAATGCTAATACAGACTGCTTACGAGATAGGAAAAAGTGAAGCCTTTGCTGGAGGAGTGTCACCGACCTTCAAACACAAACGTCAAAGCCTTAAAAACATGAACATGATTATAACTTCGTTTGTCTTTGTTTTTGAATCTTCAAAATGTTAAATAATCCCGTTGCAGCAGACCTGCATACTCAGCAAATTTCAAATGCTTAAATAAATCAGTTAGATGAGCCTCAAATCAAGTAAAATCAACTTAAATCCTAAAATGAGCATACAACCATTTTCTCCATAAGAATAACATGGGAAATGAGTATGAAGGTTTGCTGCCATGGAAGTGTGAAATTTAGAAAATTGTTGCAATAATCCAGTAGATATCAACTGAGTGAAGCCATATACCAAGTTTCATCCAGATATGTTGGGAAATAAGCAAGACATAGAATTTTATTTAACTGCTGTGTTCGCTGATGACACTCTCCTCTACTCCACTCATCATGACATTGAAATTGCCACCCTCAACGTCCAGGATGCTTTGAACGATTTAATGACTTGGTTCACAAAATGGAGAATAACCATAAATCCGACTAAGAGCGAAGCAAAAATCTTTACCCTCCGTAAACCAGGAGATCCCCAAAATTTTGAAATTCTAGGTGAACAGATCCCTTGGAATCCCCCAGATCAAGGAATTAAATATCTAGGTGTTTATCTTGACCGAAAACTAAATTGGAAATTTCATATCAATAAAAAACTAAATTTGGCATATGGCAGGCTATCCAAATTATTTCCCCTTATGAACAAGAAATCTTCTTTATCTATAAAGAATGGTACACTCCTCTTTAAATCTCTTTTACGCCCTCTAATAACATATGCGTGCCCAATATGGGGTACAGCTTCTTCAGGTACAACTAAAAAACTTCAAACCTTTCAAAACAAAGTTCTGAGGATAATTTTAAAATGCCCCTGGTATATTAGAAATAATCAACTACATCACGAACTAGGAATTGAACCTATTATCGACTTTATTAAGAAGACCTCTTCAAAGTTCTTTTCAAGACTTCATTTAACAAGTGGCATTACATTTTATAACACCGGCCAACCTTCTGACATCGGCAGACTCAGGCTGAAACCAAGGCTCCCTCAAGACGTCCTGTTGACGTAACTCAAGATGAAGACCAAAATTAAATCATTCATCAAGATTATATTACTTAAAATCATTATTGTGTGTTCTCTAGTGCCTGGGGGGCTAATTTGCTGACCCCAATTAACATTAATGTATAAAGTTAACGATTCTTATGTTAATACTTAGCCTGTATAGCAATGTATGCTGATCGGTTAATAAATATGTTAAAAAAAAAAAAAATTCTATAAAGGTTAGCATTGGGACAACGTACTATGTTTACCAATAGCAATATCTCGGAAACCAACGAACATAGAGCAACAATTCAAAATACTAAACTATTTTAAGCTGAATTCAATGGTCCAAAAAAAGAATTTTATAATTATTATTTTTCTATGTAAAAAATCCCAAAAATTGTTGGAGGGGTTTACCAGCAGGTTTGGCTTTCCCCAACATCTTAAAAATATGATAAGATCATTTCTTTCCAACCGAACTTTTGCAGTAAAAATAAATTCAAGTTTCTCTTCAGTTCGAAATGTTGAGGCAGGCGTACCTCAAGGGTCTATTTTAGGCCCGTTACTTTTCAATCTTTTTGTAGCTGATATACCTGAGCCTCAAAATTCATCTTTGGCACTGTACGCGGACGACACTGCAATTATTTCTCAACACCGAAGTGTTAACGAAGCAGGTGTAATACTTCAGCGATCTATAGATGAAATAGTAACGTGGTTTAATTCATGGAGGATTGCCTTGAACTCAAACAAGTGTCAAGCCAAGGTGTTTTCTTTAAGGAGAAACGAGAATCCTGATAATATTGTCATCAACGGGTCTCACCTCCCTTGGAATCCTGACGACCAAGCTGTCAAATATCTGGGTGTATTCTTAGATAAGAAGCTTAATTGGAACTTCCATGTAAATTTTAAACTTAATCAGGGTTACGCAAGATTGGCTCAGCTTTATCCATTAATTAACAGAAAATCGACTTTGAAACCGCTCTGTGCCTTGCTGCTCTACAAGTCCATCTTACGTCCTCTCGTCACATACGGTTGCACAGTATGGGGACCGTCTGTGAGTAGTAGCAAATTGAAGAGGGGGCAAATATTCCAAAATAAAATCCTGCGGACGGCTTCAAATTCACCGTGGTTCATTAGAAACACCCAACTTCATCGAGAATTTGGCATTGATACAATTCCTGCTTTCATTGAAAGGACTACTGCTAAATTTCTTTTAAATTTGGAACATGTTCCAGGAGCTGTAGCTTATCAACTAGGAAATATGACCTTAAACAGGCGACTAAAGCCTAGACTTCCTCAGGACGTTTATGCCAATCGTTAATGCATTTAATTATTTAATTAGTGATAGTCTCACTTATTTGTTATTATTTTAGAATGTAAATCTTTCTCCATGTTAATGTTACTAGAGGTGCTTCAAATTGAACGAACCTGATTCTGTTACTTGTTTTGTCAAACTTTCTGTGTATAATGTTTTGTACGTTGAACCGGAATAAAACAATATTAAAAAAAAAAAAAAAAAATATTGGCAATGTTATAGGTTATTAAATGTTTAAAATATCGCCTATTTTTAGAATTTTATATTTTTATTGAATTTTTTACATAACGGTAAAGTTCAATTTGATTCTATTTCTTGATTGACATATACTTTAGTTTGTTTAGCTGCTTGTTTATTTTTTACTGGACCATTTTAGATAAGTTTGGAACAAAATATGAGACAAGTCAGAGTGCTGACTTGCAGCAAGTAGTAAGGGCTAATCATAAACAAACCTATTTTTTTTTGTACAGATTATTTGATAGTAAAATAGACTAAGACTAGACATCATGCCGCATCCATGACACAACCTCTCCGTGTTAATATATATTTAATTTGAAAAAGCCCATGAGTAATATTTTAGGTTGCGCAAGAGAACTTCCACGTACAATATTGCATCAGAACTTTCGCTTTACTGCAAGTTTTATGCTAAAACAGATGTTTGTTAGCAATGTTTTTAGCAAAGCTGGATTTTATGCTTAAGTTCGTAAGAAGATAATAGTTTGTTTACTTTCGTTTTGGCCAACTTACGTGAATCCTACTCTAATTTCGTACACTTTACGATCAACAAACAAAAATCGAACGACTCAGTGATGGGAATTTAACAATTTAATTGATTGAATATAAAAACTTATTTTCAATGATTCGACGGTATTAAATTAGTTTTGTCGTTCTCTTACTTCAGTTTTATAAAATACGCAGGAAAGTATTAAGATTATAAATCTGCATAGAATTTCTATCATATTTTAAAATCTTATTTTAATCTTTAGTCATATTCAAAAGATTTGTTTAGTTTTAAATTACTGTTCAAAGAACGCTAAGTCATACCTAAATTACTACATTACTCCCCTTCACATTGCCTATATTTTCATCAACCACTTATCCATCAACAAAAACGCATTCTAGCAATAACTCCAGTACGACAGACTCTAACCTCCTTGTTTTGAATAATTTAAAGGTCGATGATGTGTTTTAAAAATCGCGGGCATTGAGTGAGTTATCCAGTTTGCTAGTTTTTTTAGATAACGGCAACATGGCAGCGCCCACAGAGGCTTCACTTTTTTATAACGAGATGAGCAGTCTATATATTTTAAAGGTCGTTCTATGGAATAATTCATGTGTTCTTCATCATCTGATGATGTAAATAAACAAAGCTATAACCTTGAATTTGTCGGTTAAATAGATATGCATGACATGCAGCATTATGGTGGTGCAATACCGAGTCCGCCTAAAAAGAAAAACAGTGACTCACGACTTCCTGACTTTGGATTTCTAAAAATTGAAGACTGGAATGAGTTTTTGAAGGAATCTCAAATATATTTTAATATACATTGGAACAGGTATTTCTCCCATACAGAGACCCTAAATGACTTTTACCAGTTAAAACTTTTAGGATCGGGGAGTTACGGTAGTGTAGTCCTCATCAAACATAAAGAAAGAAATAATTATTTCGCCATGAAGATGATTGAGAAAAAGAAAATAATCAGGACCAGACAACTTGACCATGTTAAAACTGAGAAATTGGTCTTACAATCCATAAACTTCCCGATGACTGTTTATTTAAAGTACTTTTTCCAGGACAATTCCTACATTTACATGGTCATGCCCTTTATTCCCGGAGGGGATCTCTTCAACTATCTAAGAAAGGTGAGGAGATTTGAAGAGTCTCAGGCTAAATTTTATGTCAGTCAAGTGATTTTGGCACTCGAATACCTCCATTTTTTGGATCTTCTCTATCGAGACTTGAAGCCAGAGAACATATTGATAGATCACACCGGCTATTTGAAACTGGGCGATTTCGGGTTTTGCAAGCGTTTGATGAAGCCTCGAACATACACAATGTGTGGCACCCCGGAGTATTTAGCTCCGGAAGTGATATTGAGCAAAGGTTACGCCAAGTCAGTGGATTGGTGGACAGTCGGCATTCTCACATATGAACTCGTCGCCGGGTATCCCCCGTTTCACGCTAGTGAATCGATGAAACTTTATGATAAGATAATATCCCTCTCGTACAAAATTCCAACATCATTTAGTTCAGATCTGAAAGACCTGGTAAAAAACATTCTTCAAGTCGATTTGACAAGGAGATTCGGAAATATGAAAAACGGGGTCAATGATATCAAAGAACACAAGTGGTTCAGAACAATCAACTGGATGATGATCCTCAATAGGAAAGCGAGTGCCAAGTATCGGCCGAAGTTTGAACAACCTGGAGACACAGAGAACTTTAACACGATGGGATGGACGCCCCCGAAAATATCCAAAGAGGACCACTATACTGATGAGTTCAGTAGTTTCTAAAAAGAAAAAAATATGTAAAATGCATCCTAATTTGGGCGTTCTTCCAGATAACTCTGGAATATATCTGTAGGAGAGCAGTGTGCATTAAATTATGTTTTAAGGGATGGGAGAACTATAATTGAAAGATTTGTTTTGTAGAAAAGGTAGAGATAGAAAGGCAGTTTTGTTTTCCTGTGGCATGAGCAGTGACTTTTAGGCATGGATTAGTGTCTATGTTAAATTATTGGACTCTTCATGGCACAAGGGTTTACTCAATTTCATTTGGCTCTCCAGTTCTCAAGATAAAATGAAATCTAAACCCCTGCATGAAGATAAGAAAAAATGTAGAATTTTGATGTAGTGAATTATGATAAACTTCCAAAACTCAAAAACTTATCAAAGAACAAAGTGTCTTATTAAAGTGTGTATTGCTTTTGCAAAGTTGTTCGTGCTGACACATTCACAAACTACATTTTGCTATCTAGAGCAATTTATCTTCCAAACGGATAACATAAACGATTTTGTAAAAGGAGTAAAAACTTAAAAACAACTTTTATCTTTACAATGCATAAGAAAAACCACAGTCTAAGAAAAAATACAGACCCGGCAGTTGGTCCCAAAAAGTGTCCCGCCTCCACAACCCTGGTGCACGCAAGCACAATTACTTCATCTACAAGCAAAGCACATGTTGTTTCACTATCAAGATTCTTACAACAAATATACAGTCTCATCACTCAGATGAAAACGTGTCCCTGCTATGCGATCCCAGTGGCTGGCACATATGTACAATTACTATCAGATGATGTCTAATTTTGTTAGGAATTGTGTTTGTGTGCCGCTTTGGAACGCTAGTATCGCCCTGCGGACAACAAAATGTACTAAAACATATGAAAAGTGTCGGGACTGTATTTTTTCTTATACTGTGATGCAACAGACAAAAGAGTCACTTGTTCGTTATATATTGAATTAATTTTATTCTGAGAATTGGAAAGAATAGAAGACACTGCTTGGGAGGATTTCAAGCGGATTATATGTAAAAAATTAAAATAATGTGAATTTAATGCTCAAAACAGTAAAACCCTATATATCGAGCCACTACGGGACTGAGCCATGGCACGATAAACTAATTTCTTTGAAAATGATAATTTACACCTAATAAATAATACATAGCTCATAAATAAAGTCTAACTTAGTATTTATATCTCTTAGAAAAATACTCTTGATTAATAAATGCTCAACATTATCTATATAAATCTCAAATAACCCGGAACTTTTGAGAAAACCAAAAGTCTGATAGCCATCACACCATATTTTAATGAAAGGTATCCATGAGACAATTCTCAGAAAAATGTTTGCTTTTTTTATAAAATTTTCCTTAAGGGCACAGGCAAGGCCACACTACACTACAGGCCGGAGTCTCCCCCCCCTCCTCCCTGATGCCAGGTCACATCGGCCGAACTCCTAGCGCTGTGTTGGAAATAACAACAACAATCATATGAAAATCGTAAACATTTACCAAAACATTATGACATTAGATCATTAAAATGAAAACAATAAGAAACAAAACTGTCAAATTTCCAATAAATCATCTGATGAAAAGTAAACAAATTACTTGCCTGTAATGTTTACCGGTTTTTAAGTTTATGAAATAAAGCCTTGTTTTCTTTAAAATTATTTTGGACCACATTTGGTTATTCATTAATTAATGCAGATTCGAAAAATAATGGTTTCTAAACGAAAACTTAAACTAATAACTTAGGGCAAGATAGTTTTAAGAGTGCGACAGTGAATCGCCATAAGAGTACATTATAAAAGCATCTGAAATTCCGTCTGATAATGTGACGTCACCAAAAAAGGACTCCGGCCTGTAGTGTAGTGTGGCCTTGGCACAGGTTTAGAGAAAAGGGCTGAATAGTTGATGCTTTTGTTTTTATTTACAATTACTCCTTTCCTTAACAGCTGCTGAGCAGCGTGTGTCCACTAGTTATAGTAAAACCAATAGGATAAACACTTAAAGTTCCGGCCAAATCATTAGGCGGGTGGCGAAAAATGGAAACTTCAGCTGTATGACTTAATGTTAAAGACACCTACGTTCCCCTACACAGAGTTAAGTAGTTGAACATATTTCCAATAGATAGAAGCACATTTACATACTGTATGTTTGGAGAACTTACTCAGCTGATTTAGTGAACATAAACAAAGAGCATAAGTGTCTATAACTTCAGATGGGTAAATGATTGGCCAAAAACATATTTTGAACGCCAGCAGCGCACTCACTCACCCGTCTAATGATTTGGCCGGAACTCTAACACTTGAGGAAACAAAAGAATTGAGTTGATAACTGCATTTGATAAAAATAAATCAAATTTTTATCCAACTCAACTGCGTAGTGTACTGCGCTACGATTTTATTTAGCGTAGTACAACGTAATAAAACATAGAGATACCATGAGAGAATATCAGAGAGAAACTCGATCAGAAAAAATAAATCATTCTCAGTAGATGATCACTTCAATATTTCAGGTGAAACTCGATCAAAGAAAAATAAATCATTCTCAGCAGATGATCACTTCGATAAGAGGCGAAAGATTTAAGTACAAATAAGCCTGAAAAAATGCACTATTCATACCTGTGATTTGCAACCAGCTGTTAAAGTAATTTTGAACATAGAAATTTCATGACACCTAATATAGCAAAATTGAGTATTGAAAAAGCTTTCTTCATGATGGATTAAATATTAAATAAAAAAATAAAAACTTGTTTTAGTCTTTTTGATTGGTACACATGATTTTTTTAAAGTGAGTTAGAATTATAGTGTTTACACAATGGTATGATTTGCTAATTTGTTACTTCCTTACTGTACTTAACATTTTGAACAATGACAACATATGGTGGAAAAAATAAACCAATTTTTAATGGAGAGACTATTGTCTTCAAAGTCAATTCTATTACCTAAAATCACCATGACTGATCCTAAAGAAGAAAAGAAGGAAAGGTTTCCGGATTTCGGGCCATGTGACATTGAAGACTGGGATGATTTTTTGCCAAAAGCAAAAGAAAGATTTAACGTACAATGGAACAAGCCCCTTACACACAAGGAGACTCTGAGTGACTTCCAGCAGGTGACATTATTGGGAAGCGGATCTTTTGGAAATGTCATACTGATCAAACATAATGAGAATGGCAAGTTTTATGCAATGAAAGCGATCGAAAAAGACAAAACAATCAAGTACAAGCAACTGGAACATACGAAGAATGAAAAAATGATCCTGCAGAGCATAGACTTCCCTTTCACAGTGTACCTCGTGTTCTGTTTCAAGGACAACAATTACATTTATATGGTCATGCCTTTTATTCCAGGAGGAGAACTATTTGGGCATCTAAGAAAGTTTGGGAAATTCGACGAGGGCCAAGCAAGGTTTTATGTTTGCCAAGTGATTTTGGCACTGGAATATCTTCACTACTTGGATCTGGTTTATCGAGATCTAAAGCCGGAGAATATCTTGATAGACCACACAGGGTATCTGAAGGTGACTGACTTTGGATTCTGCAAGCGACTGACGAGGAATCGTACCTATACGCTGTGCGGAACTCCAGAATACTTGGCTCCTGAAGTGATCATGAGCAAAGGGTAGGCCTAATTATGACAGTAAATACAACAATTATTTTTTAAAACAAACAAATTTGATTAGCAATGATAAACTAGAGCCATTTTCTCTTAAGCCTACTATTTTTGGCATTTTTTCAGTTTTAGATTCATAAAAAAGAGGTGGGATGAGATGGGGAATTTTGTGGGTTCAATGTCTGCCTGTCTGAACTAAGTAAGAAATAAACGCAAAAACTACTGAACTGACTGATTTGAAATTTTGCATAAAGGTAGATCATGATCCCAGCCAACTCATAGACCAATTCATACTTTTAAAATCTCATTGGGCTACACCCCATAAGCTTTTTATGAATACATTATATTCAAATTTTTGGGATTTTGGACATTGGTTTGGTCTCCATGGGATCTAATATTATATTCCATTCCATCCAAGCAAAGGATGGTGCTAAAGCTAGTCATAGTCATACCATAGAATAAATAATCATAAGTATTTATTCTATGGTCATATTTTGTACTACCATAATATGGTAGTATTTATTATATGGTCATACCATGTAAATGAAAAATAGTGATATTATTTAATTTGAAAATAAGGAAAAATGTTGAAACAAGTGCTTTCCAACCAGTGGTACGTGAGACATTGACCCTTCCAGGGCTAAATTGAATGGCAGGCTGGGACGTTATGTTATTATTTTGATCAAAATAATTCTTATGTTATAAAAAAAGTTTTCATGCTGAAATATTTTTTTACAGATGTTACAAGAAAAATAAAATTTGAAAATACTGATACCTATGTCTATCCTTTAGCCTGCAAAAAAAAACTTAGGGTGGTGTGTATACCCGGAGGAACGATCATGAAATATGAAAACTGCCGATACATTTGAGTATTATTGCAGGTGGAGAATGTATATTTCCGTCAACCTAAGTCATTTCATGTTTTATTTACTTCCTTTATATTATTGACCTTTTACTCCTAAAAATATTTTTTTATGGCTAAAAAAATCGATGTCCACATCTCCGTCAAGGCTAACACAAAGTAGAGATCGTGCGCCAGGTTCATCGCTATCCATGCCAGAGGAACAATCCATATTCGATTTCACTGCCAAATATAATATCCCCCTCAGATACACTTCTATTTAGCATTTCTACTAAGTACATCTTCAGCAAAATTTGGGTCATTAGGATTAGTCATTTTGAAGTAAAACTCATTACAACAACGTAAACAAACACTCACTGTAATGTCCCAGCGCAAACTGACAGTTTCATGCTATACACGTGTTGTTTAGGCGCGAAACAGATGGAAAAGTTGCGGGAAACAATATTAAGAATTTTCTACTAGTCAGCTATGCTACATAAAATATAATTTAATAGTGGTCATTAAATTTGTTAACTTATTTTCTCAGCATTTCATTGCAATTTATATGGCATCTACGTTTAGATACCCAATTCAATTACGGCTGATATTATTACTCTTTCATAACAATTTTAAGAGCAGTTATTTAAAAAAAAAATAGCTTAATATATTTTTTGTATTCTTTTATTGAACACATTTTAATTAATGACTGTTTGGTGTTACTTATATCAGAATTTTTGAAGTAGGACTAAATTAAAGTTAATTTGTAGAGAGTAATCTTTCTTTGAATGGCCAAAATATAAGTAAATACCTTGTACTAAAATACCAGTATCACTTGTTTATTTGTGTTAGAATTATTTTAATATAAAATATGAATGATACGTAAAATTGCAAATAACAGAGATGATTTTTCATCTTGAACGTAGTAATGTTTCTACATCAGGGAATGAATAATCACGACGGGATCCCTCAGTGGTCATGGGAAGGGGGAAGGGGTCCTTGTGGTGGTACCCCAAAATATTTGAAAAGTGGTAGATGGTGCGCAAGCTCAAAAAGGTTGGGAACCAATAGTTCAAACCATTTTAAACTGAATTTAATAGCTATTTCTGAAACAAGGCGTAAAGTTGGTCTTTCTCACTTGGGCTAAACACTTACCGCGCAATAATTTTAGCGAAAGTGAGAAAGATGCTTTCCACAACAATGTAAAGCAGAAATACATGCAATGTTTTTCCTATAACTACATTTTCTGGATTCTCTAACAACTAATGCAATCACATTTATGTCCATTGTACCTGAATGCTCCATTATGATTTTGAGGCTATAAACAAGTCGAGCTCAGTTGAATCAAAACGGAAGTGGAAGCACTGGAGCCAACAACTGTGATTGGCTGGAGTGTGTAGAGTAAAAATGAAATCAGCTGGCAAGCGATGAAGCAAACAGCTGGCGAGTGAAAAAGACTTTATCGCTCACTCTTCAGTAAACAGCTGTTTTAAGACTTGTTTTCAGTGCAAGAACTGGCAGTTTATGCACAGTTGTGAGAAAAATACTTTACACACAGTATCAAATTTCACAGTATCTAACAAAAATACACGCTGTAATATACATATTTTTCACTTTCATATTATTAAATATTTAGGTCCAGTAACAGAATTTCCAGTTGGATCCAAACAATATCACAAGGAATGTAAAAAGTAATATTAGTTCAATGTTAAACCATGATACTTTAGTGTTATATCTTTAACAGGTTTCAATACATACACAGGAGCGAAGATTTAAAAGATATATCTGGTTCATGTTGATTACAGGTACGGCAAGGCCGTGGACTGGTGGGCCATCGGAGTCCTTATGTACGAGTTGGTCGCAGGAAACCCTCCGTTCTACGCCAGTGAACCGATGAAGATATATGAGAAGATCGTCGCTCTCAAGTACAAGATGCCGCCGTCTTTTAGCGCCGATCTCAAAGACTTGGTGAAGAACATTCTACAAGTCGATTTGACCAGGAGGTACGGAAACCTTAAGAACGGAGTCGATGACATTAAAAACCACAAATGGTTCAGACCGATCAACTGGATGGCAGTGTTGAACAGGAAAGTTGCGACTTCTTATCAACCCAAGTATAAGAACCCTGGCGACACCGCCAACTTCGAGAAGACACATTTTGAGGGCCTGAGAATTGGCAAGGAAAACAAGTATCCAGAGGAATTTGCTGATTTTTGATCAAATTGTAAATCGTTGTACGCTCATAAGTCTCTAGCTTTAGTTATTAAGGTTTTTTAAGGCTCTTTAGTCTTTGTTTTATGATACATTTGGTTTCGTAATTTTACCATATCGAATGATCAACTAAAAGCATTTAACCTAATAGGATATTTTTAAGACGTGGAATTCTTACTTTTCAATATGTGTGCTGTACTTCATTAATCTTTAGAAATGTATGCTCAACAAATACATTTTTAAACAGAACTAGTTGACTTTTCTTACATACTAAGAAATAGGATATAAATGATTATTTTAAGGTGGAACTGTTTTTGTTACAGCTAAGTCCTGCAAACCCGGTACTCAGTAATTCAGCTAATCTGCCACGAGTTTTCACAAACTTGGTTTATCCCAGTCCACTTTATACAAGATTTATGTGACTTTACTATACATCACCAATAAATTAATAAATACTGTGTATTTCAGCACTATCAAATTCTTAAGCTGGATAATAGTGTTTTTTCCTTGCAAGAATGAGTACAGAGCACAAACATATTGGGCCAATAAATTTAGGTTTTATTTAGGCTATTTAGGTTGTTAAATTAGGCTTATTTAACACGTTTGCAGCAATCATAACTGGCAATATCCTGACAAGTTGAACTAAAGATTATAAACTCTGACCTGAAACATTGCAGCAACATTTTAAAACATTTTGCTTTTAAGCGCAAATCAATATAATCCCATAATTTTGAATCATAAAATAGTTTTGATGAAAATACAGAAATACTGCATATTTGTAAAAAGGGCTTAATGATAGACACCCTGGAAGAATTTGAGATCTATAAGGTACTAAAACAAACCTTCAGAGCATTCTCAACGAAAAATTGAATTACGACTCAAACAACATTCGAGTAGAATGCACGAAATAGGACGGGCGGCAAAAACTGTAAACTCATCAAATTGTCTGCTAAAACTCAGCTGAAATGACTTGGTTAACCTTTTTCAGGGCCTTCAATGTGTAAATATGTGTTAAACTTTAACACAAATTAACACATAATATCATATGAGTTGATTAACCACGCAAAGAAATAATAAACAATAATTAGCGAGCAGCAGCGCACACTCACCCGCCCTATTTGGTGCCCGCGATTGTAGATTGTTAGGCAACAGTTATGTTGGCAGCAGCAGACCTGCAGGAACAGCTGATAAGTGGAGTGGGGTGGGCCAAAGCCCCACTGAAAAGTGGGCTAAGCTGTTAAGGAACCAAACAGTTCAGTGACGGGTGACTGCCGGTGAAATGTTTATGTTTTGTGTTCATGTCAGTCATTTTAAATTCATGACGAAATTCAAAGAATGAAATTTTGATAGGGTTAAGGGCTTTTGAGGGATTAAGCATTTTGCTAAGAAAAACTGTATGCCTGAGAAGGTGTCACTGCTATTTTAAACCAGGCAATAGTTTTAGGGAAGGGGAGAATAAGATGGTTAAGGTTATTTGTTAACTTTGTAGGATTAGGATTATTTTAATTAAATAGAGAACCAAGGACTTAACTTTTGTCATAACAATTATCTTCAATATTTTACAATGAAAAAGTAAATTTTATCCTTTGGGGACTAAGAGGTAGCTCTTATAAAGAGTGTTACTTGCTATATTCTGAGATTAGGTTAGGGCTCAATACTATTCACTGGAATAGAGCGAGTGTGGATTTTGTTAAGGATGTTGAAGCACATGGTTTGATGAGAGCAAGGTTTAACGAGACATGCTGACCACACATGTACAATCTCTCACTCGCCCCGTTCAAGCAAGAGAGTACTTGTGCCATTAATATCTTGAATTTCTAAGAGATAAGCAGTATGTGTATTAAACAAGATGTAAAGCAGACCAGTAACTTTCCTCAGTGGTGTCCACAGCTTTAATACAGAAATAACTACCGGGTGTCCCATATAAGTCCCCCCCAATTTTTTCCTATATTTTTTCAAATATCAATTCCACACCACCCCCAAACATTGTTGGGTAGTTATACTTCATTTTGAGGGGGTACCCAATTTTGGCCGCCATCTTGGATCCGCCATATTGGATCCAAAATAATTTGTTCAAATGTAAAAGTGGTGTTATGACCCATTATTTTGAACTAGCTTTTTTCACTGATTACAATGCCGCAATCCGTTTTTTAATATCTCAGTTGGTTCTTAAGATATGGGTACTTTAAATTAATTTATTTTCAACCAATTTTAAAATTACAAATTGATAAAATAGGCCCATAACCACAAAATAATGCTAGATAATGACAAATAACCACCATCAGTCATTGTTGAGCGATTTACACTAAACTTTCGCAAATGTAAATTTTTTGGCCACCATCTTGGATCCACCATTTTGAAATGAGGTAAGTTATTTCAAATATGAAGTTGGTATTGTGACCCATCATTGCAAACTAGTTTTTTATGCCAAATTCAATGCCGCAACCTGTTTTTAGCTATAAAACTTAGTTTTTGAAAAATTCAAATTTTTTGAGATTTTTATCAGAAACATGTCGATATCTTGAAAACTAAACACTACAATTAAAAACTGGTTGCGGCATTGAACTCGGCATAAAAAACTAGTTTGAAATGATGGGTCGCAATACTAACTTCATATTTGAAATAACTTACCTCATTTCAAAATGGCGGATCCAAGATGGCGGCCAAAAAGTTTACATTTGCGAAAGTTTAGTGTAAATCATTCAACAATGACTGATGGTGGTTATTCGTCATTATCTAGCATTATTTTGTGGTTATGGGCCTATTTTATCAATTTGTAATTTTAAAATTGGTTAAAAATAAATTAATTTAAAGTACCCACATCTTCAGAACCAATTGAGATATTAAAAAACGGATTGCGGTATTGTAATCAGTGAAAAAATGTAGTTCGAAATAGTGGATCATAACACCACTTTTACATTTGAAAAAATTATTTTGGATCCAATATGGCGGATCCAAGTTGGCGGCCAAAATTGGGCACCCCCTCAAAATGTAGTATTAACTACCAAACAATGTTAGGGGGTGGTGTAGAATTGATATTTGAAATAAATACCCCCGTTGCAGCAGACCTGCATACTCAGCGAATTTCAGAAGCTACACAACAAATAGTATTTCAATCAAACTTAGCGAGATTTTACATGTTTTGTAATCTCCTTTAGAATAACATGGGGAATAATTATGCAGGTTTGCTGCAACAGGTATGTTAAAACTGGTTGGTTTTAATTCATTCTTTAGTAGATCTTAACTAGAAGAAGCCATATACCAAGTTTTGTCAATAAATGTTAAAAAATAAGTAAGATATAGAATTTTTTATTTCCCATAAGGATAACATGGGGAATGATTATGCAGGTTTGCTGCCACTAAAAATTGAAATTTCGGGGATTTTAGACTAAAATACATTAGATCTCATCTAGATGAAGCCACAAACCAAGTTTTATCCAGATATGTTGAGAAATAAGCGAGATATCGAATTTTACTTATTCCCCATAAGGTTAACATTGGGACAACGTACTGTGTTTACCACTTTCAATATCTCGGTAACCAATGGACATAGAGCAATGATTCAAAACACTAAATTGTTTTTTTTTTGAGCTGAATTCAATGGTGCCAACAAAGATTCGATAAATTTTATTTTTATATGTAAAAAACCCAAAAAAACCCATTTTTGGGGGTGTTTATCCCCCCTTACCCCCCCTTCCGGTGGTCCAATCGGGCTGGTTCACGAACTCGTCCATTCGATTACCACTTTACATGTCTGTTCCAAATTTCATTAAGATCGGATCATATTTACGGCCGCTATCGTGCTGACAGACACACACACACATATATATATATATATATATATATATATATACTGGGTGTCCGTAAAAGAACTCCCTACTTTTAATGACCTCTAAATTGTAAATTATAAATCATATTGACTCAAATTTTACATTAAATGATGGGTAAACTCACCAAGTTTTTGTTACAAGTCACAGTTTTTTTATGAATGTCACTTTGGCCTTATGGCAAACATAAAACAAAAAATAAACTTTCCCTGTGCACCATTAGTGCATTAAAATCACGTTTTAATGAGTTTTTTTAGTTTTAACAGTTATCTTGAAAACTAAGATCCTACAGAAACCTCTCAGTTTATGTTTAAAACCTCTTACCAAAAACTTGGCGATTTTCCCTTTATTCCGGTAAAAGTCAAAATTTTGGGTTTTTTTCCAATTTAAGCAGTATGGCACACGAAACACACACAAAAAAATTGTTCGTTTCCAAAACTCGTTTCTCAGGATAGCTGCAAACCTCCAAAAAGCTACAAACAAAAAAGATACAAAAAACATTAAACTCGGAGGTTTCTATAGGATGCATGGTTTTCAAAATAACTGTTAAATCTAAAAAAAACTCATGAAATCCATGAACTCATAATTTTTAATCACTGCTGGTGCACAGGAAATGTTTGATTTTTTGTTTTATGTTTGCCATGAGCCCAAAGTGACATTCATAAAAACATTTGAGGCTCATAACAAAAACTTGATGGGTTAACCTATCATCTGATATATAATTTGAGTCAATATGATTTATAAATTAAAATTTATAGATCATCGAAATTAGGGAGTTCTTTTACGGACACCCGGTATATATATATAGATAGATAGATAGATATATAAAAATTCGAACGAATGGTGTTTTTTGCTTCTGGTGGCCCTAAATCGAAAAGTTATCATGGTCTCGGGCTTAGGTCTTACCATGAGACCTACGGTAATAGCTTCTTCCCTATAGGGGAAATTCGCTAAAAATATAGGAAAAAGTTAGGGGGGGGACTATTATGGGACACCCGGTATATTGATTAATGATCTCATTTTTCACTTACTCAATTCAGAGTTTTTGGATCTACAAACCTTGAGTATGGTATGGACTCGGTTGTCTTCATAACCGCCAGTATTGCCGGACAGACAAAATATCAGAAATCGTCACTTAAGATATGATACCTCGTATCTCAAAAAACACAACTTAACAGGAGGGCTAAAAACTGCAGGGAAAATACTGCTATGATACCTCGTATGTCAGTAAACAGTGGCCGTGTGATACAAATATGTCATATCAAGTGGGTTTTAGGTTAAGTATTCAATGTTTACTTAGTTACATTAACACAAATATGTTTGCAAACAATAATAAAGGTATTATCCTCCTGTTTAAATCAGTAAAATGTATAATTTTACCAATGGAATAAACGAGACATTCTGGGTCCAACCAGAAAGGAACCACTGCTATCATAGTACCTGACTTAAAGAGGTCCCACTTCAAACTAATACTGAATAAAATTCAATTTTTTTTAACATAAATGTTCTCACCAGAAAAATGGGTTATTTTTTTCTGAATCTGCCAATACCATAATCTCAAAACCCCAAAAATCGGAGTTACGAGGTATCAAATCTTAAGCTGCAATATATATCTGCCAAGCTGAATTATTTCTAAAAATGTTCAGAGCTTAATAACTAAGCAACAGACAATTATATCCTGCCAGGAGTAGTTGTTAAAATGTTATGTCACACATAAAGGGAGGAGGTACTATCTATCAAGACATCCCCCCACCCCGGGGTCCAATGACCCCGTCTGAAAACCATTTGTGAAGCCTTCTTTCCCTAAACACTGTTGTGCTACCGCAACACTCTGTTGTGCTGCCGCAGTTAGTTACAGCAACTGAATGAGACCAACTCAGCACTCACAGCATGGTAGAACTAGTGCACTCAGTGGTGAATCCCACACATTGATCGTGTGAAGGAATATTTTTGATACTGGGTGTTTGTTCTTTTATGGCGTGATTAGCTGGACACACACACACATCAACACATCAACAAGCAGCTTTCATTGATATCAAATTAACATTGGGTCAAATGTTTTCATTTAACCATGGAATACAAATAAAAATCATTAATACTAATTAAACATTTTATATATATTCCAAAAAATAGTACATTACCTGCTGTTTGATAAATGATATTTCAGTTACTTTGGAAAGGGTTTTATAATTATTACGTGTGGAAAAGCCCATACTCCTACATCTAGAAAAGAAAACCTGTATGAAACGTTCTTCCAATGTCTTTGGAAGTTAAAAGATGTCTTTTCTCAGTCGAATACTATCAGCAAAGTTAACATGACCTGATAATGTTGCTTCTTTCAGTTCCTTGCCCTTTGGTAAATTTGCAAACACTATCCTGCCTAAAAAAGTCCTTAAATTTGAAAAAATGACACTAGGGGCCAGAGTGGGGCTCTACAGGATTTGTGTGAAAAAATGTCCAATCTCAGCAGCAAAGTTCTGTGAATTGTCGCTGCTGCATGGAGGCGGGTGTTGGCATGGATCAGGAACACCCTCGTCTGCAAGTGATTTTTTTCATATCTTTTTTTTTGTATGGCATGTCTGTAATTTAGAATAAATTTGTTCTTTTATAGGCCTTATTAAAACATGGAGTAAACTTAAAAGATCGCAAAATAAGAGTTGCAATTAGTTAATTCGTACCTGGTGAGGAATTCAATGGACACAACCACTTTGAAACAGTCACAGAGTTAAGGGCTAGGCTTTGTGCCAAAACCTTCTTTATTTTCTAAAAGATCCTCGTACGTTTTAGGGATAAAATTAAGTACAACATAAATGTGAACTAAATTTTATTTTGATTGAATGACTACAAATGAAATCAAATTCACAATCGACATTTTTTCCAAAAGCACAAAAGGCGTTAAAAACAATATTAGTTACTTTTTGTAAAAAGCTTAAAAACAGCAAAGGTGTCAGTCTACTCGACAATCGAATGACATAAGGCATATGAAAGGGCACTGAAAGCTTAAACAACTACGCAACAAAGGCGTTTGAAGCAGGAACACAATATTATAAATCGTTACAAAAATTTACAAGGAACTGATACACCCGACACCAGCACCAAAGCATTTATGCTTTATACGACACGACGACGGCCCTTAGTAATGAAACTTACCAAATAAAACAGAGCTCACAATTCAAAAGTATTTAATAGTAAAATAATACAAAACATGTATACAACTAAGAATAATAAACGAATCAGCGAGGGCTCAACAAGTTTAACCGGTATAAAAAACCTCAATAACTTATACATTGTAGAAAGTAAACCATAAATTTCAACATTTATAAAATCCGATATCCCGCTACAAATTCAAAATATTGTTCACTCGTTAAAAAATCAATAGGAGCTTATAAAATCCTCGAAACGGATTTACATTAATATCACAAGGCCGATGAAAGCGCCCCATGATAATATCGAAGCTTTCGACCCTACAAAATATCGAAGGCAGTGTACGAATCTCCTGTACGACATCAGCTAAGCCTAGACAAGAAGCCACTCGTTCACGACTAATTTACATACGATATATAATACTCGATCCGAGGTGTACGTAAATCACATAATATACAATATTTAAAATATAACTCGGTAGAAAACCCTGGCTGTTGTAGAAGCGGCTTAGCCGGAGCTGGCGGTGGTCTGCTCCTCGTTGGTGGCCGACAGCTTCTTGTTCTGACGCACCACCTCCGCGCGCCGCTCCTGCGACACAACCGACGATGTTAGCGTGCAAAGTTTCCAAACCCTTGGGAGACGTTTCTATATTTGTCCCCTGTATTGAGATTCAAGTGAAGCATATTTTGAGCCTGGTGAATAAAAACGAGCAATCTCTAGCAATTACTTGTACACAAGCAATCACTTGTTTAAGAGTGAGTGAACGTATTAAGTAATTGCTTGTGAGTGAAGTAATCACTTATTATTCAAGTAAACCCTTAGTAAACATGTGAAATACATGTGGATAAAGCAAGTAAATGCTTGGATGGTAAGCGAATATTTACTTAAGTTATCCACACTCAAAAATTAAAGAAGGCTGGTTTTAAGCTGGTTTATATGTTGGGAATTAATCCAAGTGATTATTTACAAGTAAATAAAGTAATCTGAGTAAACCCTTCCGAACCCAAAGCACTAACATTACTTACAATTACTTGATTTACATTTGCATGAAAATCTAGACTTTGCTAGCAAGTAATTGTTCTTTTTTATTCACCTCGTTCTTCGTTATATAGTACAATCCCAATTATCCGAGGTCGTAGGGACCGAGGGCCACCTCGGATACAGAGAATCTTGGATGATACGGAGGTTGCTTGTTTTGAGGTTAAGTGTGTTATGAGACCAAAAAGGAAGTGTAATGCATGTAAAACATTTGTTTTATTGATGTAATGTAGAGCATGCGGGGCATTAAAAAGAATGTGTGGTGAAAAAATTATTTTAATACGCTACCTTTACTCAAATATAACAATCAGTTACAAAATATACTTCGTCAAGGAAAATTGTCTTTCATCTTGTAACGTCTTTTTAGCGAATTTCCCCTATAGGGAAGAAGCTGTTACCGTAGGTCTCATGGTAAGACCTAAGCCTAAAACCATCATAACTTTTCTTTTTGAGGTCCTCAGATGCCAAAAACACCATTCGTTCACTTTCATAAATATATATATATATATATATATATATGTGTCTTTAAGCACGATAACTTGCGCAAAAATGGTCCAATCGGAATGAAATTTGGCATAGACGTGTAAAGTAGTAATTATTCGGACGAGTTCGTAAACCAGCCCTATCGGACCACCGGAAGGGGGGGTAAAGGGGGGTAAACCCCCCCAAAAATGGGTTTTTTGAGATTTTTACATAGAAAAATACAATTTTTCAAATTTTTATTGGCACCATTGAATTTAGCCCAAAAAAACAAACAATTTAGTACTTTGAATCATGGCTCTATGTCCATTGGTTGCCGAGATATTGAAAGTGGTAAACACAGTACGTTGTCCCAATGTTAATCTTATGGGAAATAAGTAAAATTCTATATCTCGCTTATTTCTCAACATATCTTGATAAAACTTGGTAAATGGCTTCTTCTAGTTCAGATCTACTAAATATTGAATTTAAACCACCCAGTTTTAATATACCTGTAGCAGCAAACCTCCATACTCATTCCCCATGTTATTCTTATGGAGCTTGCAAAAACATGTCAAATCTCGCTATGTTGGATCGAAATATGTTGTTTTGCACTTCAAATTCGCTGAGTATGCAGGTCTGCTGCAACGTGGGTATTATACATTAGTACGCACTTTTGTCTGTGGAGGGAGCTCATTACTGCCAAAAAAAGGGTAAATCTAGGCAATGCAAATGTGGTGGTGTACTATTGCGATCGGCACACTCGCTTCAATGTCACTCGCATAAGGCCTCATGCGGCAAATAGTTCACCGAGTATTTGGCAAAGTCAAAATCGCCTTTGTTCGACGATAGTGAATTCCCGCCTTATATCCAGCAGACGACTCTACGTCAGTTTTTCTGCATGTGGTTTTGATTGGAAACGCAAATACACTTCATACACTTTTGGTGTTTATTTACATTTTTAACTTAAAAATGAACAAACTAACTTGTTACTGATCATTTTATATTTACTTTAAAAATCATATTAATGACATTATTATGTTCTGACCAAAAGTAAAAAATACATCTTTTACATTAGAACAAGCTCGGATGACCCGGAGTGTTGGATAACCAAGGCTCGGGTAATTGGGAGAGTACTGTATCATTATGATTTTTCAGTATCTTGTTTGCTGACCGTCTGTATAAATGTATTTTTCAAATATTAATTCATTACCTACTTTCAAACAATTTAAACTATCACCTTCACTCGGTACATTGGTATTCCGTAGTACAAATAGGCCAACCAACATGAACCGTGTGAATTTGAGATAATTTTATGGCAACTAATAAATCGGTATCCACATTTATAACAAAACTTTTGTGTTTTACTTTGTATCGTAAATTTTTTTATTTTACTTTTCAATGCTTAATATCTAAAAACCATTTGAGACATGAAACCATTAGAGATTTCCAAACTATTCATATTTTATTTCACAAATGTAGTTTTATCAGGGTTTCAACACAAGTAGCTGAGAAATTTATTATGTCTCTGAAGTTACTGCACGCATGTAGGCCAAAATCAAAAATTGACCCCATTCACAGTAGTACCCAAAGAAAAATTGCAGAAAAATAAACACCCCAACGACAAGTTCAAGTGAAAACAATATACTTTTACAATAATTTATTATTTACTCATTGTTTATAATTTTTAATGAAATTCATCATTGACACCTCATGTTCGAATCACATTATTTTAAAATTTATACCAGTGACAGTCTCAATTTAAATTATTTTAATTTACAGTACCCCATAAAATGTTAGTTTAAAACCCTTTAATGTCAATAACAAGGTAATCATTGACAGAAGCTCAGATCACAATACCATCAACGCAAATATAAAATGCATATATAAAAGCTGCCACAATCACGATACAATTCTACAAATAGGCTAGAGGCAGAAAAATTTATGATAAAAAAATTAATTAACCGTTCACTGCAGCACATACATCTAAAAGTGAATGTAAATTTAAACATATTCTATGTTAGACCTACAGGGTGACTTAGACCCAAGCCCTTAGCACTGAACATGTTAAATATTTAGCAGCAGACATAAAAAATACCAGTCTGATGTAAGCAATAAAGAGTAATATAAACAGGGAATAGTCTTGGTGCACAGTACTGTATATAACATTAGATTTATATTAATAAAAAATGGTGTAGAAAAACACATTTAATTAAAAAAATTAATAGGCCTACACTGTACGTATGCTATTCAAGAACTAGGCCACCATGCTACCATGTCAATGTCATCAAAGTTATTAATATCATGCCATTAACAGTTCCACATGACAGAAACCCAATTTAAAATGTAAATAAATGTATATTAATGATGAATTGATGAATGAAGAACTTAATATTTTGTGAGCTCCAATATATTTTTTAACCAAGCACAAGTCTCCTGTTATGAACAACATCTATACAATATTGATACAAAAGGATGAAAAAAGAAAAGCGCATATCAATTATTATCTTCAAATTAAAAAAAAATTTAAAAAAAATAAATCTTGGACAGAACAGCAAAGTCCCACAAACTCAACATCACTATCTCAGGCTCTTAAATAAATCAATCAATCGATAGTGAAAATTTGTGTTTAAATGGAAAAGTGTACAAAAATTTAAAAGACATCATTTTAAGCAATACCTAATGGATTGTTGCTGTAATTTTTTTTTAATTTTGCCTGAGACTAGAATGAGACAAAGGATAATCAATATCAATAACTATTAAAACTAGGTTACAATATCTATATATATAAAAGCCAAAACGGTTGACTGACTGACTGAGTGACTGACTGACTCACTGATCACAGTTTCTCAAAAACTATAAGGCTTTGGGCGATGAAACTTGACACAATGAATCATTATAGGCTCTAGATGCGTGCTAAGAACGGATTTTAAAATATATTCTCTCAAAAGGTTAAAATAGGGTATATTATGAAATTCAAAATGGCGGCCATTTTTAGTTTTCAAAGCTTATTTTCCAAACCAATGTAGCGCTTTGGGCGGTGAATCTTGGCTCAAATATTCTTTATAGGCTCCAGATGCATACTAATGACGGATTTTAAAATGTTTTCCCTGGAAAGGCTAAAATAAGGTAAATTCAAAAAATTCAAAATGGCGGCCTTTTCAGTTTTTAAGATTTATGAATTCAAAATATCAATAGAAGGTCTCCAGAATATTTTAAAGAGGCAAAAAATATAAATTCCATTTACTAAAAGAATAATCTGTCCAAAATTATTACGGTTTTCTTATATTATGTATTTATCAGTTTCCACATACTCGCGATTTACGGATCACCCGAAGTAATTTAACTAGAATCTTAAAAACTCTGCTGGGACATATCATACAGTTATTTTTGTAGAATCGGGGATTTTCTGAATTTCAATTTTTAGGAGGATTTGCATGCTGGTCGAGAGCGATTTATAGGCAAAGTTCAAACAAATATACTATTTCTACCTAATGAAGCGCTTAAAAATGTATAGTTAGGATAAATCATTGAAATCATTAGTCCATTAGAAAATTTGTAAAAAATGCAAGTTACAAAAAACGGATAATTAAACCAAACATTTATTATCCTTTCAGCGAGCGAAGCCGCGGATATCTACTAATATATACATACAAAAAGAGAGTTGTGTTGGTATATTTAGTGCTACAGCCAAAACTACACGTTGTATACCCTTGATCTTGGTATCAAATTAAAGCTTGGAATCTCATGATGTGCACTATGGTGGTTGGGTTTCGATATCTTATAGGGTTTAGGCACAGGATCGTTCCAAAGGGACCTCTGTCAAGGATTTTGTGGGTACTTTAGGTTTTATTTGTTTTTATCAATACATAATATGGTTTAATTTGAAATGGTTTAATTTGAGTTGGTTTGAGTGGTTGCAGTGGTTGCCAACAGAATGCAGCACTTACATTTGTTTTTGAGTGAGGAAAGGGATAGACTTTCAGCTAGCTTACCTGAGAAATAATGTTCATGGTAGCAGCACATAGAAACACAAAAGGAGACACATTTAACACTAATATTTCGTCCTTCTGGAGGACTTCTTCAGAGTGAAGAGCAAAAACCCTTCCTTCCCTTTCCTCACTCAAAACCTACTAAGCCCTTGGCTCTTCCTTAGAAAACTTACATTTGTTTTTGTACATCAGGTGAATACCGTCTTATTTAACTTGTGTTATTGTTTACGTTTTCAATTATTTAGTAAATTGTTACTGTTAGGTTATGTTACTAAAACATAATTATTAACCCTTGAGGGGACGCTTCACCGGCAAAACGTGAGCGGGCGCATGCGGAGTCTTACTCCGCAACACTAGATTGCACAATTTTAACCGATTTTACTTGTTTTATAACGAAATATTGTATTTAAATGTTGACAAACTTCATTAGGAATCACATTTCATCGTCGATTCAATTAATTGTTCAACTTAATAGGTGTAATATTTGTAATATAACGAAATATTGTATTTAAATGTTGACAAACTTCATTAGGAATCACGTTTCATCGTCAATTCAATTAATTGTTCAACTTAATAGGTGTAATATTTCAATTAAACATAGTAAGTAGTTTTCTAGTATAAAATATGTATTAATTTTTATTACATTTTTGGATTTTTCCTTTCGCTTCTTTTTTTCGAAAGCAAAAGGAAAAGTCCAAAAAATTAATAATAATTACAAATCCATTGCTATTATGAATTTTAAAAAAGGTATCAGTGTCAGAGTAATGGGAGAGGGCACTCCGCAAACTGAGAGGGCATCTCTGAATTGCATATAACGAAGTACCAAGGGGGGGTGGGGGGTATAAATAGCTTTAGGATATTCCTAGAATAAGGGGCATAAAGTACGCAGCCGGACACGACCACCGACACCCATTATGTCTGTTTATTTTTACATAAAAAACATGTGCGGAGGAAAACTCCGCGTGCGCCCGCTCGAGGGTTAATAAAACTGAGACCTTAAAAGTACAAGCATTTTTTACTTTTGACTATTATCTGTGATAACTAGGCATATCACAAATTTGGCAGGCTGCCGTTCCACATTATGCCGAGTTAGCGGGATTTTACTATAATAAGACACATATACTGTACAAGGCATTGAAGGAACAGCATGAGCAATCCCAGACAAGCTTCAAAAATAAATCTCATTATCAACAAAGCAAGGCGATGCAGAGGGTAAGATGCGGCAATCCAAACAAGCTTCCAAAACCCATTTAAAACAACATACATTTGTTCTAGCGATTTCTATTTTCCTTTCCAGCTCCTTTAGCCGGTTTTGCTCGGCAATTTCTAGTTTCTCCTGGATGATTTCCCGCATCCTCTTCTCTTCCTCTTGGCTCAGCTGTTTGATCTTCTCCATTTTCACTTTGTTCTAGCATGCATCACACACAACAAACTCAATACATAACAAAGACAGAGAGAGCGTTTCACAACACAGACAGAGAGCAAACACCAGGAGAAACACTTTTCAGCCACACTACGAGAATATATGAAACTGGTTAAGAGCAAAACCAAGTTTCACATTCATGTTCCTTGTGTTACTTGATTAACTACATGCAAGTCAATAAATCACAATTCAGGTAAAATAACTTAAGAAGGATTTTTTTGAAGGAAGAAATCACTAGTTTAGTTTAATTGAAAAAGAACTGTGTCCCAGAGCTGACAGTCGTAATCTATTAAAAAACAACAAAAGCAGACTAAAGATATGCTGGGTGATAAAAAAGAGGGTTGTTCAAAACTAAATAGATGAAATTTCTGCCTCTCTCTCAATTCCACCACCAACAGTTGATTTCATTACTGATAACAGAAAAACCACCTGTTTAGTTTTGCAATGATTTTTTAAAATCACCTGATCTCTTTTTAAGAGCAGCCTAAAGGTGATTCTGTCGGTTACAGAACTTGCCATTGCTTTAACTCTGCAGCAATGTCCACAGAAAGTAGGGTGGCATAATAGTATATCCTTTATACTCTTAGGGCCTGTTTGCACGACGTCCAGTACAGTGGACAGTAACACCTTTAAACAAAAGAGAACAAAAAAATTTTTTTCTACTGTCCTACTGTCTGGTCGTCGTGCAAACAAGGCCTTATATGAGTAATGTTATCGTGCTTGCTTGCGTGCTTGCACAATCATCTCAAAAACGGCTCCGAGGATTTCCTTCAAAGTCTGTAAATAAGTAATTTATGACTCAAAAACGTCTTTTATGCTATTACTTGGCCAGAGAAAATCTAATACAGTAGACTCTCGATTGTTCGACACTCGATACTTCGACACTCTGTATAGTTCGACACCTGCTGACACTCAACAAACATTCTAAGACTTCCAATTATTTTGTCCATTGATATTTACTGGGACCTTTATTATGATAAAAGTTAGTAAAATAGCTGTGCGATGATTTAGGTTTATGGTATTTAATAAATTTAGGAGATGTACATGTGTAACCTGTAATTACAATGCTTTTATTAATGTGAAATCCCATATACTCCCTATAGTTCGACATTTTGATACTTCGACACCCCCGAAGTCCACTAAGTGTCGAACTATCGAGAGTCTACTGAAACGTAATAAATCGATTTTTAAAGTTGTAAAATGTTAACATTGGCCTTATGGGTTGCAATGATAGCAACGCAAATAAACAAGGAAAGTGTAAACAAATGAAGTAATCATAACAGCTGTTTGGAATCTACAGCCATCAAGGGAAAATACAGCAAGTGGAATGAAGAGTCCATGGAGCAATAAAGAAGGTTTCTATTTATCAATTTTATGACATTGAAAAATTTATAGTAACTGGATGAACTGGTAAACATGAAATAACACCGAGCAAGGCTCGGTCCACCAGGTACTTAACCATCATTATGCAGTATATCCACCAAATGTATTAAAAATTTCCAATTTAACTTTTACAATCCATATTACTACTACAGAGGCTGGTCGAGTGTCTAGTCTATTCACAGTAAAGTCAAAACATGGATGATTGCAGTATTATTCGTACATTGAGTCGCACATAAACATGTGTATACGATCACGGGAGGATATCACAGCTACATATCTTAACATAAATTTAAATGTTATTGCATCTTAAAAAGAAACTCATCACTCAGTTTGTGAGAAAAATGTTTTATTTAATTTTATCCTTTGGGTTATCTTAACACAAAATACGAATTATGAATATACAGTTTTTTTTATATATAACAATGTGTAGGGATATATTACCCTGTGTTGCTATACTGCAAGAAAATTACATTCAAGCCTTATAAAGTCCATAAAACAATCACGCATTATATATTTGCTTTCGGTCTGTACAGATTTAATTTTTGCTGAGTGTGAGTGTTAGTAACCACCTGAAGGGGAATTTTGCCACTTCGACCACTGCAACAAATTTTTCTCAGTTTTTTTAACGATTTGAGTTTTGTGGTCTACAAGAAATTAGGTGGTGGTCGCTATCCGGATCATTGTCTGCCAATTTGGAACCACGGCAGGGACGTAGCCAGGATTTCGGGAAGGGGGGGGTCCAGACGACGTAACCCCCCCATTTTTTAACGAGAGGTTCGTGAGTTTGAGGACACGAGATTATGCGTAACAGGTAGTAGATACTGCTTGGTAGACTATTAGGCATCATTATCTAAACTTTACACTTAAACCCTTGTCATTTAAGAATGAACAATTAATATTAGACTCTGATATTAAAACACAAAAGAATTTATCAGTAAATAAGAGGATAATATTACAACTCAAGTAGTTGACAAAATAATAGTGAAATTCGACCCGCGTAACAGTGCTGAGAACTACGTATAGTTATAAAATACCACAATTAGCTACTTTAGCACTTAAATATAATAAATTCATTTCCAAAAATATGTCATTATATTTTATATTTATTAATAATTTAAAATGTTTACATAAAAAATCTGATATTATTTATTTTTGTTTATTTTTTACCTTTTTGTAAAACTCAAAAAGTACCGATTATATTGTATTTCAAAAAATATATTTTACGAAGTAAAGAGTAAATTCGGGTCGGGAAGAGTTGAGTCAATCACAGGTGGGTAATGATCTGTAATTGAAATTTTTATTTGTGGAAGAGATAAATTTAAAAGTTGTGTAAATGAAATGCCCCATACAGTAATCAGGTTCGGAGACTTAAAACTGTCGCCAATAATGCGTTTTGGTTTTTTTAGGGTTACAGTATTATCATTCTAATTCTTCCCTTTCACTCAAAACTTGTTATGTCTAGAGAGCACAGTGGGTTAGGCTAGTTTACCATTGTGACCGATTCCTAATCATGAGATTTGTCAGTGTGTTACGTTACGGCACAAGACCAGTAGGGTATACTATAGTTGTGAGTACGCGAAGAGACAGCCATGGACGTGTGAATAAAGATAGGATTTGCTCTTGCGTACCTCGTCGAGCTCTCGATCAACATTATTTATTTTGCCGTCATTAACTCTTGATTAAAAACTCTTTACTGCTTTAGAAACGCAGGTTTAAATTTATTTTTAAATCATTATTATAATGCGTGTAAATGACATTTAACACTAATCATTCGTTTTACGGCAATTTTAAAGTTTATATTTCTCCTAAAGTATATTAAGCCATTAATAGTCAGGTTAGGTTTAAGGCCTTCGTTGATCCGCCGGATAGTCGATGTTCTTCTTTACAAGAATGTAGTAATATTTTAATAACTATAATTAAAACTATTTGTAAATTTTATCTTTTACTTCTTACCTCTTTAAAATCACTGGAAATAATTATTTTCTTCCTTATCACATAAGCGTTCATTTTTCTTTCTAAACATTACTAGTTAAATGCCACACAATAAAACGCACGTAGTTACTCTGGTGAAGAATCGATTATAACTGACTCTCCCAACGTGGATTACATTCAGTGGTTGTAAATAATCTAATCTAATGTAAAAAGGTAGGCAAGAAATAAAGAATACGAAAATAAGATAAGAACTGTTTATATCGTCTGCTTCTAAGAACTGGCCTGGGAACGCAGCTGGACAGATAGCAGGCGTCAGCTTCAATTGCGATAACACCACGTTTGTAGGGATCGAGGAGTTTGTATTTTTGGCATGAAAATCAGAAGGTTAAATTTTGTTTGTACTTTGTACTTTTGTACTCTTTTACCTTAATATTGCTTATATTATTTTTGCGCCATGCACTGATAAAAAGAGAAAGTGTAATTCGTAACTGGATTGAATAAATATCATAATTATTAAAATAATTAGCGGGAAGGGGGGGGTCCGGACCCCACGGACCCCCCCCTTGGCTACGTCCCTGACCACGGCCAAGTAATATAAAAGAGGGTTTTAACTAATTCACATTCAAAAAGAAAAAAAATCTGTTCGTAGTTGAGTTTTGTTTCTCCTACGCTTGTCGTAACTGTCTAAAAAACGCTGCCGTAAAAATCTATTTCCCGACCGAGTGTTGAATTTTATTAAAGGTGCATTACAGTTTTCTGATTTAAGTATATAGTCATGACTGCCTCCCTTGTGATCGCATACCCACGTTGATATGCAACCCCAGGGTGGAATAGCATTCATCAGTATGTTTACCTGACTGTGAATGGACGACTCTCAAATCAGCCTCTGAAGTTACATTTTGGTCTATAAAAGTGGAACTTATATAAATTTCAAGCGAAGTAGAGTATTTTAAATATATTTGAAGGCAGTCGCACAAAACTGCATAAATTCAGTTTAATCACATCGTCGCCCTACTTTCTGTGGACATTGGCGCGGAGTAACAGCTACTAGTTCTCTGTCCAGCCCTGAAGCGACACCATATTGCGTTTAGCCTCCTTTAGAAATTTGGTAATGAATTTAAAGAGTCACTTTGGGACTAGTGTCTCGCATTAAAAACAATGCAGCATCCCAAAAGTACAACGGAAAACATTCAAGTGTGATCTTAAATGATAATTTAAGTTTAATACTTGAAAGTCCCATAACCATTATCCTACATCAGGGGCCTATTGCAAAATAAACTGTAGGCAAATAATATCAGTGATCTACCAAATCTGATTGGGTGATTTGCCTACATTATTAACTTGTTACTTATTAAGCAATTGGCTCCTGGTGTAACTTTCTCCCAAACAGATACTCACAAAAATTACTCCCTAGAAACTGAAACCCACACAAACAGCTAACTACTCGTAAAAATCTGCTACCCCAAAACTGTCATCTGAAAGTAACAGTTACTCATACTAACCTTCTCCCCTAAAACTGTTACCCGAAAGTAACAGATACTCATACTAACCTGCTCCCCTAAAACTGTTACCCGAAAGTAACAGATACTCATACTAACCTGCTCCCCTAAAACTGTCACCCGAAAGTAACAGATTACTCATACTAACCTGCTCCCCTAAAACTGTCACCCGAAAGTAACAAGATACTCATACTAACCTGCTCCCCTAAAACTGTTACCCGAAAGTAACAGATACTCATACTAACCTGCTCCCCTAAAACTGTCACCCGAAAGTAACAGATTACTCATACTAACCTGCTCCCCTAAAACTGTCACCCGAAAGTAACAAGATACTCATACTAACCTGCTCCCCTAAAACTGTTACCCGAAAGTAACAGATACTCGTACTAACCTGCTCCCCTAAAACTGTTACCCGAAAGTAACAGATACTCGTACTAACCTGCTCCCTGAGCTTCTCAAGCTGTTCCTTCTCCTTGGAAAGTCTTCGCTCCTCAGCCTCCTTCAGCTTGGAGTGGATCTGGTTCTCCAACTGGACGATCTTCTCCTGATTGGAGGCCCTTACCTTCTTCACTTGTTCCTCCTAAGGTTTCGAGCAACAACATAAAATAAAAAAGCCAACAGAAAAAAAACTACTGAAAATCAAATAAAAATTGATTCAAGCACAGATAAAACTGTTGTATACATTACCTAATTGAGTAGATCTGTAATTTGTTCCTTGAGAGTATACATTTTTAATGTATTCTGATTGGGCTTCCAAATTACTGAGATGACAAAAAAAGGTATATATATAATTAGAGTCTCAGTTGGAAAACAGTAATTTTTTTCCATGGCACATAATAACCACAGTTATATTCTAACGAAAGTAGTTTAAAAGTAATAATTGCATCTTAAATTATTTATTTTTTCCGAAAGAGTCATTATAATGATGAAGTTTGGTCTCTAGGCCTGAGTTATCTGAAGAAAGAGCCAGTGGCGCTGAAAACTCTTTTTCTGATTGTATGTTTTGTGTGCTCTTCAGAAGTTTAACCACCGGGTAAGCCTGCTGATTCTCCTATCCAATCCTGACATCTTACAAATTATTACGAATCAGGATTTTTTTTAAATATGGCAAGTACGGGAGGTAAAAATTAACTCTTTTTAAACATGTTTTATATCTGCGTAAAATAATGTTTCATTTTATCAACATTCAAACAGCCGTGATACCTTTTAAATATACTCAAACTATTACTTACGTAAAGCCTGTAGATATCACACATTAATTCCTATATCACTAATTTATTGTGCTGGACATGTTTCGAAGGATTGACCCCTCATCTTCAGCAGCACTCTTCAAATTAATCATACAATTTGTACTTGTCTTGATGTCTTAAAAACTTAAAAAAGAGAGTCACATTCACTATAAAGTACATACACGTAACACGAACGAACATTTATTACAATTAAATCGCCGACGTCGGGACATATAAAATCAAATCACTCACGGCCGGTTGAGTAGGCCTACGACAACCGGCCGTGAGTGATTTGATTTTATATGTCCCGACGTCGGCGATTTAATTGTAATAAATGTTCGTTCGTGTTACGTGTATGTACTTTATAGTGAATGTGACTCTCTTTTTTAAGTTTTTAAGACATCAAGACAAGTACAAATTGTATGATTAATTTGAAGAGTGCTGCTGAAGATGAGGGGTCAATCCTTCGAAACATGTCCAGCACAATAAATTAGTGATACAGGAATTAATGTGTGATATCTACAGGCTTTACGTAAGTAATAGTTTGAGTATATTTCATTTTATATTTTATGTTAGAATGGTGTTTGACTATGCTATTCAATTCAATACAATTTTTTTTAAGAAACTATAATTTATTTAGGCTATAATGGTTTTAATGATGAAGGGTTAACTGACACTATAATAAAAGGTTGAGAATTATTACAACTACCTAACTAAAACTTTGAACTGGTCTGGCTTTAATATATTCTATATCATATTTTGTTCTCAAGAGTCAAAACTGCTATTAAATAAAGAAGAATAAATTTAGCTGGCTTTGTAATAAAAGGGACTAAGTATGAATTATACTACTCTAACAAATTTCAAGTGAATCTGTACTGTAAATGTTCAAAAGAGAAGCGTTTTTAACAAGGTCAAATTTTACGACCGAGGTGTTACACTGAGGTCAAACAAACTGTATTGGATTTCTAACATACCTTGTTGATATTTAGTACCAACGAATCAAGTTTTATCAAAAACGGTTCATAAATAAGGAAGATATTTATTTTTCAGTATTCTCCATAAGACATCATGTGTTAACCACATAAGAAAAAATCAATTAATTAGGCCCATTTCCGTAGCCAGATGACATATCGTAATAATTAAAAGCATCGGACTATTATATATTTCATAGGTACAAGTGAATTCTTTTTTTTTACTTTTAAAAAATTGGAGAAAAAAATTTTAACAACAAAATCCTAATGAATAAACACCTGAACTTGCATTTTTACAGACATGCAGGTGGGTTGTGAAATTTTGTCTGTCATCTTACAAGGGGGCTCGAGTCATGAAAAATATCACGTTTCAACCTGCTCCTTCCATAAAGGCCAATGTGAACTTCCAAATTCGGTACATCCTCAACCACTCAACCAAAATCGTTGTATAAAGGACAACGCTCAACGACGTTCACATAAGCACTCATTTGAAAGAGCAAAAAACTATCCTAGCAATTCCATTGAGCATTATTTTGATATTCCTATTGGTTTGGTTGTAAACTAATCACAAACATTTTCAAAATTTTTTTATGAACTTTATTGATTAGCATATCAAAATTCTGCTCACTGGAATCACTACATCATTTTTTGCTCTTTCAAACGAGCAATAAACAAAGATTTTGGTTGACCGGTTAAGGCTGTATTGAATTTGTACAAGTTAACATTGGCCTCATGGGATAAGCAGATAGTCGAGCGGGACTGGAGCCCCTCAAGCATTTAGAACCATGAAATTTTCATCAAAATATTGGAGCCAGTTTAGAGAAATTTGGACTTGTAGTTTTTGGCCGTTTTTGCAAATTTCCTATATTTTTTAAATAGGAAAACTCCCTCCCCGACCTAACGATTCAACTCACATGCTCCTTGAGTCGGTCGGCGATGCTCTTGAGTATCTCGTCGCGCATGTTGGTCGCGTGCTTCAGTTTCTCCTCCACCTCCTTCCGCACCTCCAGTGTCTGCTGCTCCAGGTTGTGGCGTGCCTTCTCCACCGACTCCAGCTACAAGCAACACTCTCTGACTAGCACGGCGGACAATCAACGGTGCGGAAAAAATAATATACAACACAAAATAATATGCTCGACTGAAATAAAATACATTCCTCAAATTAATATGCACAACTGAAAATGCAACCACTGCAGTAAAATAATGTGCACACAAAAAGCGATTGGTGGGGAAAAATGCACTTACCTTAACTTTGTGACTTGGAAGCAAACCTGAAGGCATGATTTACTTTCAGGACCTAAAGAATCCAAGAGACTGCTAAGAGCAATACACATGAAAGATTTTAATTGAAAAAGGCAATGTACACTAGAATATCGGTTGGTACCTGACTTGGTATTGAACAACTAATTACAACATCAATAGAAAAAAAGGAATTACGTTCTACTTACTTGGATATAAGGTTAGTGTTTTTGGTGAAAATCTTTAGGCTGGGTAGGATTTTTTTCAAGAAAGGGACTGAATTCAGCTAACTTACCTGAATAAACAAATTTATCAGCACAGAGACACACAGTGAAAAATATGTGTACATCTTTAGTGTTTCTCTGTGCCGACCAGAAAATTATTTCTCCAGGTTGAACAAAAACCCCCGACATAACCCAAACACAAACCTTAAGGTTTATCCGTTCCTTAAACAAAATCTTAAAAAACAGATTTTTATTTATAAAAATAGTCTACAAAAATTAAAACACTCAAAATAAAAGCTAAGGCCTAATAAAAAAATATTGAATTTAGGAGAAACTGCCCTATTGCTTTCACTCATCACTCAAATACTTACCACAGCTTTAACCCCAATATCTGACCAAACCGGTGGGGTGGTCCTCTACTCACATACTCCAACATTTCAGACTTGAGGCATTCTAGTGGTCCTCTACTTACATAATCCAACATTTCAGACTTGAGGCATCCTACCAACTACTCCACTCACATGGTCCTTCAGTTTGGACTTGATGTCGCTCAGGCAGGCCTCTCTCTTCTCCGAGTACGTCTCCATTTTCTGGTCCAACGCTTCTTTCGTCTGTGTGATGAACTCGTTGATCTTCTCCTCCTTCTTCTTGGAAGCCTCCTCGATCTTGGACAGCTTGGCCGCAATCACCTCCATCTTCTTAGCTTCCAACGACTGGAAAACCGAAACAATCATGTACAAGTGAACAATAACAAGTGAAACAATAAGTTAATATGTTAGGCCTATCGACATTTTCTTAAATGAGACAATTACTAATTTAATTAACATTTTGCACATTTTGGGGTGATTATACCTCAAATAGTGATGCACATCAAAAAGACGGTTCCCTACAAGGAGCTGCTCCAATTTTTAAGGATCTGTCTAAGGTAGTATTAATTAAGTCATATTAAGTTTAACACCTGGATATAACAAGATACTGAGCTTGTTACAAAACTTCCTTATGGTTTAAAAATTAAAATTTAATAAAAACTAAGGCTCAAGCTTTATCCTTAACTACAATAACCAAGAATTTTATCAATTTGATGAATGCCCTCTCGACCAACAAAATGCCAAGGTTTTTTAAAAAAATATTTCTAGTAAAAAAACTTAATGATAAAAATTCTTTAAGAGAAAAAGACTTTTGAGACCTATTTCAGAGAAGCTTTTATCTATAACTAAATTCCATATAATCTAACATGCTCAGGGAAAATTTTCTCTTCTTAACACACAATAATGGAAAATAATACCTAAACCAAAGGGTAATGACTGACATTTAAGTTTAATTAATTCATAGGTCCATCAGTAGGTATGCTCAACATAATCTGTGAAAATCTATGGAAAATATTAGGCTACACTTTTTTATACAATCTTGCTATTTCTTACAGAGGTTATATAATCTTGATATTTCTTACAGAGGTTGTATATATGTAACTTCAAGGACCAAGAAAACACTGTAAGTCCTAAAAAGGAGGTCAGGAACTATGACATCATCTAAGTGGCTGTTATAGTGACGAGGATTTGTTAAATCACATTTACCACCATAATTACCTATAGGCTAAACACTTATTCATTTATAAACTTTGAGAAAGATAATGAAATTTCCAACAATTTGTAATTCATTCATTAATAAAAAATGTTTACATTCATTTAGCTCAGGCAGCGGTTTAGGAGATACTGCGATTTAAACTCAATTCTCTTCAAGTTGCTGCTCAGTAACAAACCTTTTTGGAAGAGTCAGTAACTCTAAATTTGTCATACCTGTTCAACACACTGGCCCCCAGTGCGAATGAGTATACTGAATCATAATTTCTCAAATACATTCAGAAATCGGCAAACTCATCAGGATACTCCTCCGTTTTAGAAATAGTCGGGGGTTTCCAGGCAGCTTTGTCAAAGTTAGAGGTGTCACCGGGATTGCTATACTTTGGTTTATACGTGGCCTCCACTTTTCTGTTCAGAACAGCCATCCAGTTTATCTGCCTGAACCATCTGTGGTCTTTTATGTCATTCACCCCGTTCTTCAGATTCCCGTATCGCCTGGACAAATCCACTTGCAGAATATTTTTCACAAGGTCTTTTAGATCCTCACTAAAGTGTTGTGGCATCTTGTAATTGAGGGCTGTAATCTTCTCATATATTTTCATCGGTTTGTTAGCGTAAAAAGGAGGGTTTCCAGCGGCAAGCTCGAAAGCGAGCACGCCGATGCCCCACCAATCAGCTGCCTTTCCGTAACCTTTATTTTGAATTACCTCAGGAGCCAAATATTCTGGAGTCCCACAAAACGTGTAGGCTCTTCCTTTTACCAACCGTTTGCAGAACCCAAAATCGGTCACTTTCAAGTACCCAGTGTGGTCTATTAAAATATTCTCTGGTTTTAAATCCCGGTATATTATGTCCAAATAGTGAAGGTATTCTAAAGCCAAAACAACCTGGCTAATGTAGAACCTAACCTGGACTTCAAGAAATTTTCCAAGTATTCTGAGATGGTGGAAAAGTTCCCCTCCCGGGATAAAGGGCAAGACAAAGTAGATACAGCTATTATCTTTGAAACAGTATAACAGATACACCAAGAAGGGGAAGTTTACACATTGTAGAATCATCTTTTCATTTTTAGTGTGTTGCAACTGCTTGTGTTTAATAACTTCCGCTTTTATGAGTATTTTCATGGCATAAAAGGTCCCATGAGTTTTATGTTTGACCAACAGGACATCCCCAAAAGAACCACTTCCCAAGAAAGCCATGTGTTCGAAATCATTCAGAGTCTCTTTATGAGTCAGTGGTTTCTTCCACTTTTCGTTGAATAATTTTTTAGACTTTATCAAGAATTTGTTTAAATTATCAATTTTACAGGGTCCAAAATCTGGAAATCTTGTATCGAGATCTTTATCTTTTCTTACTTTAGTGGATAATTTTGACTCCACCTTTTTGACTTTTGTCAATGATATAGACTCCACTTTTTTGTCTTTATTAGATGATCCTGACTCTCCCTCTTTTTTAACTTTAGTAGATGATCCAGATTCCAGCTTTTTATCTTTTGTCAACGATGTTGCAGTTTCTTTTATTTTAACTTCGATCATTGCCTCTGATTTTGTATTTTTATCATCTACTTTTTTCAGAGATTCAACCTTTTTTGCTGCAGACATAATTTTCATTAGTTTATGCTCCAGTTTCTTGTGATACACTTAGTTCTTGGTTAGATTGTTTGTTTTATTTATCATGTGCTAATGATAAAGATGTATAAGATAAAAAATACTGCAGGTGATTTTTTACTCAGCTGTTTAGATAAGACAAAGGAAGCAACTAAAAACCAACATTTTAACAGGTGATAATAATTTGTCACATATAAAAATGTCATGAAAACTTACAAAACCACCACCACATATATGTAATTTATACATCACCTTTCTTATTACTGTTTGGCATGTAATGTATTCTATATTGTCTTGTTATGATTTGCATAGTCTATTGTTTGTTGCCTGTTGTTTCAATTTTTTTTATTTATATCCAATAGATCATTTTTAATACCTGCACGTTGCTTTCTGTAATTTTTCTCTTTTTCTTGATTGGCATGTAGTTAATTTTTCTTTTCAAGGTTTTTTTGCATGTAATTCACTTAGATTGGATAGTTGGCTTGAGTATTATTTTCACATTCTTTTTGTCCATGTATATGAAATATGTTTGTAATGGTGTATGCCGTAAATAAATAAATAAAAAAAAATAAATCACCACTACCACATTGTAATCTCATCTCATTTCCTCATATTTGACTACTAAACCAAAAATGTATCCCCTTTTTTAAGAAATATGATTTTAAATTTTTGATACCGTAGTGTGTTTAAATCCCATCTAGTGTCTTATAGGGGCATATGAATTGTCTTACGAAATTAAATATATGATGATGATACAAACAAAACAATGACAGTTAATATTCTCATAGCTAGTAGACCAGGCAACAAAAAGGTATAGAGGGAAGTTTTTGGAACACAATTTTTGACTTTGCAGCTTTGTTTGGACTAGTTAGGAGGTGAACATATCAAAAGTCCCCGTCCGTAGCCCTTGAGCGGGGAGAGGGAGGGAGGTCTGAAGGTACCACTTTAAGGTTTTTCCTAAAAACTTTTAGTATTCCCCATTAAATTTGAAAATTGAAGAAAATTAAATTTCCTGTAAGAAAAGTATATAATATGTCTATTTTGGTCCAACCATTTACAAGGTAAGCACTAATTTTATTAATTTCAAACAAATATCCCTTCCATAAGAAATACATGTAAATTTGTTGGTAACATACATGCCCAATGGGGCAACGCTTTTTTCGCCTAAAGGAAAATTAACAGCATTCAGGAAATACTGGCAAAATTTCCAGTAATTTGACAAATTGGTCTGAAATAAAGGTGTTAGCGAGTTCATCAAAAAGGTGAACTCGCTACCACCTACCAGTGGGCCAGTCAAGTGAGAGACATAGCCGGCATCACGCTCGATGACCTGTCGATTATCCGTGCTACCAAGTGCAATGTGCGGGCGAACCACATGTCATGTTATTTTATTTACTTACGTCGTTGCAATCTCTTGATATTTTTTACTGGTGAACATGTTTCGGCACTAGGCCATCTTCAGCACCTCGAATAAAATCCTTTACATAAGGTTAACCATCTTGTTGATTTCGGCTGTAGGGCCACGTCAGTTTGTACTTTAAAAAACACTACTGTACATTTACACATTTACATTTAAACATAAAAAACACTATTATACAAATTTGTCCATGTGGTTTAACTGGATACCAGTGTCAACAGGCACGGCCGCCGGCAGGCATGTAAATGTGTAAATGTACAGCAGTGTTTTTTAAAGTACAAACTGACGTGGCCCTACAGCCGAAATTAACAAGATGGTTAACCTTATGTAAAGGATTTTATTCGAGGTGCTGAAGATGGCCTAGTGCCGAAACATGTTCACCAGTAAAAAATATCAAGAGATTGCAACGACGTAAGTAAATAAAATAATTAGTTATATGCAATCAGTGCTACATCAAAAATACACATGTCATGGTCGAGCTAACATTTCTTCAGTCTCCACAAGCACTTTTCCTCTGGGGTTGTTCTGCTTTATCAAAAACAAAGCGCGCCCCGCACGAGCTAAGGTAGTGTAGGCACCACCTCACTGCTCTATTGCGGCCGCTGGTGAAAACACAGCTGGCAAAGAAGCAGATGCACCGACTTCAGTGGATTCTGACTTGCTGTTTTGACGTGTTCCATCTCATCAGGTACAGACAGATTTCAGCTGTCACTGTACTACAGCGAACTCAGGATTCAGTCTTCCCAGTTATCATATTTTAGATGAAAATATTGCACCATATATACTAAGGGTCTGACTGTGACCTTGACGAATTGTCAGTGCAAAATTAAAGTGTTAGCCTACCAACACCAACACAGAGAGTTATGTTACCTCTCCAAAATTTTAATACAATCACAAACGTCAATTAAATTTTTACTTTTATAAAGTTATATATGAGCCCCTTCTTAATGAATATAACAGATTATTATGTCTTCAATTATTTAATTCTTAACTTTTCTTCAGAAACTATTATTACTTATACTTTTCATAATAGTCCGAAAAAATAAAAATAAATAGAATGCTTCGAATTTTTCAATTTTTTCATAACCCCTGACACTTCACCCCCTGAGCCTTCCTAAAATTTCAGGGGGGTCAGACCTGGTACTAGGTACAAGGTATCAGTTACAGGGAGTGTCATTGATCAGTCCTCTCTCCTCGGCCGCCTTCAGCTTGCCCTCGATGTCCTCCACGCTGGTGTTGGCGGGCAGAGTGTTGCGCTTGGACAAGGGCGGTGTGCCGGCCCAGTATCAGGTACCAGGTACTAGGTACTACAAGGTATCAGTTACAGGGAGTGTCACTGACCAGTCGTCTCTCCTCGGCCGCCTTCAGCTTGCCCTCGATGTCCTCCACGCTGGTGTTGGCAGGCAGAGTGTTGCGTTTGGACAAGGGCGGTGTGCCGGCCCAGTATCAGGTGCCAGGTACTAGGTACTACAAGGTATCAGTTACAGGGAGTGTCACTGACCAGTCGTCTCTCCTCGGCCGCCTTCAGCTTGCCCTCGATGTCCTCCACGCTGGTGTTGGCGGGCAGAGTGTTGCGCTTGGACAAGGGCGGTGTGCCGGCCCAGTATCAGGTGCCAGGTACTAGGTACTACAAGGTATCAGTTACAGGGAGTGTCACTGACCAGTCGTCTCTCCTCGGCCACCTTCACCTTGCCCTCGATGTCCTCCACGCTGGTGTTGGCGGGCAGAGTGTTGCGCTTGGGCGGGGGCGGGGTGCCGGCCCAGTATCAGGTACCAGAGGTACTAGGTACTACAAGGTATCAGTTACAGGGAGTGTCACTGACCAGTCCTCTCTCCTCGGCCGCCTTCAGCTTGCCCTCGATGTCCTCCATGCTGGTGTTGGCGGGCAGGGTGTTGCACTTGGACGGGGGCGGTGTGCCGGCCCAGTATCAGGTGCCAGGTACTAGGTACTACAAGGTATCAGTTACAGGGAGTGTCACTGACCAGTCGTCTCTCCTCGGCCACCTTCACCTTGCCCTCGATGTCCTCCACGCTGGTGTTGGCGGGCAGAGTGTTGCGCTTGGACGGGGGCGGTGTGCCGGCCCAGTATCAGGTGCCAGGTACTAGGTACTACAAGGTATCAGTTACAGGGAGTGTCACTGACCAGTCGTCTCTCCTCGGCCACCTTCACCTTGCCCTTGATGTCCTCCATGCTGGTGTTGGCGGGCAGAGTGTTGCGCTTGGGCGGGGGCGGGGTGCCGGCCCAGTATCAGGTACCAGAGGTACTAGGTACTACAAGGTATCAGTTACTGGGAGTGTCACTGACCAGTCGTCTCTCCTCGGCCGCCTTCAGCTTGCCCTCGATGTCCTCCATGCTGGTGTTGGCGGGCAGGGTGTTGCACTTGGACGGGGGCGGTGTGCCGGCCCAGTATCAGGTGCCAGGTACTAGGTACTACAAGCTATCAGTTACGGGGAGTGTCACTGACCAGTCGTCTCTCCTCGGCCACCTTCACCTTGCCCTTGATGTCCTCCACGCTGGTGTTGGCGGGCAGAGTGTTGCGCTTGGGCGGGGGCGGGGTGCCGGCCCAGTATCAGGTACCAGAGGTACTAGGTACTACAAGGTATCAGTTACAGGGAGTGTCACTGACCAGTCGTCTCTCCTCGGCCGCCTTCAGCTTGCCCTCGATGTCCTCCATGCTGGTGTTGGCGGGCAGGGTGTTGCACTTGGACGGGGGCGGTGTGCCGGCCCAGTATCAGGTGCCAGGTACTAGGTACTACAAGGTATCAGTTACAGGGAGTGTCACTGACCAGTCGTCTCTCCTCGGCCGCCTTCAGCTTGCCCTCGATGTCCTCCATGCTGGTGTTGGCGGGCAGGGTGTTGCACTTGGACGGGGGCGGTGTGCCGGCCCAGTATCAGGTGCCAGGTACTAGGTACTACAAGCTATCAGTTACGGGGAGTGTCACTGACCAGTCGTCTCTCCTCGGCCACCTTCACCTTGCCCTTGATGTCCTCCACGCTGGTGTTGGCGGGCAGAGTGTTGCGCTTGGGCGGGGGCGGGGTGCCGGCCCAGTATCAGGTGCCAGGTACTAGGTACTACAAGTTATCAGTTACAGGGAGTGTCACTGACCAGTCGTCTCTCCTCGGCCGCCTTCAGCTTGCCCTCGATGTCCTCCACGCTGGTGTTGGCAGGCAGAGTGTTGCGTTTGGGCGGGGGCGGGGTGCCGGCCGGGTCTGCCAGGATAACGTCGTACTTCAGCCCACCCTTGGACTTCTCCTGGCAGCGGATCTCCGTCGCTGAAAACACAACGCTTAATAACATTTGCTGCGATAGCTTAACAGTACTGATATGGTAGAAATCTGCATCTCCTGGCAACGGATCTCCGTTGCTGAAAACACAACTCTCGATAACAATTGCTGCGATGATAGTATAACAGTACTGGTGTGGTAGAATAATCTATTGCCTTCTCCTGGTAGCGGATCTCCGTCGCTGAAAATGCAACTCTCGATAGCAATTGCTGCGATAGTTAACAGTATTGGTGTGGTAGAATAATCTATCGCCTTCTGGCAGCGGACCTCCGTCGCTGAAACCACAACTCTCAAGAACATTTCCTGTGATAGTTTAAAATTACTGGTGTGGTAGAACCTGCATAATTTATCGACTTCTCCTAACAACGGATCTCCATCGCTGAAAACACGACTCTCAAGAACATTTCCTGCAATAGTTTAACAGTACTGGTGTGGTAGAACCTGGATAATCCATCTCTGCAAGACCCAGTAAAACCTGGGTAATACACATCTCCAAGGCCTGAGGCATAGTTAGAACTCGGATGAAACATAACTGGATCATGCTTAAAGTCCATCCGTGCCATCATGCTGGATCATGCTTAAGTAAAACCGTGCCATCGTTTTCACCGTTGGGTGGCAAAAAGGTCTAATCTGGCAGGACCCCGACGCCAGTCGAGTGAACAGCACTTCAATCAAACTGGCATTTACCAAACAATAAACCGAGTTAACAAATATAATTCTATATCACATTTTACAGCTTGAAATGATGAATCTTATGGTAACCATTGTGATTCTAAAAACTAATTGTATAGATTTTAATAATTTGTTTAGCGCCAAATGTTTTTAATGCTACTAAAATAAGAGATGAAAAAAGTAGTTAGAGAGGAAGATTTTTATATTTTGGTCAGGTAAAAAGTGTCAGTGACAAAGTTGTAGATAACATTCCAAAGATATTTTTTTGTCTCAACAATTTTTTTGTAGGATTTCTCTTTTTTGCTAGAGATTAATTTAAATAATTGATTGTCAGGTGGCCTGCGAATAAGAAAGTCTTCATATGATAATGCATGGGCCTCCTCATATGATAATGCATGGGCCGACTAATGTCTTACTACGCCAGACTTCCCTACATTGAACGAACTTCTTTATTATTTGTTTTTAATAATTTACAGCTGACATATTGTCCCTTATCTTTGTTAATTATTACAAATCTAAGTTATGTTTAAATTAGGAAATGTTTTTCTCTACTTTTACGAAAAATGTTTATAATATTTAAAACTGATGCGCCTTATCTTTTAAGACAATATAATTGAACTCTTAAAATATTTTATCATACACCTATTTGCGAATGTTGAATTTTTACTGTCAAAAAAGGAAGGATAAAATATAACATTAAGAAAAAAACTCACATTCTTTGTAAGTAGATAGGAACGAAGCAAGGTGTTGTTAATATTATTTCCGTGTTTCTACTGTTCCTATTTACAATTGCTGATAATAATTTTAAACTTATATAAAATGAGAAGTGAAATAAAAATACAATAGGTACTAGGAAAATACAAAAGCATTTTTAGAGTGAAGTCATTATTATCAGTGCTTTCTCATAAATAAGGTTGCGGTAGGTGAAATATGGGTGAAATTCAACTTTAGTAATGATAAAATATATATTAATTTTATTTGGGCAATTTAATACAGGAACCTAGTTTATCAGAGCTTTATCTTTCTAAAAATATAACATTTACCTGCTCTCAACATCAAGATCCGCTTGAAAAATGTCTAAATTGAAAATTTGTCAAGAAACGGGAATTTCCGATTATTTTAAATAAAAGCAGTCGTTTTCTTTTTATTCAAACCATATAAATTACATATCAGCATTCTTTAAGATGTGTTCTTCCCACTCACATAGCTTTTGACATATTATAGTGACATATGAAGGTCACAGAGAGACTTATCTGATGTACTCAACACGCGGCGGCCAGTTTAGACCTCTATGCCACCCAACGGCCTGGGAGGCTGGCACTTTTTTCGTCCATAGTGAGCGCGATCCAGTAATATTTAATCCGAGAGTTAGAACAGTAAAAAGGCTAAATTACCAGAGGACCTCACGTTTAGGTCTCTATACGTATAAAAGGCAAAGCCCTCTCTCACACTCCTTCATCACTAATCCTCCCACTTTCCTTTAACCTGGCACGAGGCTAACAATTAATACACTGAGCATAAAGCATTCATTAAGCATAAAATATGAAAACCTAATAGTTGATCTATTAAGAGACATATTGGAAAAGCAACCAAACACTTGTAACACACACAAATGTAGGTTTAATTACCTTTTCATCATAATAACACAGAAACATCTGTTTTCAGTTCCTTTTTGTTGGCTCGAAAGTTACCCATTGCCGACCTAGGCCGGATAAACTCTTATCCGACCTAGGCCGGAAAGAGCGGAAGTAAACAATCAGCTGACTTGCAGCAAACCGACGCGACGTTTAATGCTTGTTTATTGGTTATTTTTTAGAGGAATGTAGTCTATGTAGTGGCAGCACTGTATCCGTAGCAAATGTTTGTTCTGTTTGTTGTAGGTTAGGTTTGAAGGATTGAGAAACGTACGTTTATGCAAGGACTACGTTATGATTGAAGGTATGTTTTTTTTCTGCGTAGTATGATGAAAAATATCGTACGTCACACGGCCGGGAAATTTTGCCGTACTCGCATGAAAATCCCGCACTCGCTTTCGCTTGCGCGGGAACTGTCATGCTCGTCCAGCAAAACAGTACTTCCCGGCCTAGTAACGTAATATACTATTACAACTGCAGTTCAATGTTGTAAAATAAGTTGTATGAATATGTTAAAGAAGTTCAACTTTAAACTTGAATAAAATTATCATTTTTGAACTACCAATAATTTTATGTCAACTCTGTTACTTACCTGGCTGACTAGTCCTTGGGACAAATCTTTTAGTAACATTCATGGCATTCAAAACATCATTATTTCTATCAATTTTACATTCCATACCATCAATCATCATTCTCATATCCGATAAATGATTGCCTATATTTCCCTCTCGGCATTTTCTGTATCAGTAATGTTTGACATCATTTTTACAAGACACTAAGGCGAGCTGTGCTCAGATCGGCACCAAAATCTATTCTCTGATGCGACAAGAAGGAAGTCGTCAGCGTCAACTTCTTATCTAACCACAGGTTAAGACAAGTAGAAAAAGCAGAGTCCACCTCTCCTTATGTAGATAAAACTGTTAAGAAAAATAATGAAATTAAATTAAATGAAAAATTCTTTACTTAAGCAGGCAAAGTTAGGGCCACAAGGCCCTTTCTTACACTTAACCTGTAATACATAAAGAAATAATGGGGTAAAGAAAGGAGTTTTAACTTAAACACGAGTTCGATAGTCCAAAACTAAAATATACATTTTTAAATCCTTCCTTAAAGCAGCTGTATCCGCAAAATAGAATTAGTATAATTTGACCAGGCCGCTACCCCCTGGTCTAAGGTTGTCCCGGTCAGCAGACACCCGGGCGGCGCCGGCGCTCGCTCCGTCGGCCAATCGATGGCGTCGACTGCGGGCCGGGCGCCGCGACGTCTACGTCTACACGTCTACTCGCCGGCCGCGTCGCACGCGACACGCGCCGGCACCGCAGCCGTCGCCATCGATGTAAATAAGTACACTGGATTGATAACTCAGGCCCCGCAACACGAGCCGCCGGCAGTGGTTGCGTTTAAGATTTGCAGAGGCGATGGGGGGACGCATCTTTTGCCGGCCAACTTGTACTGGCCGTCTAGTTCAATATTAATTGTAATTACTTAATAGTTATAGCAATACATCTATCATAGCAAGGTTAATCCGTAAAACTGCTCCCAAATCCGTGCGATTTCATTACGGTTAACAATACAGTTTCGCGCTTTTTCCCCCAGCGCCCCTTCAATTCGGCCCGGCTGCAACCCCAACGCACAGCTGCGTCGGCTCGGAAATCACTACACGAGCCTTACGGGGAGCGTGCTATCCAGTTGTATTTCTACATCGATGGCCGTCGCCGGAGCTCAGCGACCGCATAGTGCTAATAGACAGAGCACACGAGTCGCGAGGCGCGACTTACAAGCTTAAATTTTGCTTCTAGTTCCTATGCACGGAAAATAAAGTACGTAAAAAATTACAAATATTCGGTGTCAAATCAAAGGTCTGAATCTCAGAATTACTACAGTACCAAATATAAATGGTTTACAGCAGTCTACACATCGTAAACACTGATAACCTAGAAGCTTCTCTTTACTTTTTTTTAGAGAAGCTGTCACCACGGAATGCACCTGCAACGTTCCTATGATGTGTAAACTGCTTCTAAACCAATTATAATTGGTACCATAGTAATTTTGAGTTTTAGACCTTTAATTTTATACCACATTTGTATTTTTGCAGTCAATTATTATTTTGTAAGCAGTAGTTTAGGATTGTTTTTGTTTTTATGCAGGCGCCGCACGGATAAACTCGCTCACAAGAACTAAGTTATCAACTAAACTACGGCAGCCATTAAAAAAAAATATATGATTAAAAATGTATCTCTTTAGCAACGATTCCCACCATTTAAATTTTACTTGGCCAACATAAAAAGTAGCAGCCGACTACTTTAAAACTTTTGATTTTTTCATTTTTTTAAATATAAAAAATATAAATTTGAAATATAATTGATATTATTAAACCGTTTAAAACTAAAGGACTCTTCAAATGCAAAATTTTTCCTCAATACTAAATGGTATAAACTACGAGTCATTTGAAACGTGAGCACTGGCAGATTACGCGGCTTTAAAAGCCGTTTTGTTTTTATACCTAGACAAGATGGCGGCCTCTGCTTCATTTGCTGTAAATGCAAGTAAGAAAGGCATGTTCCGTCGTTTTGTACTATGTTGTCGCTGCCGGAGCTACGACACCCCTCTTGGCTTGGCCGACAGAGCGGCAGCAGGACCCGGCAGGCTGTCAGTGTCACACTCACTACAGTAGTGGCCCTGTAGAGAGACCTGGCAGAATGTCCCGGTTGCAGTCGCACTCGTTAGCTACCCCTAGTAGAGCTAGGAGTACAGTGTGAATAGCAATAGTATGCTTTGATCGCTTTCTTAACTACGTTTTAGAGGACTTTAAAATATTATATATGGTTTAATAATTTCAATCGAAACTTAGATAGCCTACCTGGTAGGGAATTTTAATAACGTTTAAAACTACCTTAATTAGTTACTGATTTAATACCACGTCAAAATTCGAGAGATTTGAATTTAAAACCAATAAACCATTCATCCGCAACATCAACTCTAAAGCCAAATTCAAGTTTTTAAAGCTTTTTTCGGGAGCATTGAAGAAATATTTTAAAAGAATTAAGTCCAAATTAACATTTTTCAGTTTCATAAATTAGGGAAATGTGCAAAATGCCAACGACTATAAAGATATTAATTTAACAGCGTAGCATTACCTTTGAGCAACAAATAAAGGCTCTATCACTACCTCCCACCGCTGTAAGGGCATTGCCCCTATATCAACCCCCCAAGGCTAGACAACGCCGAGACATTTTGCCCTCGACTATAAATTTTGATTTAAGTATTTTTACAGTCCCAAACTACAATTTCTATAGTTAAAATCCTGCACTCCCATTGCATAAAACAATGGTACTTATAGCAAAAAATATATTACTACTGTATAACCTTCACTGCTTTGAACACCTATACGTTAATACAATCTACCCGAAATTAGGACAATCAATTTATATCCCATCCTTTCAGGGATTGAATTAGTGCGGCTAAATGCAGCGGATTGAAGCCCGTAGCTCAACTCCCTGGCTGCTGAGTACTGGGCTAGGGCAGGTTACTCAACACCCTCGACCCTCAGGTTTACTATACAGTGACTCGTAGGCCACGGTTTTCTAGACGCGCATTAGATACGCTGCGTAAGCGCATATAAAGGTGACCATTCACGTGCGTGCTTTGCACGCCGTGCATTGCTCGCCGTGCAACGTCTTAACATTGGTCTTATGTAGGGTGACCAGATTGCTTCCAAATAAAAACGGGACACAAACAAAACTCACTCCCCCCCCTCAATCCCCAATACAATACACCACACAACAAGATGTTTAATTTTACGGGGGTCTCTGAAATTTACAAATTTTGTAATGGAAGGAATATCAAACTGTTTTTGAAGCTTTTAGACTTTTATTTTTCATTTATTTAACTATCACAGCACACGACTGATACAGTTTTTCTTTAAGAATGCAATAAATGGCATGCAGCCACGAAAGGTAATTTTTTTGAATCGCCACATGCTGAGGATTAAAAATAATCAAGTCACATTTTCAAGATCTTTAACAACTTATTATAAAAGGAAAAATATTTTCTTACAATAAATCATGTTAGTGGTAATACGTATAAAATAGTAGGATCAAAAAAGTATCATGATCATATCGAACTTTAAGTTCTTATCATTAATTGTTATGCTGGAAACACTGAACAAAAATTAAACAATAAGTTCATTAAACTTTTAAGTTTTGTTATACTTGTCGTTTTCTCCAGCTAACTCAAGAATGTCCTTTTCTCTAGTATATAGTTGTAGAACTAGCAACTATCCATTTTGAAGTAACAATCCATATTACTTGAAGAAGAGCTTTAAATGACTCTACTTCCATTCGGTTTCTTTCTTCAGTCCACTGAATGTTCATAAGTGAAAATATTTTCTCTGTATTTGCATTCTGTATTTACATGTTATATATCGCCTACTTTTTAAAAAACGGGACATTTTGACGTCCCAACAAAGTTTTTCGGGACAACGAAACGCAACGTGAAAAAACGGGACTTTTCCGTTTTTACGGGACGTCTGGTCACCCTAGTCTTATGAGACGTGCCGTGCACGCCGAAGCCCACAAACGTACGGCACGGCGCATGAGACCAATGTTGTAGAATTGCATGGCGTGCAATGCACGGCGTGCAAGGCACGGCGTGCAAGGCACGGCGTGCAAGGCACGTACGTGAATGGTCACCCTAGCACGCAGCACACTTCTCTTATAGCGTTCCGTATAAGTGGTCTCCTCGCTGTGTATCTAGTGCGCTGCGCACCAATATCTGCGTATTTGGCCGACTGTCAAAGCCCTAGCATAAAGCGCGTTAGTGATATCTTGTGCAATAGAACCTCGGGTAATCGGTGGGAGTAACTATACTTAAGTCGAGCTCTTGAGAACTAAGGGTTTTTTTTTAAATAAATTTGTTTCTTGAAAGATTTACTTATTGTTATTAACCTTGCGGCCTTACGCCTAGTAAAACGGCTTGTACTCATAAGGTTACGGGTTTATTATTTACTGTAATAATGTTAGCAAGTATTTAATGAATGAATTAATAAATAATTATCGTAGGGCTTTTGGTAGAGGGAGGCCAACAACAGGGCTTGTAACAGTTCTTGAGGTTGAAAAAATAAAAAAATAACTAAAATAAAAAAATAACCAAAAAATAACCTTTTGTAAACAAAAAATGTTGTTAAAAATTAGAAAACCGGCGTTATATTGGGGATAATACATTCTTAACCTTGGTAAAAAAGAAAATCTCAACAGACTTATCACAAATCTGCCTAGATTTGACAGCGAGACTTGGTTTTCACGCAACGAGACTTGGTTTTCACGCAATATAGGATGACGAGATTCGTCTGCCGCGATGCTGCTACGAGATCGTCTGACAGACGAATAGTGTGAACAGGGCTTGTAGCAGTTCTTGAGGTTGAAAAAAATTAAAAAAATAACAAAAATAACCAAATTCCAAAAAATAACAAAAATAACCAAATAACAAAAAATAACCAAGAGTGAAAAAATATAAAAAAATAACCTGTTACAAGCCCTGCAACAATTAAGTGGCAGTACTCTTCGCCGAAAAACCTACGCATTTTTGTTTTCTACGCAGGTTGGACCAACGGCTTAACGTGACTTCTGAACCAAGGGGACACTTCCATATGGTAAAATTGTTTAGAGCCGCGGCCAGGAGTTGGGCCCGGGCCGGCTGGGTGAGAGCCCAGAATGCTACCAACTAAGCTACGCTGCCTTATGAATGAATTACCACACCTACTTCAAAGTAATTGCCAATTTCATTTAAGGAGAAATCAGATTGTTCACCCGTATTGATGATTCCATGGAACAGTCTTTTCTTGCAGGGTCAGCAATGTAGGAAAATTATTTTTAAAAATTTAAAGGGGTTATATACTTGTGAAACTTCAATTAACAACATAAAAATATTACATTGTATTTTAACAATAATAATTATTTTTGTTTCATAATTATGTAGGAGTATAATAACTGTTAACTTCCACTCTTCAAAATACTCGACTCGAAAAACCTCGTAATTCGCAATTATTTTTTAACTCTCAACTCGACTTCCAAACTCCGTACTGGCACACTATTTCATTATTAAATTATCATATAAGATCAGAGCACTAGCAAGTAATCTCTAATGTGAACTTATGTTGCGCGCGGCCGTGTGTGTTCTACGCAGTCTAGGAAACCACCGACCGGTTGCTGCGTTTTTTACCTTTATAAAAGCCGCAGCGCATCATCTACAGCTGTGCGCAAACCTAACCCACCTCACCTGTCCAAGGCTGAAGAGGGAAAATCCCTAAAACAGCCACAGTGTGTGAACTCAGCCACTCACTCACTGTTACGAGTCAAGGCAACCGTAGTCGAATGACCAAACGATGTCAACCTACCCCTTTTATCACACTTATACACTTAATCTGATGACAGCAAAGATGGAACCCTTTTATAACTATACAATATCACACTGATAAGCACAGCGATGGACTTACTGATGAACTGGACTTTGCGCGGCTGTTTCGTCCGCACTTTGACCGTCTTGACCGGTTTCTTGAGCGGCGCCTTGTTCCTACGGTTCGCTGTGGGGGGGGGCGAGTTATAGTTGGATTAGTCTCAACTTTGGGCCCGGCGTGCACCCATGTAACATGGGGTTAGATGGGTGCGCCGGACACAATGTTGAAACAATTCAACTATATTCTGGTTTGGTTTGGGGACTGACGTCGCGTTTGGCAACCCATTGCATTGACTAAACTAAAGTATTTGATTGCAGTGAAACAAAGTTTATAATAAAAATGTATTAAGCGGAAAGTGTCTATCACGCAAGAATTTCAATAATTATAAAATGTCGATTTTTATGATTGCACATTGTTTAGAAAATTTTATTTTGTTTTATATATAGTGTAATCAATTGTAAAATTGTAATTATTTATAGGGAAAACAATGCAATATTCATTTCATCTCACTTATTAAAATTGCATTCCTGTAATAGGCAAGTAATTGTAAATCCACAGTATTGTATAAAATTCACAGTAGGCAATGGTATAAATTCATATTATTGCATTTACATTTATCTAAACTATAAATTCGTGTTACATATATGACAAAAACGTCTGTACGGCTTAATATATTATTGAATTCGTCCAATGTTTAAACAATAGTTTTCGGAAATCATCAGACAAAATCGTAGATTAAAGGCTATGAATGACTTCGTTGAGATCATTACAATGATCGCAACGATAAGTGACTTAATAACTGGACTTAACGAAGTGACTTAACGGGAAGTAGATTAGTGACTTAATACCTGTAGTGCGATAGGTAAAACTTCCAAAGTTAATTTTAAACGTTTTTACGTAAGTTTTTTAAAAGAATGTAACAGATTTATTGTAAATTGCATAAAATCTACAATTTCGAAAAATGAAAAGAACACTCAATATTTCTCAAATCAAATCAAATCACTTTTATTTCCACATAAAATTATAATTACAATTAATTTTCAAAATATTTACATTAATTGCTAACAATAACGGAAGCAAGGAAACGACTTAAAATTAATACACATAAAAGGCCTACATTAAAAAAATAGTAAAATAAAAAACCTTGGTAAAAATACAAAATTTATGTTCCTTGCGTCATAAAAAAAGTTAACAGAGGAAATAAGTCTACATGGACCTTTGATGGTCAGTGCGTCGACTTGAGTTGATTAAGAAATTGTTTTTAAGATTCAGATTGATTTTAAGATTGAAAGGAGCAATTTATATGTAAAGGTAAAAAAGAGCTGAAAATTAGGCTAATTAAGATGGTGTATTGAAAATTATGTATTTATGTGTGTATGTATCTATATAAATAAAATTAGAGTTTTGTCTGTACATTGCTTAGAATTATGAAATTTTCGGTTATTTTTGCGTTTTGAAGGTCAGAGAATCTGAATCAAGCCTTTTCTCAATTTATGTCACGATGTGTGTTGGTAACGCTCAACATCACACTTTAGACCGCTTTTCACGCAAAAACTAGAGTACTGTTATGGCTGAAACTTTTTTCCTGTGTAGTATGCACATATGAGAAGGCTTTAGACGACTTAAAACTAGCTTACGTCTTTTTTAAATTAAATAGCAAGCTTCTAAAAACCGAGTTTTATTTGATTTCAACCAAGTTTCCCCATAATAATTAAAGGGGATGATGTTTTGTTTACATTTTCAGAGTTCCAAGCAGATGGTAGTTACCTTCACTGATGGATTCGTCGTTACAGATGTTTAATGATTTCATTCAGTTTTATGTTTTGGTTTATAATATTTATTTTTTTATGTACTATATAAAAGTAGCATTTAATCCATCGTTAGTTTTCGTACATAATCCATTTGCTCATGGAATCTACTCATCAAGTATAAAATGTTTGATATTTTTAGGCAATTTATTAAATCACAAGTACTTTTGAAATCAAACTGCAAAATCCTAAAACACGATTTTATTTTATCTCGACCAAGTTTAAGTTGTGGCAGAATACAAAATAATTGATGAACTGTTTATATCTAAACAGATGTAAAAAGCAAAAAAAGTAGTATGTCAAATCAGCTGTCAGGAATAGAACATAAAATAAATCACTGACTAGAGATAATTTAAAGACCTTTCTTCCCTGTAACAGCTGTTATTGAAAGAGCTAATTTAAACCATTTATTTTATGTACATCATTAGAAAAAGACTTTGCTTTTGTCTTTTAGCGAATTTCATTGACGGAATTAACGAATTTCCTTAAAGGAATAAACTATTACCATAGGTCTCATGGCAAGACCTAAGCCCGAGGCCATGATAACTTTTCACTTTGGGGCTCCCAGAAGCAAAAAAACACCATTTGAACGATATTTAAAGCGGAAAACACAGCACATTGTCCCTATTTTATCCTCATGGAAAATAAGAAAAATTCTATATCTCGGTTACTACTCAACACACCTTAATAAAACTTGGTATATGTGGCTTTTATGGTTCAGATTCACATGATATTGTTTTAAAACCACAAAAAATATGTATGTCTGTTGCAGCAGACCTGCATACTCATTCCCTATGTTATTCTTATGGAAGAAATAAAATAAGGTCATGCATAGTCTGGAGGTCTGCTGCAACGGGGGTATTTTTTCGTTCAAGATAGACCGTAAAAACCTTAGAACTTTTTTTGACATTAAATCAAGGGAAAAATCTACGTTTTACGTACATATACTTTCATGAAACAGAAAACTGTATACTTGGTCTGCTGCGACGGGGGTATTTATATCCTGCCTAAGTGCCACTCAATACCATGCATGCGAGCATATCTGACGATATTGGGCGTAAGCTTTCCTAGGGCAGTGACACACTTGAGGGCTTTGTCGGCGGGGCGCTGAATCTGCCCGCATGTATAGTACAGGGAGGCCAAATAGAAATACCTTCTGCGGGGGGTAGTAATAGAATAACTCCAGTCGCAGCAGACGTGCGATCTTTGCAGATTCCTGAAAACATCTTTCTGATTAATGAAAGTTTACCTTCTTTACATTTGTCCAATACCACTGACCTATCACTGCACAGCCCAAACCACTTGTCTTACAACCTTGGACCTTTGCATGGACGTTCTTTATGGCGTAAGCATCCGCTAAGAACGTTTTTTTTTTAAATTCAAACTTTTAAGGGTCTTGGCGAGGTCGAAGTTCTCCTTAGTAAATGGAATGGATGATCTTTTGTTTAAATTTCAATGTTCATTCAACAAGCAGATGGTTCAAGCTTCACATACGGATACAGCTGATTTACAATTTTGTTACTTTCATAATGGTTTTATGGTTGTTTTGTTAATTGATTATTTTGATTATATGTACTATATAAAAGTTAGATTTAGTTTAGTTAGTTAACTTAAAGTTATCATTCGTTTTTGTACCTTATTTGTGTAATCATAAACTCAGTATGTGGCCCTATATTCATTTAGTCAGCAGGGAGTTACAATTTTTATCGTGAGCGAAGCCACGGGCAACTGCTAGTAAATTATCTATTTCAACACGGGCAACGACTTCCCCTATAAATGTGTAGTGCGCGACATGCGAAAACCCAATAACCTCCATTAAAATTACACGAGTGGGGGAAAGTGGACGGCAGACAAATCAATAGCCTACAAAGACAGTAAAAACTGTCGGCTGTGAGTCAGTCATATCCCCCGGCCGGTGTCGCTGCCGCCGACCCGTGCGTCAACGTCGCCAGACTACATCTTCGTTGACAGCGATTTGATGTGATAAGGACAGAATTAAATCTAGTTCGATTATTTGGCGACGTATGCATTCATTGTCTACTTTCTTACAGATTAATCTATGATTTTTATTATTATTTAGACTGGAACTCAGATATTCGTACGACTACAATTTTTATCGCTCAAGTCTTTAAATTGTAGTCTTTATGACTTAGAGCGATTAAAGATTACAGGCTGACTACCACGACAAATGCCGTAAAAAAGGAGGCCTTTTGGAAGGTTCTCCAAAGGACTTTTGTTGGCCATAGGCTTACAATTTTTTTAGAATCAGGCGACATTTCTTGAATGGTGCTGCATATTAACAAAAAAACATTGTGATTCGACAAAAAATATCTACAGCGATTTAGTCATAATCTAATTACCAAATTAATATTTCTCGAGATTTCTCGAAAACTAGTAAAGTTAACGACATACGATGGAACCAAAATTCGTTTTTCGCAGTGTATACACCACTCATAACATCCTCAAGGTGGACAGAACAACTTTAAACAAATAACTATTTCTTTTATAAACATAAAAAAGGAGGACATTCAGATTAAAAGAAGGAGTTTTGTAGGACTTTTTTTTAGAAAACTTCTGGAGGAATCGGGAGACCGGTACACATCTTTGATTAATACAACAAAGTAATCAAAATTTTATGAGAATAGTGCAATATAATTGTTTAGGTACGGAGATAAAGTTGTGTAAGGTTAAGGTATCTTTACTGACCTGACATTATAATCTGGCAACAATGCGTGGAACCACCTACGTGCGGCTGGAGTGCAGCAAGGCGCATGTTCGTGTAGGTTGCAGCGCGACGGCCCTTCCCTCGTCAGGAATACAGCACAGTATCTAACACCGCAATACTCCGAGTATTGAGAAAACTAACCTTTTTATACTAAATGGACATTCCAATTATTTCCATACAATCCAAAACCAAGTCTTAACTTTAGAGATTCAGCTTTACTATACAGAGCTACATGCTTTTCACTAAGCCAGCAGAATTTGCGGAATTTATCGAGTTACAATTTTCTATCACTTAACTCCAAATTATTCTAATATACAGTTTTTATAATAATGTAATTTTTGTCCTCGCTTCATCGATTAGAATTCTTGAATTAATCCGATTTAATTTTGATGCGAGTATGCTTTGAATATAATTTGTGTCAGCATTTTGCGTCCGTCTATCGAATTTTTTATTGCCTTTCGTATTAATAAAGCTTTCTTTTAAAGATTTTGGATTCTCACAGTATATTTGTCTTAACTTAATGATTTCAACACACGGCCGAGTCAAGATCTATCATTTAACGATAATACTATTTTTCATAATAATCCAACTAACTATTCCGCTCTAAAATGAATTATAAGGACGACAGAGAGGCAATGCACGTCCAGAATGGGACTAATAGAATAATACCACTGGCTCGAGCGACAAAAACAACCGAAACAATTATGGCAATTAGGGAAAATAATCTGGTCATGAATTACAAAGAGACAGACGACACGGTCAAGCTGAAGTCATCACTTTGGCTATCCCGCTGACAGATGTACCGACCGAGACAAAAGTTACACATACACCTGTATAAATTGGAAATAACATCCCCCTCCCTCCCTCAACGCTGTCGTTGGGATCAAAGTGTGGGGGAGGAAACATTCACTGTCTAGGGGCTGACCTGTCTAGGGACATGGTCAGCTCGGGGGGGAGAGGGCTGTCTTAGTGCCAAATAAAATCATCCTCTCCCTTCCTCGCAGCCCAAATCTAATAAACACTAGTCCCATTGGAGTAGCCATGAGTTTCATGACTTGTCTTCAGTGGAAACCCCGATGACGAGGTACCAAAATTTAAAAAGTATTCTACTTAAGATAATTATAATTTACATCAGGTTCGTTATCAGCGAGTTTTTTAAGTCTTATTAGTAAGTGAATGTTATACTCTTTGAATTGTTAAAACAATCACTAAATCCTAAGAGTAATAAAAAACAGGAAAATTTTATTGGTTGCTTTGTTTATTCCGTATTTAAAAAACATCACCCACATAATTAACTTGACACTTAAAAACTGAATTTAAAGTGGGAATTTTCCTACAAAAGCAGATATGTTTTCTAATCATTCACTGTTATTTAGTTCGTTTTTACTAGATTTGCTTAAAAATAGATGAGTAAATTCTTAAAATTTGAAAGTTTTATATTTCTTATAAACAACGAAAACTCTCGTTTTCAGCGATACCAATTAATTTTTAATCATTGTTAAAATGTTATGAACTAGAAAAAAAATCGCAGAAAAGTTCATTATTTTCTACAAATTTGTTATTATTTAGGAGGTTTTAACAGTTAACGATCCCACCTAACAAAGAATATCAACAAAATAACCCTTCTCCTGGTTTTATTTTCGAGACAAATCCGTAGATCCAACAAATATCTGATCAAAGCGAATATTGAATCTCAGCGGAATGAATAAAACAATACCGAGTCGACATTGAAAGTTTAATATGGACATGATACCGAGTTGGCCATGGCGGATGTGGCCCAACCCCTTCCTCAATATTTATTATCCGTTCGAATGTTCAGATTGTTGCATCGTTGGGTCCGGTCAGTGTTTCACTCAAACTTCTTTTCCAAACTTTTCGTAAATGTACAAATCGTTAAGCACTGCTTTAAAGAAATCGGCTTGCATTTACTATTCAAATTCTTAGCCCGAATGTATTTTTAATAATTCTAGCCTTTTTTACTATTAACAAGTAGAAACCCGCTGTTGTAGTAATTATAAACCCCCATAGTAGTAATTATGTTTTAAATAATTCCAGAGGATCCTAAACGCTATTCAGCTAGTAAAATTATCGCGTTTACATTGGTTTCATATTAATACTTATGCTTCTAACTGAACATCAAAGTTTTAAGACTTGTTTAGTTGACTTAATTGACTTTATTTTGGAGACTGCACCCTTTGAGTACAGAAACTTACTTAGTGGAGAGAGAAGGTTGTTCAAATTGTCTTTATGTATACATATAACTCACTGCGTATTGACGAAACGTTTTTGAGCAACCAGAGATTATAAAACAAATAATTATTAACAGAAATAATCTTTGAACACACTTCTTGAAATCAATCGCGTAATCTAATCAATAAAGTGCAACTTTAGGCTCAAAGTAGAATGAATGGGTTGCCAAACAGACTGATCGACAAGACGCTGTTGCGTGAATCACTGTTTGTCGATCGATGCCAAACTGCACCCTTCAAGGACAAGGGCTGAGGGTGTGCCTCGAGGATACGCTATACATGTACCACGCGGGACATTATTCCGACTTCCTATAAATATTATTCACTCTATAACCTATGATAAGTTTGATGAGGAAGAGTAATATTTCATGATTCATATTTCATCTCGTAATACGATAATTATTGCAGTTTCACGATCTATTAAAAGTATTGGGTATGGTATTATTGAAATTTCATCTACAGTATTGCGATAGTTCTCTAACGGTTCCAAACACAATTCCTAAATTACTTCGAGTTTTTATCCGGATTCGTTTAAGATCCAAAATTTATAGCGTACATTGACGACATACATAAGTATAGTTTTATCAGTCTGGTACAATAACGATGATTTTATCTGGTTTATTACTCACAAAACACTTCGGGATCCTGAACACTAACCGAAATAACTAGAAGTGAATCACAATTACTAATGGTGAATTTATCTGTTTTTACGAAAGTAATAGTGGGTAAAAATCGATTTGTACTTAAATATATTGAGCTTATTAAGTACTGTACAAACAAGTAATGTTTCAAAATGAGAATCTGCAACGAGTGTTTCACTGGGATTTATTTTAACAAGATTAAAGTACAAAAAGCATAAAATAATCTCAAACCAAATCTTTAAAATCTCACGGTAACCCCGTAGTTTACCGAAAAATGTAGATCAGCATATGCCAAACAGGTAGCTTGTCTGTGGAGATTTACTTCACTTACAGACCAAACCGCGGCAAAGAGTATAAGTTCCGTAACGACCTTTTATTTCTAACAATAATAATCAACCGACCACACTCTATTCTACTACAAGTGATCCCTTCCACTAACAAACCGCAGCCGGCTGTACGTTTGTGGACAAGACTTTTCACAAGACCTAACATCTAGCATTATTCTTACGAACGGCCCAGTTAACTTTAGACACAACCTGCTGAACTAAAATAATCGGTATCCACCCCGATCGGAAACCCATGCCCACAAAATTCTCCACCGAAGGCGTGGCGAGGAGAGGCGACAGAGCCGGAAAACAAAAGCGGACCGAGCCGACATCCCCGAGGCACACCACGACCCGCGGTCCCCAACCTCTCGCCGACCCAAACCTGTGGCGGCGATGGGCGCCTTGCACGACCGGCAGAAGCAGCCCAGGACGGACTCGGTGACCAGGTTGAGGTTGATGATCATGGCGGAGGCGGTGGAGGCGGCGGTGTGGCACTCACGTGGTTCACGCCCGTACTGCCGCCTCCTCCGCCGCCGCCCCCGGTCGATAACCACCCCACACCCCACCCGGCTGCCGCTTCCATCGATGTTCGATATCCGTCATAAAGAGTCGATTACAACAATCGGATCCGTAATCTGTTCCACTTATGTCAACGCGTGAGCCTGCGCATAACATTCAGTTACTAGTGATTTAAACAGATCGATTTAAAGATTAAAACAGTCAAGGTATCAAATGACGGAATGTTTTTAAAGTTCGATCATGCGATGAAGTCTACTTCCAAAACGGGCCGTGGGTTCGGTTGCGATCGACTAGGAGCATCGAATACATCGGCGGAGACGAACACCGAAGTTTCTCCCCCTTAACTTCCTTACCCTATTACTTTACGTCCGACTTTATTACACCGACGTCTCGCGAGGAGCCGAGCGCCGTGGGGATGACGAGACTCGGGGATACGTTTTAAACAGTTTTTTCTTTGTTATTAATTATTTAGACAGAGGTGCTGGAAATGGCTACATTGGAGCAAATTGAGGATTTATAAAGTCAAAACAAGAATACATTAGAGAGGAAAACATACATTTACTACCATAATACTGTGTCAAATAAAAAATACCCCCGTTGCAGCAGTCCTGCATACTCAGCGAATTTCAAGTGCATAAATAAATAATTTAAATGAAGTCTCGCATCAAGTAAAATCAATATACATTCAAAATAAAGCGTGCAAAAATACTCTCCTAGTTGCTTTTAAGATCAACAGGGTATAAAAAATAATAGTCTATACTTAGCACGAAAATGCAATGTTCAAAACTTCAAAACAGCTGGCTTTTCCAATTTAATCGTATGGGGAAATGACCAGCTGTTTAAGTTTGAGTAAAAAATTTCATAAACATCATCAGTAAAAATCTGTATTCGCTATAGTACATTTATTTGACATATTTAGTTATCTGGCCTTTAAGTAGGCCATACGTCTGTATCCACCATGTGGCTTTGAATCAAACATCAGCTCACATGTTTTAATGTAAACAAAGCAGACGTTTTAGATCCCAATGCTACTTCCCAATGCTACTTAAATGGCAGTTATTTTATGTTATTTTTTTGTTATCTAGCAAACTTTAAGAAATTGCAGTACTTTTCCTGAGTCCCTGACATTAAAACATTTAATTTGAGCCCTGTTCCCTCATCCTGCGATTTGCCAAATGCCCAAAATTGGTATTCAAAAATAAATTATTCTTCATAAGATTAGTATGGAAAAATGCAGGTTTGCTGCCACAGAAATTTGAAAATGAGGTATTATAGGCTACAATCCAATATATCTAAACTATATAAAGCCACATAACATGTTTTATCAAGATATGCTGAGGAATAAGAAAGCTATCCAATTGCATTTACCTCTCATAAGGTTAACATTGGGAAAGAGAGTACACAGGTTTGCTGCCTCAGGAATTTTATGATTTGGATATATTAAGCCATAATCAAGTAGATATTAACTGTATGAAGCCTCATGCCATTTCTTATCAGTATATTTTGAGAAATGAGCGAACTACACAACTTATTTTATTACCCATAAGGTTAGCATGTAGAATGAGTATGCAGGTTTGCTGCAACAGGTATGTTAAAACTGGTTAGTTTTAATTCATTATTTAGTATATCTTAACTAGAAGAAGCCATATACCAATTTTTTTCAAGAAGTGTTAAAAAATAAGTAAGATATAGAATTTTTTTATTTCCCATAAGGATAACATGGGGAATGATTATGCAGGTTTGCTGCCACAAAAATTGAAATTTCGGGGATTTTTGACTAAAATACATTATATCTCATCTAGATGAAGCCACAAACCAAGTTTAATTAAGATATATTGAGAAATGAGCGAGATATAGAATTTTACTTATTCCCCATAAGGTTAACATTGGGACAACGTACTGTGTTTACCACTTTCAATATCTCGGTAACCAATGGACATAGAGCAATGATTCAAAATACTAAATTGTTTGTTTTTTTGAGGCGAATCCAATGGTGCCAACAAAAATTTGATTAATTTCATTTTTTTATGTAAAAACCCCAAAAAAACCCATTTTTGGGTTTTGGGTACCAAATTTCATTAAGATCGGACCATATTTACGGCCGCTATCGTGCTCACAGACACATATACATATACATATAGATAGATAGATAGATAGATAGATAGATATAAATTCGAACGAATGGTGTTTTTTGCTTCTGGTGGCCCCAAAACGAAAAGTTATCATGGTCTCGGGCTTAGGTCTTACCATAAGACCTACGGTAATAGCTTCTTCCCTATAGGGGAAATTCGCTAACAGTGTTTTTCGTTAGTTGAATATATAATAAAAATACATGTCAACGAGTTAGAAAAAAATATGTTTTTATTAAAATCAAAAGAGAGACTATTTTTTCCCTCTCCGTCGATGAACATACACGAATCGACATGTTAATTGTAAACCTGTGCACGTTAAACAGAATCTACGAAATTGCGCAGTTAATTAAAAACGAATTCCCCAATGTTTTTTTTGCGGTTGGTGGAGGCTACTCGCAAACCAAGCCCGAACTATGTACACTTCCCACTCGCGATTACGTTGTACTTTCGGAGTTTTTGCGAGTCGTAAAGAAGTTGAAGAGGTGCAGCGAAGCCTGCCCAGTGGTTCACCACCCCCATACTGTTTCCCGAGGAACAGAGAAGCTGTACCGTCCAACGGCGGAAAGCGTCTTCGCCGTTAAGCCACGTTTACACTATAAAACTTGTTTTATAAACTTGTTATACAACCAAATGTACTAATTGGTTTGAACATGTTTAATAAAGCAATGAAAATTATTATACAAGTTGTACAACAAGCGTGTTATAAAACAAAAAAATCGTGTTTCACAACAGGTCGCATGTTTACCGAGCCGGGTCGGAAAGATCAAAGGAAACATTAGTTTAAAAACTTTTGTTGTAAAACACAAGGCCGAGTTTAAAAAAAAATGTTGTATTAACCATGTTTTACAAACAAAAGTTTATAAAACACGTTGTATAGTGTAAACGCGGCTTTACGCGTGTCCCCGGTCTAAACGTGTTTCGGTGCAGTTGGCATCCGAAATGAAGCCGAAGCCCAGCGGCGTGTTCTCGTGTAACGCGACAGCGTCCGTGCACCGTGCTTCCTCAGTGTGCGAGGGGGAGGGAGGGGGCGAGGGGCGAGGGTTGTGCACTTCCGGCTGGCGGCGGTCGCGAAAACTTGCAAAAACAACGACACCTCGGCGAACGATAACTGAGGGCTTCACCGCCGGCAGTGGCGGAGTCGTGGTGCAGGTGCAGTTGCAGTTATTAGGCCGATTCTACACGAGCGTGAAAACCGCGACGGGATTCCCGCGTCGGGACCGCGCGCTCGACAGGAACCATTGCGGTAGATTGGCGTGTCTACACGAGCGGGATTCACGTCGCGGAAGGACGCGGTAGTAGGCGGGGGCGCGGTGTTGACGTCGAGGTCGACGTCAAACCCGCGTCGGGAAACCCGCCCAGCCATTCTACACGTAGCGTCGTCACCGCGCGCGGCAGCTCAAGTCTGATCTGATCTATTGCAGGCCTACTACAGTTGCGATCAAACATTCGAACCCCAGAAGAAAAAAAACACCATTCGTTCGAATTTATATATATATATCTATATGTCTGTTAACACGATAGCGGCCGTAAAAATGGTCCAATCTTAATGAAATTTGGTACAGACGTGTAAAGTGGTAATCACTCGGACGAGTTCGTAAACCAGCCCGATCGGACCACCGGAAGGGGGGGTAAAGGGGGGTAAACCCCCCCAAAAATGGGTCTTTTGAGTTTTTCACATAGAAAAATAAAATTTATCAAATTTTTGTTGGCACCATTGAATTCAGCTCAAAAACACAAATAATTTAGTATTTTGAATCACTGCTCTATGTCCATTGGTTACCGAGATATGGAAAGTGGTAAACACAGTACGTTGTCTCAATGTTAACCTTATGGGAAATAAATAAAATTCTATATCTCGCTTATTTCTCAACATATCTTGATAAAACTTGGTAAATGGCCTCTTCTAGTTCAGATCTACTAAATATTAAATTAAAACCAACCAGTTTAAACATACCTGTAGCAGCAAACCTGCATACTCATTCCCCATGTTATTCTTATGGAGCTTACAAAAACATGTCAAATCTTGCTATGTTGGATTAAAAATTGTTGTTTTGCATTTGAATTTCGCTGAGTATGCAGGTCTGCTGCAACGGGGTATTTAAACCAGTTGATCTGATTACTAACTGATACAAAATTGTCATTACAAAATTTGTTTCCGTTTCAAAATGGCGGCCATTTTATTTATTCAAACTAAATTACTAATAATCGGCTGGTTTTATGAAAAAGTCAAGTACACTTTTTTTAGTAAATTAATTTCCTATTAAACGACATCAAGCTAAAAAAGATGGAAATTAAACCAGCCGTGTATTATTAATTTTGGTTTAAATAACTAAAATGGCAATAGCTGGAGTTGGACAACCCCAGCTTTACAACCTAGCTCCACCGTGTCCATTCCGCGTCTGAACCGCCTCTTGTAGAATGGCCCGACGGGTTTCACGCGGACTTCACGCGACGGGGATCCCGCCACGTGTAGTTTGCAAAAAATATCAGCGCGGTCACGCGACGGTCCCGTCGCGGTTTTCACGCTCGTGTAGAATCGGCCTTACAGCCAGCCCGTGGGACCGATATTGACAAGGAGCACCAGCGAAACAGAAATACACCCGGTCGCTGGGAACGTTCGTTATGGTGTCAAATTCTCTACCGAGTCAAGAGATTGTTTAAAATGTTTCTTTTTAAGGGGTTTAGAATACGTTATGTAGCTAATGTAACTGTATTTAACTCATGCTCGATTTATTTAAAAAAATTCTAAATGCCATATTTATTTACTACAGGGCAAATAATGATCCATAATTCAAAAGTTCCTACCAAACATTTTTAAGACAATATCTCGGGACTAATAGCCCGAAAATTCCACTACGGCTATCGACGGGTCCAAACGGTAATACTGTATTACACTTGAAATTTGAGTAATTTTCTTCCTTAGGGTGGGTAAAACCAAAACCACATAAAACTACGTACAGCCGTGTTCATGACGCGTGACGGTTTCACACTTGTGGCCCCGTATTTCCGCCGGATCGATCCTGAGAAAAGAGAAGTGCCTCCCAAAACGGTGCATGTTCATCTCATTACTTTCATGTCGTTTGTTACTTTAAATACCAGCGGCAGAAAAATAATACCGTATGGTAAAAAAATATTACACACAAAAGGCAGTTGTTTGAACAATTACTTTTCTATTCGAAACCCACGAAAAGCAGAACGCCCACAAAAAGCGCATTTTAATTAAAAGCACACACGATTTAATATAAAAAAGACAAACCAAGCAAAGAGAACGCATCACACGAAAAACAAATACCCCCGTTGCAGCAGTCCTGCATACTCAGCGAATTTCAAGTGCATAAATAAATTATTTAAATGAAGCCTCGCATCAAGTAAAATCAATATACATTCAAAAGAAAGCGTGCAAAATACTCTCCTAGTGGTTTTTAGGACCAAAAGGCTATACAAAAATAATAGCCTATACTTGGCACGAAAATGCAATGTTAAAAACTTCAAAACAGCTGGCTTTTCCAATTTAATCCTATAGAGAAATTACCAGCTGTTTAAGTTTGAGTAAAAAATTTCATAAACATCATCAGTAAAAATCTGTATTCGATATAGTACATTTATTTGACATATTTAGTTATCTGGCCTTTAAATAAGCCATATGTCTGTATCCACCATTTGGCTTTGAATGAAACATCAGCTCACATTCACATGTTTTAATGTAAACAAAGCAGACGTTTTAGATCCCAATGCTACTTAAATGGCAGTTATTTTATGTTATTTTTTGTTTTCTAGCAAACTTTAAGAAATTACAGTACTTTTCCTGAGTCCCTGACATTAAAACATTTAATTTGAGCCCTTTCCCCTCAACCTGTGACTTGCCTAATGCCCACAATCGCTATTCAAAAATAAATTATTCTCCATAAGATTAATATGGAAAAATGCAGGTTTGCTGCCACAGAAATTTGAAAATGAGTTATCATAGGCTACAATCCAATATATCTAAACTATATCAAGCCACATAACATGTTTTATCAAGATATGTTGAGGAATAAGAAAGCTATCCAATTTTATTTACCTCTCATAAGGTTAACATTGGGAAAGAGAGTACACAGGTTTGCTGCCTAAGGAATTTGGTGATTTGGGTATTTTAAACCATAATCAAGTAGATATTAATTGTATGAAGCCCCATGACAGTTCTTATCCGGATATTTTGAGAAATGAGCAAGCTACATAATTTTTTTTATTGCCCATAAGGTTAACATGGAGAATGAGTATGCAGGTTTGCTGCCATAAAAATGGAAATATCGGGGATTTTAGACTAAAATGCATTAGATCTCATCTAAATGAAGCTACAAACCAAGTTTTATTATGATATGTTGTGAAATTAGCGAGATATAGAATTTTACTTATTTCCCATAAGGTTAACATAGGGACAACGTACTGTGTTTACCACTTTCAATAACTTGGTAACCAATGGACATAGAGCAATGATTCAAAATACTAAATTGTTTGTTTTTTCAAGCTGAATTCAATGGTGCCAAACAAAATTGGATTATTTTCATTTTTCTATGTGAAAAACTCAAAAAACCCATTTTTGGGGGGGTTTACCCCCCTTTACCCCCCCCTTCCGGTGGTCCGATCGGGCTGGTTCACGAACTCATCCGAATAATTACTATTTTACACACCTGTGCCAAATTTCATTCAGATCGGACCATTTTTGCGAGCGCTATCGTGCTTACAGACACATAGATATATATATATATATATATATATATATAGATATATATATATATATATAAATTCGAACGAATGGTGTTTTTTGCTTCTGGGGGCCCCAAAACGAAAAGTTATCATGGTCTCAGGCTTAGGTCTTACCATGAGACCTACGGTAATAGCTTCTTCCCTATAGGGGAAATTCGCTAAAACCACTCGTTGTTGAAAAACTCACCGTTTGTAATTGAATGAGTATTTTAGTTTCATTGTTCAGGATCATTAACTCGTGCAACAGTTCACCATTCCAACTGATCTCTCATGAACAATATGTCTTCCGATCCCATTACACCTCTGCCGCAAACATAATTCAATTAATTAAGCGAGAAGAAGACATTTACTGTATTGCGTTATTCCTGTGTCAACTATATGGTAGTACGTTTGGAACAGATTGAAACACCACCCTGTGTGGGCCCTGAAAAAAGGGCGGCGGCGACAGATAAATAAAGAAATCTAGCAGATGGAACAAAAGGCAGAGTTGCTTCCTCAATTGAGTGCTTGGATTTATTGACACGTTATAGAAGAGCGACGCATAGTATGCGTAGCTCTACTACAAGCTCATTCAAAAACATAAAAACAAGGTTTTGCGCGACCCACCCAACGCTTCCTTCCTATCGTAAGGAGGGAGAACGACGCCTACACTTGAGGACTGCTTTGGCTTGAATCCCGGCCAGTTTTACAATCCACCAAAGTCTAATGTAAATAACGAGTAATACCGGTTATTAAAAACGACCGTACCATCTCTTGATTTTGACATACAGGCGATGACCTTGCAAGGATAAAGCAATAGAGGCTTCTTCCAAATAAACTCCAAGTAAACCTCTGCGCTAACAAAATTCAAAAGGGGCAATCAGTAAGTTCAGAAAATTGAACACTCTCAAGTTTTTTATAACCAGCTAACCCCATTCGTGTTAATAACATCAATTTGAAGATTAATCCCATACAATCTAAGGCTCCTTAATGTCAATTAAGATTAGTCTTGTGCGAGCCGGCCAAACATAATTCGTTATAAAATTCAACAAAAGACTGAGCAAATTACATCTAAATTAGGCGAAATAATCCACTAGAAGTAAAATGGAAACTACAATGAATTTATTTCCGATAAAAATACATACTGCAAAGGCGATGTGGACGTAATGCAAATGCAACCCCATTTGTCTTAATAACGAAACGGGTTTGGCTAACTCCCAGACAAGAGTGAGTAACGACAGTTCAACAACATCCAGAACCATATTTCATATTGGCCTGCAGCTATTAACCGAGTCATTAGTTCCATTTAAAAACTTATAATCGGGGTCAACCCATTCATTTTAATTGTTAAATAATTTGTGCAATCACAAAGCACATGTTGACCCCAAATGACCCCCAAATAGTTGTGATATTTTTTCAAAGCTTTCAAAATACCAATTTTTATAATGGTTCTGTCCTGGGTTAATTTTATCATGATCAAACTTATATTTGATAAACTAGAACTCCTTGAAATATATGCTGCAAGAAAGCAGTTAGGAATAGGATCAACAATTAAAAAATAACCGTGGAAAATAACCAGGTATATATCGAAACAACGATAACAAACGTGGATTTTTCCTACAAAATATGGAATGAATGTTCTCACAAACTAAGAAGTATTACATATATGGAATGAATGTTCGCACAAACTAAGCACGTATTACATATACGGACCTATCGACCTATCACAGGCTACCAAAGAAGTTTTTATTTTATTTTCAAATATTGGTTGATTCAAGGTTCATTTTGGAGTTCGAAGTGGGCTGATGAACAAAATCCAAGTCAGCAATATCGAATATTTATAGGCCCTAAAATCTGTCGCTGGAGGTATCCTCATCGTTACCGACTCAGAGTGGTAAAATCATCCATAAAACTTGAAATCGCCCGAAGGACCGACAAATAATTTAATTTCCAAACTTTAATCAATTTACTTTGAGTAAATACGATTCATAAAAACTACCCAACTTCACTGATAGCAAAGTGTGTATTATCATCCACAAACGTAATGGTCTAGTAGTTTTTACATTGTAAGATTATTTATCTTCCTTTTTCACACTCAATAGTCTACCTAATACAGTAGAGCGCCGATTATCCGAACTAATTGGGGACAAGGGGTGTTCGGATAACTGAATATTCGGATAATCGAACATGAAAAGGCAAAATTTAAAAATTATTTAAAACGTAATTCTCACTGGTAAAAAAGCTAAAAAAATGATTAAACAAAGATTATTCACGTAATTTTATTATGAAATCGATCAGAATACATGGGTATAAATTTTTAAAGAACAATTTATCATACATAGATACAGTACACTGTATCCTTTTTATTTAGAGAAAAAGTCCAAAATTTGTTTTTGCTTCAGCCCTGATACGCGAATTCGGCACGCGAATTTGAATTGCTGGAGAATCATGTTCAAAATATGAATTATTACAGCGTTCGGATAACCGACGGTTCGGATGACCGACGTTCGGATAATCGGCGCTCTACTGTATGAAACCACAATGCAGACTTCGAATAGGTAGGGCCACATTAGTAACCATTTAATATACAGCCTAAGAGTTTTACAATTTATTACCATTGACTTGACACACTGTGAATACACCCCATGGAAAACCCCACCACTTCGTTTTTCCCAGCCAGACCTCATTTTATTTACCGCAAAACAATAAAGCCCGACGAGTGATAGCGAGCCGAATGCCGTCAGGGGGTGGGGGGAGAGAGAGGGGGGTGGGGTGTAGACAGGGCCGGCGCCTCCCCCTCCCCCAGATACGTCATCAGATAGCAATTACACAGCTGCCCCATTGTCTAGCGTTCCCGTTTTCCCATTGCCATTAACGGCACGGCACAATTCACCCCCATAGACCCCATAAACATACTCGGGGTTTTACCCGGATTAATAATTCTGCTGAAAATCTGACTAACAGTAAGTTTAACTCTACCCACCATTTCGGCTAAATCTAAAAGATTACGATGTAAGTCTAATTATAAATTTATTTTGTATCCAGTGAAATAGTGAAAATCATTTAATAATTTACATTACTGTATTTGAATCTGAATTTTAATCTCAATTTACAACAAAATATACAACAAAATTCTTTATAAGACACTGCCACTGTGCTTCAAATAATTTTGTAATACTCTTATTTGCTCAATAGTAACGTACATGTAACATACAGTAATCGTAACAACACAATAAATTAGGGACACCCTCAGGAAAAACGATTACTCCCTCTGCCGAAATATAGATGGGGGGTGCTATACACATATTTTATGCTTAAACAGTTGATATACTAAAACTAAATGTAACTTTTATATAGTACATTATTAAATCCTTGAAATAAATCAACAAAAAAGCCGTAAAACCATGATGAAAGAAATTAAATTATAAAAGCAGCTGTAATAGCATCCATACCTACATTTTTGTAATAAAGCTAAACCCCAAGCTGCTTTATTGAATGAACATTGAAAATGTAAGCAAAAGATCATCCATAACACTTTTAAATAGAAATTTTGAAAAATTTACCTCTCAAAACCCCTTGAAACTTTGAATTTTGTAAAATCCTTTCTCAGCGGATGCCTATGCCCTAAGAGGGACGTCCACGCAAAATTTAAAGGTTCTGGGTCTTATAGTTTGGGCTGTGCGATGATGGGTGAGTAACACTTGACAAAATATAGTAGATGATCAAGACAGTTTTGAAATGATTTTTTTTATCATTTCAAAACTGTCTTGATCATCTACTATATTTTGTCAAGTGTTACTCACCCATCATCGCACAGCCCAAACTATAAGACCCAGAACCTTTAAATTTTGCGTGGACGTCCCTCTTAGGGCATAGGCATCCGCTGAGAAAGGATTTTACAAAATTCAAAGTTTCAAGGGGTTTTGAGAGGTAAATTTTTCAAAATTTCTATTTAAAAGTGTTATGGATGATCTTTTGCTTACATTTTCAATGTTCATTCAATAAAGCAGCTTGGGGTTTAGCTTTATTACAAAAATGTAGGTATGGATGCTATATTCAATATTCTTGTTTTGTTGGAAAGGGCTTGACAACTAGTTTTGCAGGACACCAGATTTAAAAAGAAAAAATTAAAGGACGGGCCCAAGGCACCCTCTAATTATGACATATCCCCAAACAATTTAACATTTTAACATAAATATAATTATGTAAGCAAATTTTTTGCAAAGGAATAACTGTGGGCATTTCAAAGGTTTCAGGTTAATAAGAAGGAGCTCAAATCGAAGGTCTTGATCACAGGGAGTCGGAAAAAATACTGAAATTGCTTGAAGTTTAACAGAAAGTGAGAAATATAAAATATCTGCTATGAAAAATGCATTGGAATCTAAAAACGCCTGCTTCGTTTACATTAAAAGATGTGGTGCTATTGACTACAAATATCAAAAACATGTGTAGATACAGTCAACTCACGCTAACACGAACCTTGATATCACGAAATCCTCGATATCACAAATTATTTTTAATCCCCTTGGAAAAACCTGTCTAACACGAAGAAATTACTATATATAACACAAACTAATTTGTTGGTTATATTTTACCTCTATAACTCGAAGGGACACAACAATTACCTCTATAATACGAATTTCCGTAGATAAGACGAATACGATTCGCGCTTCACCTCCATAATTCGAAATTTACCTCCATACCACGAAGTTTTCAGAATGTACCTCTGTAATACGAAATCCCGGCATTCAGGATGCAACCTGTCGGTGAATCATATCCGGGGTCAAGCGCATGTATTAATAAAAAATATAATCGATACTGTAATTGTTTTTACAAAGAGGAAGATTACGGCCTTTTTTATCAGTGGAATTAATAAAAGTTAAAAAGTTTATTTTTGTAGCTGAAGGGTATACGGTAACATTTCTTTATATTATTGGTTTTATAAAAATTATGATCGATACTGTAATTGTTTTAAATGTTTAAGCAAAGTAAGATTTCGGATTTTTTAATCAGAATTAATATGTTCTCATATGTTTTTGTGTTTTACAGGTTATTATATTATAAATACTGTATTTTTCATTGACATATAATATTTAAATAAGTTAAAAGCTTAGATTTGTCGAAGATGGAGGGTATAAACTACATTTTTCTTTACCTCTGTATCACAAATTTTCATTTGGCTTACCTCATTAACTCGAACTATGCCTACGACGAACTATACGTAACACGAAGAAAAATTGCAGTCCCGTGGAATTTCGAGTTAGCGAGAGTCGACTGTATTAACAATTTTCTTAACGCATTTAATTGTTGCATCTTAAAAGCAGCAATTTATAAATCACTAGCTGATCAACACGGTTTTACCCGTGGAAAAACAGAAAAACTTCCTTGGATTCATGATTTCATGTTAAGGTTGCCATGACAACTACATGAGCTTCCCAATACTTTAACGTCGAAACTTTGATGTATCATAGGGCGTAACCCCGTTGCCCTGTTACCCTGTCCCCGTTACCCTGTTAAAGGAAATTCGTTGAATTGGTTTAAAAATTATTTTAACAATCGTAAGCAATATGTCACAATTAATGGTATTAATAGTCAAACTGTCAATGTAGATTATGGAGTGGTGCAGGGAAGCACACTTGGTCCATTACTTTTCCTTATTTACATAAATAATATAGCCAAATTGAATATTCAGGGAAATCTTTTCCTCTTTGCTGATGACACGGCTCTAGTGTCTTATGGTAGGGACTGGGAGGGGGCTTATGATCAGGCATCCTCTGACCTGGCTAAGATAAAAAACTGGTTTGATTATAATATTCTCACTGTTAACATAGACAAAACAAAATGCTTGCCTATATATTTCAAGAACAATTCTGGTCCAGGTCAGAGGGTGCTTCGCATGCACTCTTGTGGCGATCCGCGGTCCTTCACCTGTGGCTGTGGTGTGATTGAGCAGGTGACTCAATACAAGTACCTAGGCGTAATATTTGATCACAAATTGACTTGGGAGTCACATGTTCATCACATTAAGCAAAAATTGAGAAAAATGATTTATGCGTTTAAGCAGCTAAGTCAGGTGTTGGCCGTGGATCGCTGCAGGAGTGTGTATTATGCCTACTGTCAGTCCCTGCTGCAGTATGGATTGCTGGTCTGGGGTGGTGCCTCTGCCTCGGTTCTTGAGCCCTTGGCGGTCACCCAACGGTCTGTGATAAAAGCAATTCTTAATAAAGGCCAAAGATATCCAACAAATCTCCTTTTCGAAAATTTTTCAGTTCTTAATATTAGGCAATTGTATCTTAAAACTCTCTTAGTATATGTTAAAGATAATAAAAGCAAAATCTTTACCCCAACTACCCATGGCTACCAAACTAGAAATAAAACAAACTTTGGCTATTCAATTCCGAAACCTAAATTCAAATAAGATCTGTTCAATACATTTTATTTGGCTCATCAGTTGTATAAAAATCTCCCATTCAACATCATTAATAAAGAGGGTGGTAGCATGTCTGTTTACAAGCGAGAGATTGAGAAGTGGCTGCTCGGTGTTGGACCGGGAATGGCAGAGCTGTTGATTCGTTCGCCATATGCATCATAGTGTTCGTTGTCTGCGGGTATTCTGATGTGTTCTGATTAAATATTTTTGTTTTGATTTTGAATAATTGTACGATATCTGATTTTTTTTCTCCTTTTGTTTTATATAATTTCTTAAGTATAATTTGTTCTATTTTTTTGTTTTTTGTTTTTAACGGGTAGTTTGTTTCTCTTATAAGTTTTGTATGTATTTGTGCTGCCAACCAGTGGAAGAAGGACCAGTAATATTTGTTCGTGCCTAAGAACTCTTCCCCACACTCAGACTTTGGTCTTGTGGGGAATAATTTCCTTTTTGTTTCGTAAATAATTTTCTATGTCAACTTAATGGAAATAAACAATCTTGAATCTTGAATCTTGAACCCTGAGGGAATTTAAAAAAATCCGTACTTAGTAGGTGCCTATGTCCTGAGAGGAACGTTCATGCAAGGTTTCAAGGTTCTAGGTCAAGTAGTTTGGGCTGTGCGATGATGGGTGAGTGGTATTTGACAAATATATAGTAGATTCGAAAATGAAATTTTCATAAAATATTTCATAACCTAGCTAATTTTTGTCTGTAATGCTTAAATTATTGCCTATTACGTTGAAAAGTGTGTTGTTTTATTATTAATGGGGTTAATTCTGTTAAATAAATATGAACTAGAGTGTTGTTGAGCCATTAGGGATGTCATTGACACCAAAACAATAAAACACGACATGGCATTGATCGTAGAGGGCAGTTGTACAACAAATCCTAGCATAGCAGCAACAATCGTTCTTAATGTATATGAATGTGTCTTGTTTTTCTTTACTGATGTTTCTTTGGCATGTATACTAATTCTGGCAATAATTCCTATTCATGGTTCATTCAGACTTGAAAGGAAAGGAAAATATGAGAAGAAACCTCTCCCCCCCCCAAAAAAGGGATTTTTTAATAAAATCTTTTGGAATCATGACAATTTTCAATTCTAGAGTGATGTTTGTGTTCTCATGAAAACACAGCTTCATGTTCTGAAATATATTTCATATCCTTAAAATAAAATAACTTCCATGGACAAAAATATATAGGTTTATGTTTCTAAAGTAAGAATTGGCATGTTCAAATTTAACATTTTGGTACCTACAACTCTTCAGATGCAACCTATTTCTCACAGAAAATTTAGTTAATCCTATAGGCTACTCTAAAACAAGCACTGTTTTTATGGGCAACATTTTCTATTTCGTCCTAAGATTTTTTTCTTTTTTTAATGGGGTTTTAGGCCACAAGAAACCGAAAGGAGCTGGTCACAAGACTGGGAAAAATCTGGTTTCCGTCCTTAAGCCCTTTTGAAGTGCCCTTGTTATCGTTATGGATAATTTTAACCAAAACACCTGGGTTAAAATTATTCAGGTTGCAGGTTAAGTATTCAGGTTGTTTTTTTTATCTGTTATTTGTTTCCTAACACTTTACTTAAAAACATGCAGTTGAATTAAACTTGATAAGGTAAGCAAATACGTATATATACTAGTCCAGTCAATTTACTTTATGACCTTAAAAAATTGCAAGAAAATGTTTTTTGATGGAATTCTACTAAGGAAAATGTTTTTTGATGGAATTCTACTAAGAAAAATGTATATTTTAACATACCCAAAGTTTACCAAAATCGGACCACTGGAAACCTCCTAAAATCACGTTTAAAAACGGTGGATTTTCCCACCATACAAAAATGTTCAAAAGTCTCTCAACTGCATTTTTTATCAATGTTTTTCAATATATTGACTTTGAACCACTTCCAATCATTGTTGGGTAGTTGGTTCTTAATTTTTGCAGGGTACTCATTTTTGGCCGTCATCTTGGATTCGCCATATTGGATATAAATACTTTCATTGGAATGTAAAGATGGTGTTGTAACACATCATTATAGACTAGATTTTTACCCTGAACTTAATGCTGAAATCTGTTTTAAAAAATCTTTATTCGTTAAAAAGATATGCTCAAGTAAAAATTCAGCCCTATACATTTCTTATGGACATTCCATACTTTGAACATTATTTTGGATTGTTTGTCTTATATATCCGGTTCAAAATAAGATATGATGCATGTTTTGGTCTTAAAATACTCAGTGATTAACGGTTTATATGTGAGCTATTGACCATTAAAATCAGACAGGTGTTGAAAAACCTATAAGATTAAAAGCAACATGAAAATTAAGTTTTCCAAAATTTGTTTTTTGTTAAAGGTTTATACTTTATCCTAATTTTATCCGATTTTAGTTATCTATAGATCTCAAATAAAAGCTGATAGGTCACCGGTTGTCTTAAAAGCATTCCAACTTGCAGGCCATAGTTGGGGCTGGGAATAACAGTCTTAAAATAATTGTGAAATTTAAAAAAATGCATTTTATACAGGTTGGAGGTCTATACCTCACCTCAAATTTCACCGATTTAAATGATTTACAGCTTAAATGAAAGCCAATAATATACTGAACTAATTGAGACCCAAAACTGTTTGAGTCTTTGACAGCATTCTATGTATGAGTCATTAATTATGTACAGTTTACGAAAGTAAACAGATTTTATGGTAAATGAAGGTTCACAACTCAAATTAAGTACGTCTGATTTTCATGAGCAATGTCTCATATAAAAGCCTATAATTCACTGAGTAATTTTAGACCAGAATGAACTTTGTGACCCATTTAGAAACTGCACCATAAATCTTTAACAAAAAAAAAAATTTTGAAAAAATTTATTTTCATGTTGCTTTTAGCTTTATAGCTCGTACAACACTTGTCCGATTTTAATGGTCAATAGCTCACATAAAATCCATTAAATCACTGAATATTTTATGACCAAAACATGCAGCATATCTTGTTTTGACCCAGAGATATAAGACAAATAATCCAAAATAATTAATGTTCAAAGTACGGGATGTCCATAAGAAAAGTATAGGGCTGAATTTTAGCATAGGCTAATTTAATTATTTGCATAATAAATTTTTTTTGAGCACATCTTTTTAACGAATCAAGATTTTTTTTAAACGGATTTCAACATTGAGTTCAGGGTAAAAATCTAGTCTAGGCTATATAATGATGTGTCAGAACACCTTCTTTACATTTGAAAAAAATAATTTATATCCAATATGGCGGATCCAAGATGGCGGCAAAAAATAAGTACCCTGTAAAAATTAAAAACGAACCACCCGACAATGATTGGAAGAGGTCCAAAGCCAATATATTGAAAAACATTAATAAAAATGCAGTTGAGATTCTTTTTTTGAACATTTTTGTATGGTGGAAAAATCCGCCGCTCTTAAATGTGATTTTAGGGGGTTCCCGTGGTCCGATTTTGGTAAACTTAGGAAATGTTAAAATACACATTTTTCTTGGTAGAATTCCATCAAAAATGTCTTCTTGCCATTTTTTTAAGGTTGCCTATCTTATTTTCCATAGAATGACTGGCCTTTATACTCTGTTGAGGAGTGGATGTAATAAAAATAAAAGGAACACTGTACTAAAAATTCTTCATTTTGTCAGACAAAAGAATAGATAATAAAGGAAGAAAATTAAATAAAATGCTTCTTGGTCTATTACCTTAAAAGATAATAAAGGAACAAAATAAAATGAAATGATTCTTGTCTCTTACCTTAAAATAACGGACAAATTCAATAAGTCTAACTGAATTTCAGGTCAAACTATTTATTAAATTCTCTACAGCAAATATTCCCTCTGTTCGAATACTATACAGACATGCAGAGTAACTCCATCAGTTAGACCTTGGATAAAATGTGTTGATGTTTGTTTGCGTTCGCATTGCTTTGTTTCCATCAATTTGACTCCTATCGATGATGCATTGATTACTGGCAGTTTGTGTACAGCGTGACTTCCAAGAGTCAAGTAATGCTGGCAGGTGGGATAGATGGGAGATCAATATCTTAACAATGTAGGTAATAACTCTGATATAGACAGTTTGGCACGTTTAAAAGTGTATGAGTGGATTCAGAGAGGACCCACAGCAAAGGCAACACTAACATAGATTTTTTTAGGATGGGAATGAAGTTTTTGGGGGGACCAATCTTTATGATTTAATTATAAAAATCGCTTACATTGATAAAGATGGATGTACATTTGATATGTTCAAAGAATTAGATTTTACAACAAGAAAAATAAATGGGAAAGCAAAACTATATAACTGATGGGTGATATTGTATGTTTAATTTTAATCGTGAGCGAAGCCACGGGTTCTTCTAGTTTAATATAAACAGAGAGAATTTTTTTTGAACAGGACACCTCTTACAGTTCCCGGCAGATTTTAAAAATTTTGGTGTCGTTCAAAGAGCTCACCATGAAGTTTTGCAGGAAATGAAATGGTTGAAGATTAGACCAAAGTGAAGAGCCCTAGACAACCTTCAAGTTTCTTATTTGTCCATAAGATTTAATATTGGAATAGAAATATCAAGGAGCAGCTGAAAGTGATAAAACATTCTACTACTTCTCTGCAGACTTAATGAAAACTAAAAAAAAACTGCTGGGCAGTATGTGTTCACTAGGAATAAAAAATTTTGTTTTGTTGGATTTCATATATCAATAGATTAATAAAATAAATGAAAGAGAAAAACTCCCCCTTATCCGGACACCGATTAACCGAACTAGTTACACTCTGCAAGAGTGACATCTTTAACCATCAGACAATTTTTATCATCACATCGGCTTCACCGGACATGATCGACAGGAAGTGGACAGTTACTTTATTGACTATTCTCATGTGAAAGCGTTAAGACCAGAAATCACATTTCTAAACCCAGAGTATTGATTTATTCAATAAGCATAAGAGTTATAAATAATAAGTTTTAGGAGACGTCGGTTTAACCTAAAAACCTATAAGTCATCTGGATCTATGAATAGTCCTGAGAGGTGTCCGTACAAGACAAAGTCAACTGTAATAACATGTGTATTCCCAGGTTAAATCTTGTAACATGATATATAAAAAACTGGTGTTTCATTTAGGCCAATCTTTATTGTAACTGAAGACAAACCTTTTAACTATTACAACTTTAGTCAATTCTAGCTGCTCTTCTTACTTCCGCTTCAAATTTGTCTGTTTTTCTAAAATTCTTATTACGTAATGAATACACTTTAAGTAATACCCTCCTGAGTGTCCTTAAGCGAAAATGAACTATACATTTTCTTAATTAAAATATGGAAAAAACATAGGGCAAATACAAAATTAATTATAAACAGATTATGTGCTTTCATGAAACCGTCAAGAAATATAGGCTAAGGAAAAAAAGGAGAAATGTGCATAACGATACCTTGGTTTGTTATAACCAACACACAACAACTTATCAATTTATTGGTTAAATTTTAATTTTAATTTGAAATAATCCAAACCATAACATTAATTCAATCAAAAAATAAAGAACAAAATATATATATATATATCTACAAATAACATTTTATAAATCAAAATAGAACCACTGGGAGAATAGATAATAAACAAAAATCAAACAGCACATACCTTCAACTTCATTGACATTGTCACTCATTTTGATGGATGCTGCTTCAATTGACCACCTGGAACAGTTGTGAGTGTGAGTGGTTGAGCAGAGCAGGGGAGGGGAGGGGGACTGCAGCTGAAGGGGAGGGGGAGGGGTAGCACCTGCAATGTCTACCAGCTGATCTCCTCCCCTCCCCTCACCAACCCCCCCCCCAGGCACATACAAGATCAATCCAAGAGACACTGACCCCTACCATGTCCCTAAATGTTACCCTGGGCTATTTTAAATCCCAATACTGAGCTTTAGGGAAGAATATCAGGAAAATTTTTATTTACAATGTTTTAGACCTATACCTATTCACCTTTTTTTGACAAAAGTTAATCTAGTGCTGAAAAAAATATCCTGCACAATCAGCGAATTTCCATAGGAATTATTTTGTATATATGAGCATTCAACAATATAAAGTATTATTTGAATATATTTTGTAAATAATATATTAAAAACGTAGATCATTTAATATAGGCTAGTGTAAATAAAAATAATATAAAAAACCAGCTTTAAACATAAAAAAATTAATGAGGAGATCACATTGGTTTTCATTAGTAGGGTGCACTTTTTGATTTTATATACTGTACTAAATTCTTTAGATACTGACACTTGAGGAGCAATGGGTAAAATTTTAAAGTTGATTTTGTTTGCATTTTTATTTAAAAAACCAGGAGGATGACCATTAGATATATTTTAATACCGAGATTAACTAACCCATTAAAATTAAAGAGGATGAATGCATTGATGTAGCCAACAGCGCATTGACAGATGGAAAAAACTCTAAAAGTATTAGGCTAGCACTCATATTTGTACTTAACTGACAATATTTTTAAGGCCCATTTGGCACTATGAAATTTGTGCTGCAATGCCACACTTAAAGTTGACTTCAAAAATATGAAATATAATGATTATTACCTTCTGTATTACAAATAAAACTAGTTAGATTAGTGGCAGGAAGGTCCACAGGAGCTTTAAATAGCTGCTTAAATAATTCAAACCTTCATAGTGTAAATGCACCTTTTCTTAAAAAAAACATATAGGCATGTCTTAATCATGTGATTGATTGCCTAGACAACAAACATGTCTAAAACATAATTCAAAACAGCGCACTCACTCACCAGCCAATACAACTGTCTAGCGCTTTAGTTTTTAAAATGTACTTAGTGTCAAGTATTAGGGTAGAAGGGGGGATTTGGGTACTGGGGGTAAATGGGTACTACTTTTTTAAAAATTTTGTATTTAATCAACCCTTTATGTTAGGAAGGATTGAAAAATATGTAGAGATAGCTAGTTATGTTTTTAACACCACCATTTTTTTTAGGTTGTTATCCTTAAATATAAACAAGTTAAAAAGTAATTTGTTCGACCCTTACGTTTTTTGATTTACAAAGTGCCTCACAAACTTTGTCCAAGTAACCATAGAAACATTATTATAAAATTATAAATTTATGCAAAATATTTATACTCACCTCATAAAACCAAAGTATACATACTAATGGTAGTTTGCTAGAGTTTTGGAATTTTTAAATTATCTCTAAAGGGTAGCTTTTAGGGGTTGAAAATTTTAGTACCCAATTGCCCCCCTAAGGGAAAATCGGTACTATTATTTTTTTATGGTTATGACAAAGTACTAGTTTTAAAGTGAAACCCCTAGGCCTAATTTGTTTTTAGAAATACAGGCTTCTTTCCTAAGTGATAATTCAGCCATTTATGGATTGGCTAACCTGGAAAATAAGATAGCCCATTGAATAATCCCGGTTCTAGATGGTACGGACTACTGATTTTACTTTTATTTGTTAAGTTTGTATTAAGCCTATGAAAAAATAAGTTTTTATTTTATTGACTCAGTATTAAGTAGGCCTCAATTATTTATTTAATGCCACTATTATTTATTTTTGTAGGCCACTATTATTTTTTATAGTGAGCTAATTTATAAAAATAATTGAAGTGTTTTTATTAATTTCACAGTGTATGATTGTTCGAGGCAAACAGGTTTTCGCAAAATTTTTTCAAAGTTTTAACTTCTTGTAATATTTTCTGTAAAAGTTTAAAAAATCTAACTTGCATTATTTTAAAGTACCTCTTATAAACTACCTAAAATACAATTTTTACTATCCTAGGTCATAAGGATTAATTATTATTAATTATCTAAAAAAACTGTAAATTTTTCCAAAATTTAGTTTAACATTCTATAAAATTGTCAAAAAAAATTTGTTCAACAAAACTTGTCTTAAAATGTTCCTTTATGTTTCCTTAATAACCCCCATTTCTCCACTATTTTATATAAAGGCTTTCTTATGTCTTACAGGTGTAGTCCCCAATTCCCCCCTTAGGGGCAATTGGGTATGAAAAATATTTTTATTTTTATTAAATAGAACCAAAAAAGTTGCAGATATTAAAGTCGGTGAAAATATGTCTATTAGAAGCTTTGATAGATATGAAGGCATAAAAACTAGCAAGATATTCAATTTGGTTTAGCCTACAGAGTACATTTTCCAAAACCTAGTACCCAATTCCCCCCTTCTACCCTATGGTTTTGGTTTTAATTTTTCAACAATGGAACAATTAATTTCAGCGCATGGGCTATTTATTTACAAAACCACTGAGGAATTTGTGATGATTTATATTTTATTCAACCCGGCAGAACTGACTTCGATTTGAAAATGCTACGAATGACTCGCGGTCTTTTAGACCAGGTTTTATATAGGTATAAAAATTGTATATTGAAAAATGATGAGTTTATTTGTACATAAACTCCACTAAAGTATTTAACATTAGTTTTGTGACTACTTCATTTGGATATATGTGCATACAAAATATTTTTTCTTATATAATATAAAAAATATATATTTTTTGCAGTAGGTAGGCCCTACTTCAATAATTTTTACTGCCTTTAAAACGTCCATAAATTTAAATAAGTGTTTTGAATATTTTAAATAAGAAATATGTGGGCTCACAAAATATTTACATGTAACATGAAGACTTGCGTGGCTCACGGTCAAAAAGACATCTAAACAGGGTTTAAGCTGGGAAAAAAATTCTTTGGGCAAAAATGCTACAAGCTCTTTGAGACTTGTAGCAAAATTATTTTCCTTTTAGCATTTTTATCGCATGTCATTAAGTTATAGCACATGTCATCAAACCAAAACAACTTAATCGAACAACATAACCTCTAACTATATTTCGCATCACCGTTTTCGAGACATCTGTTTTCGCCAGTATTGCCAGACTGGCCATGAGATTTTACCCACCGTGAGTTTCGAAAATCCCCGCTTTTACACGGCAGTTTCTTTAAAAATCCTAGCATAATCCACGGTACCGTTTCTTGCCCCTTAAATAGGGTATTCATGACTTGAAACTGAAATTGTCGAATGACTATATTGATTATTCGACTCCATATCATTCCAAGCGGTGGCGAACTAGCCCCCCACATTCTCGCATTCGCCACCGCTCGGCTAGACTCGGCGACTCAGCCACTACAGAGTGCGCCCCAACTGCTGTTTAGCACAGAGAACGTATAGAACGTCTACACGTTCTCTGTGTCTATTTATAGTCTTCTTTTTGACTGTGGATCTTAATGATGCGGCATCTGATCGAGGGTTACGTTGACGACTACATTCTATAATTAAGTCTTATTTTATTTTAAAGTCATACAAAGTAGTTTGTGGAAGTAAAGGGACTTTTATTGAGATTTGTATTGGTTAACTTTATTCTCTGCAATAGAGTTAAATAATTTCCACTCTTTAATTTGTAGCAAAAAGGCGACAGCCTGTCCGAATATTGTCGCATTTTCGTGGAGCATGTCGCATTTTGCGACAAATGCGACCGCAGCTTAAACCCTGCATCTAAAGAAACTTTCATTGAAAAGACTGTAAGGGTTTGAGAATGACGGGAAGTGAGTCATGATATTTCTCGTAAGACGCACGAGAGGTATAGTGACAGCCAGCCCTGCCGACATCCCAAAATATATATTTTTATCGAAAAACTACTAACCCAGTCTTTTATTCAGGTATGTCAGTCCTCGCGGATTAAGAGGTTTTATACACATTGCTTTTAGAGCTCAGCTCCCTCCTCAACCAATCCTTAATTCCCCTCCTGTATGAAAAAAATATTTCATTGTGCAAACCTCATGGCACTTTTGGAATTCCAAATTCAATGTGAGTGCCCACCATGGGAGTGCCGGATTTACCACTAGGCCCACCAAAGATAGGGTTTAGGCCCGTGCACTGGATCTGGGCCTAAGGCCTCGGCGACCATAAATTTGTAATTGGTACCATAAATTGTCGTGGGCAAAGCGCCAAGACAATGTTTACATGCCCAAATGCTGATATAAACCAACGATTGTGACAGGAAGACATGACAACAAAAGCACGGGCGACAGCATAGATGAGAGACCATGGCAGCTGACTAATCTGAACAGCAATAAGACGAGACAAATTGTTACTAGAACACCCCATGCAGCACTGTCAGATTCGTCAAATATTTTATGATTAAAAATAGTTTGACTCATTCATTTTTCCCTCAGCAAAACACGGAACCTTTGCTGCCTTCAAGTTTATCAGTTTGGCAGGACGTGGGACTTAAGTAACAATTATGGTACTTAACTTAAACCTCTCTTAAAATCATGGTCTTTTGGGAAACCTGCAAATACACTTATCTCCAATTAAAATAGGCCCTATCATTCCATAAACTAAATTTTAGGCTCAGAGGCTTGGCTTAATCTATAAATTAATATTTTTGAGGCCTAGGAAGAATTAAGTTTACACGACAAAAACACTAGGTTAAGCTTAACAGGTATAAGCCTTCCATTTCATAGACTCAGCATGCAGACCTAAGGCCATCATACCGCTTTACGCCAATGCAAAAATGAAAATGTGAATAAACTGTAAGCTAAAAGTTACGTGTAAAACCTATTGTAAATATATATTTAGTGTAAAAGTATGATGTAATCTATCCAGCAACACCGGTCAACGATTCAGGATTCAAGTATCAAGTAGGCTACCTCATAAAACAAGAGCCCCTACATCTAAATCCTAGTCTAGTTAAGCTAAAAATCAAATAAGGCTAACTTAGGTTGCTATGAAATTAGTCTGAATTAGAAATTACACTCATACTCCCTTCATTTTCGCCTTAAAAATATATCTAGACGGTTTTAGCGTATTCATTTGAAATATGAAATTTAGAAAACAAGTACAAACCAGAAAACAATGACCACAACAGGTTATAGGCCTAAGTTAATACTATGCAGAAAAAACAAGATCCTTCTAGGTATAAAGCAAATTTTCACACTGCGAGCATGCCATTGCAATTGAAAAGCGTTTTCATTTGGTTGAAAGATAATATTTATATTTGTTAGCCTGACGTACTCCCTGTGGACTCAATCGAGAAAATGGCTTTCTCGCTGAAAACCTAGAGTCGCTAATAGTGGTGATATGTTTTGGTCATGCCGTAAGGGATAACACTCAAACTAAGAAAATAAAACTAAATCAAGGATTAGTACTTACCGAGTAAGATCAAATTTCAAGTATATTAAACTTTTATAAACACGACTCACGCACAACAACAGAACTTAAAACACAAAGCAAATGCGAAGTTTTCTACCTAAACGGTGTTTATATTGGTACTCGGTGCGCAAAATCGACGGAACCTGAGATCTCATTGGCCAATTTGAAAACCTAGTTCGGAACTGGCATTTGATTGGCTGTTTCAAGATCTTGCTCCCGCTCAACCTTTAATGCGCCTGTGGAAATTGAGTACAAGCCACTCTTCTAAACTGACAGTCGCTAAAACTTGACTATATAAAATTATTTATTCACATGACCTGAAGATAGTTAAATGGTCTTCCAGGAATTCTGTTGAAACTTATAAAATGTAGCTTATTAAAGAAATTTATTGCATTTGGTGTTAAAAAATATGACATTGATTTTTATTAAGATTTCTTAAACGAAATTGGAATGAACGCAATTATGTTGATTGAACTTATACTTATATAATGGAAAATGTTGGTAAAGTAAATGATACATAATATCAACCAACAGAAGCTACCTTATTCATGAGATAACCTTGTTTTAGACAATCGACTTTGAATTGTTTGCCTGCCAAGTGCCAATATAAACAAAGCTGACTACTTTTAGTTTAGAAAAAATATATGGGGCCATCCATACAATAAAAAAATCATTGCTTTTAGGGCTCCCTACCCCTACTCATCCTATCTTAACTTCCCCTCCTGATTGAAAAAAATTACGTTATTGTGCAAACCTCATTGTGTAGCTTTAGAACTAAAGCTAAAATGAATAGCAAAACAGACATTTAAACGAAAACCGTTACAAGAAGATTGAACGACACGGATCATGTTTTGGGCGCTTTTACGAAAAAAATTCTTCCTCAGTTAGCTAGTACAGTTTTCCACTCACTACCAACCTCTTTTGAGCAATTCTTAATTTTGCGCGCTTCACCGTAAAAACCTACCTAGTGCAGTTTTTCACTCATTTCCTCAATTGAGCAATTCTTAATTTTGCGCTTCTAATGTTGTACGTAAAATTCGATCTGTATATGGGAGCGGTGCTTTTGGGGTATATTTTTAAAGCAAAACTAAAACGAAGGTTCTCTTTTGATAAATATGAATTTAAAAAAAATCATAATATGTTATTTGGCGTGCTTCTTATTTTCTTGGAGAGGGAATATATACTTTTGCGCCAGAGAAATTTGGAGAAATTTAATTTTGGAAGTTTAGAGTTACCATTTCCAAACATCAAATGCTTATTATATCTTTATTCAGAAAATTAGTGCAAAAATGACAGATAAAAAATCCGAAACGAATTTGAGAAAGGCGCTGTACGTGCTACATGAAATGAAGGCTAAATAATGCTGATGTGCAGCTCCTAATTTTCTATCTGTACTTTTTTCTCTACTTTCATGCGATAAAATCTCGAGGGAAAGGTCAGGTGCCACTCAAAATTTCTCCTCTCTATTATACGTCAACCTATTTATCAACTCACCTCTAATAACGGTGAATACGGAAGTTCAAGGGTTGAAGGAAGAATCGATCAAGGAATAATGAACTGCTGGGGCTTTGTGTAGGACTGACTTATTGACGAAAATAATCAATAAACCATAATGTACAATTGAGTGTGGTACAGTTCACAAAGAGTGTTAAGGGGGCGGTCTACCTTGACAAAAAAATCTGCGTCACAGAGCGAAATAACATTGTAAAGATAGGGCTAAAGCGCGCTGAAGAAGTACGCTTGCAGACGTTTCGTATCTGCACGACGAAAGCTTTAATTTTCAATATTTAATAAAAATGAGAGTGGGTTCACGTTCTTCAGAATATTTTATAGGGCTCTACATTTTTTATTTTTCTATAAAGCGTTTCTGTCGTTCGTTAGGAAGCTTTAAAATCTAACAAAAAACTACCTATTTTTGAAAATTTACACAATTCATATAAATGAACGGGGATAAAATAAAAACTTCTAAAAATTTAGCGACCTACAAAATCATATCCTTTTAAAAATTACACCAAAATATTGGAAATAATATGAAAATCCAGCGATCAGTGAATAAGATACAAAACCCTGTTTTAGCGCTCGGAACTTGAGGTAAACCGCCCCCTTAACTAGGATCTGTAGCCAATCGTTCTAGTTGTTTTGAAAATAAAGTGTTCTATCAAACAAATCTAGTGATTTTTGCGCAATTGATTATATTATGTGAGTGCGTGGGCGGATTTCTGGGGCATGCCCGGCATGCCGTGATTTTTTATAGGTTTTTAGCGGGGATAAAAATGTATAGGATATCTTATTAATTTTTTAACAAATCGGGTGCAATTGTATTTGGTTTTTGGTTTGGTTGGTTTTCTTTCATCTTCTTTTCACTAGTATTTTGGTTTAACTTTAAATTTAATGTAAAATGTTTCATGTCTATTTATATATTAATAAAACTCTATTGGCCTAGTTCTTAAAAAACGGCTTATAAGTTCAAATAGACTTCCAAACAATCTGCTTTAAAAGCAAAATAAATTACGATTTGTAAAATCTCAAAATAATGTTTATCTAGCTATTATCAATAAGAGAAGACCCGTCCGTTTTCATAATAAAATTACAAGCAAGCGTACTTTCCACGATTCAAATTAGTTATATATAGCATACAATACAAAGTGGTTGTTGTTAATCATTATATAGCTAACAGCTTCTTAAAACAGGCCTTAAAATAATTATTTTTAATATTATCTTTGGCTCCCCCATGTTACTAATTATAATTTGTTGCCTAAATTCCTTTATTTAAATATAAATATGCCCTTATAAAGTTCAAAGAATCAGGAGTTTCACCTTCACCCCTATAAGCATTTGAATTTAGAGGCCAAATTCACAAATCACCGATCACGAATGAATTTAACTATTGCATGATTAAACGATTCACAAGCAGTAAGTTTTTTAGGTTATTTTTATAATCCAACTTTTTCTATTTACTTTACAATAAACAAAAATACGTTTTCTGAGTCATTTTCATTCAAAGGGGGAGTGTGACCTAGTTTTTACCGTGAGAAGAATATTTAAGTGAGTATTTCCATAGATAAAGGGATACAAAGTATTTCGGAGTCAATTAATTGACTCATTAGAGTGACATTTAGTTATTTTGAGAAAACGCTGCATAACAATTAACGCTAACAGATGCAATTTTAAATTGAAAAGTCCGTTGAAGACGGTCGGTTTGTCAGTTGGTGAGTCAGCAGCCAAGGTTGCGGATTGAGAGAAGTGATTATGTGCTTTGTGCCGTATATGGCGACGAGTGGGCTGGGCGACTCAGTAAGCGCCTGCCCACACGGCAACGGCCGCTCTGTAATGCAACGGAACCGGAAACTGTCGAGACAAGCTAGCAGTGCCCTTGATTATCTTACCTTTGAAATCAAAGGTCGATCAGACTTGATGAAAACACAATGATTGCAATCACGTTTACTTTAAATTGCCGGTTTGTTTGTTGGACTGGAATATAGAGAAAACTCAAAACTGGATTTACCCAAACGGTTCAGAATTCTTATATCTTACAACTACATCCTGTAGCTACTTGACCCATAAGTTTGAGAGTATGGAGCTTGTCAAGGAAGGAATTCAAGCATACTTTGTTAATGTCTAAAAATATGTTCTGTATAGCACTTGCACTCAAATGTTTTTAATATTTTCCTTGATAAATACTTAGATACAAAAAAGGGTTTTTATTACTTATAAAATATAATCTATAGGAAACTCTAGAAAAAAGTTCTATTGAAAAATTAAAAATTAATTTATCCAAAAACCTTTTCCATGAAAATACAATAGTTAAAAATAGTTTACCTTTCAGAAATAGTAGTATTCGAATTTCGAATCCACATTTGAAACATTAACAAATGAGTAAACTCTTTTTTGGGAATAAAAAAGTACAATAGCCTAAATGAAGTGATGTAAGCTCCATCCAGGAGCTTATTTTACTATAAAAGTACCCCCTTCTTTTTGAATTCAAAGAGCACAGAGTGGCTAGTTATATGTAGACCATATTATCCAAGTCATCAAACATAGGTACTTAATTTAGTTGCATGTTGCATATGTAGCATCACACCATGAAGGACGACGAAGAAAATAACACTTTGCAAGGGCTCTTGGTAGTCAAGAATTTCTGTTCTCTCAAAAATTCCTCTCTTTTATAAAACAACTAGATTCAGAAACCGTCCAAAAAAACCTTGTCCAAAGCCATTCGTTAACAAAACAGTATATTTTTAACATCAGGACACGGGGTTTCAGACTCTGCTAGTCTGAGTAAAAAAGTTGTGGTCAATAGTAATAAGTTAAACAAAAGCATAAATATTTTACCAGACCTTCCAACTCTCTCGCTCTCCCGCTTTCAGTAGAAAATCTCCTGCATATCTGATATCATACTATTTATACATACACATTAGGGAATTTGTTATCACGTTAACGTTATGCTGGTACCTCTGCCGACTGGGAGTCTGCAACTATATGAAAACAAATGTATTTTAATACCACTTTCCTGATGTGTTTACAAATTTGCAATTTTCGATAATTTTTGTACGTTTTTGCATGATATGAAATGGAAAAAAATTTTAAACCCTTTTTAAGTTGGTAAAAATACTTACAAACTCATTTTTCAGGCTGGAATTTTCAGAAATTTTCTGGGAAATTTGAACCTCCCAGATAGACCCCTCTTTCTCGGGGGGGGGTCAAACCCCACAGACCCCCCGGGTGATCACTCCCGCCTGAAATTCCTTCCAGGTTGACAGGTCTGATTTAACATTAATTATTTTGATTTACAATTGTTCTTGGAAAGTCAATCAGAAAACATTAATATTATTTCTCTAAATGAACATTGGTTGGGCTCTAGAAACATTAACTTGCTAAACAAGTTTGAGAATTCTGTAGTTTCTGATTACTTTACAAGAATAAATAAGTATATCATACTATTTATACATACACATTAGGGAATTTGTTATCACGTTAATGTTATGCTGGTACCTCTGCCGACTGGGAGTCTGCAACGGAGCCCGTTTTGGGGGGCTCTGGGACTACGATTAATAAAAAGGTAAAATGGAAAATAAAAAAACGATCTGAAATTTTTGAATGAATCCAATTATTTTGAAGGGTCTTTCATTGAGGTAAAAGAATGGAATTAAGTCTTTATTTCTATTATACAGAATACCTGGTAATGAGCTTAAAAAAAAATTTTTCTGGAAAAATTTGAAATTTTACATGATAAATTGGCAATTGAATCAAAATCCAAAAATATTTTCATTTCTCCTGTCACAAAATGACTTCCTCAAACAGAAGACAAGCATTTCTAATTTGTTAGAAATATGTGAATGTTTTGGGTTCACTCCAAATTTGTTTTCCAACCAGAATAACAAAAGTGTCAAAAACCTGTATAACTTAGATATATAATTCCTAATGTTAAAGTAAAAAAAAATTGAGCCAAACTGTTTATGATATTGGAGTGTCTGGCCATCAACTTAAACTTTTATCTTTTGAAATAATACCCCTTGTCTTCAATAAAAAATACAAATAACAAAAAAATAACACACAAGTTCACTGAATTAACTATTTAAATTTTGAAACAGCTTTGAATGATGCAGATTGTGGATTCAGTGACACCTCTTCAGTTGACGATAACTATAACAGTTTTCTTTCTGTTTATTTAATGAATCCTTTCCCAAAACAGCAAAATCAATAAACAGTAACTTCTTCAATAAGAAAAGATGACCAAGGATTAGGAAAGATGAACTCAAGGAATTTCAAGTGAAAACTTCAGGTTAGAGGAAAAAGAATTTACATAAAGAGTTTAAGTGGAGTAGGAAACCTGAGTTTTTAACCTGTTATAAAAATTATAAAAACATTTTTAAGAAAGTTGCTTTTAGCGAATTTCCCCTATAGGGAAGGAGCTATTACCGTAGGTCTCATGGTAAGACCTAAGCGCTGGACCATCATAACTTTTTGTTTTGGTGCCCCCAGGTACCAAACCCCATTCGTTTAAGTGTACGTGTGTGTGTGTGTGTGTGTGTGTGTGTGTGTGTGTGTGTGTGTGTGTGTGTGTGTGTGTGTGTGTGTGTGTGTGTGTGTGTGTGTCTGTAAGCAAAATAGCTCTTGCAAAAATAGTCTGATAGGAATGAAATTTGGCATAGGTGTGTAAATTACTAATTATTCGGATGAGTTCAAAAACCAGCCCGATTGGACCCTTGGAAGGGGAGGTAAAGGGGGATAAACCCCCCCAAAAATTGGTTTTTTAGGGTTATTACATAGAATAATAAAAATAATCCAATTTTAGTTGGCACCATTGAATTTAACTGAAAAAAAACAAACAATTTTGTATCTTCAATCATTGCTCTATGTCTATTGGTCACCGAGATATTGTAAGTGGTAAACACAGTACGTTGTCTCAATGTTAATCTTATGGGAAATAAGTAAAATTCTATATCTCACTTATTTCTCAACATATCTTAATAAAACTTGGTTTGTGGCTTCATCTAGATGAGATCTAATCTATTTAAGTCTAAAATCCCCTATATTTCCATTTTAGTGGCAGTAACCTGCATACTCATTCCCCATGTTATCCTTATGGGAAATAAAAAAATCTGTTTCTTCCTTTTTTCTAGACATATCTTGATAAAACTTGATATATGACTTCTTCTACTTAAGATCTGCTTAATATTGAATTAAAACCACCCATTTTAACATACCTGTCTCAGCAAACCTGCGTACTCATTCCCCATGTTATTCTTATGGAGATTACAAAAACATGTCATACCTATCTTGCTATGTTTGATCTACATATGTTACTGCACATTTGAAATTCGCTGAGTATGCAGGTCTGGGGGTATTTTAGTAAAACGTAAAGCAAATGATAATTTTATAAAAAAAATCAATAATCATAACAAAGGCTTCCTGGGCTGTGGTGAAACATAAACTGGGTCTCAAAACACAATCCTCTGCAACGCCTGTAGAGATAAGAAATGAAACAATGAAACAGACAAAAACTTTATTATATCAGTAGCAAACCAATTTAACCGTTTTTGTTTATTTTTTTTACAATATTGCTTATTCCACTAACAAATGAAAAGCTGTTGGTTTCATGGATGAAATTAAAAATAACAGTATAAACTCAGTGAAGATCTGGAACCACTTAAATTCAAGAGTCTCTGTTAAAGAGGTTGGAGAGGTCATTAATTCTCTTAGTAATACAATGTCTAGTGGATAGTATGAAATCCCCATCTTTGTAATTAAAAGAATGCTAAAAAAATCGTAAATCCTATTTGCAAACAGATAAACCAGTCATTGGTGTAGGGAGTTTTTCTGGAAAAACTCGAGTTTTCTGAGGTAAAACCTTTGTTTAAGAAGAGAGACATAAACAATACCTCAGATTATCCCTTTTCCAAAAGGCTATTTTTAGTAGCCTTCCTTTTCCAAAATCTTTAAAAAAATCGTAAGTATTTAACTTACTCAATATTTAGAAAACAATAACTTTTTAAATCCATTACAATTTGGTTTCAAATCAAAATTTAGCACTCAAAAAGCAATTTCAAGCATGATTGACAGAGTCACTGTAGCCTTGGATCACAACAGACAGTTGGGGTGGTGTGTGATCTATCCAAGGCTTTTGACTGTGTCAACCATGACATACTCGTTGAAAAATTAGTCAGACATGGAATAAAAAACAATGAGCTTGAACGGTTTTTGCAAAATCAGCAGCAAAGAATTATCATAAACAAACTCTTAACAAACTTTAAGTCATAATGGAATAAAGCTCCATACGGAGTCCCTCAAGGGTCCATTTTAGGCCCTTGCTTATTCATTATATAGGCTATATTAATGATGTTTACAAAATAACCAACATGACCACTTTTCAATATGCAGATGATACTCCTCTCATCTGTTAAAGATCCAAAGATAAACCTCTGCATCTCACCATAACTGAAGACCTGCAATTGCTTGAGGATTGGTTTGATGTTAATGGGCTTTCCATGAATGTGCCAAAGACACAGTTACTGTAATACAATTTTCTTCCACCAATTTATATAAAGATATTTCAATAAAATTTAACTCAACTATCATTTTCTCTAGAAATTTAGCAGACTACATTGGATTAAAGATTGATTCAAATCTCGATTGGCAATCACAAATCAAACATCTTTCCAAAAGATTAGTAACAGCTACATTATTTGTGCTCTGTGTAATCAGAAATTGCCAACTTTGAAACACTTATCATGACCTATTATGCTTATTTATATTCAATCATAAATTATGGTTCAATTGTTTGGGGATCATCCAAACATGCAAAAAAACCTTTCTTCTGCAAATAAAGAGCCAACATAGCAGGGTGAATGCCAAAGTCTCTAAAATTGCTCACTGTAAGGAATTTTTTGTCCGATTTAATATTCTTACTCTTTATAGCTCATATATTTATCAACTCGCTGTCATGGTAAAAAGTGAAAGTGACTTTGATAGATTCATGGAGCGCCAGTATTACCATACTCATGACATCATGTATAAACATTTAATAAAACAATCATAACATTGGTTTAAATCGTACCATATGTCACCACAATAAATAGCCCCAGAGGTATTCAACAGATTGCCTTTCCCTATAAAAGACATTGACTTTTTAACAAGATTCAAGAAAACGCTTAAGACATGGTTATTGGAGAAGACTTTTTAGATGAATATTTTATAGATTTAGAATAAAAGTAAATTTTATTTGTATGTGTTTTAGCTTGAAGTTCAGGTACATATATAAAAAAATTGGACAAGTCACCGGTCAACTTATTTACGTAATGTGACGATTGTAAATAAATTAAAAAAAATAAATGGGATGTCTGTTCACCTTAAGTATGTACCTTTTTAAGAGGGCGGTCTACCTCAAGTTCCGAGCGCTAAAACAGGGTTTTGTATCTTCTTCATTGATCGCTGGATTTTCATATGATTTCCAATGTTTTGGTGTCATTTTAAAAAGGATATGTTTTTGTAAGTCGCTAAATTTTTAGAATTTTTGATTTTATCCCCGTTTATTTACAGGAATTGTGTAAATCTTTAAAAAAAATGTAGTTTTTTGTTAGATTTTAAAGTCTTATAACTAACGACAGAAACGCTCTATAGAAAAATAAAAAATTTAGAGACCTATAAAATATTCTGGAGAACGTGAACCCACTCTGATTTTTATTAAATCTTAAAAAATAAAGCTTTTGTCGTCCAGATATGAAATGTCTGCAAGCGTACTTCAGCGCGCTATAGCCCTATCTTTACAATGTTATTTCGCTCTGTGACGCAGATTTTTCTGTCAAGGTAGACCGCCCCCTTTAAGTCAGAGCGGGATACGATTCTAAACAGTGGACAAGGTTATTAAACCACAATAGGGATATAGTAATTTATATTTAACAAAACAATACATTCAAAGTAATAGGTACTCAAAACATTCAGTAAACCACAGAAATGTATTTATATACAAAACTCAAGTATAATACACAACAAATTTACAAGAAACTACAAAATAGAAGACTTTAGGACTTTGAATTAAGTTCATAGGCTGGTCAGCAATTTTCTTTAGTAAAATTTGCTTAAATATTTGAGATAAATGCTTGATAGATGCTTGAACAAGATATTAATAAAAGCATACATAGGGAAATTGAAATATAAGTGTACACTACAATGAAAAAATGTGATCTAAAAACGTAGATTGACACTTTATGCATTTAGATATTAATTAGTTGGATTGACATAAGTTTTAATTTTGGATTTATTAACTGGAAACTTGACCTACAGTTCCGAAAGCATGAATCTTGCATAAAATATTAATCTTTGATTATGCAACAAATTTATAAACTAGAAAATTATAAGGACTAATAAAATTTGTATTCGCTAACTGCTACTTTCAAAATGAATATACTTATTACTAATAATTTAATAAGGAATTTTTATCTTAATCAAGTTTTTTAATTTTTTTCATACAAAATGGAATGTTACACAAGACACAAAAATTACCATATAGGTGCATCTTCATCTTAACAAAACAAATGGCACTTATATAATATTTCCTGAAAAAAAAAACTAATATTAAAATTCAAGTTAGGATCAAGTTAAGGAGAGTTTTAAATTTCCCAAGGATTGGCTAAAAAGGCACTTATAAAATTTTGTTGAAATGTTTTAGGAACAATGGTAATAAGCAAAAGTAAATCAAGAATTCAAAAGTAAGGGTGAGAGTCAGAGCAATAGATGTTAAAAAATTTCTGTTACTATAAGTGCTGACAAAAATCCCACTAAACAAGCTATTTACATGTCAGTTTGTTTAATGTTACATCCAAATGATAGACATATTTTTATGAACATGACAGACACTGATTTAATGTTGTAATATTTTGGCTGAAACGTTGCCTTAGATAAATGGACTTCATACCAGTTGTAAGAACAGATTTCTCCTGTTTTTTTAATTGATTTAGTGGAGGAGGGGTGTGGGGTGGAATTGTTACCCGACTGATTTCCCAAACAAACGTATGATTTTTTTATAATCTGAAAAATATGTTTAGTGTTTCTCTACTGGACAATTTTCCACTAAACTACTGATCATGAATCAACGGAGTCAGAAAATTAAGACCAACAATAAATTATAGGCTAATGATCAGCAGGATTTGACATTACAGACAGCTTCGCTCCTTGTTTATGTTATGTGCAAATCAGCTGATCAATGAAACAGGTGAATAAATATATGAAAATAACTTCACTAGCAACATGGTTTCGTAGTCTATAATCGCAGGCACCAAATAGGGCGGGTGAGTGAGTACGCTGCTGGCAAAATTATTGTTAATAATTTGTTTGAGTGGTTATTCAACTTATGATCATATGTTACGGTTAACACAAATGTACACGTAAAAGGCTGTGAAAAAAGTAAACAAAGTTTTTGACAGTTCCACAAAAACATTTCTGAGGTTTATCAGACAATTTGATGAGTTCACAGTTTTTGCCGCCCTCCCCATTTTGTGTACTCTGGTTTAGTGGTTAGTTTAATGATTAAGTAAGCTGCAGATGCGAGTTCAAGTCTTAGTTACAATGTATATTTTTCATATATTTTAAAATTTAGATTGAAGTTATATTTTTAGTTTTTGTTAACTTAAAACAAAATATGTTTCATTTATTGGTTAAACTTTTGATTATGAAATTCCATTCAACTTGTTCAAACAAATCAATTTCATAGTTAGTCCATCAAGTCACAAAGCCGTAGTTCATCAAGTTCATAGTTAACCTATGGGAGGGAATTACCACAGAGAATTGTCTTGTGGTAATTCTCTGTGGAGTCAGGTTAGGTTAGGTTAGGATAATTTACTATAATTTTCAATCAATAAAAAATACATTTGTTAGGTGATACTCTATTTGTACAAGGTGAATGTGCTACTATCTGTTAAAAAAGTGTTCAACTAACCCGAACATGTTGAGGAGCAGAGCTGTCTGTAACATCAAGTGCCATCAGGTTGTTTATAACAAGTTTCGGGTCATGCGGCAATCATGTTAAGAGCAGTTTTAAATCAGGAGCACAGAAGCACGGAACAGAGGCAAATTGACCCTAATCCTTGGATATGGTCAATTTTTTGCAAACCATTCCCTTTATTTTGTTCTCCAGTAATGGTACTTCTGTGGGGGACATTTTAAAAATTTATATAATCTGTCTTTACTCGCATTTCTTTTGATTTTGTACACTTTGTGAAGCTTTTCTTGATTTAGTTTTAAACATTTAGTGAGTTTTCTCTCTAAATTATGTATGCCACAACAGAAAAAAAGATAGTATCTATACTTCAAATTAATGTCCTAACATTCGACACAAATTAAAATTGTAATTAATTAATTGGCAACTTCCTTTAAATAAAGGACATTTCAACTTTAATAATCGCCCCTTCAAAATTAGATAACTAAATGTGATTAACACTATGAAAAAATAGGCTAATCAAACACTTGGAAAACACATTAAAATTCAAATCAAAGAAACAATTGATGTAGGATTAATACAATAAATATTCAAAAACTAACAATACATAATATACCAAGCAAATTCAATATTATCTACTCCAATCCAGCCAGTTTCAATGTCTTTACGAGAGCAAAATCACAGCCATTGAAATTCCAAGTGTTGTAGAAGAATGTGAAAAGTAAACAATAAAACATGGGAGGAATTTTGACTAAATAATTAAAATCAATGACTCAATAAATTTAATGGGAAACATTTATTTAAACAGCAACAAAATATATTTTGCACCACGCTGCAACTTATTCTCAAATTTTTATGAGGGAAGATTACACTACTCTAATTATCTGGGATCCCTAAAAAAGAAAGATTTGAAAAGGGTTGGTCGGCAATTTTCCAACTTTAGTAGAACAAACATGTAATCAGCCAAACATAAAAACTATTTTAGAAAAATGTGATGTTTTTACTAAAATATTTAAATAAAATTTAAAAAAAATAAAAATCATGTAGAATTTTTGTTTAAAAAATAGATTACTACTAATACTAAAGCTTTGGTTGCAATGTTCATCCAATTAGCTTTATTACTTGAAATTTTATTCTTCTATAGGGAATGTATTGAGACAACCTTTGAAAGGCTGTGGGGCGAAGCTCTTAGAAAGAATGTGAATTTGGAGGAGATTTATTTGGAAAAACTACGCATTATCCCTTTTAATTTGACATAGATTTTGAGTTACTTTCGTAATCACTGAGAGCGGAGACTTTAGTTACTTATAAATATATAGAATAATCATAGAGTCAACAATTTGTGAACTATTTGTTTGCATACACTGAACGATCAAGTGTTTCTTATTCAAGTTTCAATTTTTCCTCAAACATTTCCTAAATTGAATAATAGGGGGATAATTTTACTAAAAACAAAACTCAAAGAGCCCATCACTTAGTGATGACTTAAGTAAGTGGCCTTAAACTACTGTTAGAACCCTGTTGTAAAAAAACATTTCCCAAAGTTTCGCCTCTTGGAAAAAATCACAACTGTAATCAACGTAAATATATTTTAATGGAAAACAGCTCTTAAGTGAAAGGTTTTTAAGCTTAATAACAACTACCAGTAAATACAAAAATCTTTATGGTAGGCCTACTTAGAAAAATGAACATACCCTTTAATAATTCAAGGGATTTTTCAGACTTACAAGGTTTTAACTTGCTACATCATTAAATAAAGCTGTGCACTTTAAAATCTCGCCGACATGCAACAACTAAACGATAACTAGAGATTTTATTTACACAATTCACAACATCCGTTACCTTTCCTTTCATCATCTGTACAATGTTCGTGGAAGAAAATAAATAAAAAATGTACAACAAAAAGAGGAAGCTGAGAGATTATTAGTCCTTCCGGTATCATAAGCCGATGTAGCTGCAAAACATGAAGGTGACGAACAAAGTGACGATGATCAAAATGACGACCAGCCACGATGGAAGCGTACCTGGAACAAACAATGACAACAATATTGATAATTTACTTCCCGAATAAAGGATAAATAAATAACACAAAAACCTATAACCTTGTGGGGTTAACCAAGAAATTTTCAGATTGAAGGGTAATAAGTAGAAATGTTTCTATAAATTTAAAATCTTTATCTTTGATCCAGGAAACAAATCATAAGTCAATTCTACTTTCTTTAACATATTCAATCTGATACCAATTTGCATAGGTTGATTAGTTTGCACTCAAATAAATTTAAAAGAGTTTTATGGAACCGTCTTAGATTCTCCATGATGATCAACTATAATTTTATTATATTAATTGAAGTTAACTGAGTCAACTTAGCAAATTAACTCATTTTATCAAATTGTACGGACAAAATTTCTAATAAGAGAAAAATTCAAAATATCTACATTTTTCACACAAAATATTTTTCATTGTTGGAGTTGAATGAAGATGAACGATGAAACGAACAAACGAAGATCATATGAAAATGAGAAAGAAGGTTGAGTATTAAATATTCAAACACTGATTATATTTTTAACTTCTATTTATTTGTTCTTCAAGTCAACCTTTGGAGGTAAAAATAGCCACCATTTCATACTCTACTAGTGGGTAAAGTAAATTTGGAAATCTGCAAGAAATTGTCTGCAATTAGTGTCCAGAAATTATACCCAACCCATGAATACAGAAAATATAAGAAGCACAACTTTCATAACCAAGCTTTAAAAGATTTTAATAAATCTTGTTGAATTTTTAGTGTAATTCTCATAATTGTTGTATTTTAAAACTGAACAGAGTGTTTGCTGTTGCAATCACGTCGGTAAGGCAAGTTTTGAATGCAGACATTTGTCAATAGAGATGCTGACGAAAGCCACCTCGGACACAGTGGTTATTCTAAAACTAACTATAACTGTTGGTAAAATTGGAGTACTGCACACACAAACTTTGATAGCCTGAAATTTTGGATGGCTCAGAAAACCTGCCACAGCAATGAAGCACACTGGGATTAAAGGTTCTAAGTGCCATGGTATCGGCCAAAACACAATGTAATGGCTTACAAAACAGTTTTAGTTTTTCTTTGAGTTTGTTTTAACAGATGAGGTTTGAGTTTTTAGATTTTGTGTTATGTATCATGCAATAAATAGGAATAACATAAACGATTCGTACTTGTTCTTTTTTTACTCCTTTCCCAATAACCTTGAATTTTCACAAACCCGGTTCAGTTTACATTAATCCGGGATTGCGAGGCCAGGTTTGCCGGTTAGGTTATCCTAGGCCTAACCGTAGCTGTGTGATACTCACGTCGGTAAGGCAAGTTGTGGATGCAGACTTTGTTGTCGACAGAGATGCTGACGACAGCCGCCTCGGACACGGTGGTTATTGACGACTCCTGGTCGACAGTGGGCAGAAACTCCAGCCCCGTCACGAACATACTGTGGGCCTCCTTCACGTGCAATACCCTCTACAACAAAAAATGGAGTTTGTCTGAGAAGATTCAATAATAGTAAAACCAAAAGTTTTTAAATGCAACGAAATAGAGTTATGCAATATAGCATAGTAATTTTTCGATGAAATGCATGATGAAATTAAAATTTGGATTAAAATCATTCAAAATTTCATTTGATGCTGAGCATTGCTGTAAATAAATTTTAGCAAGCTTCGGATAAGCTATTCCAAGTGTAATCCTTTCCCCTAGGACTGCACTGCAGGTAAACTGTGAAATATTTTTTCTAGACAGCGTACATTAAATCTAATTGATAGAATTTAGTGACAATGGGTAAACTGAGTAAGTAACTTAATGACTGATGTAAACATCCCCAAAAAGCAATCCGTTTATTTAAATCTTTTATTGTGATTAAATTAACAAATATTCTACTCATAATGTTCATGTATTTTAATTTTATAACAAGTTAAGATTTTTGTTGAATTCTTGATTGTTTGAGCTACTTCAATAAACGCCAAAACACCTATCTTCCAGACCTTCCAATATTCCATATGGGATTTTTTTTGAGGCACAGAAACATTTTTTAGAAGTAACCTTAGAAGAAAATGGAATATGTAACTTATTCTGAAAAATCCCCATGAAGAGTTCAATTTCACTCAAATGCAATCACTTATCAACTGGCCCAGCTGACAAATGCTTTGGTAAAAAACGATGGCTTTATTATATCAAATACAGTGCACCTCAAATCATTCGGACCTCAGATTGTTTGGATATCGTATTGTATAAAGTAGCCCATCCACAAAATATTAAAATCAAGAAAATTGTGATTTTTATGAGTTGTACATGTAAAGAACAACTTCAAAAATTAAGATGGAACTACAGTGCAATCACGTCATCAAATCACAGTACAGTACATGAAAGCATTTTTGTGCATCAAATGTTTTGGTCTTCCGCTATAAGTGCTTCCACTAGGGGTGGGCGAGTACTCGACAGTCGAGTAATTACTCGAGTAGTTGCGGGTAGTTACTCCCGCCGTTTACGCGGCGGCCGAATTTACGTGCGATTTACGTTTGTGCGATCGAATTTTACAGACGATCGCGAGTTACGCAAAGCTACATTTGCCGTTTATCCGCAATCGGCAAATTGTTTATCGAAGCTCCTCGCTAGTTTCACAATAAAGCAGCATTTTCTGTTCATTTGTGGCTGGCAAATACGCGCGACTGACTTTTACGGCCGATCGCTAGTTTCGCAAAGTTGCATTTCGTTTATTTACGATCGGCAAATACACGCGATCGTTTTTCACGGCTGACCGCGACTTTACAAGACTACATTTGCCGATTTTCGGCGATCGGCAAATACGCGCGCTCGTATTTCTCGGCCGACCGCAACTTTTTAGCAACGCTACATTTGTCGATTTTCGGCGATCGGCAAATACGCGCGATCGTATTTCGCGGCAGATCGCGAGTTTTGAAAAGCTACATCCGCGTTTAGCCGCGACCGATAGAAATGCGCTATCGATTTTCGCAGCCGTCCAAGAGTTTTTCATAACAGTAACCTCGAAAATATTTCATTAACTCATAGAAGAATGGATTTTGACAGTTATCTAGAAATACCAGATTCTGAGAGATGTCTCTGAATTCAGAAATTGAAAACTTACATCAGCTATATTTAGCTCTGACCTACTTCAAATTTGTAATTATATTTTATCTTTGAAATGATATTCAGCCTTCATTTCTGTCTCATTTGATTTGTAAAAATGAGAAGAAAATTGTGGACTTCATTGGTAAAGTGGACTTCATAAAACAATTAGTTAAGGTTTTATAATTTTTGTATTAGAGGATATCTCATTCTTATCTGGTCGCAGCTGTGTCACTCATGCTCAAGTGATTGGATGTCAAAAACAATAGTTCAGCAGTCAGGCAAGGGGGAGGGGTTGGGTTTAGAGAAGTAAACAAATAACTGGGCACAGCTCTCCTCCCTGATGTTTTGAGTTCTTTCTTTCACAATTTCTCTGCTAAGGTTTTAATTAGGGCCAACAATTATTTTTAGGTAAAATATAAAACTGTTTTTGATTGTTTAAATAGTAGGCTATTAATTAAATCTTATTACTGCTTAAATTTTACAACTATGCATATTCTACAAAAATTTATTTTGTGATCTTGTTACATTAACTGATTTGTTATTTTGAGTGATTTTTTAGTATAGTCAACATTTAATAGGGTTTATGCAATGTAGGGGTATTACAATATCAGAATTTTATTTTTCCAAGAAATATATAAAAACATAAGCTTAAATAAAGTAGACCAATTTTATAAGTAAAATTGAAGAAAGATTTTAGTTTAAAAAATTAAAATTTCATTACTTTTCACAAACGACTACTCGACTCGACTCAACTCGATACTCGAGTTTTTTTGCTTAATACTCGACTCGACTTCAAAATCCACTACTCACCCACCCCTAGCTTCCACTAATCAACACATGCGTAACTAACGGCAATTTCACAGGTTCGTTTGCTATTGTCACTTGTGTTTACAGTCAGTTGTGAAAACTTTAAGACTTCTGGGAAAGACCGTGTGGAGGTGTCGGGTTTATTTGCTGACATTTGAGAGACGTTACAATTCTCCATCCACACCGATTATTTAACACAACACCAATTATTTATTCGGTGTTAATTAATTATTGTTTTGCACAACAATTATTGTTTTTTCTCTGAGGATGGAGAACTGCAGCGCCTCCGAAACGTCAGTAACGAAACACGACATCTTCACACAGTCTTTCCCAGAAGACTTCAAGCTACCATCTTGTGAAGAAGACCGCGGAAGCCTGCATTCTTCACCGTGAAAACTTTGGTGTGAACTGACATTATTTATGAACTTTCAAAATGAGTGGGTATAAAACTAACACGTTGTAAAATCTTGGCACACATTTTGCAGCATATGGCAGGATCTAGATTTGAGAACGCTATTCAAACGATATTATAATGAGCTTGAATTATCTGAAATATTCTTGCGACCTGAATCGGTGTTCCGCCACATTAATCCGGATAGTCAGAAGAACACTTTAAATAAATTGAAGGGGTCCCCCATTACACTTTCTAAGCGACAAAAACCTAGTTTTGGAAGTCAAACGTTGAAATTCCATAACTAAAATTTGGGTTTTTCAAGGTTAGAACTTATAATCATATATAATTGTTTAATACACTATTTATAACATCATAATTTAGCCTTAAATCAAACTTTTACTTACCATTAAGGATTTGAAACATTTTACGTGTTTTTTTTTGGGTTATAGCGTTCTAAATGACTAGCAATTGAAACATTCTCTGACGGACTGCTCTTCTGCTTTGGACGAAAACATCAGTGAGACAAAGTCCGTGCATTCCCACGAAGCACGCCAACTTTGACAGACGAAATCAGGGCTGCCAACTCAAATATCTTAAAAACAAAATATACCACAGTGTAGCTTGTGTCCTAGGGAACCTTTTTCACAGAATATCTCCAATTTTGAAATTTTGCCGCTTAAAACATTTTATGGGGGACCCCTTCAATTACAAAAACACAAAAATCTTCAGTTACCTGCAGACTGAAGGCGATATACACGTCTACAGTGCCGCTGAACATGGTGCCCACGGCCACGAAGCGTCCGTCATCGCGCACGGCCAGCGCGCTGAGACTCTCGTCCGCGCACGCTGCGCGCCGCAGCCCCCGCGCCGTCCACTGCTGCAGCTGCGCCGTCTGCCGGCCCACGCGCGACACCGGGTTGGAGATCAGGAACAGCCGCCAGGCCGACGGGTCCTCTTCCACCCGCCCGAACCTGTAAGGTGACATGGATTGTAGCGGATTTTTTTGTACAGTAGACGCCCTCTTGTTCAACTTCGGTTGGATCAGCCGCCGGATGGTCCGGCCGGTCCTAGGAGGGTGACTCATATCCATCACATCTACAGCAGGATTTATCCTGAATGTTTAGTTTCTGGCCGTAGAAGTAAACTATTTATGTCAGTTTAGTTTACGGGCAAGCTTGTAATTGATGGGCGCACTTGACCTCAAGTAACAAACGATGTTATTATCTTTTCAATAGAAGGGCTGTACAGTAAGATTTGATCTGGGGTTTCGTTTGCATAATAAAAGAAAATAACAGATTTCTATTTCTTTTAATTAATATAGGTTATAATTAAAGTAATTCAAGAAATTGAAAATTAATTCGATCAAATAAATTTCTAGTGTGTTTTTACAGTACATAATGAGTTTTTCTGTTCACTTTTCATATCCTCAGTACAGTATCTGTAAAAACGTACCTATTTACGGGCGATGCAATACGACAATTCAACATAGAGAAGTCAAAATATTTTCTTTGGCAATTAAGCACTGAAAACATATATAAATAACGTGTTTTGTTGATTTTTAAGCATAAGTAATGAATTTAATATGGTTATTTTACATTTTGATAGTACATCCGGATAGTCAGGCCATTTTGTAGTCCAGCCGGTGGTCTGATCCTGAGGTGGCCGAACTAGAGGGCGTCTACTGTAGGTAGGATTCATTCATTCATTTTTTCATTTGGAAGGGCAGACCGAGGTCCCAAGGCACTTCAGCCACGAGGGCTTGTTGCACACCCTTTTCACAAAGATGTGGTGATTCAGGAACTGTCCAGGTTCATGTTCCTGATGAATAGCTGCAGCCTTCCAACAAGCTCCTCTTGAGGAAGGTGTCTGTCCCTCTCCATGGTGCCGAGAGTTGCCAACCTAACTTCAGCAAGCCTGTTGCAGTCGAACAGCAGGTGGTCAGTAGTCTCCTCTGACTGCCCGCACTTCCTACAGGAGGGGTCACCATTGTGCACCCCAATTCAGTGCAAATGCTTCCTCAGGTGCCCGTGTCCAGTGACAAGTCCTGTGATTTGTCTTGCCTCCTGCCTGCCCAATCGCAGAAGATCTGATGCCATCAGTCAGATGATGCAGAATGAGCTTTCTTACTCTCAAGAATACACACAGGAAAAAAAATGAGGGTAACTCAGCCGGTTGCCGGCCTTTTTGTTTGGATACCAGAAAGGAAAGGAAGGGCCCTGTAATATGCTTTAGGCCCTAGCAATTAAGATTGATATAGGGGAAGGTAAAAGGAAAAAGGAGGAGGTAGATGGAATAGGTTAAGGTTAGGTTGGATAAATAGATGGGGATAAGGATAAGTAGCCCTCATCGGAGTTGCCAGTACACTTATGCCCACTCTGCCCAAGGGGGGAAATCAAGATGTTCACTGAAAGACAGTTACAATACTGCCTGAAATCAAGACAACTCTGTTCTTGTAGCCAGTATTGGGTACCTGAACTAGCAAAAGTCTATTAGGATCCCACTGCGGGATTGCATCAGTTAGTGAGAAAGAATAAACACAAAAATGTTCAACTGAACATTAACAGTTCATTTTCAGAAAATTCAGCAAAAAGATAACTTATCATCAAAGAAATTCAGCAATTAGATAACCTAAAAATCTTAACTACAGTTGCCGCGTTAGTTGATTGTTGAACGCGGCAAATGCCAGCACCACTTTTGTTTGAGAAGGGCTTTTTGATTTTGAGTTTCAGAGCTAATACCCTATCAACCTCCACCACGGACTGAAAGACTCCTACTGAGTCTATCTATCCAAGACAGGCATCCAAACCCCACTACTTTCACCTAATCATTTGGAAGGGCGGACCGAAGTTCCAAGGCCCTTCAGCCACGATGGCTAGTTGCACACTTACTTTCACCCATCCCTTCTCTGTCCAACAACCGTACTCACTTATTGACACATTTCACATTAATTGGCTGAGTGATAATTGTCCACACAGTACCTGCATCTCTTGTAGAGGAATTTGGTTCCATTCGTTGGTGTCCACTCCAACTCCATCACTTTTGTGCCAGTTTTGACACACCAGATGTAGCCCTTTCCATCTTTAGAGACTGAAGCAACCTTACGGACAAACAGTTAGTTTTAGTACAGTAGAACAGTAACTGAGTTGAAACACGTTAAGATGTTTGATCTGAGTATTTTGTAACAAAATTTGTTGATCTCCCAAAGAGATCAGATCAGTTCTTTGACTTTTCTATATTGTTTCAGTGCAATGGGTTTTTACAATTTCTGAATGGCTAATAATTAAACACTTTATAGAGATGACTCAAAACACAATAATTTATATGACAATTAATTACAGTGATTAAAAATAACTGAAATTTCACAGAAAAGAAGAGAAAATCAATAATGGAAGAAGGGATTTACAAAAAAGGCAATGTTTGGTTTCACAACTTGCTAAGTTACCAGATGTTTAGTCTGGTTCCATCACAATAGGTTGAATCAACATCTGGTCTCAATTTATTATTCATGACATCACAATCCAGTCAGCAGCATTTTTCAGTTATCCATAGGACTTTCACAGTTTAAACTAATTACCAGTGCTACTCTCAGATTAGTCATGGAAATCATTACAAAAATTGTAAGGCTTGGGTTCTCAATCCCAGGAGTCGGGATCCCAGTCGCTTTTAACCTGATAATCCTGGAATTAGAGTCTCTCAATCCCGAGATTGACGGGAATCATTGTTTCTCAATTTTTGTGTGATTTCAATGTATTAACTACTGCAAAAGTTGTCCTTTTACACGTATAAACATAAAAATGTTCATTAATTAATTTAATGAAATTAATTTAATTATTTAATAACTAATAATTATTTAGTTGTTTATTTTTGTAATTCACGCCCATTTAGACTGCTACCTAGATTCCCAAAGTTTACTTTGTTCAAAATTAAAATTCAACTCAACAATAACCTTATTCCTATAACATAATGGGACACTCAATGAAAACTGGTATTCAGTGGAAAACAATGGTACGAAATAGTTTCCTTATCGCTCCAAACTTCCGTTGCAGTTAATTCCCATGATTTGATGTACCCTAAGGGCCACACAGGGGACTTAATTTTTTTATATTTTTTAACTTACTGAATTTTTATATCTATCTGATCACCAACATTTACACTTGCTACCAGGTTTTTGTTTAGCGAACATTTGAGCGAGTCAGGAAGATTTTGTGTAGCGAGTAGTGAGTTTCATCAATCGTTATTTTAGCAATAACCATCCGAGATCTGTGAATTATTTGTGGATTACGAAGTAATATGGGTGACCAAAATGTTCTTGTGGCCCATAAGATAGATTGTGATCTTTCATACGAATGAATGATTGAATGAATGAACGAACGATTTATTTATTCCAGTGCAAAAGTATTTACAATGTTTACAGCACATAATTTGTACTTAATAACAAAAACATGTTCTTAATGCATTTGCTGTCATAAAAAATAAATACCTAAAAAACTTACATGCTAGGAAAAAGTACAGATTAATATAATTTAACATTTAACTGAAAAAAAATATTGCTGGAATAAGCCAACATGGGCACTGAATGCCTGTGCGTCGGCTTCAAGTTGTTTCCTTAAAAAAGTTGGTAGCAGAAAATTAATAATTTTATTTATATGTTTGTATTTTTGTAAGATGATAATACGTTTGTTATTATCATCTTACATAAAAGGACGGGAATGTAGCGCAATGTAAGATTCGCAAATTTGTTGAAAAAAACAATGGCTCTACGAAGAGACAGCACACTCTTTTCTCAACACACACAGCATGAAAGCCATTCTAAAATTTGGACCAACAGGTAATCAGCCATCCACAAGCCTAGATTTGACAAGTTTGTAAGATAAAATTATAGTTAGTTTTAATAAAAAATGCCACAAGCGTTAATCTCACACATCAATATATTCTAGAGGGGCCTATATAACCCTCACGGGATCCCCACGATAAATCGGGCCTATATAAATCGGGAATCCCGCGATTAATCCCGGGATTGGCTTGTGTCAATCCCGAAATCCCGGGATCGGAATTTAGGTCTGGGATTGAAACCCCTACATTGAAGTAAAATTCAAATATTAAGCTCAGTCAAGTTGTTCACATTAGAAATGACGTTATAGAGCCAAACTAAATTTAAAAAATAAATGAAACGACTCATGTTTAGGCTTAGGGAATCGCTAAATTTGTTGCCCCAATCTAGGCTTGCCAAATCAGACATACCCTGTCCCCTAGGGCACAACAGGTCGACCATGTAAGTAACATAACACAACATTGTGGTACCAACCGAGGAGCTGTCAGGGCTGAAGTCCAGGTCGTCGATCTCCTTGTGATGCGCGACGATGTCCTGCCGCGGCTCCAGGCCAGGGAAGCTCCACAGTCGCACGTGACCGTCCGTGCCGCCCGTCGCCAGCAGCGTCTTGGAGGGCGCGACCCGCACCACTCGCTGCAGTGGCTCCGGCCTGCGACAAGTGAGTAAGTGATCAAAATAGAGGGTTTCTACGAGGTACAGTCAAAAAGTTCCCGGAATCAATTTTTGTAGACTTTTAGCGTGATCGCCAGCACGAAATTCCCCTTGCAGTAGTTGGAACGACTACACTATGGGGGCTCATATTGAATTTGTTTAAATTGCTAAAAAAAACTTGAAACTGCAACCTTTCCAATCATGTATTAAACAATTACAGGTTTCTAGTTATCACTAATGAAAATAAAATGTGCACATAAAACTCCAGAGGAAACGTTCTCTCAATGTCTTTTTCTAGAGCATACATAAGAATCCTGCCAGAGAGCAGCATCTGATTTCTTGAATATTTTTTTTAATTTTATATTTTTATTTTTATTATTTTTAATATTTAAAATATTAAATTTTAATTTAATATTTTATTTTTATATTTTAATTTTGTATTTTTTAAATTTTTTATTCACCTCATGAATTTTTATAAAATTGGTCAGGGAATATGTTTTATAATTTAAAATTTTATTTCCAGTGAGCTAATATACGTTTGTGTAAAATTTAAAAATAATCGGTGCAACTGTTTTTTGAGTTATCACGTTACATATACACCCACAAATGGACAATCAATCTTTAACTCTCCTGACACATAAATTCACATCACTTCCTTTTCATCAGTAATCAATCTCTCCATCCTGAGAACTAATTTTTGTAAACCATTAAAAATCATACAGTACATTGGGCGCTGCAAATGGTTATCATCAATAACCTGTCGCCAGGACCAAGCATTGTTCCAAACTGATGCCAATTGATGCAACTGACTGTTGTGTAACAATACAATAGATTAACCAGCTCCAATAGATTAACCAGCTCATCAGGAGCGTTCAAAGAGTCTTTGCCGATCATAGGACATTAACCCCTAAAGCTAATTAACCTGATAAATTCCAAAAAAAGTCACAGTATAACAGGTATTTTCTATTTCTGATTCAAATAAATCAGGTTTTCATGAACATAAACCCTTCTATCTCAAAAGCAGCCCTGGCGACAGGATTCTCGGGCCCCTGTGCAATCTTCAAGCCAGGGCCCTGGGACCTGACGACACTTTTTTTTCTTGTTTTGTGTGCTTTTAGGACCCTTTTTCTGCCGTTCCGGGCCCTTTTTTGCTGTTTCCGGGGCTCCTGCGAGCCCGGGTCCCTATGCATTTGTCCCCCCTGTCCCCCCTGTCGCCGGCCCTGCTCAAAAGAAAAAATGTATAAAAAAAACAAGTGGATGAATCTGAAAGTTAAATTTTAGGTAGAAATTTACATTTTCATCTAGTTTCAATATTTTACTTTCAAAGTCTACCAAACACTGTAGAAAAAAAAGGTGAGTTTGGCCTAACAAATTTTCTCTCTCGTCTAATCTAGAGGATTTAACAAAATAAGCAGAACAATTTAGAGGTATTCTGAATAAATACAAAACAGTTTGGCAAATAAAGGGGTCATCCAGAAAGTAAAAAACCATTTTGTTGCTACGTCTAGGCCTGATGCCCCACCTCCGTGATTGAGTGAACAGCCAAAAACTCCAATTCCAGCCTCAATGGGAGCCAAGTCTAGCCAACTCATCACACATTTCAGTCTTATGGGATTTAAAAGTGGCGGTGTGCATTGTAAATCCCCAAAATGGCCAAAATGCATATGAACTAAATGCAAAAGCATTTTGGGACCGTAAAAGTTCACCCCATGTTGAATTAATGTTTAGACGAGGAAACATTATACTTAGTCTATTACAAGACCCTAAAATGCCTCGACACCCCATAAAAACCAACAACATAAAAAAAGTCTACGAAAGACAATTTTGTCAAAGTTTAAGGATTTTTTAGATAGGAAAGAGTTTGCAAATAAATAGAAATTGGAAGAAGCAACACCATGAAGTAATTTCTATTTGGTGTCCTTGAACCCTTGATCTGTTGCTGTGACACTCGGCTGACCTTGAGTCCAGGAGTGGAGCTAAAGTGCTAGACATGGCCACAAAATTATCTTTACTTTCTAGGTGATCTTCATACGGAACATTAGACAGCTAAAATGAGACCTTATGTATTTGGTCCATTCATCATATAGAACCAGATACTGCATATACTTGATCTACAATGCTTAAAGTATTTACGCATTAGAGCTATTCGAGTTACACTATCATAAGTATTTCAAAAATTTGAAAACTCTTTAAACCTAGGTAGAGACTGACCCGAAATCGGTTTGAATACTGTCAGTAGGTTTGATGTGGAATTCCAGGTGCCTCTCTGAGCCTTCCTTGCTATCTTGACTGCCTTCTGTTTTGATATCTTTTTTACCATCCCCAGATTCACTATTTTTAGGAGGTGGATCTTCACTTTTTGATTTGGAAGTGGTTCTCCGACGAACACCACCCTCTTTCTTTTGATGTAAATCTGTAAGTTAAGAATTTATTTTGGTGACGAATTAATGATTTGTATAACAGGAATATTTTATTGGATTTTTATGGATTTTTGTTTAATGTACCAGTAACACATGTATAAGAAAAAGAATATGTTTATCGTCATTCAATTCATAAAGCATAATAGACATCATCAACAAGCACAACCAAAATCTGTATCATATACTTGCAATGGAAGAAAAAAAAAACATCAGAAGGAAAGGCAAATTTAAAAAATGACAGGAGTAAAGTACCTCCCAATTGAAGTAGAAACGGGATGATGAGTGGGGTTCAAAAAAGTGCTTAGTTATTTAATTCATAAATCATGCAGTCTAATTTAACCTGTAACTGTAAGCCTATTTTCTTCTCAACCATGCCTATTAATAACCTAAAAACTCTCTTAGTACTTATGGATGTAAGGTCCTCAATAATTATTCTTTGTTACACAGAAATATTAATTTATTGGTTTTTGAACTACTTTATAATTCTTGAATATCACATTGCATACAAAAACTTATACATCCATTTTATGACCAAGTCCATTTAAAAGAAGGATGAAGCTTCAATATCACTTAGTCACATAGGCTAAACAAAGAGAAACAAAATGTTCTATACTTATTTAAAACACTGGGGGGTTTTTTGTGGTCATTACTCCTCCTAAAGTTTTGAACCGATTTTATTAATTTAGGTGTCGTTGAAGAGAGCTTGGCAAGACGTTTTGTAGGAAATTAAATTTATGAAGGTCAGACTAAAGGGAAGAGCCCTAGAAGCCTGTAAAGTTTCATGTTTGTCCATAAGATTTAACAAGGGAATAGAACATTCAAATAAAGCAGCTGATCAGGGTAAACTAAGTTATTCAGCAAAGTCATATGATGTTATCAATGGAATTGAAACCATTGAGTAAATATACTGAAGCAGACAATAATCAATGTATAAACTTGAACTATCTATTATTTAACCTAAATCACGTTTTATAAATACGTGACATCAAAGTTTAATCATGATTATTTTATTCTTCTGATTTATAAAAATAATAATACCACCAATATGAAGAGGTCATTTACGAGGAACCCCATAAGTACTGTATCGACATAACGTCATGAGATATCATGTAAAAGATCTCTCAAGATACCTGCAGAGGCTCGGCACTTTACAATGGGGCCCTTGGATAAAAAATGTGTTTCTAGCTGAGCAAAACATTTTAAGACTGACACAACTAAAACAACAACATTACTTATAGACAACTCCGTCAAAAAATCAAAGATAGTTTCAAAAAATTGCGCTCTGTCAAATTGTATTCAGATTCTTTCAAGGGGCAACTTCACCCGAAAGAGACTAAACAATCCCAAAACTACTTAGAAATAATACCCCCGTTGCAGCAGACCTGCATACTCAGCGAATTTCAAGTGCAAAGTACATGTTTAAATCCAATATAGCGAGATTTGACACGTTTTTTAAGCTCCTTAAGAATAACATGGGAAATGAATATGCAGGTTTGCTGCAACAGGTATTTTAAAACTGGGTGGTTTTAATTAAATGTTTAGTAGATCTCAACTAGAAGAAGCCATACACCAAGTTTTATCAAGATATGTTAAAAAATAAGGAACATATTGCATTTTTTTATTTCCCATACCCTAAGGATAACATGGGGAATGAGTATGCAGTTTGCTGCCATAAAAACGGTAATATCCGGGATTTTATACTAAAATACATTAGATCTGATCTATATGCAGCCACAAACCCAAGTTTCATTAAGATATGTTGAGAAATAAGCGAGATATAGAATTTTACTTATTCCCCATAAGGTTAACATTGGGACGACGTACTGTGTTTACCACTTTCAGTATTTTGGTAACCAATGGACATAGAGCAATGATTCAGAATACTAAATTGTTTGTTTTTTTGAGCTGAATCCAATGGTGCTAACCAAAATTCAATAAATTTTATTTTTCTATATAAAAAACTCGAAAACGTCCGGTGGTCCGATCGGGCTGGTTCACGAACTCGTCCGAATAATTACTACTTTACACGCCTGTGTCAAATTTCATTCCGATCGGACCATTTTTGCGAGCGCTATCGTGCTTACAGACACATATATCATATATTTAATTTCGTAAGGCGATTCTTTGTGTCAAAATTGTGGGCGCCTGGCAAGTCGTAGAAAGGTGGGAGCGGGCTCAAATTAAAGGTCTCTATTCCGTGATGGCGGGAAAAATACTGAATTTGCTTGAGGCTTGCTAGAAAATGAGAAATAACGTAAAATATCTGCCATTTAAAAAGCATTGAGAGCTGCTTTGTTTTCATAAAACATGTGTTATTGTTAATTTATTTTAAACCATGTTCTAGATATTATCATATGGTAAATCTAAAAGCCAGTCTATAAAGGTAGATCTTACTATATGAAATAATAATTGTTTTAATTTAAATTTTCCCTTATTAGGGGCTTATGCCCCTAAAAGCCACTAGTCATATATTTGATTTCGTAAGGCGATTCTTTGCGTCAAAATTGTGGGCGTCTGGCAAGTCGTAGAAAGATGTGAAAGGGCTCAAATTATAGGTCTCTATTCCGTGATGGCGGGAAAAATAATGAAATTGCTTGAAATTCACCAGAAAATCGAAAAATAATGTAAAATATCTGCCATTTAAAAAGCATTAGGATCTAAAAACGTCTGCTTTGTTTACATAAAACATGTGATGCTGATACGTGATTAAAATCCATGTGGTGGGCTAGATATCAACGTAAGGTAGATTTAGTTTGTTATGAAAGTATTTTGTACTATAATAAATAAGGATTGTTTGAATTTTCCTTCATAAGGGGCTTATAGCCCCTTCAAGCTACTAGTATATATATTTGAAAAAGGGCCGTATTACATGGCTATAAAACTATTCAACAAATGTCCTGTGAAATTAAGAAGGGAGGCCAAAAAAGGCTTATTTTTGAGGGATCTCAAAAATTATCTTGTCCAAACAGCTCCTTATTCAGTTAATGATTTTATTTTTATGAATAAATAATCAATAACAATGTATGGTTAGCATATCTATTTTTGCTTTGTATAATTGGAATTTTAATGCATAAGATTTATGTAAATAGTTGTAAAAGTATTTTAGTAAATTATACAATGACTTGTCACCTATTAAATGAGCTATGCTCAATTTGTAACTCTATTTGTGACGAATAAAAAGTTTGAGTTTGAGTTTTGAGTTTTATCTAGAAATTTGAAAGAATGGTGTTTTTTGCTTCTGGGGGCCCCAAAACGAAAAGTTATTATGGTCTTGGGCTTAGGTCTTACCATGAGACCTACGGTAATAGCTTCTTCCCTATGGGGGAAATTCGCTAAAACAGTCATACAATTGTACATTTGAAATGGTGAGCTCAAAGCCTTGCCTTGATGAATCTGTATATCGGATGGTATTTATAATTTTCATACACACAACAAATTTCATCGTAGAATTGATAACCTTGTTACAAGTATGCACAAACAACATGTATGACGTAAACACGGCAACGGAACGGACATGACGAGATGAGGTAAAGAACAAACCAAAGTTGTGAAATAAATTTAATGCAAGAAATTGAACTTGATTTAAATGAGGTAAATTTTCACATCCGTTCGTTTAGAACAAATGAAAGACATTTTTATCAGACATTTTTATGTCATAAGTCAGGAGAAATGAATTTGGCTGTCTACTAAAAATTTACGGATGCATGGCGGGTGTCATGACAATTGCTCTATTTCAAGTAACGGGTTTACTAGTTTGAAAAATTGACTTACCTATACTATTAACACTTAGATGCTGAAGCTCAATAACATTCAAAATGTACATACCACTAGAAGTACTAATATTCCTTTTCCGAGACACGATCTCGGAGGTGACCAGGTACAGTTGGCAGTGACTCTCTTGTCCGGCGACCAGGTAAGTTTTCTTCGGTGTACTCACGCAAGCACAGTTCATCACTGCGCTGAGTCCAGTCTCATGGCGAATCATCTCTTCGACCACAAAACGATTCCCGTTGTAGGACAATTCAAATATTTCCTAGAAAAAAGTGGTTTACTACAGAATATTCTTTGTTTTTGTCGCTAGTTTTAAATAGGATCACTGATTAAGTTTTTTATTTAGGTCTATGCTTATTTATTGTAAATTTTTGCATTAACACCAGCCACTTTTTCAGTGTTTCTTAAAACCAGGTCTTTCTACCATCCAACAGTGGCCTTTCCTTTTTTAGCATTAATAACTCATAGCTCAATGGCAAATGGCATATGGACTCAGTTCTGAACCTGGAGATGATTTGAACCAGTGACCTTAAAATATGAGATTATTCTGACTGCACTAGACTACCCAGTCACTTCAATAAACTGTAAATAATTTATGTAACAGGCCTATCAATTATAACCTTGACGTAGTTTTGTCGTTTATTCCATTTCTTTAAGATGGTACCCTACCATAAACAGTAAACTTTACTAAAATAGCCGACAATTAGCAACATAATGTGAAAGAACTTTAGAAAATTCATTCACCTCCAACAGTAAACAGGATCTGCACTTTGCCCAATTACTAGGCTTATGACTCGATGTTCATAAGCCCAACACAGTGTATAAAAATTATCTAGGTAGGCTAATTAGGCCTATTCATTCATTTGCTGGATTGAAATGACAAATCCATTGATAATGTCAAAATAATAACCACAGTTTTTACTTAAATTAGTTTATGTATTTATTACCAGCCTATGAAGTATTTCGGTCTAATTTTAAATGACATTAAAACCTTCACTGTTTCAATTTTACTCTAAGCTATATTCAATGTCTGTCACAAGTAACAGATTATACACTGGTAACTCCTAAGCAGCCGACATTTACGGGCATCAGCTGCAAGGAGCCATCGGGGAACTACGACTAGGCCTATATAATGTTTAGGCTACTAATATCATATCGCAGCTTGTGATTGGTTTCTGACATCCCCTAAAGAATCTGTTACTTTCTCTAAGAAGTGGATGGCAATTTTATAATATAGAGAATCAACTCTTTCTTAACATAGGCCCTCGATTAATCTATGAAAAAAACTAGGTACCTAGACTAGGTAAACTAGGTTAAAAAACTTATAACATTTAGGTTATAATATGGTTTCTTTTAACACAAATCTTCAAATTAATCGACTAGTCAGTAGTGAAAAGCAATCCATGTTTCCACCACTAGAGGCAGGGATTACATTAAAGATGTTGAAGTTGGCAGGTGTTTAATTTTTTCCAAACAATATTTAGGTAGGTGTAGCCTAGTATGAATCAAGTAACTTGGCTCAGGTCGCCCAAGCCCAATGCTAGAATTAACATTAGTCCTAAGGGTGATCTGGGCCATGTTATTTGGCTCAGGCTGTAATATTGAATATTAATGTAACTTAATTTATTGATACTAAAATTCTCATAAATTTGTTTTAAAATCCAAACGAAGTTGTAGTTGAACGCCTTCACTTACAAATCCGTTGGCAACCCCAGTTTTAGAGGAACCTCCACCGCCACCAACAATTACATGACGACTAGTGAGCATTTGCAACGTGTAAAGAGGAAAATTCACTCGAGCTAAGAGACCAGCTTGATTCCTGGAAGGCATCTTTGAAAAGAATACTCTTCGAAGCTCTCTTCAACACTGATGTTATTTAACTAGAGAAATCTTTAATTTATTAAACTTGTTATCTTGGTTAGAAACCTGTACTACTAGGGCTTCTGCTGCAGCAGAAACGTTAACTTGTACGTCAGTCTATGAATCAGCTGACTTGGTGACCTGTCAAAACTGCTGACTTGTAAGGTAAATTTGCTTGAATTGTGAAACCACTAAGATAAATTATCGTGAGTGTTGACATCAGTACTATATGCAATGATTTTGCTATAACTTTTGTGGGATATTTCAAAAGGTCCGGGTATACGACGCGTCCAGTTATTTTCTATAACCATGAATCAAGTTTTTAACTTAGACTAGGGAGAGAACGTATTGTCACAAGTCTAAGGTTTTAAACCCAACCTGGATGTTATGACACCCGGGTATTATGGAATATCTTTTAATGCATTTTAACCTGAACGTTCTAAAACCAGGGAGTTTTGAAACAGATAATATTAATAGTTAAAAATAAACAACCTTGACGTTATGAAATAGCTTTTTTCTTAGTAGTAAAAATTGGTGCCGTGATAAGCCCTACGTGCGTCTGGCGGCGGGCGCGCCTTAAAACGTTTACACTAGTATGTAGTAGTGTCGTCACTAACTACATTGTTGTTGTACAGGTTTACCAAAGACCCTTAACATTTCAAGTGTTACAACACTTAATTTATCATTGGAAGGTTGCAGGCGACACTTTAGTGTCGCCTTGACTATGGAGGCAGCTTGAACAGTAGTTGAAAGTGGTTGTTCTTAGCGCAGGTTGGTGGCTCGTAATTAGGTGGCTCAGATCAATTACCGAGATAAGAGTACTTAGCCCCCTCTCCCGAAATTTTTTTGGGTCATAATTTTGTGTATTAATTACTGAGATAAGAGTACTTAGCCTCAGAACAGGTGGGTGGCTCGAGATCAATTACTGAGATAAGAGTACTTAGCCCCCCCCGAAATTTTTTTGGGTAATTTTTTTTAGCAATTACTGAGATAAGAGTACTTAGCCTCAGAACAGGTGGGTGGCTCGACATCAATTACTGAGATAACAGTACTTAGCCCCCCCGGATTTTCTTAACAATTTTTTTTGGGAAGCTGGTAGGTGGCTCGTACCGAGATAAGAGTACTTAAGGTTGGTGGCTCGAGATCAATTACCAGGTAGGTGGCTCGTGACGTCAGAGGTCATACATCCCCTTTTTTATTTTTTTAGCGATTACTGAGATAACAGTACTTAGCCTCAGAACAGGTTGGTGGCTCGTAATTAGGTGACTCGTCCAAAGACAGGTGGGTGGCTCGAGATTAATTACCGTGATAAGAGTACTTAGCCCCCCCGAAATATTTTTTGGTCATTTTTTTGCAAATACTGAGATAAGTATTTTCAAATAAGACCAAATATTTTTGTGCAAGTACTCACCTTCCCAATGTTAACCTTATGGGAAATCAATAAAATTGAACACATTCCTTATCTCCCAAAATATCTTAATAACACTAGTTATGTGGCTTTATCTAGTTAAGGTCGACTTGATTACGGTTAAAAATCCCCAATTTTATTGATTCCTGAGGCAGCAAACCTGCCCACTCATTTCCCCAATGTTGACCTTATGGAAAACAATAAATGTGTGTAGCTTATTGCTTATTTCTCAACGTATCTCGTTGATACTTGGTATGTTGCTTAGTAAGATAGACTTCAACTAGATGTTTCACAAACAAAGTTTTATCAAAATATTGAGAAATAAGCTAGCTGTTCAATTTTAGCGAATTTCCCCTATAGGGAAGAAGCTTTTACCGTAGTACTCATGGTAAGACCTAAGCCCGAGACCATGATAACTTTTCGTTTTGGGGGCCCCAGAAGTAAAAAACACTATTCGTTCATTTTCATAAATATATATATATCTATATATATATCTATATATATATATCTATATATCTATGTGTCTTTAAGCATGATAACTCGCGTAAAAATGGCCCAATCTTAATGAAATTTGGCATGGATGTGTAAAGTAGTAATTATTCGGACGAGTTCGTGAACCAGCCCGATCGGACCACCGGAAGGGGGGTAAAGGGGGGTAAACCCCCCCAAAAATGGGTTTTTTGGGTTTTTTACATAGAAAAATAAAATTTTACGAATTTTTGTTGGCACCATTGAATTCAGCTCAAAAAAACAAACAATTTAATATATTGAATCACTGCTCTATGTCTATTAGTTACCGAGATATTGAAGTGGTAAACACAGTACGTTGTCCCAATGTTAACCTTATGGGAAATAAGTAAAATTATATATCTCGCTTATTTCTCAACATATCTTGATAAAACTTGGTAAATGGCTTCTTCTAGTTCAGACCTACAAAATATTGAATTAAAACTACCCAGTTTTAACATACCTGTAGCAGCAAACCTGCATACTCATTCCCCATGTTATTCTTATGAAGCTTACCGAAACATGTCAAATCTCGCTATGTTGGATTGAAATATGTTGTTCTGCATTTGAAATTCGCTGAGTATGCAGGTCTGCTGCAACGGGGGTATTATTGATCTCCCATAAGTTTAACATTGGGAAGGTGAGTTCGCAGGTTTGCTGCCTCAAGAATATATACATTTGTGGATTTTACGCTATAATCAAGTAGATATTAACTAGATGAAGCCACATACCAAATTTTATTAAGATATGTTCAGAATTAAGGGAGATATACAATTTTATTTATTTCCCATAAGGTTAACATTGCTGGGACAACGTACTGTGTTTACCACTCTCAGTATCTCGGTAACCAATGGACATAGAGCAATGATTCAAAATACTAAATTATTTGTTTTTTCGAGCTGTATTCAACTGTATAAACCAAAATTAGAATATTTTAATTTTTCTACATGTAAAAGTCAATAAACCCCATTTTTTGGGGTTTATCCCCCCTAACTCCCCTTTCCGATGGTCCGATCGGGCTGGTTTTCGATCATGTGTAAATAATTACTACTTTACACGTCCGTGCCAAATTTTATTAAGATCGGACCATTTTCGCGAGGGTTATCGAGGAAACAAATACATAAGTATACATATTTACATACATTTATATTGATACATATATGGGTTTTTTGGCTTCTGAGGGCCTCAAAACTAAAAGTTATCATGGTCTCAGGCTTAGGGATTACCTTGAGACCTACAGTAATAGCTCTTTCCTTAAAAGAGAAATTCGCCAAAACCCTTTATTTAACTTACCATAATCAATTACTGCTCAAAGTGTCTTTATCAGAAGGTACTTAATAAATGCAGAATTTTGTCCTCTACAGTTCTTGTATTTAAACCTTATATGTAGGATAAACGGTTTTTTACTTATTTACAAAAGAATAAAAATGGCCCAAAACTCTGATATTTTTGTGGTCCCAGGTCGAAAGCACACCAGGAAAAATGGGACAAACTTCAAATTCATATACTTGGATGTAAAACGAAAAGATTAAGACGATTTCCAGCTTTCTGGGAATTTTTCCAGGCTCAATCTTTATTTTACTGGCCTATTAGTTAATTTAAAATTTACAAAATTAAACCGTACATAAACCGAACGTTTAACCTGGAAACATGTTTAACCGACGCTCAAAATACAATGTGATGTTAAGTTTATGGGTTTGGAATAGTTTATTTTTACCTCCTTGGTATATTTCGCGCTCGCGGCTCGCGGTTCGGTTCACTGTAGTTGTCAAACCAAATAGGTTATATTTTGAATTGGAAATAGGTTTTGCTACGTACGTACTTCACATACATATATACATACGACCATTACGACATACATACATTCATATTATCCTCTTCCGCCTCTTCTCCGTGTCCTTGTAGAAAAGCTGCTGGATGCGTAAATTGTATCCCGCCATCTGCGTCGGATCCACGACGATAGGTTAAGTTGGGTTAGGACAAGGTAAGTGAGGGTTAGGTTAGGCTAGGCTAGGTTAAGTTACAGTAGAATGTTTGGATTCGGGTAATTGTAGAAATTATCTATCTTAGTTTATAGAAACACACATTTAACAAAAATATTTATAAAGTTTTTTTTAAATCTTGAAAACTGTGCATTGTTTCTGATGTGCTGTGGTTAGTTATGGTTTGGAGACATTTAAAGATTTTTAATTTGATGTAATTTAACTTTTTATTGAGCCTCAGACATACAGTATAAATTTTTATTTTAGCTGGAAATATGCATGATATTACCAGGAAAAATTGTAATTTTAATTGAAATGTAGGCCTAAGTTACTAACTGTAAATTACTAGGCTTACAAGACAGCCTTTTGAAAGAGCGATCATATAAGACTATATTATCTACTTAAAAGACTACAGTATCGGATGGTAAGCATAATTTAGGTAAAAAATTACTTTATAAGCTTAAGTGTGTTAACTTAATTCAAGCATAATTTATTGGCAGAGAAAATAGGTTTCGGTTTGGGTAGTAAGCTTAGGTATAACTAAAGATAATAGTTTAGTAAGTGAAACCTTGTACCAAAAAATCATTTTGAATTCATAGCCCACACACCTCTTTACTAAGTTTCTCACCTGCATTGATCATGTTAATAAATCATTGTGCCATTAACACATTCACCCCTGCCCCTGTGGATGTTCCGGAATTTTGCTGTTCATTGTTGTTTAACATTTTCATGTATCAGCCACGTTGTCTTGAGCATTTAGTATTTCTTTGCAGCTCTTGGGGACATACTTTGCTCTAAAATTATCAGTCCCTTAAGTTACCCCTTGGTCATTTAGATAAGGGCTTGTCCAACCTCTTTCCTGATAGATAAGTTAAGCTACACTACTCTACGGACTGCAACAGGTAAAGCTGCTACCTATAAAATAACCTCGTACTATGCCCAAAACCAGTTTGATTGCAAAACATTATAATTGCTATCCAATGTAACTTCTAATGTTTTTATGGTATATAAGGCCTAGTGACAATTTTACATAGTGGCACACATCCTAGTTCAGCTCCTGGTGCAGTCGCGGCATGTAGCGGCCAGCAGCGCTGCTACTTGTTATGGTTAAACATGTGGGTGTTGTGATCAGGTTTAGGCTATTGTTATTAGTAAAGAGATAAATTTGATCTAATTGATGGATAATGGTGCACATTTTGATGATGGTAGGCTTCTTTTAAGTTAGGCAAGTAGTCGCTGGGGCTGACTCAGACGGGGAAACCTGCTCCTATGCTCAGAATAACATTTTTTAAACTATGCACATGCTCACACCACTAAACTTTGTTAATCCTGTTTTGTGTTGTCTCATACGTAAGCCTGTTTCAATAAGTTAGCTAAGGCCAGGTGAGATTTTTGTTTAGAAATTAATTTTTCTGTTAGGCTACCTTACAGAAAAGACAAAGACCTATACAAAAATTCATTGGCCCTGTTCTGTTTTAGGTATTAAAATGTGGATGGTTCTAGTGAATTTGACATTTACACTTTTAACGTACTGTGTGGCTCAATTGACAAATGATCATGAGCAATTGATGAACTGGTGTTTAGATGGAAGGCACCACAAAGAAAAGCCTGGGCCAGAAGGGGAACTTTTCTCACAGGTTTGTTAATCTTTAACTTGGAACTATTTGTATGTCACGTATCTTTTATGTTCTATGAAAATAAACTTATGGTTGATTTCAATTTTCGTTTTTAAGGTAACTGTTATTGACTAAAGGTTCAAGAATTTCAGCATATAAGGTTAACCTGTACAAATATTTTAAGAATAAGAATAAGAATATCTTTATTGTCGTTTAACACATATAGTATAATAGACAACGTCAAAAATGTACAATTACAAAAATACCTGTATATACAATGCAAACTTAGAAGCTAATCGTGTCTAACTCTAAAAATTCATCTATAGAATAAAAACTTTGGTCTAGAAACCATTCAAACAGTCTGTTTTTAAATTTGATCAAATTTTGCTCCCGAAAATCTACAGGCAATTTATTATAAAATTTGATCTGGAGAAATTTATAGCTTTTAGTTGATTTGGTTAGTCTGATTGATGGAATTTCTAATTGATTACAAGTTCTGGTATTATGACTATGGACTGAATTAGGTTGAATAAAAGTGGCAACATTTTCTTTAACAAACACTATATTGTAAAAAATAAAAATACTGGGCAAAGTCATAATTCTATGTTTAATGAAAAAAGGCTTACAAGTACCTCTGCTAGGAATGTCAAACATTATTCTTAGGGCTTTCTTCTGCCAAATGAAGACCTTTTTGGCTCCTACACTATTTCCCCTTAAGATGTTTCCATAGAGAAGGTGAGAGTGGAAAAAACTGTGATAGGCGGTCATTAGCATATCACCGGACACACAAAACTTTAACCTTCTTAAGAGTTACTGACAGCTCTTGGAGACATACATTTCCCACAATAAAAACATTATTTCCCAAAATTACCACCAGAGTCATTTAGATAAGGGCTTGTCTCACCTCTTTCCTGCCAGATAGCAACACTACTTTACCGACTGCAACCGGCTGCTTTAGTTCTGCTATCCATCATATCAGAATCACCAAGAACTATGTCCAAAACCGGTTTGATTGCAGAACATTGCTATCCGATATAACTATCATTGTTTTCACCATAGTTTAGTGTAACAGAGGTAATGTTACACCTATGTAGCGACATGCACACTAGTTTAGCTTTTGGCGCAGCCGCGCCAATAGTTCAGCGAACGTGTTAAGCGTATCTCTAAAGCATGATTATGTTCAATAACTTCTTGATTAGATAATACATGTTGTTCTATATAGGACTGCATGTACTATCTAATCAAGAAGTTATTGTTATTGAACATAAATAAAACTGGATATAAATAAAAGAGGAATCAAAACACTATATATATTTACACTTACATTGTGTACTCGCATAAAGAGGGTAAAAAAATGTATATAAAAGATGGAAAATTGTGGTCAATTTCAATTGATCGCACCAATCATCATTCGGGCCCAAAGAGAGAATCTCTCATTGCTGGCACCCCCAGGGTCGGATTTAGAACTTTTGGGCCCCTAGGCTCCCTCAGTGGTGCGGGCCCCTAGGGCCAGAGTGACCAAATGTCCGTTCTTTTCATCGCCATCACATCTGGCCTTTTGTTGTGGCCAGAAGATCTGTTGTTTCTGCAGCAGCTGACAGGAAAATTTCTCGGTCATTTCGCGACCGACAAGTCTCGCGCTTTTGGATATCTATACTGACCACATCGTGATCAGGAAATCTATTGCTGATGTTTATACTGCAGGTAGGCAAATCTGTCGGTCACATCACGGCTGTCAAATCGCGGTCGTTTGTACCAAAAACAAAACTCTCGGTCATAATACCGCGGCTGGTTAATCTCACGGTCATATTACAGCCGGAAAATTGTCCAGTGTTTCCGTGGCCAGCAAATCTCTTGGTCGCATTGCGATCGGTAAATCTTTCGACATATTGCGGCCGGTAAATCTGTCCATCGCATTGCGGCCATCTGTATTTTACATCAAAGATAGTGCTCAATCATTCTATTTATTCAAAAGCTACATTGCTGATTTCACTGGTCGGGGTTTCTTTTTAATAGTCTGGAAGGAAAGGTAAGAAAAAAGTTGGAAATTTAATTTGTGAAATCTAGAGGATACCACACTTAAGGTCTTCAGTGGATGGCAAATTTCTCGGTCATATTATGACAATAGCAGAAATCTCTTGGCTAGCCTAGGCTCGCGAACATTGGTTGTACCGCTGTCGGTAAATCTCTCGGACATTTCGCGGCCGTCATTTGGAAAAGCTTTTTCAACAAAACTCAGCATCTTACACATTTTCAAGAGGGAGGGGGGGTTAGAGCAAAGGTATGAAAATCCAGCCCCCACACCAATCAAAATGCTGGAATTATTCCAATGAATATATTATCCTGCAGTCAATGTTTTATCTTTTGAGCTGTCTGCTATTTAAGTGATGAATTTACGTTGTTTATGTTTTATGTATAATCGGGATAACAGTTTATTTAATTATCTTTTTATTCTTAGTCGAAGTTTATTGAGTACCAAACAATTTGTTAATTCCTGGAATCTGAAAAATAATTTTTATATATTTTTGTGTGGCACTGGCCTTCTTGTGGCGCGGGCCCCTAGGCGTGCGCCTATGCTTAAATCTGGCCCTGGGCACCCCCAGAAATCTGCCCATGCAGGTAAATTGATCATAACAACTTGATGTTTAAGGATACAAGAATCAGTATTTTAGGGTGTTAACATCCTTGATATGTTTGAGGACATGTTGGTATCTATGTTAGCCTATTTTGTTATTTTAATAGTAGGCTACTGTTTTTAATTATCTTGTCTTAAGCAAACTCAAGGACTTTCCAGGGGTAGGATTAATTTGCATTGATTTGTCATATGGATATTTCCAGTGTACACCGTGGAAGAACCGATCATGCTGTACTTACAATACCACAAAAAACATACATGAGTCACGGATGTACAACTTCAACTACAACCACTGTGGCCAAATCAAGAATATGTCGGAGAGCTGTAGGAGGCACTTCACTCAAGATCATTGCTTCTTTGAATGCTCGCCCAATGTTGGACCTTGGGTTGTCAAGGTGTGGTAGTGACCAGTACAAAAAAGTAGTGTGTGATTTGTGACCATTACAAAAGAAAATTGTAACTCTGTTTCATTATTCATTCTGTTCAGTGAAAACTTACTTAGTCTACGAAAAACTCCATTATTTAACTTAGCGATACATTTAGTTTGATTCGTTCTAAGACAGGTATTAATTTGATTTAGAACTGTACTATTTAATTTAGTCTACTGCTTCTGAAAAGCCAAAGCCATATCATTAGTCTTTGGGCTGAGAATACAATTTCGGTACTTTGGTATTATACGGAGGCCACCCCCCATACCGCAGCGGCAGTTATTTAAGTTAGGTTATCATAATCATGTTAGTAGGACATTCTTCATTTTGTTACTAATCGAATGATACCAGATGAGTCAAACTTTTGCCCATTAGTTCCCGTTGTCAGGTGATGCGCACGCTCCAGTCAACGACTTGACCTCGGCTTACTTGGAGGGGATTTGGCGGGCGAAAGTATGATTCATATGGTATCGTTTGATTCATGACATAACATGTTCCAACAACTTTCCAAAGTCCTACTAACATATTAATGATAACCTAACCTAACATAACCGCCGCAGTGTGTGTGCTGCATAAGGGTGGCGATCGGGTGTGGCCAATAGCGGCTGTGGCGATGTGTTACCTCAATCCTCGCTGACATCGCTGCCTTCTGGGAGGCAGAATTTAATAATGTTCATCGTTAATTAAGTCAAATTTGGACAGTAGGTCGATTGAAGTATGTCCTTGTCAATTATGTAGTAATGTTTTTGTCTAGTAAAGCAATCTCTAAAAATATTGACCTCCATATAAGTACCACAATTTCGTGTCACCCATGAGGTGAATATACCTAAGATCGGTAATGATAGATTTACGGCCTTTTAAATTGTTCAAGTCATGTTTAAGAATAATTTACTCAGTTTTATCATAAAGTGTTTCTAGTTTTTATCCATATATTTTTAATGCTATCTATCAAAATAAATTATTGTTGAAGGATATAAAGGGGTTAAAATGGTACATATCAATTTTTTCCATCTCAGTTCTTTCTAGTCAAGTGAATATATATATAAAAATGAATATATGAAGGGGTTTTTTGGGCACGTGAAGAAAGATTTTGTAGCGTAGAAACACTGGGCTGCAGTTAGTTGTAAATAGCCTACCTCGGTACAGTCAGAAAACAATTGTTTTTAGACAGAACTAAGATATTTCAACAAAGTAATTTGTGTGATGCTTTAAAAGCTTTTTAATCTTTCATTGTGAAGTCAATCAAGATCTTTCAAGGTCTTAAATAAATACGCCAGTTAAGGCCCATAAAACCCTAAATTACAAATACCTAACCCGTCTCAGGTCTCATGTTTAAATGAGCCGTTTGGGCTTATATTGTTAAATACCACGGAACTACCATGATATAGTAAGAGCTGGTTCTTCTAAGAATTTAATCGTAACTGCTTCTTAAATAATGTTATGATTCAGGATAGAAAATGACCCAAAACTTTTCAACTGGATATAATAATAATAATAATAATAATACGTTTATTTATCCATAAATAATACATTACACAGAATGTACAAACAATACAAAGCCATAACAACTAAATATGTACCAAATACATAAATACAATAAAGTACAAATAAATAAATAAATAAAATAAATACATAAGTTAGAATAAATAACATTTTCACATGTATTCTATTAAAAGAGATACACATATCTACCACATTTCACACTGGCTTTTTAATGGATAAATATAGGTGCCCCCTAGGCATAGCCAGTTTTGAGGCATCCATCACAAAAAAAATTACCAAAAGGCTGTGAAAGGTTGGTTACATTCGAATTCAATCAGGTTCATCTAAAATGAAAATTAAAAAAATATAAAATTGTGATTTTTTACAAATTTTCAACTTATTGATTTCTGCAAGTGACTGTAGAGCAACACTTCCTTTTATAGGCTACCTCTTAATTATGAAAAGTGAGAAAAAAAGGTTACATCTCAAGCAAACAATTTAATTACCTGAAACAATACAATCATAATAATACATCTAACATTCAACTTGTAGAAGAAACTCCACATTTTCCACAGTACTCAGCCATGATTTTAAGTCTTTGATGTATTTTGACAGAGTATTTACATTTCTCACATGATTTAATGTCAAATTGTACATGCGTGGGGCAGTGAAACTCTAAAAATGTCTAAAAAATGTTAGCTTTGGTCTCGGAACAGGAGCAACATTCATATGTCTAAAATTGTACCTCTCAGATTCAAGGACATTACAATCATTATTAAAGTGAGAGTATAATTGAAATACAATATAACATAATATAACACTACCCTGTTTTTCTTGAAAAAAGGTGAACATGAAGACACGGAAGGAACGTTACTACCAGGTGCCGCTGTGTGCCAGTGACTGCGAGATGTGGTTCTTGGCGTGTCAGGACGACCTGACCTGCACGGACAACTGGATACGCAACTTCATCTGGGTGAAGGGAGAGGGGAACCGGTGTCTGCCGGAGGCGCAGTGCCGCACGTTCCGCCAGATATACGGGACAGCCGAGAACTTCTGTCAGAAGGTGTGGGAAATGTTAAATTTACTCAGATTTTAGGAAAATTCTTCGAGAATTGTAACAGAAAAAAATTATAATGGCTTTAAATTTGTTGTTTTAACATCTCTATAGTGTAAAAATGATTTAACAGCAACCATTTCTTCATGTCATTCTTGAAAGTCCTTGTGTTTGCCTTCTTCATGTGATTTTACAACTGTAGACTGATTACGAGGTTTTCTCCTCTAACAGAGCCATCCGATGCTTCACAAGGAGGTGGAAATCTACAGCATGATGAGTGTTGTGGTGATTAAACAGTTTTTCCCTTGGCCAAACGGCTTCCAACTCATACAGCGATACAACCGTCAGAATGGTGTTTGATGAATATGAAGGCTGACAACTTTTAGTCTTGGCTGCAGTTCCGCCAAAGCTCTTACTACAGAACTTAAAGTTCATAAGTAAAATTGATGAAAGATTTTAATTAATTGTAATTAAAATACCTAATTACTTTTAACCTCTCAACCACCGCGCATGAGTTAACTCGTGGTAGTATTCTGTACGCGCTTCCCCACGCATGATATATCCCATGCGTCACCCTTGCTTCATTAACCACCATGCTCGAGTTTACTCGGATTTGACAGCTTAGTTTACTCGGATTTGGATTTCTCAGCTGATTTATGTTGGTACAGCTGTTCTGCTAGGTTTTTTTTCAATTAACGACTGTACAGTTGACCCTGACGAGTGGCAGACTGTTTGGTGCTGCACTCTAGTGGAATTTTCTGAAATACGTCCACTCCATGAATTCTGCAGTATCGCGCTTGTCGCGTTGAGATGAAACCCCAGCGATTTGGTGTTGATCGTGTAATCAAAATGCGCTACTGAGCAAATTACTCAGCGCTTAAAGGCTTAAAAAATTAACATTTCAATTTTCACAAACAACTACTTAACTCGACTTGATACTCGAATGGTTGGCTTAATACTCGACTCAACTTGACTCAGATTCAAAATCCATTACTCGCCCACCCCTAAATAATTATATTAATTAATAAATAAAAACATTCATTAATATATAATTGACGTACATGTATTGTACAGGTGTGGGACGACGCGTGGAAGGTGGTGCCTGACTCGGAGGCTTGCATGAGGCTCTGGTTCGACGGAAGCGAGGGAAACCCAAACGACAACGTAGCCAAGGTCAAACTGCGGCACATGGCGGCCTACAGTGGCGCCGGCTCCCACACTTCTCAAGCCCTCCTGGGCCTCATCATGACTCTTCTAGTCGTAAGTTAGTGGAGGAGATCTAGCTCGACTACCAGTCCAGGGTCGGATCTAACATCTACAGTTCCTTAGGCTCAATAGGCCCTGCTGTGGCTAAAGTGTAGACCTTTTTTTAGCTAAATCTCGTTCTGGGGCCGTTTTATCATGTGGTGCTGGCCCCTGGGTATACGACTATGATTATATCCTACGACTAGGACTATGATACAGTCCTACGGACTGCCTTCCGTAGTCGTAAGTCAGTGGAGAACTAGTTGGTTAAACCATTGTTCCCACCAAGATACTGTTTAATAGCAAATAGAAATAGTTTTTCAAGATCAGTCTAATGTATAGTTAGTATTATAAAGATTAATAATTTTAGCTTAAAAAGTGTCTAGAATCAAATTTAAGGAGATGTAAAACACTATTTTTAGATAAGTTTCCAATAGGTTGATTAAAATAGCTTAATTGCATGAATAGTTCTTAAGAGAATAGCCTCAAAGGTAGCCAAGGAAACAGAGGAGGTGGTGTAAGGGGGTTTCAAGTTGCTTTTCAGTTGTACAGATTTAAATAAATTGTCTAATTGTACAATTTATTGTCTAAACCAGTTCAGGGGCAAAAATCCTCATCTATACGATGTCTAAGATTTCGTACAGATTTGGCAGTTGAAGCAATCCCGACATGGGACATAACTTGAGTAAAATGTGCATGAAAGTTATGAAAAACAACTATGTTTGCTTGTACTCCCCTACTTGTATTTTACTCCCCTAAGTTTTGATACCAGATTGCAATACAGGAATCATAATCATGTTTCGGAGCTAAGTAGTATTTTTCAATGCGGTCTCCATCATGATGAGTTTGCAGGATCAGGATGTAATAACTGTGGATCAAAATCAAAGCATGACTAAAAAAAAGTTTTAAATGCTCAAAACTCATTTAGCTGTAATTTATTTTATGAATTTCCTTAGGAGTAGTATTAGTATTTGCTTTAGCCCTTTAGTCGATTAATGTTATATCAATAACATTTGTTCAACATTGTTCTTGTTTAAGAAATTGGAGAAATTTCCCACTTCAAATTTTTCCTTCAGGGAAGAAACTATTATCATGGTCACTTTTATCATTGACGTTAATTATGGGAATAGAAGGATAGACAGCTAGAGTTCAGGCAGGCCATATAGAACACATAAAGAAAATCACAATAATCACAATATTTCGTCCCAGTTAGAGACTTCTTCAGGTATAAGAGAAGTCCCTTCAGGAACTCTTCTCTTGTATCTGAAGAAGTCCCTAACTGGGACGAAATATTGTGATTATTGTGATTTTCTTCATGTGTTCTATGGCCTGCCTGAACTCTTTCAGAGGTAAGCCTATCCCTCTATTCCCATAATTAAAATCCTTGCCTAGAGCCTTTCCTATAAAAACTTAATAAAAAATTAGTTTGTTAAACAATATAATAACTTAACACATTTGTGCCAAAAAATAAACATTGTTACTATTTTTTATTCACGTGTATTTATTACCACCCTTTTCATGTCAGTCGACCATTAGTGGAGACCATTCTCTCTGTCCACGGTAACTGGATCATTGGCACAAGTTCACATGCTGTGACTTTGGATTCAATGAATCAATTTCAATCGACAACAATTATTCACGCAACATGATGGTGTGAATTTCAACATTGGGCCTTGAATTGTCCTTTTGTAAGACCCAAAAAAACCCGAATTTTGAAATTTATACTGATTACACATGAAAATAGGGGTATTCTGCTTTATTCCCTTATCTAACTTAGCAATCGCGTTACAGAAAATAATAACTCTAAAATTTCAAGGAAATCAATCAGCGACTTACCTTGTTTAGAGTTAAGTACCTGGTGGACCGAGCCTTGCTCGGTGTTATTTCATGTTTACCAGTTCATCCAGTTACTATAAAATATTTCAATGTCATAAAATTGATAAATAGAAACCTTTTTTATTGCTCCATGGTCTCTTCATCCCACTTGCTGTATTTTCCCTTAATGGCTGTAGATTCCAAACAGCTGTTATGATTACTTCATTTGTTTACACTTTCCTTGTTTATTTTCGTTGCTATCACGGCAACCCATAAGGCCAATGTTAAAATTTTACAACTTTAAAATTCGATTTATTACGTTATTAGATTTTCTCTGGCCAAGTAATCTGCATAAAAGACGTTTTTGAGTCATAAATTACTTATTTCCAGACTTTGAAGGAAATCCTCGGAGCCGTTTTTGAGATCGTTGTGCAAGCAAGCAAGCAAGCAAGCATACATACAAGATAACACTACTCGTATAAGAGTATAGGATTAATATTTTCTTTGATGAATCAGTTAACTTTTTGCAATGAAAACACTTTAAGCCATGAATGAAAATGTTTTGCCTTTAAGGGCGGGTTTCGGAGCTCGGGGGTACGTAATCCTGGAGTTAGTTAACCCGTGGATTAAGATAATCTTAGCATGAAAAATCAGATTTCAGAGCTCGGGGATAAGTTTCTTAACTCTCGGGTTATCTCAGTCTGAGATAATTTATATATGGACTTATGCAAGGAGTTACTGAGGTATTTTGGAAAATTTAGTAGTGGGTATTGTGTGCGACACATTTTACCTGTTCTTTCTTTTCTCCTCAATTGAATTCGGCTCTTGTTGTGTTCGGGTTATGCCTACCAAATTAATCTCGGGTTAAAGATATTCTTCAAGTTTTTTATCCTTGAGCTTGAGCTCCAAACCCTGATTTCTTCAGTCCGAGAATAAAAACAGGTTCAAACTGGTATTTAGTCTGAGGATAGAGATAACCCTGAGCTCCGATATCTAAATTTGTTATGTTCTTATTTCTTTAATATAACCCCCTAATTTGGGTCATTCACCCAGCTAAAGTGAGGTTAGAAGCTCTATTTTTTGCCGTACCAACTTGCCCAAGATACAGAGGGAATGTCCCTACCAAATTTTGAGAAGTTGGTCAAAAATTGCAACCGCCAGAATGCCAAAATATATACGTACTACATAGAGTTTTGTTTGAATAGTGTTTCTGGCTTGTGGGGGCCCCAAATGAAAATTCACCATGCTCCCATACCTCAGAGCCTCCGAGCGGGTCGTGCCAGTATGTTATTTAATTACTCCATATGAAATCAATATATATATATATATATATATATATATACACCGGGTGTCCCATAGTAGTCCCCCCCCCTAACTTTTTCCTATATTTTTTCAAATATCAATTCCACACCACCCCCAAACATTATTGGGTAGTTAATACTTCATTTTGACAGCCATCTTGGATCCGCCATATTGGATCCAAAATAATTTTTTCAAATGTAAAAGTGGTGTTGTGACCCATTATTTCGAATTAGCTTTTTTTACTGATTACAATGCCGCAATCCATTTTTGAATATCTCAATTTGTTCTCAAGATATGGGTAGTTTAAATTAATTTATTTTCATCCAATTTTATTGAAACAGGAATTTTATTCAGTAAGATGCTAGCCTCAAAGCCCAACCTAAAGAAAGAGGAAATCAAGGCAGTATCTATCCTTGGGGAAGATGATACTATCAAAATATTGCCCGCGGATAAAGGAAACGCTACTGTTGTCTTGGACACAGTAACATATAAAGAGAAAATATTGGAAACTCTCCAGGCTGGTAAATATACTGAACTAAATAAAGATCCTACAGAAAGTTTCGAGTGTAAAGTTGCAAGCACTCTTAGGAAGCATTAACAGTTTTTTTCTCATAAACAAAGAGCTCGTTTAACACCGCATCACTCAAAAATCCCACAAATGTCTGGGTTACCTAAAATTCATAAAACTGATGTACCTATTAGGCCTATAATTAGCTCTCGCGACTCACCGTGTAAGGAACTGTCTAAAGTCCTCCTGGACATCCTGAAACCATTGGTAGGAAAAACTAAGGCACAGCAATGGGCACAAAAATGGCTCCTTCATATGCTAACCTTTACATGGGACGCATCGAAGAAACCTTTCTTAAGAAGCAAGCCCTCCAACCTCTCTGTTGGTTCAGGTTTATTGATGATATTTTCCTCATCTGGACCCACGGACAAGATCAACTTGATGCCTTCCTCGATAGCCTTCAGAAACACTCCATCCTCAACTTCACCTGGAACTTCTCCCACAATCAAGCTACCTTTCTGGATGTAAACATAGATTTAATAAATGGAAACCTCAACACATCAATCCATATCAAACCAACCAACAAACAACAATATCTGCATTACAACAGCTGCCATCCCAACAACACAAAACGCTCCATACCCTTTAGCCAGGCCCTTAGAGCTAAACGCATATTTACAAATGAACAAGACAGAGAGATTTTCAACAACCAACTTGAAAAAGCTTTCACCTCCAGAGGATACCCCTCCAAACTTGTACACAGCCAAATTAAAAGAGCTCAGTCCGAAAACTCCAGCAACAACAGTCAACAGCGTACTCCGAAAAATTCTGATAATAACCTAAGCCTTATTACGACATACCACCATGGCCTACAAAATCTCAACAAAACCCTCCACGACAACTTCAGTATTCTCCAAGCAAGTCCCCACACCAAAAACTTTTTACCTAAACCACCCAATGTTCTCTTCAAGCAGCTTCCCAACCTCCATCAAAAACTAGTAAAACCCAAACGTTTAGGCAGAACACCCCCTCCTTCAAACCAACCCCATGGATCATTCCCCTGTGAACGAACTTGATGCAAAACCTGCCCGATGCACCAACCAACTACCAGCTTTAAAAGTTCATTGACTAATAAAGAATATAACATCTCTGGCCACCACACCTGCAGCTCATCAAACCTCATATACCAACTGCAATGTACTCTCTGTCCTGCTCAGTATATAGGCTTAACCACCGAAACCCTAAGGAAACGCATGAATGGCCATAGGCATGATTGTAAAGTAATAAATCAAGAAAAACCAGTCCCTAAACATATCATAGACCACAACACCACATTTGAAGACTGCTTCACTATAAAAATAGTTAAAGCCCTCCCTGAAAACTGCAACCCTTCACAACTCAGAAGATGGGAGTTAGCTCACCAGTGGATAACTAAATCCAGAGAGCCACCTAACTTAAACCTTAGATAACCAACCCATAAACACACCCCCACCCTTTCCAGCCAGAGAACTAAAGTTAAATTGTATATAGTGTACATATTGTTTAAGCGTGAACAGTCATAATTTTATTTTAGTGTTTTGACAGTTAAGTTGGCAAACCTGCTACAGTTCAAACTCCTCACTTCTCAACTGATTGAGAAAGGGGCATGTTGTCCCGAAAATTTTCAAGTCAATGTGCTTTTTCTGTGTATCTTTGTGCTAGTTGGGACTCCTAGTCATCCAGATGGGTAAGTTCTCTGGCAATCCTTTCCTCAATTACCAATTGTAACCTGACTTGTACATAAAGAATTCTAAAGACTTTGTTGAAAGGCAAAGGACATAGTGCTGGCTGAGACGGATAAGCTGGTTAGTTTTGATGTTTAAAGTCTGTTCACGAATGTCCCAGTTCCTGAAACCTTAAAAATAATCGAGTCTCGGCTCGAAAAAGATGAAAGTCTAACTGAACGTACTAAACTTCCTGTTAACGTCATTACGGAATGCTTGAATTGTGCAATCAATGTAACTATTTTAAACTAGAGGGTAAATTATACTGTCAAGATGAGGGGATGGCCATGGGGTCGCCATTGTCGCCTATCTTTGCTAATATCTTTATGGAGGAGTTTGAGCAAAAGGCTTTGTCTTTGGCTCAACTCAAACCGTAGATTTGGTGGAGGTACGTCGATGACACCTTCGAGGTATTTCCGCATGGAGACGATGAACTAAAAGACTTTTTAAGGCATCTTAACAGTATTTCTCCTTCCATCCGCCTAACAATGGAAGAGGAAGTCCAAACAAACTAGCATTTTTGGATGTGTGCGTAGAAAAGGATAGGGACACACTTAGGACAACTGTTTTCAGAAAAAAGATACACACAGGGCAGTACTTAAATTTTCAATCAAACCATCAAAAAGGGGTGGTAGCTTGTTTGACAGAGCAAAGAGCATTTGCTCAAATCAAGATGAATTAAATCAGGAAATCTAATTCAAAAGTTTGAAGTTTGAATCTAGTTGAAAAATTTGTTCCTATGTCAATCCCTTATGTGCCGGGATTATCGAAAAAAAATTAGAAGAGTTGCTAGGAAGTTCAAAGTTAGAACCGCGTTTAGGACACAAAACACTCTTAGGCAATGTCTCGTAAAAACCAAACCAAAAAATGGCACTCAGGGATCAATTAACTGTGTTTACAGAATAAACTGCAATAGTTGCTCTAGGCCTTACTATGGCGAGACAAAAAGACCTTTAAATGTTAGAATCAAAGAACACAAAGATAACACGAGGAAGGGCTTAGTGGATAAATCAAAAATTGCTCAACACTGCTGGTCTGAAAATCACCAGATGAATTTTGACAAAGCAAAAATAGTACACCGCGAAAATCAGTCAATCTTCACTTGAAATAAGGCCAGTATGGCTACCAATATTAAGGTGGTGCAGTCGAAAATTTTTAAGATACGTTTTCTTTTTTTTATGTTACACATGATAAGAAAGTTCCGAGGAATTAAAACAAATTTTTTTGGATGTAAAATTTGTGAGCTACAGATGTCAAAAGTGTAGTAATGGGGCGAAAATTCCCATCTTTCTTGCATCATTCACGAAGACACGGTTTAACCTACAGAGCTTATATATCGGAATTATTTATGATTAATGAATGTCTTAAACCTAACATCAAGGAAATTAAAAAATAAATAAAAAATTTTTCAATGTTGTTAGAAAATAATTTTTCCTTCCGTTTTCATAAGTGTCAAATCATTTAAAATTATGTCATTTTGTAGGCCAAATGATTACGTACTATATCCCAAAAAATAAAATTTGTATATTTAAACTTTCTTCAGGAATATTGCACAAACAAACTGAACTTAACACCTGCATAATTTGGTTAGGCAACTCGCATTTAACAAAAGAATGCTACCAGAACATTCTTATGACACATCCCAATCACATGCACTGACAAAAAGTTCAGAAAAATAAAGTAAAAAAATCATTAGACTGTCATGCTGCCTGACGGAATAGTTTGTCCCTAATGGCGCCCACACAACCTTAAACAAAGAATTGAAAGACGGGGAAAATAAAGTGTCAGCAAATAGGGTAGTTACTAACAATTCTGCTCAAAATTCTCATAACATGTTAACCCGTAGCAAGGCTAGGGGGCAAAATCAGGTTAAAAATTAACTAAAAAACACAAACAGACACACGGAATTTGCATATCACATGTCAAAAAACCGGCCGCCCCTCCCTCCACCCCCCTGCATCCCTCTGCCTGAACCTCTGTTTCAGGTTTTTGCCACCGGTAGCGTGTGTGATTTGGTTGGCTGTGACTGCCGCCATTTCCTTTCCTCCCACCAGTCTTAGCTCAGCTCTGATTGGGTGTGGATTCTCCTGCGGATTGCCAGGCTCTCTCCTGTCTGGTGATTCTTGATACTTGTGATTTCTGTGTTATTGTTTTTCTTTTCAGCGCAGTGTTTTTGTGACTGCTTTTACAGTTCTCTGTTTTAGCTGTTTTTGTCCAGGTTTTCCTGGCTATGTGTTACAAATCTTGTTATGTTCTAGGTTTTCTTCCACCTGAAGACGGGATCAGATTCCAGATCCCGAAACGTCGTAAAACTTGTTTTTTACTAATAAGTGATGGCAAATGTCCGCAAAATCCAAATCCAAATATAAAATCACCATCACCAACAATGATTTTCAAACAAAGAATTATTTCATTTGTGTTAGGTTAGACTGATAACAATGAACAACTATCGATGTATCAAACTCATTTCATAATCGATCGGTGGAATGAGCGAGTTGCACAAATTGATTAAACCAACAATAGTACAATGAAATGCAATAATTGATGATAATAATCGATAACCATGTCTTCACGTTGACAATCACGTCGATAATCACAATGATGTCTTCAACATACTCCGACTCTTTTCCCTCCCTAGGGTGGAAAAGAGCTACTTTCGCCCCACAACGCATGTATTGAAAACATTCGTTTTCACAGCAGTATGACGAAAAAAAGTTTAGATCAATGACGCGATGCCAGAAGTGGACACTCAATTTGAAGTTAAAAAGTGTTTCCATTCCGTTTAATTTCTGAAAACCTCTCTCAATTTATTATGAGAACGTTAAAGAACAGTTCTTTTTCATTACCAAGAAAAGAAATTATAATTTACTAACCTTCTGGTTGGCTGAGGATTGTTCTATTGCTCTTGCAGGAATGGGGCATGTGGTAGCCCCATATTAAGGGCCTTTTAGTGAGGGGCCATATTGCCACACTACAGCACACTATATTGTCTTTGAAAATTATACAAACTTAGTGTGTAGCCCACTTATGACATGGTTTCTTTGTTTGGGTTACATTAGCATCTATATAATGCTAAATTTGAAGACATATTTGTGAAGTCCTTAGGGACATTAGTAAGGGAAATAAATAAAAATATATAAGTTACTTTCAGTTTTATTATAAATTTATTTTAATACTACAGTCATACCTTCACCTTCCATCAATTGTGATTTATTAAAAAAAGAAATCACAAAATGTGTTTTATTAAAATACCAGAGCTTTAAAAGCTTGGAGTTCGTAAGATGTTTGTCAAGATATTCCTTCCTAGATGTTTTTACAAATTAAAGCTAAAGCAAAGATAAGCCGAGGTACAGAATATAACAACAGCCCGATGAAAGCATGTGTCTAGGTGTTCAGCCTTCCGTGAGCCAAACAATTCATCCTCGAGTATTGCATAATTGACAATCGATTTTGATCTAAACTCTGATGATTTTACTTTTCATAATATTCTATTGAACACATTTTACATTTTAGAATCAACAGCTTTTTAAACATCATTTCAAAGCAACGTTACGATACAAATTTGTTAAAAATACTGACTGGTTTTCACTAAACTAGGCTCCAATACATTTTTTTTCAGACACATCGATTATCAGTTTTATACACTTGGAAAAATTGGTGTTGGGAAGGAATCTTCAGAAACAAAATGCTTTCTTGTTAGTTTGTGTAATGTCCACCATTTTACTATCAGAGAACAGCAATTATTACAAATTTATTTAGGAAAGTAATAAATGTATGTATTGTTAGGTGGGACCGGGCCTAAGTACATTATCGAGTAACGCCCGGGCCAGGCCTCAGAGTCTATATACAGGATCACCCTCTATGTACAATAAGTATCGTCCATCCCGTCTCGTCTTACAGAGATAAGTAAATATCTTACTTACAACGATATTTTCAAAACGATCATTAAGATTAAATAAAATTGTACAAAATAAATTTAATAAGTTTACAATAATTTAGATAGTATACAATAAATAAATTTGTAATAGAATAATTTAATCGCTATTTTGTATATAATTTATACGAATACATCTATGTAAATTGTAAAATCTCTAAAAGAAATAGTTATCGACAACCGGTAAATACGATTATGAACAAAAAAAGGGGCAAGAAAGAAGAGTACTAAAATAGAATATCCGCTCCGACCCATGAATTGGAGCTTGTACGGAAACGGGCACAGCTAGGGAAACACGAATACCGAACAAAACAGCGACGCGTGCGAGTCCTTCCTCCACTAACGGCCGATCGATAACGAAATAACAATCTTCCATCCAAACGGTTCTATGTACACTTTACGGTTCACACTCACTCGCGACACCGTGACATGCACCGTCGGTGTCGACGGACCGCCTTTTATTCGACAGAGTCCTCCGGAAGCGACGAGTCGACCAGTGGTAGTCACAGCTTCAGCTCGTTGGCGATCTTGGAGGCAATGTTCTTGAAGCCGATTGAAGTTCCAGAGATGCGCTTGAAGCGGACTCCATTGAGTGAAAGACGCGGCAGTTTGCAGACCTCGATCTCCCACTGGACCAGGGAGTCTGTGTTGGGGTCTCCGTGGACACACAGCAGCAGGAACCTCTCTCGCTGCTCGTAGTCGCAGTTGTTGGCATCAAGAACCTACAAACCATCGGACAGTTACACCACTGGACCAGGAGTCTGTGTTGGGGTCTCCGTGGACACACAGCAGCAGGAACCTCTCTCGCTGCTCGTAGTCACAGTTGTTGGCATCAAGAACCTGCAAACCATCGGACAATTACACCACTGGACCAGGAGTCTGTGTTGGGGTCTCCGTGGACACACAGCAGCAGGAACCTCTCTCGCTGCTCGTAGTCGCAGTTGTTGGCATCAAGAACCTGCAAACCATCGGACAATTACACCACTGGACCAGGAGTCTGTCACTCGTAGTTACAGTTGTTGGCGTCGAGAACCTGCCAACCATTCAACAAACCTTCATTCAGCTACCTGCCTTCACTTTATTCCATTAGTTCTTTATAGAGGCATAATAAAATTATCTTCATTTGAAAATAAATTTGCTTATAACTTTTTTTGGACATATGCAGTCTATATGAATTGCATGGGCAATTAAATTTGCAGTCATACAAACAATTTAAATCATTTCACAGCCCAAACAAATAATTGTATTATTTCAACTGTACATGAATATTAAATAGCAAGTCTTAGGTTTTGTTGCTTGAATCAATATGATTTAAAGTACGATTTCTACAATATTTTTAATTGAGGAACAAAGAAATTACATTTGATAATTCTTAAAAGATAATATCTTACAACAGAGAGGAGTGATAACACATTAAAAAATGATTAGGTATTCTCTATTGGGGCTTAAAGAGATTTTACTTTCAGATATTGCATGGCTCTCAATTACCTGGACAGTTGTTAGGAGCATACATTTTTAGAATTTCCTCTCATTCTCTTCTTCAGTCAAGACATACTTTGAGAGCTACGGTTATCATTTGAAACTATTTTAATTTACAACTTAACTACAGTATTTTAGACACACTTTGGGAACTAAAGTTTTCATTTTAATTTTAAACTATTTCGATTAACAACATCAATCCAATATTTTAATCTATTTAAAACATATTGGTACAAAGAAGACAATCGAGCAAGCAAATTGTACCTTTCTTATTTCAGCCATTATTTCGTTGGGATCTCTTGAAGAGGTGGTTTTCATGCTCCATGTAAATCTCAGAGATCGGGGTTTCACTTGGTCATCGTTAACAGCACCACTGCAACAAGGTATGATTAATGAACTTTACTAAATTTGGCATAAAATACAAAGCATACGCTAATTCAACTTTCAATAAAACAATACAAAAACATTTTTTAAGGTTTGATATTTAATTGGAAAACAAGTAAGGAGTCAACTTAAAAAATCAACCAAAAATAAATAAATTTATATTATTGTCACTTTGAAATAAATACGAAAAAACATGTTTTCTATCATAAGATCATCTCAAAAATCTCTCCTCTCAAAGCCGGTAAAACAAAATTACAAATTGCCTTGCCCCTTTAGAGACCGGTCAAAAGATATAGTTCAACGGCTTAGGACCAGAGCTATTTAAGCAGTTTTTGTTATGTACTGAAAAAATGCCTATAACTTTAAAAAAATTGATTTGTTTTACTTCCGACATAACGGAAGTTTGCCATTTTGGCGACAACGGCAACTTCCGATATATCGGAAGTAGGGTTAATTAGTACTGGTGTACAGGAAAATACAGTCATTGTTAGTTAACAATAACTTTGTTAGCTGAAGAACAAGAAATAACTGTGCACCAAGCAAACACAGCTCGGTTTACAAAGCAAAAATTGCAACTCAATATAATCTGTGCCTCCAATCAATTATGAAAAAAAGGTACTGGAAAAATATCCATGCAGTAATATATAAATCAAAACTAAAGAACTTAAAATCAAAATAAAACATACCTAACTACACTTTTTGGGACTGGATCCATAGGTCTGAAAAAGAACAAGGAATTAAATAATAATTAATCATGCTAAGAAGGACTGAAAAACTTAAAAACTCCACAAAAAGATCAAAGGTAAAGATGATATTGAGAAATAAGAAAAATACATTTGCTGAAACCAAACATAACTTTGAAAACAATAAAATATGTTGAGACAAAAATAAAAAATGTTGGGTGAAAAAATACAATTTTCTTAATTTTGTTAATAAAACCCTCTTTTGGTCTTCAAAATCTATACGAAGCAATTCCTAAGTTATAATTAAAAAGTTTAATCAAGATTATATATTTAGTTTTTAGAAGTGAATAAATTGTAATAGTATATGATAAACATAGTATATTTTATTCTATTTTATTTCCTTGCTTTAAAACAGGTTACAAAACCCAATTAGGTTACATTAAAGCAGTTAAAAACTAATACAAAAGTTTTTTTTTCATGTAGGTTGAGTGAATATAATATGAAACATATATTATTCAAATATAATATGAATCAACATTATATTTGAAGGAAAATCTAATTTTTTCAAAGATAAGCTTATGAAATTAAATTGAATAACGTTCTATGGTTAGCACTTTTAGAACTTATGGTAAAGGTTATTAGTACATTCTTGGGTTGCAAATTGGAATTTTGTTTCAAATATAAATTATATACAGCAATGAATATTAAAGAATAGGGTGATGCAAAATAAAACTTTCAAATTGGTAGCTAAATATGCAAACTTTCTTTCATTTCCCAACCATGTTCACAACATTCCACAGTATATTACATTTTTATAGTTTAAAAAGATATTATTTTAAAGAAATAACAAGTTTTCACAGAACATTTAATGCATGTAGCATCAAAAAACTTCCATCTATATTTTTGATTTTACATTCCCCCTATTAATGGTAGAAGGAAAGGCAAGACTTTGGATTAGTATCAGTTGGATGATGCAAAATGAATTCAAAACCCTGATTTAACTCACTGACTTCTTTAAGTACAATACAACTTTAAAACAAAAAACTGAAATACAAACTACTAGTCCAGAAGATGACGGATATAAAAATGTGATTCCTCCGAATTCAGTCGGGCTCAACTGATTGATGTGCAAGGAAAAAATGTTTCTAACGGTGCTGCTATACATACGCATCACGTCACGTCCACAAAAAACATTTAATGGCGATTCTGGAGGGGTGCTATACATATTCGCTTCGCACGATATGCAACGTCCTCATTCGCATCGCACATTAGGATGCAACATCCAAAGTCATGGGGACAAGTGTTTTAAATAAGTACCCCTGGCATATCACATGTTTATAGATTACAGTTAATTTTTATGGATATAAATTTTTTACTATCACATGCCTAGGTTAAGTACAACGACCAAAGTTAAACTTTGCTAATACTGCAACATTTGCTATAAACACCCATGTATTCGTAACCCTGTTATTTTATAGGTAATATATCCTACTGACATTGATTTGACATTATAAGTGATAAGCATCACATAATAATTATTATTCAAACGCCAAAAACAGCATTTCGGACAGTTTTCAGTATAAAACCTGCTATTTTATAACAGCTGAATGGCCAAATGGACATTGGTAGAGGTTATACATACACGTCACGTCACGCCCCAATTCGGTCGATTCGGCCGTGTATGCTCTTCAGAGCATTCGAGTCAGGCTGTGACGTGACGTTTAAATATAGCTGGTTCCATTTCGAAAATTGACGTGACACAAAGTGTACGTATAGCCTCACCTTAATGACACATAATATATTTGTGGACAATGTGTGCTCTTCACTGCGGGTGAAAGCCACCTCTTATTTGGGGTAGGTAATAGAATGTGAAATATAGTCCGGTAGGCAAACGAAAATTTTATCTCTAACCCAGTTTTATTGTATTAAATATCCTGAGTCGGGTCAATTGGTCTACTGTGCATTGTTTAAAGTAAAGGCTTGCACCACACTAAACTCTTTCCCCCTTTTTTTAAGATGGTGGCTGCTGCACACAAAGAGAAAAAAAGTAACTATTGGTATAAAGGTCTCCATACCCTAAATAAAAGTACAAAAATAAAAATGGCTTGATAACAAAAACAATTACATTAGAGGTCAAATTTTCTTTTTTTTTGACAGACTACATTTAACGTAAAAAATGGCTTGATAACAAAAACGACTGGGTTAGAGATAAAATTTAAATTTGCCTCCCGTACTACATTTAAAATTTAATCTGACCAACCCCTAACAAGATGTAAGAAGCACTACTGGCGACAAACACCTCTTAATTTTTAAGACATTCTATAAATGTTATCCTCATGTTATGTAATTCGGTCAAGTCCAACAGAATTCGGAGCCCAAAACCTCAACCTCTGAACTAAACGCATAGGGTAATAATCAAATACAGGGAAACGACTGCTCAGGGCTCAGGGGTTGTATTTCAGGCCATACTTTGAATCAAGCGCTAAATTGCAATAACTGTCTAGGGATAACGTTTTAGTGAGAATTGATATTTATTTCCATTAAATAAATAAGAAAAATATAAGTTGACCAGCAAAAAGTAAATTACTTACTGGGGCCTATATATATTTTCATAGTAAAATTACATTGTTAATTTATTTATAATTTCCTATATTAACTCCATGCAACAAGTCATCTAGTCTAGGGGGCATTTCATGTGCTTTTACATTACCTCTAACTGATGGGGGAGTTACTCTTCTCTGTCACAACAAACAAATACTTAAGAGCCTATTACAAATTGATAATCATAAAAATAAAATAAACTCGAAATAAGACCAAGTGAAATACCCAGCATCTTATGTGATTCTTAATTTTTAAAAATTTCTGTCTTTACATTGTTATATTCATAAACTACTTCAAAAGTCAAACTAGGCCCATCAGTTACATTACACAGTTTTTTGTTTTATTTTGTTTTGTTTCATTGTTTTAAAACGATGAAAACAATTATACTCTACATCAAAGAAATAGATACATCTGAACGCTTATAATGCCAGAAAAGCTCCAATTTTTAAATGAAAAAAAAAAGTTTTGTGAGTTCCAATCACTCTCGACAAGCTCTGCTTTGTTTATAATTTTAGTTGTGACTTTATGAGCGTATCGATTATTCGAGGAAAATTTGTTATTAATTTCAGAAAATTTGTTGATTATCCAGACAAAAACTATTTCTGTTGTATATCTGAGTCAAGTTAATCAGAATCTCAAACAAGCCTTTGAAAAACAGTAATACTAAGATGCTGGGATAGTGTAGGGATGTTGAATTGATTTTAAGGTGGTACACAATCCATGGAGAAGGTAGAAATTAAGGATAGAATTGTAGGGAAATGAAACTTTTCGACTGGTATCAATAAAACTTTATTAACACTCCTTTGGCGGTGTCAACCAATTACAATATTGACTTATAGAGGATAGAATTCTAAATCCATTCACAGCTGTGTTCAAATCTAATCCTTGACATCTAACAGACATAAAAATAGTGATCCATCAAATAAAAAAATTAATAATTCATTTTGAAAATAGAAAATAATAATCTCTTAAACCGCTGATATTCCGTACACTAATAATATTAAAACTCGTGTCGAGCGCATGATTAAAATGCAACAACTAAAAGTAGGTATCTCCTAGTAACGAAACACATACATGCTCAAACTGATACTATGAAATGAACATTTACACACCAACGGGCACAATAACCATAATTGAATTTGGCCTACTCTACCTGAACACAGCTTTTCCTTTAAAGCTTTTTATTTACAAGTCGTTTGGTAACTGAAAGCCGCTTATACATTTTGATTACGTAATTTTAAAATAAGAAATTAAAGGACAATTATTGAGTTCAAAACTAGTTGTTAACATCTGAAATGGATTGATGATGAAACAGTTTGTGCATACAACACGCTCTAAAATTTTTACAACTTCCTTAGATCGAGAACTTTTCTTAACCTATAAAAATATCTCTCGACGACTAAATATAACTGACAGTCTTCCGATGTGTAAGTTAATTATTATCGTTCATTAGCGATACCGCAAAGCGCTTGAATAACGTTCTGAATGAGCAAGAGGCCTAATAGAATATTTGTAACGATGGGGAGAAAACGACTAATAAAAATAGTTACATATTATGTACAAACAAAATCACTGACGAAACACTAGATAATATACACTTTGGTATAACAATAGTAGACGTGGAATATTGAACTGAGACCATGGGAGAACGATCGGAAACCAACAACAGAAGGCGCGGAGTTGTAAGGCACATGATCCATCGAGGCACGAAACTCTCGGCTGAGCACTCCCGTCACAGGCCTTGCTTTCACAACAATTTACTCGTTATTCACTCACTAATTTATTACAATTTCTATTTCAAGTTTATACATTTTCTTAAAATAAAAAAAGAATTGTGTATTAGACTAGTTTGAAACCTTTAGAAGCACAATTCAATTAGAAGATCCATTGCAAAAACAAAGCCTGTTTATTAATTTACACACACATATACATAAAAGCCAATACATTTATCAAGTATAAAAATTTACAGAACTAAATAAATTTACAAAGAGAAAGTAAAACTTAAAATAGTAGTGTTACGATTTCAAAACCAAACATAAGCTTATAAAAATATTAATTGCACTAAATGCAGAGACTAAAGGATTGTCATTATTTACACAATAAATCAGTTTTAAAATATTACGCAAACGTAATCCCTTATCATTCCATTCCTGAGATAGTTAAAAACTGAAGAACATGTTTCCAAGCTTGTAAGATCTGATGATACAAAACTTTAATAGGGCTGTCTGGAAAAAAAATAACACAAAACACAGACAAAATACACAGAGAAACTGAGCAAATCATTGACTAGATTATTTACTTCAGTACAATACTACTAAAGTATGACTGTGATTGTGTTTGCAATCCAAAAAAAAGAACTCTTGTTTTTATTTGCTGAAAACCTTAAAGTTAAATACTTTTACAAAGGAAATTAGCTCTTATTTTTTGCATAAAACAACTAATTTTTAAAAACAAAATAGAAATTCATCAAACATTAAGAATGTTTCTTTTGAAATAAAACTCCAACATGAGAATTACTGAAACATTAAGTTGATGTTGCGTTGAATGATAAGGGATTATTTATTCAGCAACTAAATATAAGACTAATATTTCTATAATAATACAAATATTATCATATGAGTCATTTGATATTTTATTAAAAATAATAATTAGGCATTTGAAAACTTAATTTTGAGCTTTTAAAGGTTTATTTTTGACAATGTTTAAGAGGTTTGAGATTAAATTATGTAAATCCCTAGTAATTTTAGTTCAGAGGTAAAAAAAATTGTCAATAGGCAACAGCTTTATAATAGTGAACATTATTCAACTTTGGTCTATTATGCATTCAGCATTCAATTTTTATGGATATTTTATTTCTACTAATTTTATAAAGTTAAGTTGGATTTTAATGAAACACAAATTTATGAACCACTATATGAACTTTGACTATATGAAAGTGGATACAAAATTGCCAACACAACTTGCTGACTAACACAAAATAATACTAAAGTAAAAGCTTATTGTATTACCCTGCAATATAAAAATATGACACTAATTCCATTAGAATCTTTGCTGAAAGCCTATACCCATTGAAAAAAGTAAAACTGCTGTATACGCTTTCTTTAAAAACTCTTAAATGTCAAATTTTTAATGATTATCTAGGTTGTTTCTTCTCGACTGCTTGAGCTAGCAGTGGTCAATCTTGATAAGTTGAAAAATCGATTGAATATAAAATAATAAACTAAACTCCATTGTTGTTAATCTTCCTAAAATTTCAAAAATTGATTAACAATTAGTCTACACAACACAATGTTTTTAACCAAGTTGTTAAAAAGGCAGTCAGGTAAACTAGTTAAAACCTATGTAACATTTTGGCCTCATTAAATATATGTTGGTTTGTGTTTCAATGTGAATAAAAAAAACAATCATACGAGTCTAAAACCAAATGTTTTACTGATGATGAAACCAATGAAGTATCACACGGTTTAGCACACTCATAGTTCTGAAAAAGTATTTTCTTACTTAATTAATTGAAAAATGTTTAAACAATTTTACTAGAAGAATATTTTGTTTTAATCTTGTAGCCTATACGTTTACTTATACAGTTTTCAAAGAATGAAAACTGAGTGGTTTTATAGATTTACCTTGAAAATATTCAGTGTTTGATTTTGATCCTCCCTGAGGAAAATTGACAAGGAATTCAAAGGGTAAGAGGAGACATGAACTAATTTAGAACAAAATTACAAGTTTTGTAGAACTATGTATTGAAAAGCTAATGAAGCTAACATTTGAAATTATTATTATTTTATTTAATAACACCTTTAAATTTATTGTACCTATTTGTTTACCAGTTCCTACAATGAAAATTACAAAACACAAGAGTTTTTTCCTAATGTTCCTCTTCTCTGAGATGAATTAGTTTTGAATAACTTCATCCAAACACTAGATACAAAATATTTTCACTAAATCAAAAACTGATTTTGAAATTAAAGCTAAAAGTAGGCTATATTGTTTTTAAGCACAAAAAAGTAACAACACAGTATGAAAATGTTTCCTACATGAAGAGATGAATAAATTTCATTTAATCCCATTTGAAATCCAATAAAAAGTACAAAACTCAGTCCCTTGTCATTTAACTTGTCGGCCTTAAAATTAATTCTTACAATATCGAACACTAACTACCCCACTACACTTCCTGTATACAACACAGTCCTGTACATAAATACAAATCCGGACAGCAATTAAAAAAAACTAAACGTAACATAGAAAACTAGTCCACTCCTCTCTTCTACGGCGTTTTTTAATAATGTACAACTGATATTCCACATGGTTATCCCGCAGCAAGGACCTCTCTGGCGCTGGTCGCTTTCGCTTAGTTGGCAGGCCTGGGGGACAGGAAAACGCGATTAGACGTGTCGCAGCTCGCAACATCGCAACGCACCTAGCAGTGACCGCGCGTGTGAAAGCCAATGCTGTCAGGATACTCATGTGGAATACCACACTACCCACACCATCACTGTTAACCACTCGCGGCGGATGCACAATGCTAACCGAGGAGAGACGAGACTAAACAGAAACAAAACATTAAGCTTTCACAGTCGGGGTCGCTGCTACAAGTCGTGCGACAAGTTACAAGGACTTAGCTATTGTGCACCCAGTCGTCACACACTATGTATCACCCGCAACTATGCATCACCAGTGTCGTTTTTGGCATTAAAGTTAGTCAATTGTTACCGGCGTTAAAAAACATAAAGCAGTTTAATGGAAAACAAAAACAAACCAGAAAAATCTCTGAAAAAAGGTCTTGCCAACCTTTGATGTGTCAAATACGTTTTAATTTTAGAAAACAATTAACTACATAGTTAGCTGTTTTAAACTGAACAATGATTTTTTTAAAGTCCAGTGAACTAATTTTACGGTGTCACAAAGCTTTTGTTTTATTAGTTTTAATCAATTAATAGCTGTTGTATGCACATATACTAGACATTAAATGGCACGTTTAATGAGCTTAGTTGGTAAATTATCCAAAAATAAATGTTTTTAGCTGATAAAATCACTGACAATTTTCTGGTTCACAGAGACAAAGATGTCAAAATATAAAAAAAACTGGTGAATTAAAAACTAAAGTGTATTTAGAAAAACAGACTGGTGGAGAAAAAAAAGTTGGGTTTTGATCCTTTTAAAAAACATAAAACACCAAAAGTGCAACACTAAAAAAGTGAATGACACAACAATGGGGAATGACAAGCAAGCTCTGTTTCAAAAAGTGGCTTTCGTACACAATCTCAGCTCTGAGGCACATTCGTGATGCTCAGCTTTAAAAATCTTGTTTTATAAAATTTAGAAAACTTACGCATCTTAAGATTAGTACAGATCAGATTTGTATTTAGATTTGGTACTTCCACATTATTGGTGGTTTCTATATGTTTATCACACCCAACAATAACCAAAGAACCAAAAATAAAATGATTTGAATACTGAAAACATCAAACAATATTGTCCCATTTTATTGGTTAGATAAATTTTATCTATATTAAAATAAATCACAAACAGAAATGTTTTTGGTAGTTGTCATGAAAATATCTACTTCAAGAAGGAAAAAAATTGTGTTGTGAGGGCAACTTTCCCGATGAATTTCCCCACAAAACAATTGTGAAAATTTTAATCAAACCCCCCCCCCCCCCCCAGCCTACAACCCAGATTGTGTACGCCAACCGCTTTTTTGTCAGCCGACAGGCATCTCCATCCAAAAAGAAACCACCGATCAATCAGCCACTCACCGTTTAGAAAACCTGGACGACAGTTTGGAGAAGAACGACGGCCGGGCGTTGGCGTCGTGGGGGGCGCCGGTGGGCGAGGGGGCGCCGTAGCCGCGCTGGCGGTTCTGGCCGCTGTGGAAGGTGCTGCGCGACGGGACGTTGCGTGGGAACGGCTGCCGGTTGGTCTGCGCGGGGCTGGCGGGTGGCCCACGACACACGCCCACGCTGCAACAACGGGGGCCATTCAGAGATAAACAATGTCACCCTATGTTTGTTTCAGTTTAGGTTTTCAACATCTTCACAACGTTGTTTATGTCTCGTGACATTTACGAGTAAACGGACCTCAAGTAGACCCATTTTTTAAGTGTTAAACATCTCAACATTGCCCTGCTTATTTATTTTTGAATTAGTACTTTTTTGCACTGGACGTCAAAACCGTTTATTTGGAAAATGCCTTTCAACATGATTACAATACTAGGCACAAGGACAGATTTTAAATACCTTATCACAGGATGATGATCTTTCAAAATCCTCCTCAATATAGGGCAATACAAATTATTAATAAAATTCTTAAATAAAATTTGGAACTTCCTTTCAATACTATGAAATCAAAAATAAAACTTTCTTATTGCTAAGGCCTTTTATTCCATAAACAAATTTTTAGACAGTAATGAAGTGGTATGATAAATTGTAATTTATACCTGAAGATGTGATCTTTTAGGATAGTAGTATTTTAGGTTTATAATCGCCATAGGACAAGTCATGTGTTTGCTGCAGAAACATTACTGCCTTGAATGTAAATGTTTTATGACAATAAATGAAATGAAATGTAATCATCGATTAGAACAACCTCCAGTAGCATTAGAAAAGATTAACAGCAGCCATATTACCACGATATTGAAAATTGTAATTGGAAGATGGCTCAAAGAAAACGTACTTTATTCTGTTGAAGACTACATGACCTGTGACAAATTGGATATTTTAAAATTTTACTTATTGTGTTTATATAATGTTTTATGTCTTGTATGTAATTTATTAATATTAGTAATTTTATTAATTTATTTCTTAGGCTTTTTTGGCATAATCTATATATATAAAAGCCAAAACAGTTGACTGACTGACTGAATGTCTGACTGACTGACTCACTGATCACAGTTTCTCAAAAACTATAAGGCTTTGGACCATTAAACTTGGCATAATTAATCATTATAGGCTCTAGATGCGTACTAAGAAGGGATTTTAAAATATATTCTCTCTAAAGGCTAAAATAGGGTATATTATAAATTTCAAAATGGCGACCATTTTCAGTTTTCAAAGCTTATTTTCTGAAACAATGTAGGGCTTTGGACCATTAATCTTGGCTTAAATACTCTTTATAGGCTCTAAATGCATAAAAACGAAGAATTTTAAAATGTTTTCTCTAAAAAGCCTAAAATATGGTAGATTAAAAAATTCAAAATGGCGGCCTTTCAGTTTTAATAAAAACTATGATCACAAAGAAGGTCTCTAAAATATTTTAAAGAGACAAAAAAATAGAAATTCCATTTACTAAAGGAATAAATTGTGCAAAACTATTACGGATATTATATTAATATTTGTCAGATGCCATAGGCCATATACATAGACTACTCGCGTTTTGCGGATCACCCAAAGTAATCTAACTAGAATCTTGAAACTCTGCATGGACATATCATTCGTTATATTTATAGAAACGGGGTTTATCTGCATTAAACATTTTAGGAGGATTCGCGTACTGGCCAAAAGCGATTTAGACTAAGTTCAAACAAATATACTATTTCAACCGTAGATATTTCCCTCAAGCTGCTAATCTTATCTCCAATATGACTGAAAAATTATAATGTGTTAGCACATGGTAGCCAATTCATACCATTTAAGGGAAAAAGGAAAATTCATCGAGGAAACGTTTCATCTCCTCATGTCAACCTGGGATGGAGATGCAACCTCAAGTTTATAATTAAGCCCTTAAAAACGTACAAATCAGATAAATTATTGAAATTATCAGTCTATTTGGAAATTTATAAAAATTGCACATTACAAATAACGTATAAGTCAACCAAAGATTTGTTATCCTTTCAGCGAGCGAAGCCGCGGGTATAAACTAGATTATTTATAAAATCAGGTTGAATTAAGATGCTAATGCCCTTAATGTTGGTTGGATGTAATGCCTTTTCAATTGCACTTTGTAAGAGCTTAAAGACAAAAAAAATATTAAATCTTGAAAGGATTTAATGATATGGTTTAATGAGTAAAAACAATAAGTGTAATTGCAAAATTTTATAGTGAGTTTACAAGGTGAAAATTATCTATAGAAGATAGAGGACCTATATGTTGCAGTTTGCATATTGTACCTTTGCCACAGCTGAGTCAAATGATTGAAAAAAATTGTTCTAAAACACCGCTGCTTGTCAAACATATTTACCAATATCATATGATATGGTTAGTAGCGTAGGTAGTAGTCATAGCCGAAGATACATTGTGCAAAACTTTTAAAATTTTTGTAATCATAACTAATTGTTGAATACTAATCACAGATAATTGTTGAAACACTTTCGGTTGTAAGGATGTGTTTTTTAATTTACCTTCCCGCTTGATTTTTTTTAAACATGACGAGAAATGAGATATATATTTAAGACGTAGAATAAGCTTAAAAACATGAGATGTAAACAGTTTTAAATTTAGGACTTTTAAAATTATTTTCCCATTTATGATTGAACATAATAAGATATGATTATGATTAATAGATGTAATTTAAACGGTTTTTTATTGTAATCAAATCCAGAGCTTCAAGATGTTCAAACCAAAATGACATCAACTTTATCTCAATCATTTGGGATAAACTGACAACTTGAGGACTTCAGGCTGTTTCAAATCCTATGAAAGTTGTGAAAATCTTCAGGGGAAAACAATTTAAATTAGTAGATGTTGTATTTGGGCTATTAATTAATTCATGTAGGTTTTCCCAACAGCAAAATTTCTGATTATAAGAGATCAACAGATTAAAATATAGTGGACTCACGATAATCCGAAATGACTGGGACTAGACCCATTTTAGAATTAACAAATTATAAAATATAACTATAAAATATGATGTTTTACATTACCGAAGTTACTTCTGCAATTAAATAGCAATGTGTGAATATGCTCAACTGAATTTTAGAACCATTAGCTTATTTAACAAAGATATTCGCAATATTACTCTCATTGTGATCGCGAAACATATGTGATCGTCTTTCGTCAAGTTACTTGCACAGTTTATGCCCCATCAAACTTTTGGCCGTTTTAAGTTCTTCCAAAGTTGAACCCGCTTTTTACCCGTGATCGACAAAAGAGTTCTTGCCCCTGTCACTTTTCGGATTATCATAATTAGGATTAACTGGACTTTACTGTACATGTGAATTGGTGTAAGAAATTTTATTCTTGTATAAGTTTTCTAGTAACTAGTAGCATAAAATGATGAAGTATGCTGCACATAACCATACATTAGAATCTTCATGGTTACCTAAAGGATAAATCATAATTAAGGTACCTAATTGTACATCTAATAATAGCCACTATTATTTACAGAACTCACAAAATATGCTGTTTTATAATCAAATCAAATCAGTAATGCCACATCCACCTACGACTCTAGTCAATCCTAGATCGCAAAAAATACTCACTTAGTTTCCTCTGGTGTACTAAAAAATAAAAGCCATAAAAATCACACAAAAAACACTGTATGACCTAGGGCTGTCCTGTGGGTTGAGGATTTAGAGGAATAAAATTAGAGGAAAAGTCAAGGAAATAGAGGTCCATAGTGTTTGAGGAAAGGTAGCAGAAAACTCACACTGCCCAAGCATGCGTTAACCTGTTAGCTGATGACGACCGCATGATGAGATGATTATTATGTAAGGGTGGACATACACAGGGATGTGCAAGTAGTTCATGTTTGGGGTTGGTCAAGCTTTGATAAGACTCATTTTTAGACAAATAAAAGTTTATCCATCCTAAGAAATTGGGAGCAGCCCGTAATATGCTAAAGTGCAGGATTTCGGTCCGCAGGGTCCTGGATTAAAATCCCATCGGTCACAAAAGGCAAATTTTCTAAGTGTTAATGCCGCAACCACGAGGGTGCCACAATAAGCAACTACCGCTGAAGTGAGTGTTCAATGAGTCCTAAAATCCTGGCGCTCAGTTTAAAATAATAAATACAATAAAAAAAGTTCAAGTTGAAATCTAGCGTACTTTAAATTCACCCAATATACGAGGTACAGTCAAAAAGTTCCCGGAATGAATTTTTGTAGACAATTAGCACGATCGCCAGAAGGAAATTCAACTTGCATTAGTTGGTACGACTCCTGGGGAGGGCATATCGGTAGTGGGGGTATAGGTAACTTTCCGTAGTACAGCACTGGAAAGCCCTTTTCGTGTTCCTGCAAGTCTACATTGTCGAATTTTGAAAAATGGTATTTCATGACCAACGCGTGAACATCTGTATTTAACTTAAAAATCACATAGTGAGACTCTTGAGTTGTTAATTCAAGCTAATGTAGAAGAGGCGATGAAGAAAAGTCAAGTTTAGGAGTGTCACAAACGGTTCCGTGAAGGCCGTGAAAGCATTGAGGATGACCCTCATAGTGGACGACCTTCAAACATCAGTTAATGACAAAAACATTGAGCGAGTACGACAAGTTGTGCATGAAACTCGGAAATTAACAATCGATGAAATTGCATTTCAGGTAAATTTATCACATGGAAGTGTTTCTTTATGATCATTTGAACATGCATCGAATTTGTTCACTTAACAAAGAAATCCGACATTTTGGACATGCAGGTACACAAAAAGCGCTTTTCAATGCTGCACTACGGCAAGTCAGCTGTACCCACATTAGCGATATGCCCTCCCCAGGAGTCGTACCAACTACTGCAAGGCGAATTTCCTGCTGGCGATCGCGCTAAAAGTCTACAAAAATTCATTCCGGGAACTTTTTGACTGTACCTCGTATTGCGGTTCCATCATATTTTGATGAAGGTAACAATGACAGTACTCATTAAAATCACACTATGTTAAAGTTCATCAACAATTATAATCAAAAATCCAGTCTGGTGATTTGTAATAATCAAATTTTACGATTACCACTTCATAAAATTACACCACAGACAGATTGCAACAGCTTAATTTAAGCATTGTTAAGTGCTTTTATTTTTTTCACTTTCGGCATTTATTTACAAGCCAAATGAAAATAATTGCAAAGTTTCTAGTTTAGAAGAAGGGAACTTGCAAAACAAGTACTTGCACACCCCTTATAATTAGAAACCAGCAGCCATGCCTTATTAACTAAATTAGGCCACTTTCAGTGGAATATTGTTCAGTCAAAACCACTGTTTCTATACCACTTTTAGTCAGCTTCTAACTTATTAAAATTCAGTAGCACTAAGTAAATTTTTAAATTGAAAAATATGAAAATATGCATTCTATAACGGTAAAAATGCCACTAAAACTGGAAATTTATTGAGAAAACTGGAACAATGCAGATATATCCTGAAAATCTGTTAATAATAAGATTAGACATGCAAAAATAATCTTCTAACATAGACACATCCTCACACTAGCCTATAACACTTTCTACTTCAAACAAAAGACAAACAACAAAACACCTCACATGCACATCCATGATAAAGTAGGAATTCAGCCTGATGAAGAGTTTAGTTTTCAAAATAAAATCAAATGCATATAAAATCCTAGGGTCGATGGCTGAACAACTGTTTCATTTGTTTTTGTTTACTTTACCCAGTGAAGTGGGACACCGTCAGCTAGTCTGAATTCAAAATTGGCTGAGATTATATATAAAAAATATATGATGGTAATACTATGGAATCATTTGGGAATTAAAATAATATAATATTATATACTGAAGGCGAGAAGTGGTCTGTCGAGCGGGCTACACCGTTTGATATTTTCTTCGCAGGAGCGCTTTCTGCATCTCACCATTTCCAACTGCTTCAGTAGCAGTTGGAAGCGCTCCTGCGAAGAAAATATCAAACGGAGCAGCCCGACAGACCACATCTCACCTTCAGTATGTGACATTAACGCACAGACCTCAACACCATCGTTGGATATAATTTTAAATTAAGTGTTTAAACAGCATTCCAAAAATACCTACAATAAGTAAATGAAGAAGTTGCCACCCTCCCCCCCTAAAAAATTCCCAAGGATTCTAGAACAGCACAAGTGTTGGGAAAGCTCATAAACAAATTGAAAAACAGTTAAGACCTGTTTGAACACCAACAGGAAAATGTCTAACATCCACTAAACTGGCAACAGAATGATATTTCACTTGATAAACAAGCAGTAAAAATACTTTAGGAAAATGGTACGATTAAGCCCTAAGATGGTGATTCATTACAATGCAAGGGGACATTGAGTGAGTGGTAAGTGGGTGAAATGGTGGATGAAACATGCAACTAGTGCCGCACACCAAGCAAAACTATCGTGTGAGCTCAGGTTGGTCTCAGGGGCCCACATTACTTTGCCTTCCTTCTTTTTCTTACATCTCCGGAAAACTTCGATAGACTAAAGTACTCAAATTTGATTCTGTAAGGCGCAAGTCTACTAAAAAAAAAAGTCTAGGGAAAAAAAACTAAACGGATTCAAAAGCTGTATTATAAATTAAAATACACAACAGGAAGGTCCAATGCAATGAAATTAAGTAATATAAAGAAGGTCCTACGCAATGTAATTATGTAATGTATGAAAACTACAGTAAAAAAATAGTTTTAACACAATTACTGTAATTTTCAAATCAACTGTAATTTTTTTATAGGGCTTGCTTTGGGGAAAAAATAGATATTCATGAATTAACTTTAAACAAATTTGAACATTATTATAACTGACATAAATAGAATACTAAATTAGCAAAAAAGTTAGATCATTGGTATAGAACTCAAGGTCATATTAGGATTATTTAGGAAGGATAGCAGGCTTACCTGAATGAAGATTATTCAAGGTGATAGAGTATACTAATATTTGAAACACAATTGGAATATTTCAGTGCCACTGGCACCATTCTCAACCAGGAAGTGAAACAATTCTTCACTTCCTGGTTGAGAATGGTGCCAGTGGCACTGAAATATTCCAATTGTGTTTCAAATGTTAGTGTACTCCTCTATCACCTTGAATAATCTTCATTCGGGTAAGCCTGCTATCCTTTCTAAATACTCCTAAACTAGCAAAAAAAGTTTAGGAGCTTTTTATGCTACTTGTAATGGTAAAAATGGAAAGTTTGACTAATTCAAAGCGGACAAAAAATTGATTATATCATTAAAAAGCCAAGAAATGTACAGGGTATGGAGAAGAATCGACCATAAACTCCAAATTTTCGACCCAAAAGCAAATTTCTACCGAAAAAAACCTAAGAAAAACAAAATTCAGACAGAAAAAAAGAAAAAACCCAGCCAACGGAAGGCAGCAAAGTAAAGCGTAGGTCGCCGAGAGCGGGACGGGAGGTACCTTTGTCGGAGAGGATCGAGAGAGGGTTCGAGTTCGTGCGGGGGCCGGCCGGACGATGTGGATATAGACGCAGACTTGATGTGGCCCTTGCTCGCTCGACTGTCCACGGCCAGCACACTGTAGCAGGGGTGCCAACCGTTACAACAGGTACTACCACACCAGTGCTGCCAACCTACCGCACCCGGCGCGTGCCACTCCTCTTCTACCGGAGGTGTTCATTCATTTAAGGAGTCGTTTGAAATATTGAAAGGACTTGGGGAAAGCCACGGTACTGGGGTTATTATTATTGCATTAAAACTACTGTTTGTAAATGTTGTAACTCAATAAAATGAATCACCCGAGTAAAGTTATAAAACTATCTAGTGCATAACGAAACTGTCTTGAATTCAATATTTCCCAGTTGCTTTTGATAAATAATTTGCTCACCAAATAAATGTCGGGTGAAGTGTATTTGTGTCTAATATATGCTAAATTTTTATAGCAACTAACAACTGAATGACCAAGATATATACTTTAAGCCATTGCAATAAAAATCTGTGACTGCCGTCACTTCATACAAAAATTCTTAAATCCATAACTATTTCAATATTTAATATAGGCCAACTAAAGATGAATATAAAAAATAAAAACTTACATCTCATGTATATAAAAGATTATGAATGCAAATTAATGTGAAAATAATTATGTATTTTTAAGCATTTTAATGTGTTAGTTTCTAAACAAAAAGTAAAATTGTATGATCTGATATTTTTAAAGAATTAACAAAATTTCTATTTCTTGAGATGAGACAGGATAAAAACAGTTTTTTCCTTTTACTGTATAATCAGATGCCTACAATGTATCTGTTAGTCAACATGAATGCATACTAGAGATAAAACTTGCATAGTTATTATGCAATTGTGTGGAATGTAGCCATTTCATTATCAGTTACATCTATTAATTAATGATAAGGGATTTAAACTGCAAAGAATAGATTCTGCCATCACTAACCTAACTTATGACGAATTAACTTAACTGACAAACGAAACTATTGTTACTAATGAAAAAGCATTCAGCATTCAGCGAAGGAACTCGGTGTTATACAATCAGACGGTATTACATTATTTCCCAATTTTGCAGTGCATGTTGAATTAGAATAAATACTCTGCCACAGTAAGGAAACAGTTTCTCAACTGAACTTTAAGAAAAAATAGTGCTGTTGATGTAAATAAAAAACTCAAAATGTTATTTCAAATAGTTCAAATGTCCTCTCTACTCTACGGTTGCTAGAAAACTACTAATAGAGCCCCACTAGGTATTTGCGACTACGTGCCATTTATATTCTTGTGTTGTTACAATCTTGAACATTACTGGCTCCTCCCTTCACTAGAACGGTTACTGGGGAGTCTCAAAACTACCAAGAGAACCCCACTAGATATTTCGGGTTACGTCCCATGATATCTTTGCGTTAACACAATTGTAAACATTACTGGCTCCTCGCCGCACTTGGACGGTTACCACGACCAAAAGGATCAAAAACTACCAAGAGGACTCCAATGGATATTTATTTGTGACTACATCCTGCACTATCTTCGCTAAGCCTACCTGGGCGTCTCGCCGGTGGTGTTGGTCTTCTCGTTGCTACTGGCCTTGGCCTCGTAGCTGATGGTGGAGCGGCGGCCCATGCTCGCCGACGGGGCAAACATGCGGTTGCCCTGCATCGTGTTGCTCTTGGTCACCCGCGGCTTGCCCGGGCTGGCCCCGTCCGCCGTCCCCGCTGCAACAGTCACAGACACACGTCATTCGTGTACACACACTACACGGGGGGGAACATGCGGTTGCCCTGCATCGTGTTGCTCTTGGTCACCCGCGGCTTGCCCCGGCTGGCCCAATCCGCCGTCCCCGCTGCAACAGTCACAGACACACGTCACTCGTGTACACACACTACATGGGGCAAACATGCGGTTGCCCTGCATCGTGTTGCTCTTGGTCACCCGCGGCTTGCCCCAGCTGGCCCAATCCGCCGTCCCCGCTGCAACAGTCACAGACACACGTCACTCGTGTACACACACTACATGGGGCAAACATGCGGTTGCCCTGCATCGTGTTGCTCTTGGTCACCCGCGGCTTGCCCGGGCTGGCCCCGTCCGCCAGCCCCGCTGCAACAGTCACAGACACACGTCACTCGTGTACACACACTACACGGGGCGAACATGCGGTTGCCCTGCATCGTGTTGCTCTGTAGGCTGTAGGCTTGTAGGCTGAGCATTAGTGCTGAGCTCCCAATTATTGTATTTTCAATTATAGAAAAATGACCATGTCTATTGCATGTATATGTCTATTGACTGAATAAAATATTTATTTATTGATCGATTTATTTATTTACTGCTCTTTGGGATGGAGTAAAAAAATCCAAAAAGATCAACAACTCTTCCGTTACAATGAAATTTAGTTGTGTTCTAATTGATTCAAAATTAATTTCTTTTTTAAGATAACCACAAAATGAAATCAATTTGTTCAAGGTATCGGCATAAAACTAAATATTAAGGAAATTTCCATAGTTGGTTTTAAATTGAAGACTAATTCCAGGCTTTATTCAATGAGAGTGTAAAGTGAAGCCCCGCTCCTGCATCAGCTGTAACACTGGCAGGATGTGTCAAATGAGTACCTAATGTTATTGCTACAGAAATCCAAAGAGCTTTAGTAAAATCTGGAGCTAGAACTCCAGACTTACTAAAAGTCTGTTGACAAAGCAAATTATGGTCATGTTTGTTTGCAGTGAACATAAAATGCACAAGAGCTTTACAATAAGCGAATATATAGTTCATAAGACAAACTAATGCATCTACACATCCTTTATTTATTCTTCATATCATATAGTATATTTTAATTTGAAATCACTAAAGGGAATGCCTGTGAACCATCCCTGGGAACATATCAACAGCCTCTTCTCCGATTGGTTACAAATGTCATTTAAGGGGAGGGGCTTCACTTTACACACTCACAGAATAAAGTTTGATGAAAGTATCGACATAAAACTAAATATTAACACGTTCGTGGCAGCACAATTTTCTGGGTTCCTCGCCGCCATCCTGGTGCTCTGACTTATAGTTCCTGTAACTGCCACGCCTATCGTAGCAGCAGCAGCACTTTCCAGTGCACAGAATACTATATACTATTGCGCAGTGCTGTTATAGTTTCAGATTTCAAGCTCTGATCCTGGTTTGAAAATAAATCTTATTGTAACGCATTGCAGCTTGGGAGCGATCGCACCTACCAGGACAGCATTATGGTTCTGCATGGGAGCGATTGCTCCCATGCCGCCGCGAACGTGTTAAGGAAATTTCCAGAATTGGTTTGAAATCAAAGACTAATTCCAGACTTTCAAGACTACTAGACGCCCAGAATAATTTACTCACGAGAACTGAAATGAAAAGTAAAATAATCTTATTTTAATAGACAAAATTAGGGCCTCATGGCCCTTTCTTACACTTAACCTGCTTAAACAATAAATCGCGAGTTCGTAACAATAATTACGTACTCGTGTCCAAGACGGGCAGGTTGGCAGCCTTGGCCGGTGCACGCGAGTTGAGTCTCGCCGTGTTCTCCTTGATGGTTGCCGAGTCCACCGTGTTCTGCCGCTTGAAGTTGCTGGCCGTCGCAGTGTTGCCACCGCCGCCGCTGTGGTTGTGGTTGGTCGTGTTGGCAGCACCGCCCGCCGGCACGCCTCCTGCACACATCGCTCGTTAACACTGGCGACGGACAACGGTTAATGCTCGGTGGTGAATTGTATACAGGTTTTCTTTAATATTTGATTGATGAAAAAATGGCCAAGATGAGCCAATAATTTACGAATTGTCATGTTAATTTTTTGTTTAGCACAGATAAAATCTGTATTAAGTCACTGAACCATTTCGGTAAAACGGCTGTTTGAACAGAATTTTATAATAACTTAAAAAAATAATAACAATATGGAATATAGAATTTAAAAGCTGACAATACATTGAATTACAAGTTTCATTAATGGGAACCGTTTCCTCGTTAAAAAGTAGTATTAGTTTTAAATTTCAAACACTTATTTTGTAAAAATTATTTGATGTTTCTTAATAAAAATTACTATAAAAAATATACTTATAACTAAGATGCAACAATTCCTTGAAAACAAAAAACGTCTTAGAATGGAATATATATATCTTGAACAGCAAACTCTTTGAACTGCATGTTAGTTTGCATCAAAGTGGATTAAAACGGCCAAAGTGAAATATAACATGCTTCTTTCACCAATAACCCCAGAGGTTATCATGAGACCAGAGGATCGGTAACATGAAGCGACATGGAGGCAAGTGGTCCGTTCCCTCTGTTCCTGAATTGGAAAAGCAAGCGACAAGAGACAAGGGACAGTGGAGCGATCATGCACCAGGGGTTAGTGTGGCGGGTACAGTGCGACACCTAGTTGAGGTGGAGGCAGACATGTGAGTGCATTGTTCGTGCTATGATTCATGGGACGATTTAGCAGACAAAAATAACCACAATGTTTCCCTAGCTTCATCAGAAATTAAAATGTAAAATAAATCAAATACATTCTAAATTACAACTGTCGTTAATGAAACGTCTATTTATAAATGTTCAGCTTGCAACATACTACCACATTGACAACAAATACTTTTAGGGTAAACGAAGTAACACCTCTGCAATTGAAGTTGATTGAGGTAAAATTTGTAGATTCATAACAGGCAAAAATTCCAAATGGTAAAAAAAATAATAATATAAAGAAAGTTCACTATAAAATGATTTGTTTGTGCGAGTTAATCATATTGTTCAAGAACCGAGATAATTCCTTACAAACTATCAACATTCAGTAAAGATGTCACCTACATAAAAAAGCAGTGATTCCTATTCTAAGTGGAGAATTAGTAGCAGACAAAACAATCATATTAAAAATCGAGTGATTATTAAAAGTAACAGATTATAAAGATACTTGAGCAACCTGTGGTAGACCTATGATAAAAAAATCCACAATGGTGCCTGATCAAGCCAAGCTAAGTTCAATATTAAACAACACTCTCAGATACTTAAATAAATTATGTGCGGGAATATTAAAAAGTAGCAAGTAAAATCATGTTAAACAAGCCCCACCCCGATGGTAGCAGCGTCAAAACCAGAAGAGTTTGCTGCAAACACCCTAATAATAGTCTGTACATATTCGTCAGCCTTTTGAATCTATATGTGACACTTACATACTAAATATTTCTAAATAACCACCATCGAACAGAAATAGTTTGTATTTCACTAAATGAAACAATTAGTATAATAATTATCAAACAAATCCAAAAAGAAAATTCAGAATAAATTTATTTGCTAGTAGATTCAAAATTAAACTCAAAAACTTCAAAAAAATATACGCATTTAGGAAAACTCAATCTTTTTACAATTGTATCCAAATGTGATTATAGTTTTGAAATAAAACATGATAGTGAAATTAGAGCATGCTTGATTTTAAGTTCAAATTTGTGTTATATAATGAATGTACAAATAAAAATCAACAAAAATAAATTAAACTCACCTAGCAGGCTAAGCAGCCGTCTATTTTGCACTGAACAAAATAAAACAAATAAGTAAGGGTTTGACAAAACCGACTTCCGAATTCCGTTGGCTTTAATTATCAATAATTCATAGGATTTTCTTTTTTTGCTAGGAACTATTTACCGTGCCCCTTTCACATCCACAGTTATTATGATGTTGGTTTTTGTCCCAATTATTATGTATGTTAGAGAATTTTAAATCATAAAATTTATTTCTCATAAGTAAATGAATATGTAATGAGATATTTGTTGTTATTTGACTATGGACTATTACCCAACACATTCAACAAATTTGTCAATTATTTAACACCAAAATTATATATATATAAAATACAGTACAAAATTAATAAAACTCTTTAAAAATATAATAATGTTTCACACATAATTATTCTAACACTAAACAACAGGAGTTTTCATAAATGCACATTAAAATAATATTTAAAAAATTGTCCTTTGCAACCAATTTAACCATAATAAACGAGTAGAACCAAGGTAATAAAATGTCCCCGTTAAAGTTCACTGAAATGGTAAAATCCACTGTACAAATGCACCACAACACAACCACTTTCAAAACACTTGACAAAACTCTGCTTCTGGAGCATCACCAAAGTTGGGAAATATTCAGGTCACTTCTTCGCTTCACTACACCTTGCACTTGGTTTTCCCAGAAAATAACAAAAATTGACAGTTTAAAGTTGAAAACTCATTAAAATTCAATAAAACAGTTCTTATTTAGCTATGCTATAAAGATTATCAGAGGAATATATATAATACTGCTGCCTATCGAGATATAGTTACAAGTAATAAACAGGTTATGCTCTTTCAAAGAGGTACACAAAGTTATGTAGCTATGGACAAACTGTAAAGGAATTCAGATAAACATAATATATACATTGAGTGCAAAAAGAAAACTAAGGGGCAGGGAAAACAACCTGCATGTGCAAAATAAACACCAACGGATATTCGGGAGCAGGTTTCACGGTACATGCACAAGACAAAATATACATCTGGTTCCAACAAGCACCTAAGGTAAGCATAACTATCACAACAAATTTCAAGTGCTTTAAAATAAAAATCTCTCTTTGCATTTTATAAACAAATCTTCATTTCCTTCCATAATTTATTTTAAAAATTGATTCCCAAAATATATTTTTGTACTCATATTGATTAGATACATTTAAGGGTGTTTCAAATTTGAGTAAACACCAAACATAAAGGTAGACACACAGACAGAACATGTGACACAAAATGTAAGTTGGACATATACACTTCGTTACCATGAAATTTGTTGTATGGTAATAATAAATTTTGTAGTAAATTAAAGCTTAATCTATTCATAACGAATATGCAACTTATGTGCAAGATTTTATGTACTGAGGGGCTAGGATTACTCCATGCTAAAATGAGATAAATTAAAATATTTCCACTAAAAGGAAATCTTCATGCTAGGAACTTCTACATGCCTCGATATATGTCTTGTTCTATTACAATGGACATTATTTATACAAAACTATACAATCTTTTGAGATTGGTTTGAGATAGTTGAAGAATAATTTATTTTGGTTCTAATTTTAAGCTATTGCAAATACAATTTATAGACAAGACACAAGGCAATGAACAAGAAAATATAATGGGCCCCAATTTTAGGTTCCAAGTAAAATTACAAGCTAAACAACATTCAAGAGGTTATAAATTGTAAGTCAACGGTTGGTGCAATACATGACAAAATAATAAGGGGAGATAAACAAAACAAAAAATAAGAACTGAATGCAATTAAGATTTCAGGATGATTACACATACTGCAAGAACTAAATAGTAACAAAAAACATAAACAATTAATTGACAAATGACAGTAAAAAGGAAATTTGGATTTTTTTTTAGAAAATTGAAAGAGTAAATTATTGGACAAAACTCTTTTTATATACCTAAATTTTAATTAAACCTTATTTGGCCTTTATATTTATTTAAGTCTTCATAGTATAATTTGTTACGGTTTGGAAAAAAGTTATTAGGGACTTCTGAGTCAAAAAATTAACTTACAATACCACTTTATACAAGAGACAAAGACCATTGAATTTTGAAAAATAGTATATTAGTAGAAAGTGGTAGTCAGTTTATTACGCACTATTGTTAAACAACGTTGTAGAGAAGTATGTGTTAATCAAGCTAAAATCTACACAAGCATTCATTCTAAGCTGATACGAGGAAGGGAGAGGAGGCCTTTCACCACTGCCCGAAATCAGATCCACCAAAAGAGTTTGCGATTTTTTAGCGAGGCTGAGCTCATATACGATTAATAATTAGAATTAGAATTAACTCAGTGAATCCATACATTTATCTACGCAATATCTTTCTTGTTATAAGACAAGAATAACATTTTATCTCCACGTTGACAATTAAAATGCCATCTGCTTGCATGACATTAAGTTCAATGAAATTGGATAGTAATGTTTTATATTCATAATCAGTTCTATTTAGTTAAACTGCCATGCTGGAAATTGAAAAAAATAACAAAATTTTAGTTTAAATTAAACTACTTGAGAGGTATATAAGCTCAGCTAGAGAGAGTATAGATGGCTTAGATAGATTACCAAGACCATTTCTTAAATTTAAATTTGGGAAAAAAAACTTTATTTTGATTTATTTTCAATTTTTAAATAAATTTCTTTGATGGTTTATTAACTTAAAAAGTAAATGATACTCTGTGGGACACGGCACAATGCTCTGTGAAAAAAAAAACATGTAAAATACTAATTTCCATATCATTAATTTTGAAATGATATACCAAAGTTAATAAAAAAATTTGGGATTGAAATAAACACTTACTAAAAGATTTGAAATAAGCTAGGTAAATTATTAAAAATGTTTAAATGTCCATGTTGGAAATATAAATGTCTTGTATGAGTTATGTTACAATCAAATATAAACAAGGGTAAAGGAACATTTATAAAAAGTCAACAATTTCTCTGAGCAACAACTGAAATAACTTAGTGAAAAAAAGCCCATGACGAATTTAGAACCTCCTCTTTTTGATGGTATACAGATAGGGGTCTCAATCCCCGACATAAATTCTGATCACGGATGATTATTACAAAAATAATGAATTGACGAAGCTCACTACTCACTACACAAAATCTTCCCGACTCATAGAGATGTTCGCTAAATGAAAGCCCGATAGCAACTGAAAATGTTTGTGATCAGATAGGCATTAAAATTCAGTAAGATATTAAGTATTAAAACCCCGTGGCCGTGGACAGTAGGATGCGTCGATTCAAAGAAATTAACTGCAATGGAAGTTGGAAGCGATAGGTAAACTATTGAGTGCTGAACCATTATATTCCAAGAATAGCCTTCAGTTGTTATTGTTGAATTGAATTTTGATTTTGGACAAAGTAAACTTTGGGAATGGTAGATAACAGTCAAAAGGGACCTTAATTAAAATATTGATAACTTTGCTATGATAATTATTCAAATATTAATTTCCTGAAATATATTTATACGTTTGAAAAGATGACTTTTGCAGTAGTTGAATATTCAAACAACTCAAAACTTGATTCTTTTGCAATCCCGTCAATCCCTTGACTGAGAGACTCTAATCCCGGGATTATCAAGTACTCAAAAGCGACCGAGATCCCCGGATCCCAAAGCCCGGGATTAAGAACCCTATATACGGAGGAAGGAGGTTAAAAATGTATGCCAATCAATAGCAAACGTTCATTGACATTATGTCATATCAAGAGTCAGTTTCACGTATGCCCTTGTGCATGTTCCACAGAGATTCAGATAGAGCTGCTCGGCTTTATCTTGTCTGTGAACCAAGACCTTCCAGGTGAGGAAAAACTTAACTCCTTGGCAAAAAAAAAGCAATTGAGGCCCTGAATTTTTTATAAAAGATCTAAAACTATTTAAACCTTTATGGGATATTGTCATAAAATTCAAAAGAATACTCTTCCCAATATTGCATGTATAATTTGACTTTATCACCTTAGGATTCTTTTTTTATATTTCATTTTTCATTTTAAATATGTTTAGAAATATTTTTGTTACAATTGTAATCTCATTCTTTAATGTTTTCTTTGTTTTTATAATTAATAATTGTAAGATAAAAAATTAAATAGAGGACTTGCTAGTCTTAATTTTGCCTCAGACATTTTTAATTTTAATTTTGATTTCTCTTGTAAACAGAATGAAATCTAACTGACTGACTAATTGATGCACTCATTACGAACAGGTCTACGACTCCCCACCCGGACACTGCCGAGCAGCCCTGTTCCATACCTGGCAAGGAATACGTTGAAGCTCGAGCGTTTACAAACAGATCCAGTTTTTAGCTGGATTTTTTGGTTTGAGGAAGAACGAGCGTCATCAATTCATTAAATCAAAGAAGCTTCATTGATTTATAAAACTTGTCGTCCCTTCCAAACAAAAACACCCACTTCAAACCGCCCGTGTTTGTCGACCACCCAAGCTTCAACACGTTCCTCACGAGGTGTACCGATCTACGTCTACCGCCGCGGCGGCGGCGGCAGAGGGAGGGACAGAGGTGGGGAGGGAGGGAGAGTGCGCACCCCCGTTGGCGGGCTGCGACTCACGCAGAGTCTCGCCGCCGCTGCTTGCGCGCCGGCTCGGCTTGGCGTTGGTGGCGCTGATGCTGCGGTGGACGCCGCGGTGGCTCGGCGACTGCGCCGTCGCGTTGGTCGCGCCAGGTGTCGCCGCGCCGGGCGTCATCCCGCGCAGCGACAGCGAACTGCCCGACCGCGACCCGTCGCTCTCCGGCTGTCGGCAACGTCAAATAAATTAATGAAGGACTTTTAAGGTAATTTTTCAAATTCTAGGACAACTAGCTATGTTGACACTGACCAATATCAATGTAGTAGGTAAATGTAAACACAGGGTGTTTTTTTTAACGCAACCCATTTTTATGACTGAATTATGCACATATAAATATGAAAATGGGTATTGTTTTGTTAAGCTTTACATTTGACACAACCTATTACTTAAGTTTGATCAGGTTTAATATACAATATGTGTTCAAACAATCTGCCATTGACATTTGTACAAAGTTGTGCTCTCTCCATCAAATTCAACAACGCGTGTTGTGAGGTACCTCTTTGAATTTCTTGCATCAAATTTATTATGTTTGTTATGAGGTGCTGAATATCCTGTGAATTGTTTTCATAGGCCTTACTTTTTATGTATCCCCAAAGAAAATAATATAGTGGTGTCAAATCCGGGGATCTTGGGGAGTAATGAGTCTTCACTGATAAAATAAAGTTTGGGTTGCGTTAAAAAAAATCCCTGTACAAAAGTAGTGCCAGATAGAAAACACAAGTTATCTCATACAGTTAGTCTGCGATATGGGAACTGTTATACCTCAAGGAGTTGGAGTGAAGTGAAAGCTGTCAGAACACCACAGCTGATCTCCTTTATACTTTTTAAACTGATTGTTGTCACAGACCATTGAGAATAAACAATGTCTGAGAGCTCCAGCAATGGTGTAGGCCATAGCACGTATATAGAGCACCGAATGTAGAGTCATATCATTTTGATGAAGTATGGGCCCTAAGCCTGAGTTGTAAAAAATCAGGGTAGAATAGGGGGAATCAGCAGGCTTACCTGGTGGTTAAAGCTGCTGAAGAGCTCACAAAAAGACTCAAAATCAATTTTCAAAGCCACTGGCTCCTTCTTCAGATAGTAGGGTGTTCATTGTATGCTAGGAAGGAAGAGGAAGCCCTCTTCTTTATAAAAAATCTTTTAAGCTGCTGATTCCCCTATCCTACCCTAATTTCTTACGAATGTAGAGTCAGATAGAAAACAAAAAAGTTATGAGATATCTCAAATATCTGCATGTAGTCTTCAGAGATTTGTATGTTCATATTCGACCGTGTAATTTTTATTTTTATTCAAACTGATCTAACCTCAAAGAAGTAAGCAATTCTCCGTTGGTTTCCTGCCTTTTGTACCTAAATAATTTTAAATCATTTGATTTAAGAAGCAATGACAGAAATGTCTAAAAAATAATAGTTGCATACATGCCCATGGCAAATAAGGATGAAAAATGTTCTTAAATTTAAATCACGATGCTCATAACTTGTAGCTTAATTATTGCAAGATTACATCTAGGTTGGTGATTTTGGCTCCATGAAGCAAGAGAACTTGTAAGTAAATGTAGTTACATGCTAAACAAACTATTCATTTGCATATTTGTGTAAATCACTACACGACACATAAAAACCAAAATAAAGTGTTGTCATTTGTACAGAAAAGATTGTTAAAACATTAACATGTTAACAATAACTCATACAACGTGGCATCGTAATTCCAACTATGTGACATCAACGAGCATCACAATGAAAGAGAAGACCCATTAAGTCACTGAGTCGGTAAGGACTAAATTAAATATCATGGGCCAAAGAGATATCAACTGTTCAATTCACTGTTCTTCTTGTCTGTGATAAAAAAATGAAGGATCCAATAAAATCTTGACTTGCAGCCCAATGTATATGACTATAAGTAATTAAGTCAGTCTTCACATTCATAACATTCAGATTCAAAGTCAATGTCAATGTCTTGAGTCTCCGACACTGGGCTTCTATAACTGAAATGTTGTATTTAAGTTATACAGATTGACACCGCAATGAGTTTTTTAATTTCTGTTTGTTAGGGCATCAACAACTTTATTCGGTAGTTCTGTTGGTCATATCACACTGTTATCAAAAGATATTTCTTCAACTCCAATCTTTAAATATGAGACCTTTAGATAATCTCTTTGATACCAGTCTAATTTTAGCATCAAATCAGCTCAACTAACTTAACACCGCCAGAAAAAACTGAGATACAAAAAAAGTGTATAGTTTGCCAATTCATCTATGGACAAACAAACTTCTTCTTAATTAATAACATGGGAAAATCTTAGTTGTACATATTAAATAAGGCTTAGATTTATTAAAACAGTGTATCACCTGTTTAAAACCCATAGTCCTCTGAATAAATGAGACCAATTTTATTTGCAAACCAGAAGACTTGAGAAAAACTGGGGTATTATGTTTAGGAGTACTCACATCAGTCGACTTTCGTCCGAGAAGCAGGTACGTTGCAAAGACATCGTCATACTTAGCTTGTGCTAAGCTGTCTTCGATTTCTGTTCTACTGTAACCCATTCCAACTAGGGCTTCTACAACAGGACAACCTGTAATTACTACAAATAACTCTGGGCACTGAGATTAAATAAAAAACATCCTACGCCAAAAGAATGTATAGCAAAATTTGTTGGAAAACTGATATTTACATCAATAAAAATGCTTCTCTCCACAAAAAAAGAAAAAAAAAGATAGTGAAAAAGCTTGTAAACTACACTTTATAAAACTTTAAATAAGAATTAATAAAACTATGTCAACATAACACAAACTTAGAACTCTTTGTAAGATAGAACTGTAGATTATAGATAGTCTATTGCCTATATTCAGTATAAGAACTTTACTCAAACAGTTCTGAAGATATAAATAAAATTACAATAAAATTCAAAAAATAATAAAAATATTTTGCAAACATATGACTGAACGTAAAATGTGATACTGTTTTGTCTATAAATTAGTTTGAAGCTTTCTCTACAACCGATTGTTAAAATCTAACTGTTTAGAGCAATGCACAAGAAAAAAAAACATAGATTCACACAACTTGTTTTTATGAAATCAATCAGTTAATACCGATTAATAACTAAACAATTAAAAATTATATTTAAGTATATTAAAGCTTAGCATATTATAAGAAAAAATATGCTCTACATTCATTACATCTTAATATATATATATATATTTTGGTTTTGACTATGAAAATGGCCAAGAGCCGAAACATATTGTCAATTTTAATAGATTCGATTATGCGCAAAAAGGGTACTCTGCTAATAAAAAAATGACAATCTATATATACGAGGTACAGTCAAAAAGTTCCCGGAATGAATTTTTGTAGACTTTTAGCGCGATTGCCAGCGGGAAATTCGCCTTGCAGTAGTTGGTACGACTCCTGGGGAGGGCATATCGGTAATGTGGGTATAGCTGACTTGCCGTAGTGCAGCATTGGAAAGCGCTTTTTGTGTACCTGCATGTCCAAAATGTCGGATTTCTTTGTTAAGTGAACAAATTCGATACATGTTTAAATGATCATAAAGGAACACTTCCACGTGATAAATTTACCTGAAATGCCATTCCATCGATTGTTAACTTCCGAGTTTCATGCACAACTTGTCGTACTCGCTCAATGTTTCCGTCATTAACTGATGTTTAAAGGTCGTCCACTACGAGGGTCATCCTCAATGCTTTCACGGCCTTCACGGAACCGTTTGTGACACTCCTAAACTTGACTTTTCCTCATCGCCTCTTCTACATTAGCTTGAATTAACAACTCAAGAGTCTCACTATGTGATTTTTAAGTTAAATACAGAACTTAATGTTCGCGCGCTGGTCATGAAATACCATTTTTCAAAATTCGACAATGTAGACTTGCAGGAACACGAAAAGGGCTTTCCAGTGCTGCACTACGGAAAGTTAGCTATACCCCCACTACCGATATGCCCTCCCCAGGAGTCGTACCAACTAATGCAAGTTGAATTTCCTTCTGGCGATCGCGCTAAATGTCTACAAAAATTAATTCCGGGAACTTTTTGACTGTACCTCGTATATACAGGGTGTTTAAAAAATGTGGGGCAATAATTTACGTAGTGATTCCTTGGGTCAAAATAAGCAAAAATTTATATAAACATGGGTCCTAAAGTGCTTCGTTTTCCGTCTGTGTGTCTGATTATGATTTTTACATATTCAATCACATCTCACAAACCACTCAACGTATAAACTACAAACTCGGTATATGGATAACCACTATCAAATTTCTACTTTGTACCATTTCAAAATGGGGACCGTTTTTTTTCAAAGCTAAATTAGTTAAAATCCGTGAATTTTAAAAAATTATTCAGGAGACAAAAAAGCTGCAAAATTTAATCAAATTAACGCTGATATTAAGATTATGATGGTCAGACAACTAATAACGGAGAAACTATAACTTTTCTGAATAAAAACATGGTTATTTAGAACATACTGTCTGAAATTTGCATGTTTTTATTCGGGAAATTTTAAATTTCTCTGTTATTAGTAGTCCGATCATCATAATCTTAATATCAGCGTTAATTGGATTACATTTTTTCTGCAGTATAATTTTTCTAATATTAACGGTTTTAAAGATATTTAGCTTTGAAAACAAAAAACAGTCGCCATTTTGAAATGGTACAAAGTAGAAATTTGATACTTCTTACAAAAACAGTTCTTAATAGTGGTTATCCATATACCGAGTTTAAGTTTATATACGTTAAGTGGCTCGTGAGATATGATTAGATATGTAAAAATCATAAACAGACACACAGAATGAAAACGAAGCACTTTAGGACCTATGTTTACATAAACTTTTTTGCTTATTTGACCCCAGGAATCACTACGTAAATTACTGCCCCACATTTTTTGAACACCCTGTATAAAAACCCCCATAAACAGATGAAACTTAATCTTTTTTAATTAGGCCTATTAAATTAATATATTTTATAATATTCCAACACCAATCATTACATAACAAACAATTTGATATTTGATGATGTTTTGTATCTTACGATTTCTCACAGGAATCGTAGATATTGATTACTCCCTCCCAATCACAGCCGGCACTAGCCCAAAGCTTTTATAACAATTGGCCAGTTAAAAAAAGAGTCACTTTTTGAGGGGGTAAAGAGGGAGTTTACTGGTTGTAAAATTTTATTTAACTCAGTTCAGAAGAAGGCCATCAATTTCTTGACAAGGTGAAAAAATATGAATTTAAATTTAAACAGGCCTAAGGGAATTATTTTTACTATCACAACTTACCTATCCTCTTGAGGTCCTTGAAGTCGGAATCGGGTTCCACATAAGGTTTTAGTTCATCCTCCTCATAACCCATGTTCATCCACTTGTCTTTCATTATGTTCTGAAACCAAACAACTCCTGAAAACCACCCTAAAAAGCAGTTTCAAGCAACCAACTCAGTTAAAGATCAATACAAATAGTGCAGAACTTTGGTCCTTCTGAATTTCTTTTGACATTTATTTCTGAAACGTTTAAACAGGGTGTCTGCTACGGGTTTATTTCTCATATGAAATTCAAAAACACTCATCTCAGACTATGAAATTTATCTGCCTCACACAACACAACTGCCTGCCATGATTTTACCCAACATTCGCCAGCCGCAATGTGGCCAAAATATTTTTCATCCGCAATGTGACTAAGAATGTCAGCAATGTTAAGATCAACATTTTGAACGCCCCAATGTGCTACAAAATTTGCATGTGCGACACGACCTAGAGATTTTAAAGCCAAAAGGGCAAGCGATTTTCCAGCCACAGTAAGGCCGACACTGTTGGCCTTTAAACGACCAAGACTTGATGGCCGCAATGTGTCCAAAGAGATTTGCCGACCGGGATATAAGCAAACTATTATGTGGCCAAAAAACGAACGAGAAATTTACTTGCAGGGACAACAAAAATAATGATGACAACAGCTGTTATTTAGTTTTGCTTTATCACAAAATTTGAACTTTACAACCAAAAGCAGAAATTCTAGACTTTTCCTGAACTATTCCAGACCTTACTAAAATCACAAACATTTTCCTGACTCAGACACCCTATTTTAATATTTTTTAGGGAACCTATCTTTTTTTATAAGAAAAGAAGTTATTTGACATGAAAGAGGGAGTTTTTTTATTGCTCATTAGCAAACTTTGATAACAAGGGGTAGTAAACATGTAGTGTGGATTAGTGAACAAAATAATGCTGAAAACAAATGCAGCATTAATTGTTTGAGTGGTTTTCACTTTTTTTGTGTTGTAATCTTTAGTTTCCTGCTATAGCTATATTTCCTATCCGGATTTGCTTAGTATTTTTGCTGATAATCTGGTAGTTCTCTTCCTAACTAAAGATAAGGCTACGGTTTCCTAGACGTGTAACACGTGCGCTCGTCATAGAACATCTAATATGCAAGAAACTTGTCTTATTTCGTGATTTCCAAGAATGTATCGAGTGTGTGCATCAAATCACGCTGCACACCAATAGCTGCGTATTTGGGTGACTACTTTCAGAGCACTCAAATTTGAGGTATGCTGCGTAACAGAAATGTCGTATGTATTGGAGTTGGGAGGACTCACGTTATGCACAACTATAACTATCTTCACAGTCTAGGAAACCACTGACTGATGGCTGCGTTTTTGACCCTGATAAAAGCCATTGCGCATCTATTATGTGTCTAGGAAACCGTAGCCGAAGATTTAATATTATATTAAAATATCATAAAACTATATTATAACTAAATAATATTGGTAAAAACCACATAATTCTTTAAAAATTAGTAGCTTTATATGATAGTAAATTTAACATTTGTAGAAAAATGTGGTCTCGTACTATAGTAAAGTTACAATCAATAGCAGCTTCATGATTTTACCCATCATTTGCCAGCCGCAATATGGCCAAAATATTTTTCATCTGCGATGTGACTAAGAATGTCAGTAATTATGAGATCCAAGATTTTGAATGCCCCAATGCACTACGAGATTTGCGTGTGCAACACGACCTAGAGATTTTAAAGCCAAAAGGGCAAGCGATTTTCTAGCCACAGTAAGGCTACATATCATTCATCCCTATAATTCATTCATCGTCATCGTCAGACCAAATTGGCAAAAACCATATCTTTGAATGAAACTAGTAATCCTAAAGCTTCTAATCAGTCTAACTTTACTATAACCTGGAAAAAGATTTGATATAAAATTTAAAACAAGATTTTATAATAGGCAATGATTTAATTTTAAACTAAACCCAAAATTAAATCATGTTTTACACCTATAACACCTAATAATATAGGTTGGAAAAAATTATATTAATATTTTAAGCACACGTTGTTTGATTATAGATTAGAGTTCATATTATACTAAAATTGCTTATCAAATTTAATATGTGACCCGCCAAGGGAAAAGGGACCTTAACTCCATTTTTTTCAAAATGAGTTATTAGTATATCCTTAATGTGCATTAAACAACAAACAAACTGGTGAAAGAATTTTCAAGATATCTTGAAAAATGCCTGAATTATAAATGATTGAATTTGAAATATTAAAAACATTAATTTTAGGAAATCGAGGTCTAAAGTTTTGCAAATTTCCAACCTGAATTTTTTGTTACAACTTACATTATTGGTTATGTTTTATATATAATTTTGTCCGAAATTTAAAGAAGAATATGAATCCACCATTGAATTTATGTCAACTGTTTGTATTTTTTGTCAAATGTTGCTGAAATAGATAGAAGTAATAAAAAAAAACAACGTTTTGAAGACAATGTCTTGTTACGTGATAAAAAACTAAAATTAATTTTTATTTTATACTCAAATAAGAATTTAATATAAAAATATTAACAAAATATGAAATTATATAGGTGTCTTGAGTTTTTACTTTTTTATTTGTTGACCTTCTAGTACATTTTTGTTTGTTTTGAAACTTCACTTGGACCAGGAGCTACGTAGTCGACTACATTTTTTGGAAGATCCTGAACATTTTCATGATCTGATTCCTGTATCAGGGCTTAGCAAGTCCTGCACCTATTCCTCACAGAAGTCTCAGATTTTCTTAACTTCAAAGTGATGAAATAACATCAGGGAAGTCAAGGTCCTTGTTCTCCAGATTGCAAGGGTTTTGAAAAAAAAAATTTAACCATGTTAAAAGTTAAATTCAGGTGTAAGATGGACCGAATATTGTTTGGAAACATGTAAACAGTAAGAAACAATAAAAATAAAAAAATGTTTTTTTTTACCCTACCCTCTAAAACTTGCTGTCCTGTAAAATTTTGTCTGGGAAGATAAGGCCCCTTTTCCCTTGGCGGGTCACAATATATAGTTTAAATTGGAGGGAACTGAATTCCAGTTTACATTCACCATTCATGTAAAAGACATTCTAGAAACGACATGCTACATTTAGCTTTGTACCCTAGAATGAATGTTTGTTTTTTCTTTTAGCTGGTAACAGCTGTCCAATTTGAATCAATAGGGAGCAGTCACATAATGGAACACGTCTGTCCGAAAAGACCTTGAGATCATATGAAAAGTGTTTAAGTGAAGAGTTCATCCTTATCATTGTAAAATGAATCTGCCTGGTTAAAAACTGATAAAGCAACCTAATCAAGCATGATAATGGTCATATTTAATTAGACTAACATTAACTGCTAAAGATTAAAACGAGCTGGTCATTTATATTCTAATAGCAATCTGTTAAAACATGCACACACCAAAATATCAATAATTCCCGCCAAGTCTAATGGATAGCAATCAATCACAATTAATGCCGAATCACATTATTTTAAGAGCAATTTTTCACAGTAATTAATTAAAATCATAAAATTTTATCCAGTCATAACAAATATTGGAGAATCAATTTACTAGTGTATGTGTTCAATATCACACTTTCAAGAATTTAAATGACCCAGAAAATGGGAGTCTAAAAATAGTTTCAAACAATAAAATCTAAGAACTTCTATAAGATTACATGAATAATTGATTAAATGGTCAGAAATTATCAAACTATTACATATTAAAACCAGAATAATTTAACCAGCAAACTCAAACTGAAAGACCCGTTTCCAAGCAAAAGTGTCGTGGGGACCCGGTCAGAAGCCTTAGCCTTAAACCAAACTTTAGTTCTGCTAGATACTTTACATATGGTTCCTGCGAAGGTTCGCCAGGTTTCTGGGGTGCGCTGTAAGCCGTACCCTGCAATGTACAGACTGCTCTTACTCCTTGTCCACTAGCGGAACTACCGTTTACTTACGTGCAGTCGAATACCCCGTTAACTAACCCGCTACCACCAAGCGTTCTGCATGTGACTTGTGTGTTTGGTAGTTGCAGTAGGTCATAATCGTGACCACAATGCTCTATGCGCTATGATTAAAAGCATTGTGCAACCTCTACTCATTGATGGATGTTAATGGATTTTTTTTTTATTACAGTTCAAGATGCAAAAATAATATACAATCAAAACCAGCAATCACAAAAGAGCTTCTCTCAAAACTCTTCTCACGATAATTTTAGTAAACTTACAGCACAGTTACCCGATGGTGGAAAGATTTATAACACATGAATTTATTCCATGTGGTGCACTGTCTCGATAAGCACAAAGCTGTATGTTTAAGTTGTGGATGTGTCTTCAAATTTATCATTTACCGCTTTGATGACCAAACACTCAAGTCCAGACTACAATATCAAGCAAACTAAAGCGACATTTAATCAGTGTTTAATGCGACAAACAATGTGTGCTAATAAGAGAGGCAATAAATCTTAGTACGAAGAACAATAATACACAGAGAAAACAGCAAATTCATCTTTACCAGAAATGTAAAAGAGAGTATTTTTGTGTGTCATGCATAAAATAATAGATAATGTTGGACTACGGTAAAAAAATAATTTTGAAAAGTGATGTTTCTTTCTCGATATAATCTTAAGAGGTGATTAAAGTTTAGAAATTATTGTTTTGAGAGAAAAATAAGTGTTGATAAAATTAAACTGATCTATTGCTCCATAAATTATACTTTAAACTGATTAGTTATCATTTTTCTTTTTTTTTTAGAGTTATACAAATTCCATACAAAGCTGGTCCTTTTACAGTCCCCAATGATTAATTTGTAGACTTTCGTCATAAACTTGAACAACTTGAAAAGTTATAACAAGTTCAGAAATTAAATTTTGTGTTTATTATGCAACTGTTGTACTGTATAGCTTTGGGTCTTAATTTCCTTCTTATTATTATATTATTCTTAAAGTACTCTGACATACAAAATCCAACGTATTTATCTATTCACAATTCACTAAATAAACCCTTACATGCAGTAGTGTGGACAGTAGAAGTGCTGTTGTTAATTTTCCATACAACTCAAGCAATTTTGAATAGTTTGTACGTATAAGATTAAAATGAAACTAATATCATAGATTCTAGATATAGTTTTTAAAAATATATTATCACACTTTATAGTCAGTGTCAAGTTCCTTTTTGATTTTTGTGAGTCAATAACTCTGCATTTTGCACAAATAACACAAACCAAGCAAGATAGACAATGATAAATGGTTATTTTTTAACTACTAAATAACCCACAGAAGTAAAGTTAATTTAGCCTTAGGTCTCATTAGAAAAAGTTATTCAAAATATGTATATATTTATTAACAATTGGGACTCTATAAGTCAAACAGTGTAATTATTAAATTTTATAGCTTGATTGTCAATATTAAAAATAAATTTGAATGAAAATCAACATTTACCATTTAAATATTTAGTTCACATAAGCTCATACAGGTGGATAATATTCACTAATTGTTACAATGTTAAAACCTTTTTATGTTCTACTACCATTAATAATTGTGAGGTGTAAGTTGATAAATAAATGCAAGTTTTACATCCAAAAAGCACAGGTGAAAAAAATTTGCAAGCTAAAATGAAAACTAAAAAATATCGGTAAACATCCAGATCCTTACAAAATTCATGATCAATAAAGAGAAGGTAACAGATAGACTAAATCTCAAGTGAGTCTGTCCCCACTTACCAAACAGAAAGCCTTTAGCAAGAGATTTCACTTCACTGTAACGGATCATGACAAAACCATGAAGTTAAAATACCCTCATGATCCATGAAAAGTGTTACATCTTACTTAAGTATGCTAAACATGGTTGAAAACGGCAACTCACCTCTAAAGACGCTCTTTTCGCTGGGTTTAGGACGAGGAATTTCTTGAGCAGGTTTTCACAGTCCGTTGACATATAGAAAGGAATTCTATATTTCCCTCTGAGAACACGTTCCCTCAGCTCTCTCAGAGTCGAGCCGTCGAACGGTAACGATCCACTCACTAGAGTATATAAAATGACGCCCAGCGACCAAACATCCACTTCAGGACCGTCGTATTTTTTACCTAAAAAAATCATCCATTTCATAGTAAATGCTAAACAATAATTGAAATAAATTGCTTATGAATTATACTGGTAATAAATAAATTGACTGAGCATTATGTGAATTTCAATAGCATGGCAGAGGACCGAAAATCCCCCACAAGACATACCAATCTAACCCACAAGGGTGCAGGACTTACTGCATGACTTCCCTTAAAACTATATTGACTAGTTGGGTCATTAATACATGTAACTTCCAACATTCGTATACTGTACAGTTGCTGTTACGTCAAACAGCATTCTTCATTGAGGCCCGTATAGGCAAGGAGTAATGGCACTAATTAATTTGAACTTTAAGGCTAACGACATTAAAAACTTAGGGGCGGTTTGGGAGCTCGGGCCCAGCTAGTACGCGCCTAGCTTTAGACGCGCCTAACTTTAGTCCACGTAGCAAAAGTCGGGCTTGGGAGCTCGCGACCAAGTTGAAATGGTTCGGTATCATCTTTAGTCGGTACTAAGTGGCAGTGTGGCTAGATGGACAGGGAATCGCGGGGAATTTTGGTTTTGGGGCTCGCGGCGGCAACTGCGAAACACCTGATCGACGACGGCAACAAAAGCGCCCTATGTTGTGCGTGGTGAGGGGAGTTTACAGTCCTCTTTATCATTTTTCTATGAAGTGTTCGGGTAGGTGGATGACACAGTGAGAGTACTTTTAAATTTGTAGTTTTAATTTGTTGTTTTTATGGTTTTTTTTCAGTTAAATAATTGTGCCTATTAAAAAGTGTTGTTACTTTTTCATTTGTTTTTCAAATTGTTACTGCTACTTAATGAGCATGAAAATGAGTTACAAATAATTTTAATACACTTTTAAAACATTTCAACAAGAATGTTTTAAAACAATTTTAACAAGACTAAAACCAATTTGAACTGTTTTAATACAAGTTATTTGACTTCAAACTTTACAAGTTTTGTTTTCAGTTTTAACACTTTTAAAATTGTTTTGAAATAATTTTAATATGTGTTTTCCAAATTACATTAATACTAGTTTCAATATAAGTTTGAAACATTTTAAAAATTGTTCTGATATAAGTTATTTAACTATCGCCATTGATACAAGATCGTAATAGTTTTTAAGTTGTTTTAATAAAAGTTCCAAACAATTTTAAAATTATTTAAAAAAGTTTTTAACTCGTATTGATATGAAATCGTTGCCAAGTTTCGATGTATTGATAACAGTTTTAATACGAGTATGAACTTATTTTTAGCTATTTTTTTGCTCATTGGGATTTGAGTAAGTGCGAGAGAACATGGCTGATAAAGAGAAGAAGCGAACACAAAATTGAATGGATTGTAATTTTGATGACGAGCTGGTTGTATCCGAGGTGGATATATCCTAACATAGTCCAAATAGTCGAGGTACTCCATGTTGATGTCACCGGCACAAACTCACCCTACACTCCGCTCAGTGACAACGCGCCTGGCTTTCAGAGTAGTATAAAACGGAACTCAACTGATAACGACTGCTCAGCGCTTCTGCGCAGTTTCGTTGAAATGTTTTTTGTCTCAATATCTTCACTCTTTTGCGTAAGGGGGGAGCGGGTGTACGTTTCTAATAACGTCAGACTTTAAAGTAGAATTGAATCATAAGTTACAGGGTGTTTTTTCAAACGCAACCCAAAACTAATTTTATCAATGACGGATTATTCCCCCCCCCCCAAGATTCCCGGGTTTGTCCCCAATATATAATTTTCTTTGGGGATACATAAAAATTAAGGGCTACGAAAAAATTCACAGGATATTCAGCACCTCAAAACAAACAAATCAAATTTAATGCAAGAAATTCAAAGACGTACCTAGCAACACGCGTTCAGGACTTTGATGGAGAGAACACAACTTTGTGCAAATGCCAATTACGGATTGTTTGAATACATATAATGTAAACTAAATGTGATCAAACTTAAATAATAAGTAGTATAAAATGTAAGGATTAATAAAACAATACTGTTTCATATTTATATGTGCAATATTCAATCTTAAAAATGGGTTGCGTTTAAAAAAACACCCTGTATTATTTGCTTAGCTTAACGATGTTAAAAACCGCGATATTTTGTAACCCTGATAAGTATCGTAAAAAGTGTTTACAATCCAAAATATGCTTTGTTGAATAGTAATTTATAATTGGAATGTTGTGAATTTTGTGTGTATTTGCTATTTTTCTCGTAGCTAAATCATACACCATATTTAGTTACAAAATTGTATTAATTTATTTATCAACGGGAAATAAATTACTATACCCGAATTTTTAAGGCCAATTTGTTTGATATTACCGTTGATTAGTCAAAATCTTAACTAAAGCAAAGTAATCTACGCGATCTCTAGTACAATGTGAACATCAGGAACCAAAAATTAATTATTTTAAAATATTACTTAAGGGTAATGGAATTGTTCGGAATTTAATGACTAATCCAAATATAACAATCGTTTGGTTAAAGTGAAATTAATAAACAAGATAATAGATAAAACCAACATGATGTTTACTTAGACCTGCCCCCTAGCAGGTCTAACTTTTGAGCCTAAAATCGACAGTTATGATGACAAAAAAAAATTTATTAGGCCCGAACTTGGACTCCCAAACCCAACTAGATTATCTCTTAGGCGTGAGCCCAAGGCTACTTGACTCCCAAACCCAAAAAAGTTAGGCGCGAGATTATCCCTGTGCCAGTTAGGCTCGAGACCAACTAATACCGAGCTCCCAAACCGATTTTTTGGACGCCAGCCTAAATACTGGATATAACCGGTTCTTAGGCTCGGACTAGCGCTAATACCGAGCTCCCAAACCGCCCCTTATAGTATGAGTAACTTAAAGTTAGTTTACCTTGGAAGAGCTCAGGGGCAGCGTAAGGCGGACTCCCACAAAACGTATCTAATTTATTTCCTGGCGTGAACTCATTGCTGAAGCCAAAGTCAGCAATCTTGATGTTCATTTCACTGTCTAGTAATAGATTCTCAGCCTAAACATGAACAACACAGCTTGTAACAACAAATAAAGCGAGAAAAACAGTGAATTGACCACTTAATTTAACTTTATTATATACAATTCAACAATACAAATTTACTGATTCTCTCCAAAAAACTGATGTAACTTGTTGGAATTTAAAAAGAGAAGAACTTTTTTCCAGACATTCTTAAAATTTATATCTGTTTTTGCAACAAGGAACTATCAACATTTCATACAGGCCTAGGTAGAATGAACTCATGAAAAGATTATTACTTAGAAACTTAGAAATGAACTTAGAAAAGGAACAGGAAGATGTTGACAAAACTTCTCTAAGTCATAAAATGAAAAAAAAAGATTACTCACCTTAAGGTCTCTGTGAATGATTTTCTTTTGATGACAATACTGAACAGCAGAAACAATCTGAAAACACGCAAGATATAAATTAAATAAATTCATGAACTTACTGAAATATTAGAGGTATATTAGGCAGTAAACAAAAAACTTTAAAATGAAATGTGTAACCAACCATATATGCATGACAAATTTTTAAAATCTGAACTGAGGGTTTCAATCCTTGCCTGATTTTTGGTCTTGGATTATTGAATTTCTTAGACTAATCCAATACTTACAACTTACAACAAATCAACTTTATACAAGGCATATAAGTTTGGCAAGCGTACAAAATTTCTATAGTAATCTTAGTTTAGTTTTACTGACATATGCCTTAAAAATATATAGGTTTTTTACTATTTAATGTTATTTTCCATTTCAAAACTCCAAATTTAATTTGGAAATTGATTTAAGGCATCAACGGAGAGAATGCATTTCACACTCTCTAGTTAAATACTTATACCCTGATTGCTTAAAAGCTGAGAAATTCTTCGATCATGGCAATTTCCAATCTTATCCTTTTCCACATCTGTTGTTTACCACAGTGTCTAAAGTTTTAAGTCGAAGGTAGTGTTAAAAAACTTGGGCCCAATGGGGCTTACACCCCAATGGGAACCTGACTGGCTTTTGCTAACTTATGAACCAATACAGCGATGAATGTTGTCATGATTGGAGGCAGTGCAGTGAACAACTTTCAGTGAGTCTTTCAGTGAACAACTTCAGGTTTCCACCAGAGGATGCTGGGCTAGGAGGCAGGGTGGCAGGGGTGTGCTGGCGACCAAGATGAAGGCCATCTATATATTTGAGGCCCAAATCCATTGAATCCATTGGACTGGATTGGGTGGGCTATCTTTTTCCTTTTACTTCCTCTGTATTAACGCCTATACCGAAACCCCCAGTCTTACAGATCTCAGGGAAATTTCACTGGTTGATATTGGCAACACTGCGAAGTGTTGGCACTACCCCTCCCAGTACCTTTCTCCACCTCCATTCCCCTTGACCATCGCAGTTTTTTTTCAGTATGAATGGTCCTCCCGTACTCGACTTCCCCATGTTGAATTACGTACTGGTCTCAGAGACCACGGGTTTCGGTTCTCGTTAGTCTGTTGTCCATTATTTCTTATGTGGGAGTCTCACAGACCGAGGGTTTCGGTTACTAATTATTTATTTGCTGTCCATTATTTTACATGGGACTCTCACAGACCGAGAGTTTCAGTTAACATCCCACAGTGAGGGTTTTGTATAGGCGTTAATCTACTAAAGGCTAGGGTCTAACAGATATTACAGCGGAAGCTTCCTGGGCTATACTTCCGCAGAAGGGTTACCCCTAACCTCATCGCAGACAAGGAACACAGACTATTGATATGAAACTATATGGTTGGTAGTTCAGTTTTAATTTAGTTAGATTTAGTTTAGCTATTCCTACGAGTAATTTTATAAGGCCTAATTAGAAGTTATAATCAAACAAGAACAATTCAAATTTAACTAGACCTATCTTACTTTAAAAACGATCTATAGTTTAGTATCAATGTATTTTCACTAATAATGTAGACATTTTGTCTACCCTTTGAATCATCATTGAAGCTAATAAGTAGAGTTAAAAAAAAATTTTTATTAGTTTTGTGGTCTATAAAATTGTAAGAGCAACATATTAAAGAGTGAAAAGGATTGGAAGTGAAACACTAACAGTAAACAGTGTAATCCTTCTGTGGAAGTTGCACCGCTTCCTGTCCTTTCCAGCAGCCATTCGAAAAGAAAAAGAGGCAGAAATACTGGAGTGGGTCCGTACCTGTCTAAACTTGGCGCGCGCCTCCTTCTCCTTCATCCGGCCGTGCAGCACGAGGTAGTCGAACACCTCGCCGCCGCTCGCGTACTCCATCACCAGGTACAGCGTCTTCTCCGTCTCTATCACTTGGAACAACTTTACTGCAACACAACACGACCGGGGGTGAGTAGCGGCCAGGTCCCCACTTACCGACTAGAAAATCTTCATCGAGAGAGTCACTTCACTCTCTTCTGACACATCATGACACATCATGAAGTTAAAATACGGTACACTTTGGTATTCTAAGGAGGCCACCACAATGCGCTGCGGCAGTTATGTTAGGAGTATGACTCATTTGGTATCGTTCAATTCATAACTAAACGAAGAAAGTCCTACTAACGTATTTATGATAACCTATATCATAAATACGTTAGTAGGACTTACTTCGTTTAGTTATGAATTGAACGATACCAAATGAGTCATACTTTTGCCTGCCAAATCCCATTGACCGGTGATGCGTGCGCTCTGGTCAACGACTTGACGGCCTACTTGAAGGATATTTTGCTGAATAAAGTATGACTCATCTGGTATCATTCGATTATAACGAAACAAGGAAAGTCCTACTAACATATTTAATTTATCCTAACCTAACATAACCACCGCAGCACACTGTATAAAGGTGGCGATTGGGTGAAGTCGCTAGCGGTGGCGGTGACGCATTCAACGCAATCCTCACCAATATCGCTGCCTTCTGGGAGGCAGAAAACAAAGACAGCTTATCATTATTATGTCCAATTTGGACAGTAAGTCAATTAAAGTATGTTCTTTCAATGATGTAGATATCTTTGGTATCCAATAAAAAAAATCTCTCTAAAAATACTGGCTTCCTTATAACACCAAAGTACCTAAAATACTCTCATGATGTATGAAAAGCATTATCCTTCTTAACATAAAGTAACTTGTCTTACGGTAAGTAACTGACAGAACTGGTGTCAAAGATCAACTAAAAACGATTCCTAGGAAAGAAGGATTGAAAAAATGTTAGGATATTTACAGCCATGTTTAGATTTTTATAGGATTAAAAAAGTCTAGTATATAAGAAGAGTTACTTGATCAACTCATAAAAAAACGCCCACTCAAAAAAATAAGCCCAAACAGTCTTCAGTAGGCAGGTCTACAGTCTACAGGGAACACTTATTTTTTACTTGCCTTTTACTTGGCTTTGGAACAGTTTTGGCCATTCTAATGTGCAACAAGTAACAAAAATTGAAGGTGTCCCCCATAAAATGTTGTAAGCGACAAAAATCTAGTATCGAGTAATCAAGTGTTGAAAGTTGAATTCTAAAATTTATGGTTTTTTCAAGGTTAAAACATATAATCATGTATAATTTGTTAATAGCTTATTTATATCATCATAATGTAGCCTTATATTCAATTTTTACTTGCCATTAATCGTTTTAAAACATTTTACGAGGTTTTTTTGCGGTTATAACGTTCTAAACGACTGGCGCTTGAAACGTTCTCTGACGGATTGCTCTTCTCTTTTGGAAGAAAACATCATAGGAGTGTAGGAATACCAACATAAATGAAAATAAAACTCGATATAAATCAATTTTATTCATATAAAAGTACAAAAACGTAATATTGCGTCGTAACGCATAAACGTAATAAACTGAGACGTCATTTTGCTAAAAATTATCAAAATGTGGTGCTTAAAACGTTTTTCTACTCACTTCTATTGGGGACAATTTTCCAGGCCTTGGCTTTTTAGTTTTTGAAATAAGGGTAATCCAGCTTTTCTATATTTATCCCTGTTCTTATCCTTCCACTTTCCAATATTTACTTCACGTCTTTTATTTTTATTTACCCGATTTTGGTCGCTGGGCGACAACGGAACGACCGGCGTGTAGTCCATCTTTCGGCGAATAGAATGTTATTCCCCAGAAAGTCCGTGCAGTACCGCGAAGCATGCAAACTTTGACAGATGAAATCAGGGCTGCCAACTCAAATATCTTAAAAACAAAATATACCACGGTGTAGCTCATGTACTAGAGAACTTTTTTCACTGAATATCTCCGATTTTGAAATTTTGTCGCTTAGGACGTTTTACGGGGGACCCCTTCAATTAGGTTGTTATTGATCAACCCGAAAAAATCTGGCTTAAGATCTTAGATGGAAATTAGGTCTAGGCCTACTGTACAATACTATCTAAAAAAAAACAGAAAGTAAAAAAAGCAAACAAACTTTTCATGTAAACTCACCTATGTTTGGATGATCTAGCATCTTCATTATCCTAACTTCTCTAAATAACTGAAACAAACAAAACAAAACATTAGCACTGGATAATCATTTACCATAAAAATATAGCTGTCATTTAGTCACAAAAATAAATACCCCCGTTGCAGCAGACCTGCATACTCAGCGAATTTCAAGTGCAAAACAACATATTTCAATCCAACATAGTGAGATTTGACATGTTTTTGTAAGCTCCATAAGAATAACATGGGAAATGAGTATGCAGGTTTGCTGCTACAGGTATGTTTAAACTGGTTGGTTTTAATTCATTATTTAGTAGATCTGAACTAGAAGAAGCCATTTACCAATTTTTATCAAGATATGTTGAGAAATAAGCGAGATATAGAATTTTACTTATTTCCCATAAGGTTAACATTGGGACAACGTACTGTGTTTACCACTTTCAATATCTCGGAAACCAATGGACATAGAGCAGTGATTCAAAATACTAAATTGTTTGTTTTTTTGAGCTGAATTCAATAATGCTAGCAAAAATTGGATAATTTTTAATTTTCTATGTAAAAAACTCAAAAAACCCATTTTTGGGGGGGTTTACCCCTTTTTACCCCCCCTTCCGGTGGTCCGATCGGGCTAGTTCACGAACTCGTCCGAGTGATTACCACTTTACACGTCTATACCAAATTTCATTAAGATCGGACCATATTTACGGCCGCTATCGTGTTAACAGACATATATATATATATAAAAATTCGAACGAATAGTGTTTTTTGCTTCTGGGGGCCCCAAAATGAAAAGTTAACATGGTCTCGGGCTTAGGTCTTACCATGAGACCTACGGTAATAGCTTATTCCTTTAAGGAAATTCACTAAAAATAAAAATCTTCCACCAAGCCGTACCTCAGTTCCGTCTCAGCTGGGGTAGAACAAATTCACATATGCTTTTCCTGGCTAATATAGATTAGGTGTTTTATATCTGTTTCTCTAAATGAAAGAAAATGTCATGTCTGTTGTAAAATAAGCATTTTTATTCAAAGAAAGTGAGTGTGTGTGTTTTCTTTTTGACATTAGACAATTGGGCATTTTAAAATGATCATCAGCAAAAAATATTATGAATTTAAGTTTTAAACCATGAATATCCCTTTAATCTTGCTTACTAAACATTGATCCAATGATTAAAAACTATTCATGTAATCAACACCCTCGCGAACACCTCACTTGAGACTGGACAACAGATTGGATAAATGTCATTGATCAGACTAACATATCGTCTTAAAAAATTATTTGTCCCCAAAGACCAAATCGGAATGAAATACAAACCTTCACAGAACACTTAATTGCAGAAAAACTCAAAAAACCAGTGGAAGTAAAAAAAACAGGATTATAATAGACGAGTTTAAGGAACTGGTTCCTTATTCTAACCATATTTTATAATACTGTAATTGTTTTACTGTCAATTGCTGCCCAAAACCCCAATCGTTGAATAGAATAAGGGTAGTCAAATCAGACAGACAGTTAAGCGAGAATCCATTTTAGTAGGCTTATCAACCTGTATTAAAAATCTTTAATACCTGTATCTTCCTTGTATCTTCATTGAATTGAGTAATAAATATTAATAGCGGGGATGGAAGTTTATATACGAAGCATTTATCATTAAAATATCAAATATGCTTTAAACAAGGGTTCAATTTATCTGTTAACACCTTAAAACTTTGTCTAGGGATTTTTGGGAGCAGGTAAAATGTTTTTAAGCTTATGTTTATAATTTTAGGTTGATTTCGTTAGTGGAGAAACATCCTTCTTATATCGCACATTTTCGGTAACTTATCTATTTTTTTTTGTCCAGTCTTTATCGTCTAAACACTGGAACATGCTATTTCACATTACCTAAGTTACTCATCAAATATGTGCTTCCAGGGGAGTACCTGAAATAATCTTTGGCAGGTTATCCCTTTCACCAGGAATTTTTGGACATAGAAAAAGAATAGGTATTTTCTCAGGGGACTCTCATGTCATGGTAATTGTTTTATTACTAAAGTAACTATTTTATAATAAATCATATAGATATAAAAAATAATATAGATATAATGTTGAGGTGACCTAAACCATTATTCCCCATGAAAAAGAAAAGGGTAAAGGTAACTCTTCATTTAGAAGTTAAAATAAAACTATAAAATGATTAATTATGGATCAAACTCACCTTTTGTAAACTTCCAGGATTTAATTGTGTCTTGTCTATGATTTTGATTGCTACCTATAACAGAAAGTTTAACTTAAGTATGTAGCTAGAAAATCTGGCCACATAACCATTAATAACACTGAAATAAATCAAATTATCACTGTTATTACAAAAACTTATTGAAAACTCAAGATACAAAAAGTAATCAAACAAAACACTGTTGAATTTAAAACGGTGACTGTTTGCAGCAAAGCGATAAGAAGAAGCAAATTTCAATCTTTTGGGAGTCACTAAAGGATAAGATCGATAAGTCACTTAAGAAACTGATCACAGCCAAGGGCTTAAGACTCCCTGGGTGGGGCATGTTAATAACTCACAAAATTTCACAGTATACTGTTACGAGCAAAATATCCATTCTTTACAGAAACTGAAGTGCAGTAGAACCTCGATAGGATGTACATTTTCAAATCCCCTTGAAATTGCTTTTAACACGTATTGCTGTTGATGTCTCAAAAAAATGAACCTCAATAAAAAGAGTCCCTCTTATTTTCTGATTTCCCTTGGGAACCTTCTATTGAGTTAATTTCCTTAGGCGACATATATTGATTTAATATTAATAATTAGGTCTTATGCCATTAATGATATGGCAACAAAGTTTGCTCATTATATGACTTTAAGTAGGCTAAGCATTACAAATCAGGTAGGCCTATCACAAGTCAGGAGGGAAACCTCAAGTTTAGGGGCAGTCTTTTCGGGTCCATTTCCTTAAAATAATTTTGGCCCTATGCCTGTAATGACAGGGCTCACTATATGATTTTAAGTATGATAAATCAACAGGGAAAATTCAAATACGAGGCTCTGGAGGACCAAGTTTTAAGAGGAAGTAAGTTTTAATCTAGAAGAAATAGGGAAATAGCTAAATGAACTCGTTAAATTACTTAGCTTAAGAAAAATATTATTCAGTAGGTCGGCCGATCAGAAGAACTTGGCTGAAAAATGATTATCATCCTATTTCAGAGCTAAATGAACTCGTTAAATTACTCAGCTTAAGAAAAATATTATAAGTAGGTCGACCGATCTCGCTTGAAGTAAGAAGAGATGATGGGAACACGAGAGGTTGTCAACAAGTTGATTAATCTCGTCAGACCGGAGTAGTGTTTTATTGGAGCAAGCAGTCGGTCGGAGGTTGCGCAACCAGACAAGGGTGACATTCGATACACAATTGGTCTGAGACTACTCAGCTGCATCGACTGATGCCAGTCACGTTGCCCCGCCAACATTTTAATCCTCTATTCTGATTGTTTTTACAGAGGGTAATAATATTAGTTTTTTTCAAATCAAAGTATAAGGTTTCTACTTTGAATCTACTTGCTACAATTGTAGTATCTCATTCAACAACAGTACGAGAAAATAGCAAAGGACGTTAAAGTTTCAAATGGTTTTAGTATGACTGCAATGGTTTAGAGGGTACTACAAACGTTTTGCTTACACTAGGCTATATCATATGGATTCAGTCATCTTGGAGCTTTGTAATCTGCGAAGCTTAGCAATAAGACATTTTTTAAACACAAACCTAGTGGGTCCAAATTTTTGGCAATAGAAAATATTCTTATAATGGTTTAAATAGGCTACTTGCAAATTCAGTAATCCACTTGTTGCTGGTGGCAACTAGTTTCGGTTCTTATAGAACCATCTTTAGGCCATACAAGTAGTCAATTTGTTATCTTCACTGAAGGTGAAGGTCGTCATTGTAGATTAAAAATAAAAATTCACATTTAAACACAAGAACACGCACATTGACATTAACACAATTAAAAACGTAACGAGTACTCAAAAACGTAACGAGTACTCGTATCATGGGACAGATGCGATGCGGCCGAGCGGAAGTTGTAGTTCGAACTGACGGACACTAGATCATGACATCACTGCCTCTGTCTCATTACGTTTTTAATTGTGTTCATGTCAATGTGCGTGTTCGTGTGTTTAAATGTGAATTTTTATTTTTTAATCTACAATGACGACCTTCACCTACAGTGAGGATAACAAATTGACTACGTGTACGGCCTGAAAATGATTCTATAAGAACTGAAACTAGTTGCCATCAGCAAGAAGTGGATTACTGAATTGCAGGTATTTAAACCATTATAAGTATTCAAACGTAATCCGGAGGCTAACAACTTTGAAAAATGAAGTTAGAAAATATTCCTTTATAAAAACTTGCTATCAACTATGGTATTTTTGTGTTATGACAGTGATACCCCTGTTTGGTTGTGTAAAAACTTTAAGTGTGGTATCACAGTGATTACACGATATCTGTAATTTTATTTATTGGATAAAGTATCAATGATAAAATGCTTCCAGTAAAAATATCACCACCCAAATTTAATTACTGATCTACAGATTATTTTGATCACTGAAAAAACCCCTATCCATTTCAAATTACAGGTTTTCATACATAAGTATACTTTGCATCAAAACTAAAAATAAAAGTTATAACACCTTTTGGTTTTTAAGCCTACTGGTTTTTTTAAATGTCGGTTATAGGTAATTATAGTTTTGGAAAAGTGGAAAAAACTGTTGTATTTCCTCATCTATACTAACTCATTCTTTGTAATTACAATATATCATGAGGAGGATATTAAATACTCAGTAAGGATGGAAGAGTAGGCCAAGGATCCTATAACAACAGCTTGGCCGTGCTCTGATAGCTCAGCCCTCGGCTAATTAGCTAACATCGTCACCCACTGTTCCATTATCTCTCGATAGCAAATCTTTACACTACAAATACCCTCACTATGTCCAATGCATACAAATCTTGTATGTGGAATTATTCCTTGTCAAGTTATAATCTAGATACACAGTCAATAAAATAAAAGTTATATCACCTTGTTATCACCAAAAGCTCTTTTACTTGGTATTCCAGTTGGTATCCAATCATTATTTAGAAATAGGCATAGATTTTAAATATATACTTAGGCTGTGACCAAAATTCTTCATCATAACCTAAAATCCCTTTCACTTTTAGTTGGGAAGAATGCAAAGTTTATGCTGGTAGGCTACATAAATCATGTGTTTTGTTTAATTGGGTTATTAGGCTACGAAATTGTTAAAAAGTAACAAGGTTAAGTCAGTTAAATTATAGTTTTTAGGTAAGCAAAAGGCAACTTGTGATGAAAAAGATCGTAGTTGGAAACCAGAATCACAACTGTAATAATTCACATTGCCTCTTTAAGCGAACAACTATAAAATAAAACCACAAAGAAAATCTTATTCCTTACAGCTCAAGCTAATTAATTTGCAATTTCTAAACTAAGCAAGATTATTGAATTTGCTGTTGTGCCCTCTTAACTAAATAATCCTATCGTAAACAGAATTAACTCCTCCTGAATACACTTTTACTTCTACAAAAAAGAGCAAAGCACATAACTATCGGGGAGAAGTGACAATGTTTAACTTAGTTTCCTCCTTGAATTGGAAAGCAGGTCTATTTCAAAACTGTCCAACTAGGTACCTAACGAATGCAATAAAAAATACCCCCGTTGCAGCAGACCTGCATACTCAGCAAATTTCAAATACAAAACAACATATTTCAATCACACATAGCAAGATTTGACATGTTTTGGTAAGCTCCATAAGAATAACATGGGGAAGGAGATACAGGTTTGCTGCTACAGGTATATTAAAACTGGGTGGTTTTAATTCAATATTTAGTAGATCTGAACTAGAAGAAGCTATTTACCAAGTTTTAACAAGATATGTTGAGAAATAACCGAGATATAGAATTTTACTTATTTCCCATAAGGTTAACATTGGGACAACGTACTGTGTTTACCACTTTCAATATCTCGGTAACCAATGGACATAGAGCAGTGATTCAAGATACTAAATTGTTTGTTTTTTTGAGCTGAATTCAATGGTGCCCACAAAAATTCGATAAATTTTATTTTACTATATAAAAAACTCAAAAAACCCATATTTGGGGGGGTTTATTCCCCTTTACCCCCCCTTCCGGTGGTCCGATATGGCTGGTTCACGAACTCGTCCAATTGATTACCACTTTACACGTCTGTACCAAATTTCATAAAGATCGGGCCACTTTTGCGGCCGCTATCGTGCTTACAGACACATATATAGATATATATATATATACAAATTCGAACAAATAGTGTTTTTTGCTTCTGGGGGCCCCAAAACGAAAAGTTATAGTGGTCCCGAGCTTAGGTCTTACCATGAAACCTACGGTAATAGCTTCTTCCCTATAGGAGAAATTCGCTAAAAATGCACAGTATAGATCAAAACCAAATTATGATATTCGACCCTCACCTCTTTCCCCGTGGGAACATGTTTTGCCAGTTTGACCTTGGCAAAGTTGCCTTTGCCGATGGTCTTAAGGAGTTTGTATTTGCCGATGTGTGGCTCATCGGAGGTGCGACTCCTCGATGAGGATACTCGGCCGGCCGTCGCACTCTCACTGCCCTGCAACACAACACGAAACATCAGAAATATGTTTATTATTCACAGGGCATTTTACAATACATAAGATATTACAATAAGATCTTGTGAAGGCTTGCCGGTTTGCGAGTCAACTTCCTTGTTCTAGATTACAAGACATGTTCTTCTATAGTCATGCCAACAATAGGCTATATTATTTTATGTCTAAAATATTGGGAGATGTGCACAATGACAGATTAAACAAATACAAAATATCACAGACTAAAAGAGTGTAAGGGGGATTAATCAGCAAAATATACTGATTTAGATTTACCGATTTTAATTTTTTGTCGGCAATGCAGTTGGTGCCTAAGCTCAAGTGTTGCATAGAATAATCCTAGGAGTTAAGTTGGAAGGATGTGGTTCAGCTTTGAATGGTATGGCCTAAGCTTACTGTATGATAAAGCTTAAATTATTTAGTTATCAGAGTTTAAGAGTTGCGGTCAATATCTTTTATTGAGTACCTAATCTTACCAAAACTACTTTCTTTCCACAGGAAAATTAATAAAATATGTAGCCGATCTTACAGCACAAAAAATAATGTACTAGAGGAAGTTTAGGCAACATGTAATGTGTTGCAGTTGCAACCTAAAAACAGGATATGATGAAATTGAACTGCTTTGTTGAAACCACAGTGAACAAATTGTTCAGTTTATACTATGCTTATTAGCTTAGGCGGCAATTACATGTATCTGTAATATTAACTAACACTTTCATAGAGGACTTAATGTCAACTAGGCCTAGGCCTATATAGAGAAACATTTTGCAGTGATTTTACAATCAAAATTCAACAGATCAACATTTTTATTCAATTTTTCTGAGGGACAAAAATATGGAACAGCGGTCATTGGACCTTCAATCAGAATTCTTATTCCTTTGAGGCTTAAATTTTGTGAATGGGGATGTAGGATCTATATAAGCTTAGCCTAGGTCTGATTTTTAGAATCAATTAACTAGCTCTGCCCTGATGTTGTAGGAAATAAAAATTAATGCAGGTTTTTCACATGGTTTGTGCTGTGTAATAAGCACATGAGACAAGTTGGTTGACATTTTGATAGTGATAACTTACTTTTTCAACATTCAGATCCAAAAACTCATTATTAATGTCAGAACAAGATGGGGTTATCTCAGAGGGCATATTAGGTTACTGGTACACCAACAAAGTAAAACAGTGAACAAGTTTCTACAAAGGTATGAGGAAAACCCGTTAAAATTACTATGATAAATACTGGAAAATGGCATCACTTTTAGACCAGGGGAACGCAGAACAGGCTATAATGGAATTCTATAATTGACAGATCTGACAGGTTGAAGACATTTGGCATTTGCAGCTGATACAATGAAAACAAAATGGTCACGTGACCAACCGAATATTCCCGAGTAGTTCCGAAAAAAACCGAAGAAGACGTAGCGAATGACGAACACAGACCAAGAAAAAAAGTTTTTCTATAGTCTGTGATGGCGAATGACAGCCGAGAGAGAGTTCAAGTGGGGATTTTTCTCCACATTGGCGATTTTCAGACTCTAAAAAGAGCGGTGGGGAAGTGAGTGGAGATTTCTAATGTTTGGGGAAATAAAGAATTTTTAATTTAGATAATAATCTGGGTGTAAACTCTGTTCCTTTGAAACTTTGAAAATTGAAACTGAAACCTAAGTTAATCCCGTGGTTGATTAAAACGTTCGTATTTAGCTGTAAATTACCCTTCACCTTTTATTTACAAATGGATTTGTGAAGTATGTAACTCTCAGTGTGTAAGAAATGAGCAGATGTATTGTCTTCGTGGACAACTCGGGCGATTTACTGAGTCAGAGTGCAAAACGTACTGAATACTGGCAGATAACAACAAACGAAGAGCGGGAAACGCAGGGATATTTGAATTTACTGATAGGGAATTAGGAGGGAATTTCGATGTTCTTGTAGGCGGGAATTTATGGGAATTATTTTTTGTGCTGTCAAGTGGGATTTTTTTCCTAGAGACACTGATTTTGACTGCAGTGCCAAGAAGGCAGAGTGGGCTGAGTGGCAGAGTCGGCTTTGCACAGCCTTCAAAATGTTTCAATGCAGTATTACCATTATAACGAGGATATTTATTGAAGCTAAACGTAAAATTAAAAAATATATATATAAAAACAACTTCAATATCTTAGACTACTAATGTGTGACTATGCGTTTGGAATGTTTTCAACGTATGTAGTTATATAACCAATAGCTCGATGTTTACAACTACATCACCTCATCACAGAACTCGGTTATCTCCTCACGACACTTCCGGTAAACGAATAGCAGAGCCGAAACCAGTGAACACTGCACGAAATGCTTGACGATAACTAAAAGAAACGGGCTCCCTGCCATAGATGCTGTACAAACTCGTTACACTCGCATTCACTCACATACAAAACTGAAATGCGACTAAAAGGAAAGAGTTTATTTTGGAGAAGATAACACGCGGAATGGACTTTGCACGGCCCCTTCCATGACTCAACTCACGCAATGCTGTCCGGTTGAACCCAAGGATGTGTACCGTATCTTTCTTGTCCCAGCCACGGCGGTTTAGCGATAAGGATGACAATCGTTTTCAAACTATCGATATGTCGATTTTTCTATGTATCGAAACCTATGATTAAATTATGATACGATACATCATAATTTTGCAAGGTCAAATAGGGATTGAACTATTTGCCGAAACAGGGTTTGCCATCACGGACCTCTAGATTTTTAATCTTACTAAGGGAGATTTCAGACCAGAAAATAACATGCTGTACACATTTTCACTGTCTGTGCCTTATTTCTAAATGGGTTTTACAAGTACTCGTAAGAAATAACTTGGAACAAGTCACTAACTAATTTTAACACATACACAACTAATATGTTAAACTGAGTAGTTAAAAATATTACAAAGTTAATAATATTTAATTTATTTACCAATATCATTTAGAAGTAGGGCCCTGGAAAAAGCCTCAATAATAGTAACCTCTTTCAAATTTGTTATAAAAACCCAATTTTCTTAAGTCGATACGTTTCGAGGAAAAATATCGATATACCGTTAACATCGAAGAAAAATATCGATATGCTTATTGCGATATATTGGCACTAAAACATCGATACTTTCAATGATTCGATATTATTTTGCCATCCCCAAAAGCGGGATGGCGGTGGCGGTGGCGGTGGCTTATCAACAAGGTCCCTGACTCCGCCGTCCTTATCTCGATCCGACCCTGCACTTTGACCGCTCTCTCAACACATAATTCAATATTTGAGGTCAGTTATTTTGTTTGCTCAACACGGTAAAAGAGCATTTATCTCCATTGAGCTTATTTACATGCGGTGTTACTTGTTGAAGGTAAACAGAGAGTTGGGTCGTCATTAATAAGGCAAATCTATAATTTTGAGCTTTTAATAAAAAAGTTACTTCTAAAATCTTACAAAACTTGGTATAGTTAGAAGTCAAAAAATAATTTAACGACATTATTTCATTTTGGTTAACCATCAAACACACAGGCCAGTGAGGTTGTTAATGACACGTTTTAAACACAATAGTCATTAAAAACGTAATCTAGGTTTAGTAATGTTATGGTGAATTGGACTGGAATACAGTGCATATGACACGGCGCTTAAAGCAACGATGCAGTATATAACAAAACAGGCTGGCTCAATAAGAAGACTGGTTAAAGTCAGCGTCAGGTCTATTTGCAAATGAGATTTAGATTAAACGTCTGAAACAGAGAAGGAAAGAAAATCTTTACAAAAGGAAAGAAGTCGTTTGTAGGACGGAGTTGGCGAAACCAACAAACGGGACTTTGAAGAGAGAATATTACTTCTAGATTTGTTTAGAACAAAACTCTGAAAATGCTTTGAGTGTTTATACTATATTCTCGAGTCAAGCTATTATGAATAAGATCAAAAACGTAATAAGATTTGTTTTGAAATATTAAATGCCAGATAGTATTATTTTGTTAACAAATTCTTAGATTTATCTTATCAATTGATCATTATTTGTAATACTTTCTTGAGATTACAACTTCACAGTACCAGTGTTAATTAGTAAAGTAACTTGCCATTTATTTTCTGTGCCTATAATAAAAACACATTTGACGTAACATTTTTGCAAACAGCTATTAGACAGCTTTTCTAATCAGAAGTGTGCAAGGTAAAAAAATCAGAAATGCACGGTAAAATTTACCGTGCATTTATCGTCAAAGATTTAATTTTCCGCCAACAATAAAGGTAGAAAAATTATATTGTTTCTGAGTAGTATGATGCAAACATATTGTTGAGTCACTAGCCGCTGGTGACGGGGGAAAGGCCTTTAACGACGGCAGCGAAACGTCCCACATTGTATAGTAGGCGCGTTTTGAAGATTCGCCCCCCCAGAACAGGTAGAAGGACAGTCCTAATCCCCTGTTGACAAACAATGCCTTAGTGCCTTTGTTACTGGCGGCCGGCCGGGACTTTCTGCATCCGCCTGAAATTCCGGTTACTGGCATAACAATATGTATCGCAATATTTGAGGTGCAAGTTACGCGGCATTTTCTTGGAATGCAGGCGGGTGACCACCCGCACAACGGTGGCCACCCCTAACAAAGGCTTTGTTTGATAACAGGGGATTAGGACAGTCCGTCTACCTGTTTTGGGGGGGGCGAATCTTCAAAACGTGCCTACTATACTGCAACATTGTAGTGGGCGGAACTCTCATAAATAACCATCCGCCCGTCTGGCCGCCACTGTGGAGTACTGAAGATGAAAACCAATTACTTCCGAACTGTGAGTGAATTATAGATTAAAATAGACTTACTCATTATATAAATTAAAATGAATAAATCATTGGATTGCGAAAAATAGTTTTTGAGGATATTAAATCTCGATTAAACCTATTTTTGGGTCTGTTGTGAATTGATGTTATACGATGGGTATACTTATTAAGCCTACTGTATTGGTATGTTTGGACAAGTGCCATGATAAACTATAGGATTTATTTTGTTTGTAAAATACAGTTTCATAATTTAATTAATTGATGAACGAATTTAATTAACAACTCGAAATTGGCAATCGGAAATCGGAAGGCGCAATCAATCGATAATCAGCGTTCTCTGCCCACGTTGCCTGCCAGCTCGAAAATCAATCATCCAGTTGGTCTGGGCAGGAAATTTACATGCACTGCAAAACAAGGCCACGATAAAATGCGAATATGAATCCCTTGATGAGGATTATTATTGTATGATCATGAAATATAATTAGTTGTTCTTTAATAGGTGAAACAGCCTATGGAAACAAATTAAAACTCATTAACAGCTGCGGTATGCTCACGGACGTAGTACGGTACGTGGAGGAAATGTGTAGTAATCAATTTCGAAGTGTAAAAATCAGTGAAAAAATGGATAAACAACTAATCTTTCCCCGCCTGTTCGCGCGTCTTTTAATACACACACTATGCAATACCTATGGTGTTCTATGTGTATGAATTACGTACAACCTCTGAGATGCCTCTGATATTGTATGCGTGTATAAATATTATATACAAACTCTGGGGTACCTCTGGTGTTATATGTGTATGAATTACGTACAACCTCTGAGATACCTCTGATATTGTATGCGTGTATAAATTACATACAAACTCTGCGATACCTCTAGTGTTATAAGTTATATGTGTATGAATAATAATGTAAGGCCCACTCTTTCAAAGCACTTATCTGGTCTGATTAACAAGTGAGGTCTGCCGCATGAATTTAATTTTAATATGCATTAGCATATTCACGTAATACGGGATTATACCTAATCTAATCAAATGGTGAAATACACTGTATGTACCTACACACTACCTAGTGTGTTGAATAAATTATTCAAAATCTTGATTCGATCACAAAAAAGTTGTCACTAATGAATAAAAGAAATATTCAATTCTAATCTCATTATAAAACTAATGAGATAGCAAAAAAATAGATTTGAGAAATGTAAGGTGATATTATTAAATATAAAAGAAGTTTACAAATAAATAGTAAACATTTTATTCTTTTAATCCTGAATGTAGGTTAGGCTCTTAGGGTTTTCCCTACGGGGGAACCTCACCAAAAATATGGTTATACAGATTCGCTTTTCTAACAATGTTTTAAAAATCATTTGAGACGTTTCCGAAAATAGAAATAACGAAAGATATGTACTTTACATTTTTATTCTTTGTTGTTTGTTGTTCTTTTTGTTTGTTGCGATAGACAACAGCAACCTCCATTTCTTAAAAACGCCATGTCAATAATTTGTACTAATACAGTAGACTACAAAATATACAGTACAGTACCTAAGGCTCATGTAAAGGCACCCGTTTCTGGGTCAATGATTCTTGCTGGTTAAATATGTACCACCAAAAAATAAAGAAAAAACTCTCAATATAAACAGGCTATACTTTATATCTTGGTACAGTCACGTCTAGAAGCATTCCAAAACGGCAAGAGGGAGCAATCCGTATGTCCCTGTCGCAAGCGCCCAAGGAGGAGCAATCCGTATGTCCCTGTCGCAAGCGCCCAAGGGGGAGCAATCCGTATGTCCCTGTCGCAAGCGCCCAAGGGGGAGCAGTCCGTATCCGCCCAAAAGGTTCCTTTTACTCCCTAAATACGCACGTTCTAAGGATCTGGATTTTGATGTAAATGTGAATATCTTCACAATACAACTCAACCATTCACGTAACGAACAACTTTAATTTTTTAACTTTACTATTTAACTACTTTAAAAACTTTTAACTTCTTTTTTAACTTTATTTTTTTTCTTTTATTCGTAAGGAACTTTTTAAAAAACTTTTTTTTAACTACTTTAAATACTTTGGCTTTTTAACTTTTTAAATTTAATTTTTTATACATTTAATTTTTTAAAGAGTATAACCAAATTTTTTTAAAGAGTATAACAACAAGGCCAACAACGCCGTGGTTCTTTTCGCCGCACTGGCAATTACAAAGCTCTGATCCCAACAGCGTTACGCAACTGGGGAAAACTCGACGCTGCGGATTGTTGTTCCGCATACCGCGGGCTCATTGCGAACTGCAAACGAGACGAAAGATAAGACAGTTAGCCGCAGTTGAGGACGCGATTGGTATCGACCCGCGCCCGCGAATGTCAAGGGTAACACCGGCTATCGAGTATCGACGGAGTGCGACTGCGACACCGCGGCTCGACACTACGGCGTACGGTAAACACTGGGGCAGTTGACATCGCAACGGATCGATCTTGAGTTTTGTGGTGGCAAACCCTGATGATGCAAAGAGTTCAATTCCTGTTTGCACTGGTATAATTGTCTCCTTATACTTTAGAAAAAACGTTTTCATCATAATAACACAGAAACATCTGTTTCAGTTCCTTTTTGTTGGGTCGAAAGTTACCCATTGCCGGCCTAGGCCGGATAAACTCTTATTCGGCCTAGGCCGGAAAGACCGGAAGAAACAATCAGCTGATTTGGAGCAGTCCGACGTTTAACGCTTGTTTATTGGTGGTTTATTGGTTTCTTTTTTTAGAAGAATGTTGTGGCAGCACTGCATCCGTATCAAATGTTTTTCTGTTTGTTATAGGTTTGGTTTGAAGGTTTGAGAAACGAATGTTTATGCAAGGACTACGTTATGATTTAAGGTATGTTTTTTCTGCGTAGTATGATGAAAAATATCGTACGTTAGACGGCCGGGAAGTTTTGCCGTACTCGCATGAAAATCCCGCACTCGCTTTCGTCCGGCTATCGTGCTCGTCCGGCAAAACAGTACTTCCCGGCCTAGTAACGTATATACTATTTCCGATGAATCCGAAATGACGATATTTTGCTACCGTTAATATTATTGGTCTGATATATTGAAAAAGCAATATACGGTATCGACATTTTCAAAATAATTGTTGACCCTAATCGATGGAATGAGATAACGACACTCCGGGTGTACGGTAAACACTGGGACAGGTGACATCGCGCGGATCGATCGGCTAGCGGCCAGCCCCGACTGCATGGAGATGTCGTTATTGCGATTGCTTTTGGCGACAATATAGGTCGCCAAACTGAACTGAAGTTGAAACGATATGCCACCGCTTCCCTTAAATCAGAACAGTGGATAATATTATTTCATTCTATAGCTAGTTGGGCAAAAACAGCTTGTTCATTATTTTTTACACAAATGTATGTTTAACCACAGGACGGTTTCAATTCTTCGTAAGTTTGGATTTGGACGATTTACTCATAAAACAAAACCATAAATTTTAAATTAAATTGGAATGTGTAAATAAATTGTGTCGTACGTAATGAACTGCTTAGGAAACTCTTTACAATTAATATAAATAAGAAATCGTGGTTTCCAAAATTTGTTCATAATTTGATGGCATAGGCCTATATAGTTGAATACAAGAAGCCTTTTGACAGTAGCTAAACTATATAAATGTTTAATGGTACAGTAGTATATTTCAGTCATTAAAAGAGCATTCAAAGGACGGCTTTGCTGTACGATTAAAAAATGTCACGCACCACTGGAAAGAATAAACAGCCGCAGTGAATGCTAAACACCGACCCACTTCCGAGTGACAAAAAGTGAGAGCCGTTTTCGCACCGCCAAACAGAGCGCGCCACCCACTTATCCGGCGGCAAAAGGGTTCGTTTCCGCCGTTCCACCGTCCCGACAATGGACAAGGACGAAAGTGGGCCTAGGCCGCGCGTGGGACCCGCGCGACCGTGTGAGCGTGCACGATGTGGCAACGCCGCCGAGGTCATCTCCCTACGTGCAGCAGCGCTACCTGTTGACACAAAGCTGCACTACGATTACGCCTCCAGGACGTGTACGTACAATTAAGACACGTATAGTTAAGAGTCAATGAGCAACAACAAACTAACTCTTCAACAAAAATTGTCTTGAATTCTAAAATTGGGGGTTTTAATTTCTGACCTATACCCACTCTCGCTGATGGCTCATTTACCCCCACACGTCCTTGGATATGAAGGCATCTTGCTCACCACCGCTCACTGCGGCTGGTGCTATGTCGGTCCATGACCACATGTATGACGTCGACCATCGACCATCGCCCACCGCGCCGTATTGGATCGACTAGGCGGAGAACCAAGAAGCAAGTTTCCGAACAAATTACTAAAACTCATAGTGAATATTTAAAAATCATATAACTTCTTGATTAAAATAATTAGTTTTGTTCTACAGTACAAGTGTTGGATTCATACACTCGTCTCTCTAGCTTGGGTAGTTCGCCAACCTCACCATTACAAGTAAAAGTATAAAGGAGGGCCTATCTAGGATAACTTCCGATCAATGCTAAGTGCTGTACATGAATTTGTCCGTCAACATTGTTTCTCTGATTTATATGTTGTTGGATGACTACTCCGATAAGGGACGCTACACTACTTCATATACTTCGTATACTTCATCAGCCAGAGAATACTCCTAAAGCTAAGTGTAATTATGCAGTGTAATTTTGAGCTCCTGCTGCAATCACAGATGACAGGGATATATCTTGAACGGATCATACTTACTACTCACCACTCTACACTACAGCCGGGTACTCACCCTGATCCATATGGGCGGGGGACAGGGCGGCTCGTGGTGCAGCCACGTCATGTACGACACTGTCGCCACCCACACTCTACACTACAGCCGGGTACTCACCCTGATCCACATGGGCTGTATGGGCGGTGCCGCCCTGGGCGGGGGACAGGGCGGCTCGTGGTGCAGCCACGTCATGTACGACACTGTCGCCACCCACACTCTACACTACAGCCGGGTACTCACCCTGATCCACATGGGCTGTATGGGCGGTGCCGCCCTGGGCGGGGGACAGGGCGGCTCGTGGTGCAGCCACGTCATGTACGACACTGTCGCCGCCCACACTCTACACTACAGCCGGGTACTCACCCTGATCCACATGGGCGGTATGGGCGGCGGACAGGGCGGCTCGTGGTGCAGCCACGTCATGTACGGCACTGTCGCCGCCCACACTCTACACTACAGCCGGGTACTCACCCTGATCCACATGGGCGGTATGGGCGGGGGACAGGGCGGCTCGTGGTGCAGCCACGTCATGTACGACACTGTCGCCACCCACACTCTACACTACAGCCGGGTACTCACCCTGATCCACATGGGCGGTATGGGCGGGGGACAGGGCGGCTCGTGGTGCAGCCACGTCATGTACGACACTGTCGCCGCCCACACTCTACACTACAGCCGGGTACTCACCCTGATCCACATGGGCGGTATGGGCGGGGGACAGGGCGGCTCGTGGTGCAGCCACGTCATGTACGACACTGTCGCCACCCACACTCTACACTACAGCCGGGTACTCACCCTGATCCACATGGGCGGTATGGGCGGCGGACAGGGCGGCTCGTGGTGCAGCCACATCATGTACGACACTGTCGCCGCCCACACTCTACACTACAGCCGGGTACTCACCCTGATCCACATGGGCTGTATGGGCGGTGCCGCCCTGGGCGGGGGACAGGGCGGCTCGTGGTGCAGCCACGTCATGTACGACACTGTCGCCGCCCACACTCTACACTACAGCTGGGTACTCACCCTGATCCACATGGGCGGTATGGGCGGGGGACAGGGCGGCTCGTGGTGCAGCCACGTCATGTACGGCACTGTCGCCGCCCACACTCTACACTACAGCCGGGTACTCACCCTGATCCACATGGGCTGTATGGGCGGTGCCGCCCTGGGCGGGGGACAGGGCGGCTCGTGGTGCAGCCACGTCATGTACGGCACTGTCGCCACCCACACTCTACACTACAGCCAGGTACTCACCCTGATCCACATGGGCTGTATGGGCGGTGCCGCCCTGGGCGGGGGACAGGGCGGCTCGTGGTGCAGCCACGTCATGTACGACACTGTCGCCGCCCACACTCTACACTACAGCTGGGTACTCACCCTGATCCACATGGGCGGTATGGGCGGGGGACAGGGCGGCTCGTGGTGCAGCCACGTCATGTACGGCACTGTCGCCGCCCACACTCTACACTACAGCCAGGTACTCACCCTGATCCACATGGGCTGTATGGGCGGTGCCGCCCTGGGCGGGGGACAGGGCGGCTCGTGGTGCAGCCACGTCATGTACGGCACTGTCGCCGCCCACACTTTACACTACAGCCGGGTACTCACCCTGATCCACATGGGCTGTATGGGCGGTGCCGCCCTGGGCGGGGGACAGGGCGGCTCGTGGTGCAGCCACGTCATGTACGGCACTGTCGCCGCCCACACTCTACACTACAGCCGGGTACTCACCCTGATCCACATGGGCTGTATGGGCGGTGCCGCCCTGGGCGGGGGACAGGGCGGCTCGTGGTGCAGCCACGTCATGTACGGCACTGTCGCCGCCCACACTCTACACTACAGCCGGGTACTCACCCTGATCCACATGGGCTGTATGGGCGGTGCCGCCCTGGGCGGGGGACAGGGCGGCTCGTGGTGCAGCCACGTCATGTACGACACTGTCGCCGCCCACACTCTACACTACAGCCGGGTACTCACCCTGATCCACATGGGCTGTATGGGCGGTGCCGCCCTGGGCGGGGGACAGGGCGGCTCGTGGTGCAGCCACGTCATGTACGGCACTGTCGCCGCCCACACTCTACACTACAGCCGGGTACTCACCCTGATCCACATGGGCGGTATGGGCGGCGGACAGGGCGGCTCGTGGTGCAGCCACATCATGTACAACGCTGTCGCCGCCCACACTCTACACTACAGCCGGGTACTCACCCTGATCCACATGGGCTGTATGGGCGGTGCCGCCCTGGGCGGGGGACAGGGCGGCTCGTGGTGCAGCCACGTCATGTACGGCACTGTCGCCGCCCACACTCTACACTACAGCCGGGTACTCACCCTGATCCACATGGGCTGTATGGGCGGTGCCGCCCTGGGCGGGGGACAGGGCGGCTCGTGGTGCAGCCACGTCATGTACGGCACTGTCGCCGCCCACACTCTACACTACAGCCGGGTACTCACCCTGATCCACATGGGCTGTATGGGCGGTGCCGCCCTGGGCGGGGGACAGGGCGGCTCGTGGTGCAGCCACGTCATGTACGGCACTGTGGCCGCCCACACTCTACACTACAGCCGGGTACTCACCCTGATCCACATGGGCGGTATGGGCGGGGGACAGGGCGGCTCGTGGTGCAGCCACGTCATGTACGACACTGTCGCCGCCCACACTCTACACTACAGCCGGGTACTCACCCTGATCCACATGGGCGGTATGGGCGGGGGACAGGGCGGCTCGTGGTGCAGCCACGTCATGTACGGCACTGTGGCCGCCCACACTCTACACTACAGCTGGGTACTCACCCTGATCCACATGGGCGGTATGGGCGGGGGACAGGGCGGCTCGTGGTGCAGCCACGTCATGTACGGCACTGTCGCCGCCCACACTCTACACTACAGCTGGGTACTCACCCTGATCCACATGGGCGGTATGGGCGGGGGACAGGGCGGCTCGTGGTGCAGCCACGTCATGTACGGCACTGTCGCCGCCCACACTCTACACTACAGCTGGGTACTCACCCTGATCCACATGGGCAGTATGGGCGGGGGACAGGGCGGCTCGTGGTGCAGCCACGTCATGTACGGCACTGTCGCCGCCCACACTCTACACTACAGCTGGGTACTCACCCTGATCCACATGGGCGGTATGGGCGGGGGACAGGGCGGCTCGTGGTGCAGCCACGTCATGTACGGCACTGTGGCCGCCCACACTCCACACTACAGCTGGGTACTCACCCTGATCCACATGGGCGGTATGGGCGGGGGACAGGGCGGCTCGTGGTGCAGCCACGTCATGTACGGCACTGTGGCCGCCCACACTCTACACTACAGCTGGGTACTCACCCTGATCCACATGGGCGGTATGGGCGGGGGACAGGGCGGCTCGTGGTGCAGCCACGTCATGTACGGCACTGTCGCCGCCCACACTCTACACTACAGCCAGGTACTCACCCTTATCCACATGGGCGGTATGGGCGGCGCCGCCCTGGGCGGGGGACAGGGCGGCTCATGGTGCAGCCACGTCATGTACGGCACGGTCGCCCCTCGCACACTCATCCTGGCCGCTCACCACTCATTAATACACTCTACATTCACTACCGCATGGTGACGGTGTTCACTCATTTCTCCCACTGTGATGACATCTCTCGCGGCACTTCACTAAAGGAGAACGGATATTGGATATAACGTGGTCGCTCGTGTTTTATATCAATTACATTAATTGTAGGATTGTTATTATTTACTAGAAAGGTAATTTATTTTCCCCAAGCAGTCCTTTGCCCCAAGGATGACGGAGCTTCGTTTTAAAACCCCAACTTCTACCAAAAGAAACACAAAGAAAGTATACCTTTTTTGTGGTACCGGTACCCTAACAATCTCAATAATATGCAAAATTTAGGTTTAGGTTGTTACTAGCGATTCTAATCAACCAAAGTCGATGTAGCAAAGGGAAGAGCATTCAGTCTGGTATGAACCTAAAGATTCATTCATTTAGATTTCCGTCGATTGGCTTTAATCCACTTTAAGGCTGGGGATTTCAAAGTCAAGCACTGAAACTTCTTTACGAGGCGCTCCGTGTAGAAACAAACCGATAATAAATTTAAACCTTGACATTAACAAGGGTAATTGCACGGCGGCATACAGCACGGCCAGTCACGACTGTCGAGGTGCCGGCGGCGAGGAATTCATTGAATGCGCACACCGACACCGACACAGCCGCAGCGTGGCGCGGCGTTGCCAAGTGGTGCGGTCCCCGCACCTGTTGGCGACCGACACGACACTGTTGTAGTGCTACTGGTTTTTAGATTAGACCCGGACTCGACCAAGTGGTAAAAATCGATCGAGGGACCCAAGGACACCGGGCGTATCGTAATTTCCAGCGATTCCTGATGACGTGGACAACATGAACCCAGTTTCAGTGATCGTATGTATATTTCTTACAAATCAAAAAACATCAAATCATTATTGGAGTAAATAATGAACTCAATTGTACGTCAGAGAGTATCATAGTCTCATGCGATTCATGATAACATGGACAACGAACTGAATGGCCAATGGACTAGACTGAATGGCTGATGGGGAATGGCTGATTTACTGATTGGCTACTATCTAGAACGACGTCGTCCTTTGCATAACCTGATTTATCATACCTTTCGTTTCAAGCGATTAATTGTCAAAACATAATTTCATTTATTACAAGGGACTTACAAATCCCCGGGAAATGTCCGGTTGTGTGTTGTTTTTGGTACAAGACTTGTAATAAATGAAATGACGTTTTGAAAATGAATCGCTTGAAACGAAAACGATTATGTAGTGGACAACGTCGTTCTAGATAGTAGAGATTCAGCTATCATACATCGCATGAGACTATGATACTCTCTGGCGTTTACCTAAGTTCAGTATTTGGTCCTATGATGATTGATGTAGGCTATTTTTGATTTATAATAAATATATACAAGATGACTGGGAAACAGGGTTCATGTTGTCCACGTTATCAGGAATCGCATGCGCATGAAATTACAATACGCTCTGGTGTTTGACAAAGTACAGTATTCGGTCCAATGTTGTTTTTCATTAAAAAATATCACTGAATCCGTTTGTTGAAAGAAACCGTCCCTTCGCACTGAGTCAGTGCCACTGACGTAAATGAAACGGAACATATTTAGTAAATCAGCAATACATATTCGGATATATATTCATGGCAGAGCCTCGATGTCGTGGACCATAAATAAGTTGCCAACGTCACCTAAGATTTATGGTTTTAACGCGTTATATTTCACATTATAGGCTATTATTTTTAAACGCCATCTTTACTAGAGAGCTTGTGCTGTAAAATTAAAGCGTGGATTCAAAAATAAAACCACTGACTGTATCGATTTCAAAAAGCGGAAGTATAGTTTGCGCGGGTGGTTCTCGACAAAGGGCGAGCGACCGCGGGCGGAAACGAGGCTGGAACGGGCGAACAGCTGATGCGCGGATGACTAAGAGATGCGCGGCGTTGCCGGATCGTGCACCGCGCGGCCGCCGACCGAGTGATGTGTGAGGCTGTGATAAGCGCTATCAGTGGCAAACACCGGCGGATCATCCGCCGCCGCGGAAATTGCGGCTAGGCAATAACTTTACAACGCGCTTTGTTTGGTGTTGTTATCCACGCTGTTCTGTTAACACCTGACAAATCGTTGTCTAGTTGGTGAATACGTATATGCTATATACTATCGAAGCCGTCGGGGAGAGCGGATTAATTTATCTCGCCGGCTTTCAGTTGCAGAGTTTTGGCCTGGTCAGAGTAATGGAAATTCGCGAATAAAAGTCGCCATCGTAGCAATAACAGGATTGTAAAACCACTTTACGGCTTGATTCTGTTCTCCGATGTTATGGTCTGTAGGAGATGCTATCAAGCGGCGAAGCTTTTGTAAGAACTTCCATTTGATATACTCGTTTCAACTTCGATATACTAGTAACCGTTGTGGACAAACGCCTATTTTCCAATCTCAACCCTTCCACTTGACAAACGAACACCGGTTCGACAATCTCTATCGAAATGCCGTCAAAAGGGGAAACTCCGGCGAATCACCCGCGGTGAGTGACGAACCCGCAGTTTCCTATCGCGTTAACGACCCCCAATTTCCGCCGGGAAAGCACACCTCTCAGCAGCCGGTCTTGATCAAGTGTTATTTGTGTACTTTCGAACGGTCGTTCGCGGCGAGCAGGGGCAGGCGGGGGGGGGGGGGGGTCAAACAGAGGATGTGTATAACGAAGTCAGGCCCCCGGAGCTTTCTCGGCTTTCACCGAGCGACTCGCGGCGCGGGATCCGCGGGCGAAAGCGAGGGAACCCGGAGGGAGCCGCCGCTGTGCTGCCGAGGCGCGATTGAATTACACGCCAATGTCACACGCGCGTGTATTGTCCCGCGTGGAAACGGAGCGAACTTGGTGTGCAGTGTTGCTGGTGAGTATTTGGCATTTAACCCGCTGATTCCATTAAAAATACCCGCTTTTACCCGGTTTATCGGCAATAATCCTCGCAAGTTCCAAAAACTGGGTAGTTACCAGAAAAATCACCTACTGACTCTCAAAACACCCAGATTATCAGGGAGATTATTTCTCAGTTTCCTAAGATTATCATGCAAGGAGGGAGGAAATCGTATTTAAAAAAGATGCACAGTATGTACCAAAATATGTTTATTTACTTTGAGTATTGTTCTCAAAACCATGAAAAATAATTATTTTCCTCATCCAATATGAACGTCGGATGTTTGCAAAGCAAATCATCATTCAAAAATCCCCGACTTTACCAGTTTTTATGCATTTAGGATGCCGGGTAAATCCCCGCAGCTCAAGTCTAAAATCCCCGGTTTTACCCGATTTTTCTTGATCCTCTCAAAATCCCCGAATGGCTTTCAAAATACCCAAAAACCGGCAAGTATGGTATGGTGCAAGTACCCGGCAACTCTGAAACCATACCGAATGCATATTACCAACCAAAAAAAATTTGTAGCTCCTCCAAAATACCCGCGTTATTTTACAATAATGTTTTACAAATGTTGGGTCAATTCCCGCAGAAGTCAAAAAACCTCAATTTTATCCGGTTTTTTCTTAATCCCAGCACGTCCTCCAAAATACCCTAAAACGGGGTAAATACCCGGTTTTTGGCAACACAGCTTGCGTGCCATCTCGACGTCAACACCCCTACAGACGGACTACAAGTCGAATCAAATAACGTGGCCAGTGCCATCCGTAAGTCCAATGCTGAAACTGGTCTTATGGGCGAACAGGACCACGTTTTTACGCGATCTATACAATACAGGGCACAAAACCTGCTGGCTTCAAAACGTGACTAAAACAGTGTCAGGGGATCCAACTTTTTCTAACTTCGTAAGAAACAGATTTTTAATCGATGATACTTAGGACCGATTCCAAAACTTTTCAAAAGTCGTAAGGAGCAACGTTTACAAATCAAATGGCCAGGTCCAAGGACAAATTACAGGGATCGTGTCAAAGTTCAATCAAGGCTCGAGTAGTAGGTGTCTCAACAGCAGCTGGCGAGCGGGGAGTGAGTCACGAGGGTCTGCCGCCGAGCGACCTCCGAGGTACCGTTCGACCTTGGAACTACAACTGCAGTTCAGCCTACTTGGAGCTTGTTCGAGACGAATTAACAAGTAAAGAGGTGTTCTACTGTGGAATTGGATGCTCAAAGAGAGTTCTCTTCGGAAGATTAAGTTCTGAATGATCCTTTCTTTGAACCTGTTAAAATCCCAGTTAAGGATTTATAAGACTAGTAGAGGCCAACATTAGTTCTAAACAAAGGATTAACAAAATGTATATTTTTATAGATTGACTCTGAGCACTTTAGAAAGGGCCTTGTGACAAGCAAAATAGATAGGCCTTGGTGTATTTCAATACGAAAACCCCAACAAAAAACCAAGTCCACGGCTCGGTTACTCTATTTCCTCTATATCTTTCTAACGACTCTATAGCTTTTTTACGAACTGCAACTTAGACGGATGATGCGGATTATTATAAATGCATACTTAAATCATGTTTCAAGGTTGACGACAACAAACAACAGTATCCGATCCCGGCGTCGTGTAGTGGAGATAATCTTTATAAAAACCATTGGACAATCGCGCTGATCCTCTAGCGTAGCCTCGCCACGAAGGCTATAGGCAGTGTCAAATTACATGACCTAGCAATCTCTAAGGACCAACATTCATTTCAGCATGGGCTTACGGACGGCCTGGGCCGGGTGATTTGCCTCGACCTGTACAGCAGGTTCGCTGTTGGGTCACGTGATGTGCCTCGACCTGTACAGCAGGTTCACTGTTGGGTCACGTGATGTGCCTCAACCTGTGCAGCAGTTTCGCTGTTGGGTCACGTGATGTGCCTCGACCTGTGCAGCGGTTTCGCTGTTGGGTCACGTGATTTGCCTCGACCTGTACAGCAGTTTCGCTGTTGGGTCACGTGATGTGCCTCGACCTGTGCAGCAGTTTCGCTGTTGGGTCACGTGATGTGCCTCGACCTGAACAGCAGTTTCGCTGTTGGGTCACGTGATGTGCCTCAACCTGTGCAGCAGTTTCGCTGTTGGGTCACGTGATGTGCCTCGACCTGTGCAGCAGTTTCGCTGTTGGGTCACGTGATGTGCCTCGACCTGTGCAGCAGTTTCGCTGTTGGGTCACGTGATGTGCCTCGACCTGTGCAGCAGTTTCGCTGTTGGGTCACGTGATGTGCCTCGACCTGTGCAGCAGCAGTTTCGCTGTTGGGTCACGCGATTTGCCTCGACCTGTACAGCATTTTCGCTGTTGGGTCACGTGATTTGCCTCGACCTGTACAGCAGTTTCGCAGTTGCGCCGCGCGAGTTAGCGGGTTCCAGCAGCGGGTATCTAGGCGGAGGACGACATCACCAACACATAACGCGGGCCAAGGTGAAACTGTATGGAACAAACCGCTCTTTCATCCGCGGTGGGAAGGACTATGGGTCGATTCAAATAGCTTGGTTTCAGTTCTTGATAACGCAATACCCAAAGTTTTCCTAAAAATTGATTTAAAATCACCGGAAATAAACCAGAAATGGAGGAAAACCCCTCCAGGTTCGTTCCAGACTGAAGGTATGCTTCATCCCTGTAGCCATCGAATTTGGTAAAAAACGCGCCAGACTGAGGTCAATTCCAGCATTGGGCTTAGACGGAATGTGGACCACGATATCCGACTCGGAATTGACCTGGTCGTCAAATTGTGTCATCTACGAGAGGAATTCACAAATCTTCTGTTCCGAAAACCTAGCCATAATCCAAGGAACTCCCACCCAAGTGAACTGTTTTTTTCAAAATTAATTTATAAACACCGAGAAGAAAGTGCAAACAATTATGTTGTAATTTGTTAGTGAAACGTTAATACAACTAACTGGCAATAGTAAGCTGACTGAGGAGCCCTTGACAAATACTGTACACGAAATTTAACTTTCCAGTATTGTTCAATCCCTCGGAAACAAAAAGATCAGTTCCAATGAATTTTTCATGAACTGGTTTCGACACTTCCTTGGTTTTCTTTTAACGTGAGGAAAAACAAATACATTATTACACCGTCCAAGAACCTCGCCGGAACACTCGTCACAATGCTACGTGTTTGAAGGGCGAAGGGAGCTACTGATCCACTCTCGTCTACCGAAGGGCGTTCAGGAAAAACAATAAAGCCAGCGCGACAACTACTCACTATTCACGCCGGTGACCAATTTAACCTCTAACGGCCGCTATATAAGGGCTGCGCGGCCGGTTAAGGCTGGTGACTGCGGGCGTAGCCAAGGCCGACAGTCGCACTTCCGGTGGACACCACAACTTCCGGTCGACGATACCCACCAATCGAATCGACCTACCGAGTCGATCGAGAACAATAAATCCGTTTTGGAAGTTAACTATCAATTAAAAAAAAACTTGGAAAACGTATAACCATTAAACACCACACGAGCGACCGCGTTATATCCTCGGCTATCCAGCACAACACTTTGACACTACAGCGAGTTGACACTCGTCGCACACACAGACTACACTCACAGCTGACTCCTGACGGCGACTCGGTGTACAACCGCGACACACGGCGAGACCGACTGACAGAGCGCACCGAGCGCAGCGACAGCGCGTGACGTCATCCCCCCTCCACTTCCGCCGCCGCTACACTTCTACACTTTCAACCGGTTCCCCCCTTCCCCCCTCCCACCCAGGGCTTCCTCCCGCTGCCCTTAATGACCTTAATAATTCGCCGACTGTACCTTGTAGGTAGGTAGCCTGACTCTGGTAATTACAACCTGGATCTCATGGGAAAAGTCGAGGTCTTACGTTGGAAATTTTAATGACATCCCATAAAAAGTGTTCATTTTCACTTTAAAACCTCTTTGGGAACTTGATGGTTAAAGCAGCGCCAAGTGGGCTTGTATGAAATAAATTTTATTCCTCGTAATAAAAATTGGAACTTTCATGGAAGCGGTTTCCCACACCGCTCCTTCCTTCAGGTTTCTACAATTAAATCGCTTTTTATGACTCCTCAGTGCGACCCGTATAGGACTACGAAAACCAGAATTTTTGCGTTTAAAATTCAGGACACATTACAAATACTGAAATACTAATCTTATACGTGTTTCAAAAAGTGATCGAATTAATTTGATTCAAGGAATGGATACTTCCAAACTTATATTCTTCGAGTATACTGAGGTAAAATCTTTCATATATTGTACGAGAACGCCGGTCTCATCAAATCTCCCCGAGGGAAATTTAATTGGCGGCTAGGTTGTATACAAGGGCGGCGATGGCCTGGGCGATGGCGGGGTGCTAAATAAACCCGTAAACAAGGCAATCAATTAACAGCTTGGAGCGGCCGCCGCCAGAGGTCGTCGCTGTCGCATCGTTACTGAGCTGGCCGGCCATGGATTATACATTATACAGCGTTAACAGCACTTTCGGGAACATGGGTGTACGTTAACGACATTGTCTAGGGTACTTGGGAACAGTTTGTATCAAACAATTACTTCTATGTATATAAGTGAAAAACGTTTTGGTGTCCGGAAATCATGGCAAATATTTTAGTATATGATATTAGGGGTAAAAATAAGAAAAAAAGTTTATAGAAACATAGGTCCTAAAGTGATTCGTTTCTGTCTTTGAGTCTGTTTGTGATTTTTACATCTTCAATCATACCTCACGAACCTCTTAACGTCTGAACTTCGAACTTGGTATACGGATGACCACTATTAAGAACTATTTTTATATTAGGTATAAAATTTCTGCTTTGTAACATTTCAAAATGGCACTGTTTTTCTTTTCAAAGGTAAATATCTTAAAAACTGTAAATTTAATAAAAATTATACAAGAAACAAAAAAGTTGCAAAATTTAATCCAATTAACACTGATTAAGAGCATGATGATCGGACCACTAATAACGAGAAATTTTAACTTTTCTGAATAAAAACATGTTTTTTTAGAACTTACTGTCTGAAATTTGCATGTTTTTATTCGAAAAATTTAAAATTTCTCTATTATTAGTTGTCTGATCATTATAATCTTAATATCAGCGTTAATTGGATTAAATTTCGCAACTTTTATGTCTCTTGTATACTTATTCAAAAACTTACGGTTTGTAAGATATTTAGCTTCGAAAACAAAAAACAGTCGCCATTTTGAAATAGTACAAAGTAAAAATTTGATACTGCTTACAAAAATATTTCTTAGTAGAGGTCATCCATACAAAGTTTTAAGTTTATACTTTAAGAGGTTCGTGAGATATGATAAAATATGTAAAAATCACAAACAGACACAAAGACGGAAAACGAAGCACTTTAGGACCTATGTTTATAAAAACTTTTTTCTTATTTTTATCTCTACTATCATATACTAAACTATTTCACCGTAATTTCCGGACACCCTGTATGATATACCCGTTTCAAGAGTGCATACACGCCACGTCCATAAGGAGGCAAATGGCATAAAAACGGCGGGGTTTTGATCACATTTGAAAACAATTGGAATGCATTTTGATGATTTTGGAGAAAACGGATGTATCGTACATTGCATGCACTAATTTTCTTTCATAAGTCATGGAATACCGGCGTTCGCTGGCATAGATATACTCTTGTTAGCACATGCAACCAAAATCTGTTGGTACAAAAAAGAAATAACCAATCGGAATTTTCCCAGTTACAAACAGCAGTGAATCACATCCATGTGTGTTTTCCATTATGTTTATGCATAAGCTATAGATCACTGTAGTTTTCAATTATATCAGTAATAGGAAAGGTTCCTAAAGAAACTGAATTTACCGGAGCACTATTTTGTGCTTTATGAGTCATTACTTATTCAGGAAGAATTTTATTCAGGAAGAATTTACAAGTGTATTATTAAGGGAATTTGAGTTGAGTTAGTTGTAAAATAAAGGAATGAATAGTAAAGTAATGAAAAAGTTTATAGGCCTATTGTTATAAAATCTTAAAGAAATGTTATTTAAATTTGTTAGTGTACATTAATGTACACAAATTAAGCTTTAGGACACCGATAAGCTGGCAATATTCAAGTGCGATTTATCTTAAAAAATAAAAAAATAAACGCTCTTAAACGTTAATTTCATTGTATTATTTTAAAAACTTTAAGTTTTTATGAAATTGTTTAGATTATGTACATATGTTGTAATTTAAGTCCATGTCATTGCCAGTGAAAATTGCAATATGCTTATTTTTAAATCAATTAAATGACTTATTACTTATTATTTTCTTAACCTTTCAAAAAAAGTATTATTTTTAGGTTAGCCTACGCACATATTTAATTATTTAAGCGCAGTGCAAATTGCAAAATATGCTAGTTATTTTTGCCAATAAATTACTTAATGACTCATCACTTTTTAACCTCTTTATTAAAGACTATTCAATAAACATGTAAAACTCAGTACAATAAAAGAAAAAATAAGAACCATTTCCTGAATAAAATACAGTACAGAAGAAAAGAACACAACGCTTTCAAAGTAAAAGCCATTTTAACTCGCCTGCACGAAATTTGATTGGCAATCCAGCTACATGCGATGCTGCATGTTTGCCTCGATGAAATTGAAGGCGTTGTCTGTCGTATGTACGTATGCATTGAGGCCTCACAATACCTACATTTAAGAAGTTTTAACGCAGTTTTTATTGTACTGGTGATCCAGTATTACTTATAGAAGAATTAAAAAATATATTTATTTATTTACAAACGTGTTTTATTAGTGCTACTTTCCAAACCGACTCTTGTTATCAAAACTAAACAAACCTGCCATAAACCATATGTACCAATCTACCAACTTACTGCTTTTGACCAAAAGTAACATAAAATTAGGCCTAGTTAGTTGAAGTGTTTACCAACACTAAACCTTTCTAAAAACGTTTTTTACCGTTTACGTGGCAAAACAGGACAATTAAGTAATTGAAAACGAACCTATACAGAGTTCGCCGAGTGTAGGGTCAATCCATATGAAGTGGACCGGTGATGGTTGCTTGACCAATTCCAAAATTTTGCATTTTTTTATATGTTGTTCCTATTTAAGTCAGCACTTCAAAACAGTTTTCTAAAAATTTTTATCTCATTCCGTTTTTGAGATACGGAGCTTTTTGTTTGGCCACGCAGGCTAATTTTGACATTTACAGCCATTAGCGATAAATTAAATATCTCCAGATTGGTTAATGCTACAGTAATGGGATTCATACCATTCTTTTTAGAAAAGTTCATTCTACAATTTTGGTCCTTAAACCTTAAAGTGTTCCTCTAACAGAAATACCTCAAAATCACAACCAAAGTCCATGATCGAATTTGAACAAATTAGACTTTTTAAGGCCAAAAGTTTCCATGAAAGAATAAAATACCAAAGCTAATATTTATATGACTATAAGATATAATGGAATACTTACTAATTTTAGGGAAAGAAGACCAAAATATGTCACCCTCAATTTTCTATAATGTTTCAAAAAACGTAATTTTGAAATTTTTGAAAGTTTTGAAGCTTAATAACTCTGGTGGGGCAAAATTTAAAAATCTGATTTTTTTACACAAGATGCACTTTTATGATAGTAAACTACTGTAAAAGTTTCAATCTTGGTATTTGATCCTGAACCAAGTTATGAATTACTAAAGTTTAACAAAAACTCACATTTAATTAAAGAACGTGTATTTGTTACAAGTATCAAGAATGACTGAAATTCACATATAATCATTTTCTTCACAATATCTGTCCATTTAGTAGCATACTTATTTCTCCTGAAAGTTTTTGAGTTATAGCAAATGATCTTCCTGTCGCTGTTGTCAGTTCAAGTGGCGACAATTTTCACCTACATTATTCAGGATGAAATACAAGGTTAACCATTGGGTAAATGAGCAAGCAACAGTGCATCCCTTTGTTATATATTTCAAGAATGAAAATGGTAAGGTAAAAAGTCATTCCATGTGCGTTTTAAGTGACTATTTGGAGCACAGTACGTATGTTATACATGCCTTTCAAACCAAAATGATTCAGTATATTAAAGACAACCTTCCTAAAGTAAAAAAGGTATTTTACTTTTCAGATGGCAGTGTAAGCCAGTATAAAAATAGGTATAATTTCTAAAACATTTGCGATCACAAGAAGGATTTTGATCTGGAGGCAGAGTGGCATTTCTTTGCCTCTTGCCATGGAAAAAACTCCTGCGATGGAGTGGGGGGGACAACAAAACGAGAAGTGACAAAGGCTAGTCTACAAAGGACAACTTCAAACCAAATCCTGAATATTGATCAGATGTTTACCTTCTGTAAGGAAAATATTACAGGCCTAACATATTTCCTGGTTAAAAAAGAGGATATTATTGCTCACAAGGATAAACTTCGACCAAGATTTGAAAATACATTGAGGGTCAAAGGAACAAGAAAGTTCCACAGATACTATGCTGCAGGAGAAAACATAATTAGGTGCTCTATACAACATCAGAAACTACTAAATATGAGGATCACTGTATCACTAAAGTCGTGCCTTTAAGTCTCAAAGTTAACGACACGATCGCCTGATTTATGATGGACAGTGGTGGTTAGCTCAGATCGAGCAAGTTAGCCAAGAACATAATGAAGTCTATGCTCACTTTTATCACCCTGCAGGACCACGCACATCTTTCAAGAAGTCTGCAAGTGATCGAGTGTGGATGCCAATTTCAAACATATTAAGAAAATTGTCACCACTTGAACTGACAACAGCGACAGGAAGATCATTTGCTAAAACTCAAAAACTTTCAGGAGAAATAAGTATGCTACTAAATGGACAGATATTGTGAAGAAAACGATTATGTGAAATTCAGTCATTCTTGATACTTATCACAAATACACGTTCTTTAATTAAATGTGAGTTTTTGTTAAACTTTAAAAATTTAACTTGGTTCAGGATCAAATACCAAGATTGAAACTTTTACAGCAGTTTACTATCATAAAAGTGCATCTTGTGTAAAAAAATCAGATTTTTAAATTTTGCCCCACCAGAGTTATTAAGCTTCAAAACTTTCAAAAATTTCAAAATTACGTTTTTTGAAGAATTATAGAAAATTCAGGGTGACATATTTTGGCCTTCTTTCCCTAAAATTGGTAAGTATTCCATTATATCTTATAGTCATATAAATATTAGCTTTGGTATTTTATTCTTTCATGGAAATTTTTGGCCTTAAAAAGTCTAATTTGTTCAAATTCGATCATGGACTTTGGTTGTGATTTTGAGGTATTTCTGTTAGTTAACACTTTAAGGTTTAAGGACCAAAATTGTAGAATGAACTTTTCTAAAAAGAATGGTATGAATCCCATTACTGTAGCATTAACCAATCTGGTGCAATGTTTCATTTCTAGGCCTAGTCTAGGTAACCTAGATTTTAACAGTAGATAATGATATTTTGAACTATAGATTGTTTATTATGTAGGCCTAAGTTAAGACTTCATATCATTTAATAGAAATAATCAATCTTATCTTCATTTAATTTGTTGAAAGTGTGAAATAGTTGAAGAAATGTTTGTTGTCCACTTACCGAATAGGTTAGGTTATCCGATATCGTCATTGTAAATAACAACAGGAGTGTACTTTCATTATTTATCTGTAAATACCTTGTCTGTATTGTAAAACAATTAGTATTTATTAGTTTTAAGTTAGAATAATCCATATTTAATGATTTAATAGCAATGATTGTAAAGGTAGCTAAAAGGAATGTTTACGTTTCCATTTATGTTGTGAAATAGTGTCAATCCTGTAGAAGTAGAATGTTGCTTCGGCTGACGGGTGGTCACGTGATTCTTTCCCAGCTGATCGGTTCTATAAATAGGCGAGTGCCAGCCACCTCAGATCGCAGATTCGTCTCAATAGCTGACTGATGCTGTGAGCACTCTGTGCTCGCTGTTGCATCTCCAGCAATAACGGGTAGACGGTAGGTCCCCGATTTTGTTATTTTGGAACGGTAGAGGCAGAGTCCCCCGTATCCCCAATTAATTATGATTTGTCAGTAATAAGGCATTTAACCACTAAGTAATAACTTTATGTATTTATTGTAAAGCCATTGTAAATTAATCTACGAAAGAATAAAAGTCAGTGATATTAAAATATTCACAATTCTCCTCATTTAATATTTAAGTTTCAAATAGGTTGATCGAGTTGGTGAGTATAAGGCTATCGTAATTACACTAACATTCGAAGATTGTTTAGCCCCGACTGTCCGTTGGCGCGGCAATCTTAACACTACACTTCGGCTTACGCTGTTGCATCTTAATTGATGCTGCGTCCGAAAACATACAATTAGTGGCACTTTATACTTTACATTCACAAACACAATAAAGGCTTACGCTGTTGCATCTTAGTTGATGCTGCGTCCTTTATAACACTACGCTTTCGGATCGCTGTTGCATCTTAACTGATGCTGTGACCGAATTAAACACACATTTACACTTACAGATAAAGGCTTACGCTGTTGCATCTTAATTGATGCTGCGTCCTTTATTCACATAACACTCACAAATAAAGGCTTACGCTGTTGCATCTTAGTTGATGCTGCGTCCTTTATAACACTACGCTTTCGGATCGCTGTTGCATCTTAAATGATGCTGTGACCGAATTAAGCACACAAATTACACACTTACACCAAGAACTCACAAGTTAGGGCCTCATTGATAGCCTACAAGTGGATTGTGCTACGGCAAAGAACTCACCTTGAGGTTTAAGGTTGAAATTGACATAAATAAATAAAAACGACCCTATAAATCTCTCTTCCCTCCCCTTTACACATTGTACTGGAGATATTTAATTTATCGCTAATGGCTGTAAATGTCAAAATTAGCCTGCGTGGCCAAACAAAAAGCTCCGTATCTCAAAAACGGAATGAGATAAAAATTTTTTTTAAACTGTTTTGAAGTGCTGACTTAAGTAGGAACAACATATAAAAAAATAAAAAATATTAAAATTGGTCAAGCAACCTGGAAATTTTTTTTTGGGTCACTTCATATGGATTGACCCTGTAGCAAAATGGCAAGAGACTTCCGAACAATACAACGACGATGTAGCCTTCTGCTTTTGTGCACCTGTTACCAACTGAATGAATGAAAGGGGAGTTTTAAGTTCCACTCCCATTCAAACGAAAAACAGATATGACATTAACAGACGAATACATTGTTCGACTAATAGTATATGTAAAACATTTGTCTTAAGAGGCAAATCTAGATGAAAGTGATTAAAAACTAATACCTAGGATTCGTCCAATGCACGCCATTATTGTCGGTAATGAAAATTTATCTTTTGGCAAAATGGACTGTTACTAAAAAAAAACTGCGTTTTATGTAACCTCTAAGGATCATTAGCGTTAATGGAGTCGAGTTTGAATTTTTACGTGTGTAATGCGACCCGCTGATGCGGTTTTGATAGTGGACGAGTCCTGAGACCATGACTCAGGGCTAGAAATGTCAAGGCGTCCTCAATGTCACCTTCGCCTTCGCCCGCACACGGCCTGCGACGTTCGATTGTCATCAAATTTTCTAGTTACGCTACGGTTCGTCTGACCTTGGGCCGGAGTCGGTATGCTATTGATAATAAGGTACTAGGCACATTTTGGTAATAATTTGCGTACACAGAAACAAAACATTTGTTGGAACAACAAAACATTGGTAAACCGAGCAAAAAGCATTTACAGATATACAACCTGCAAATGTTTTTGTTCGGTTTACCAATATCATTTGGTTGAAACACATTGGCTGTGATAGCAAATTTAGTTTGAAGGATTAACATACCATTGGTGATTATGGCAAACAAAATTAGTGTTAAAATAGCAAATAAAATGTATGGAACATTTTGCTGGCAACACCAATCTGTTTGTTATAAATGCAATGCACATTGGTATTTATGGCACATGTGCTTTTAACAAAGTAACATTAGTAAATCCAACAAAATAGTTTTGGTTATTCCGACAAACCCATTTGTTAATAAATTGGTAAAAATCGCTCAACAAATGTGGTTTTGTTTATTTCACCAATGTATTTTTTTCTGTGTACGTATCAGTTTATTTAATTAATCAAAAGAAGGACGTGCACTTTCTTGCGGTTTTAAGATGTCTACCTTCCTCTTCCACCCTCCTACTGAAACGCTTTTTAAAATATTTCTTCTTCTCTAATTGAGTTAAACTGCCACAATGTAACTGTATAATAATAAAACATTTTTTAATTTTTTTTGAATAATCAGTGTAGTTTTGTTACAAAAGGTTATATAACATGAACAATGTTACTGCAGTATTTCATTTTTTTTTTCATTTTTATTATATCACCATCACAGAGAAAGAATGTATTAGTGTGCCATAATTTAAATTTAACGAATAAACTTATTTCATAGAAAGCCTATGGTCTTATATTTTAACCAGGCCTAATTATTTATTGAGGCAATTTATGTATACATAGAAGAAGGACTATATAAGATAAATTACCTCACCAAAGGTAGGATTCATTACCTGACCAAACAGTCTACACAAATACACACAAAAGCTAGTCATCGAAAGCGGCATTTTGCGGGACATTCCGAAGCACTGGGCATGTGTTTGACAGAAGAAAGAAAAACTTAAGAGAGTATGAACTTAGAAACCTTGTGTAACACACAAAAAGAGATACTGCGCTGGCGAAGGCGGGCGACAACTCACACGGTAGATCCGCAGTGGAGACATAAAACTGGCAATAAACCGTCACATACAGGCCGGTTGACAACCGTGCCTTGGGTTGTGATTGCGAACGACTCTTTCAATGATACCAGCTTGAAAACGGAATTTTGTTACTTAAAACTAAGTATACGTCGCTCTCTTTACTGCTACAGTAAAGTGAAGTATCCATTCGGTTTCAGCTCCATTGGGAAGTAGCTTAAACAAATTTTACAAACCAACTTCATAATTTCCGGTCCGTAACGAGATATAACTGTTCCTTTTAAGAACAGTTCCTGATCAATCGGCCCGGCGAAAAAATGATGGCTAGTCTAGGCTCTACTTACGCTATGTGGGTAACAGCTTACCTGAAACAAAAATGGAAAAATTATTAACCACGCACAATTAAATAGCTGTTATTTCTAACTTATTGACATAAAGTTAAATTAATTATAGAAAAGTGGACAAAGTGAGTTGAATCGAGATTACATTATAGCCATGACACCATTTTTTAAAGACTATAAAATCATCCATGCATAGGACCCGGATTCCCCTTCCAGGATCGCAGCGATTCTCGTAGTTCGTAAGTCACATATACATTAGATGCATTACTTGAAATGGCGACCTGCCCAGGTAGGTACTTTAAGCCAAGTATGAATGACAGATGAGAGAAGGATGATTGTGGCGCGATCTTGTACTCTCGTTACTGACTAAGACATATTGTTAGACAGGACTGTTAATCAATAGCTCAACAGCCAATGATAACTAAGGGACATGCATTTTCACGTGGAATCCGAACCACAATTAATTTCCTCGGTTAACAGTTTTACGAACTGGTCTAACGATTGTTTCACTTGCGTGGACAAGTTTAGGAGATGCTACAGGAGTGATTGTCCTTTGACTATGCTACACATATTTTTCTTCATAGCATTTTACTCCACGCAATGTCACTTTGAATAAACTTTTACTGAGTAACGTTCTCCCGCAGTCCCCAAATTCCTTAATATAGATAGAGTCAAAAGACGAGGCTTCGTCCGTCTTTAAGACTAACGTTTGGGCTTACGGACGGCGTGGACCTTGTTACTTGACGCGGGCTGTACAACGTGTTATTGCCATCCACCGACGCAGATTCTCCTGTCGGTTATTACTAACCCTCACTTGTTAGAACATAACATTCTGCCGTGACTATATAAATCACTGAGAAGGGGAAGTAATCAAACAAAAAGGCTTGTATTGACTCAACAAAGATTATACTTTATTCAGTGAGTGTGTAAAGTGACGCCCCTCCCTTTAAATGGCATTTGTATAGAAAAGAACCAATCAGAGAAGAGGCTGTCCATATGTTCCCAGGATTGGTTCACGGTCGTTCCCCTTAGTGACTTCAAATGAAAATATACTATATGATATGAAGAATGAATAAAGCATGTGTAGATGCATTAATTCGTCTTATGAACTATTTATTTGCTTATTGTAAAGCTCACGTGACTCACGTGCATTTTACGAACACTGCAAACAAACATAATCATAATTTGCTTTGTCAACAGACATTCTGTTCCAGCTCCAGATTTTACTAGAGCTCTTTGGAGTTCTGTAGCAATAACATTATGTACTCATGTGACACAGCCTGCCAACATTACAGCTGATGCAGGAGGCGAGGGTTCACGTTACACTCTCACTGAATGAAGTATAATAGTCGATAAACGCTGAACTCGATCCCCGCCAGCGGACTCGGTTCCGCCCGGATTCGGTTCCGCCTGAAAGTCAACAGTGACACTATTCACGGTTCGATTATGCTCGGTCGAGTTTACCAACGTTGTAAACACACTTTCCCTCCGTACTGTCGGTCCAACGCGCACCGACGTTCTGGCGGGTAGATTTACGACCATACGCCTGTAAATTACGGCACACTGCAAAAGACGAATTTTGCAAAACAATATTATTAATCGTCCTGTATATTAATACGCAAATGAAAGAGTTCTCGGTGACTACTGGACTGATCTTCCAAGATTTATGTGTCAGATTAAAGGGTGTACTAATTCGGTCTGGCGAATTTCCTCAAGATTTACGTTTTTAAGGGCTATACGCCCTACAGCCCTTCAAAGGTTGAATCAATACAAATTTTATGGGAGAATAAAATTTTATTGAAACAGCCGATCGAAGTAAACACTGCAAGTGAAACTTCAACAGTAATCTAGTACAACTGATTATAAAGAAAAAAGGGTATCAAGTCAATGCTAGTACCTAAGCCAAATTGTTCCGTTCCTGGACCAAACTGTTCCATCGAAATGTTAAAATAATAATTTATGGCGGGAAGCAAGAATCTTAGGATCCAATAATAAATTATATCGTCACAGAAAAAAATAAGTATATTTACAAAAGTTTGTGGTTTACACAAAACCGCAATAAAAATTGTCCTCCATCGAGATACTGTACAAGAATCTTGGGGTCCAATAATGAATTGTATTAGAAAGATTATCACAGTAAAAAAAATTATATTTACAAAAGTTTTTGATTCACACAAAACCCGCAATTAAAATTTTTCTCTAATCAACTGGTATGAAATGAGTACGTAAATGGATAAAAGTGTCGAAAAAAGCAAGAGGTTTGTTATTCGTACACAGCACCATTTTGCCGACCCGTTAAACTCGGCGGGGGTTTGTGGGGCGGCTTCAGCGTCAAAGCAGACCGGCACAAAGCGGCAATCCCGGCGTGGCGCGCGGAGATAGCGAGGTAGCTGTTTCTCTCTCCGCCTCGACGGCTGTCGATACGCCGCGCCGCACTGACGGAGTGGAAAAACTACTCTGCTCCACTCCACTACTCGTTTCCTCCGTTGGACTGTTTACGTAATGGATCTTTTTCGTTATACGTATACCACTGTTTCGGGTTTGTGTTTCAAGCTTGATTTTGGTAAGTTTGGTTAGGTTTAGGATAGGTTGGGTTGGTTTGGTTAGATTAGGTTAAGTTAAGTTAGGTAAGGTTGCTTAACCCCCTTAAAGAAACAAAAAACCCCCAAAAAACTTAATCTAACCTAAAAAATCCTAACCTAAAAAACCTAGGTTGGGTAAAATTAACCTAACTAACCTAACGTAACGTAACCTAACCTAACCTAACCAACTGGAAGTGGAACCGCTAGACGTCCAGACGCTAGCTTCTAGCTTCTAGACAGAGATACAGGAGATAAGATAACGAAAACGCAGGTAAAAGTTTTTTTACAAGGAATTTCCACTTTAAAACGATTAATAACAATTATTTGACCTAGTTTTTGGTTCGCGGTCAAAAATCAAGCTTGATGGGTAACTTTGGATTGGTGGTATACGTATAACGGAAAAGATCCGAAGAGGGAAGGAAGCTTGATGGGTAACTTTGGATCGGTGGTATACTTATAATGGAAAAGATCCGAAGAGGGAAGCTTGATGGGTAACTTTGGATCGGTGGTATACTTATAATGGAAAAGATCCGAAGAGGGAAGCTTGATGGGTAACTTTGGATCGGTGGTATACTTATAATGGAAAAGATCCGAAGAGGGAAGCTTGATGGGTAACTTTGGATCGGTGGTATACTTATAATGGAAAAGATCCGAAGAGGGAAGCTTGATGGGTAACTTTGGAATGGTGGTATACGTATAACGGAAATATCCTACGTAATTACACCGATTGCGTCCCCCTGCCGATGATGCAAACAACAATTTAAAACAGAATGTTTGAACTAAAATATTAATTACATTTTTTCCTCCAACAAGTTGATTGCTTGCTATCAGCAAAACAACGCATCGCGAGCAAATTAGAAAGGTGCTATGCAATTATCATTTTATAAACGTAACAGATAAGAGAATAAGGAAAATGTTGAACAAGATACTTGGAAGAGCTTTTATAATCAATATAAGATTCGGCGAGCATGTGGTCATGTAGTGACGAATGCGGGTAGTACTTATACAACAACGAACGAAAACGTTCTTTTATGCATCACAGCTAAAGTAATGATTAATTACACGTCCAGAATTGTGGAATTTTCCTGCCACACGCTTCTGTTTTGATTTATCAATATTCCTACATGAATATTGATGCGGAGGTTATTCAATGTCAACATTTTGTGGTCTCATACAACTTACAACTCAACTATCAACTCTTATAACTTTTAGAAACATGGGAATAGGTTAAATAAATTCAAAAAAAAGAGTGTCATCATTCATCGATCAAAAATATGTTCGATGAGAGTGTAGGCACCCATCTAAATAAATAAATGTTCGGTGAGCCTTTTCCCAGTGTAACATATGTTCCCCGACAAACAACCGTCAAGTGTGGATACAACTCTACAATATTTTTGAAGGTAAAATTTTGCCGCATACATAACCATACCATTATACCAATATTTACAAATTAAATTTATGTTCAGAAATACTACGCCGACATACTGAACATATTACATATTACGCCCAAATAGTGTAAAAGCAGATCTAAATCCGTAGAGCAGAGAGAACACTTCCCGCACTAAAGGGTTTCCCTGTACGATTGTGGATATACATAGGTCACATACTTCGAGCCGGGTCTGTCCGGCACCCTTTTAGAATCTGTCCCGAAATAGTTCTTAATGTTTAAGGAGATCAACATATGTCAAAGCAGGGCATGTGACATACATTCTGTACAAGTTTTCCATATATACTTGAACAATATAACGGAGAACACGTCCGAGCCCTAGCTGCTTCATAAGTTCACATACACACCTGTACACACAGGAGCTCTGTGAACAATGTACGCAAACTCGAGGGCACAGCTCTACTGTTGACCTAATTTAACTCCAATCCTTCATCGCGGTTTCCAGAGCGGAAAGGGGATAATGTTGCCGTTAAGTTCGGCTACACTTACGTAAAAAAACAAGTTAAGACACCTCCGACTGTTAGAAAGTAGTCTATAATTTTCACGACGTCAAGCTGATTTTCACAGAGAATCCGTCCAGATTTATTTGTAACGGTTCGCGTTGGGGCAATTCTGTTATTTTTACACATGGGTACTGCTCTATTTACAGTACCAGTCCCATAATATATATTAAAATAATACAATTTAGTAAAATTGTACTTAATTTCCATTGAACAATAATTAATAGAGCACCTTAGTTTAAAATAATTATAATTACCATACATAAATAATGAATAGGCCTACAAGATCATTTGCAATAGGCCTACAAGCCTACATGCAATAAATGACGCTAAAACTTCAGTCAATCAATGTTGCAAAAGCGTCACGGGTAATACTAAAACGCGTGTTTGTTTAATCAGCTCAGCGAACACAGATTAATATTCCCGCAGCAGCGCCCGACCAAAGAATAATATATTTCTTGGGTCACCGAATCTCAGTTTATTTTCAATTTAACTATGACTAGGACCGATGTAGGTTTTGAAACAGTATACTGTATTTTTATTAAAATAACATCGACAGTTAGTTGTCGACAATTTATTGATAACCTAAAACAGTGATGAACATTTTGTTTGAAAAGAGTTTGACATCTCTTCGATTCCTCGAAATACATCGGCGACATTCAAGCGTTTTGTTTAGTTATTTTTTCAGTTGATTGGCTGAACGTCAAAAGGAGGAAAACGTTTCAGATCCATCGCAGATTCGATGGAGAACGCTCGGAGATGTGCTCTGCAGTTGAAATGTCCGTTTTGATTTCCTGACGTCACACGCCGCCTCCGTTGCAATATCCGGTCTTCTGCTGGAGGGAAAACATCGCACGGTTGTGACCAATTGTGCACATCCGAAACTTAAAATTCTGTTCGCCCAGTTGTAGACTCCCAAATAAATAACTTCTTTGCAAGCAGGAAAAAATTTATATTTTCATTTAAGCCTACACTCAGGCAATACTCTATAATTTAAGCTGTTCAATAAAGTGGATGCCATTACTGATGATTTACCAGTTAGTTCAAAGATTACACATGTGACGAAATTGTTGAGTAGATGAATTTTAGGGTCAACTTTTCAATGTGGCTTTGGAATTTCCATACTGGCCGATAAATTTCAGGGGACCTACTGCCCTGAAAATTAAATAGCCGAAAATAAAATAATTGTAATAATTATAATTAAATTGCTTATAAATATAGAACAGATCTAACTTATGTTTAATAAGCAATATAAAAATGTACCGGATATTCAAACTTTGTACTAAATTCCTAAATAAGCTCAATGTGACATTCCTTCGTGACGCATACCACGGTTATCTATTTTCAAGTCGTTTTTGCCCTAATTGTCGCAGCAATGCAATATTTTTGATCGACCGACTAAGACATACATCCTGATATTATATGACTTAGAAGGAGATAATTCAATCAAACTTTAACCACATTGAATACTTGGTGTCAAGTTGGAGGCAAATAGATGAAGTTTTGAACTCGCTCAGAATATCAAGAGCTATATACTGTTGTGTTGTGTTGTGTTGTGTTGTGGTTACAGTATTACTTATGCTGAAGAAAACACGGCAAAAATCTACTTTAGACAAGATAATCGTTGTATAACAACCAAAATCGACATTGAGCCTTGTTATGTATCTGGTGGAAAATTTTATGAAAAATTTCAGTACAAAATAACACCAACACCACGTTCATTGTGTTAAAGCTTTTAAAGCTCTTAAGGTCCTCTTGAAACAAAAATTTGCTCTTCTTGGTTATATATCGGTATAACGGTGTACTATTAATACCGATGTTAACTAATGATAAATAGTGATCAATATAGACGTTCACCTATTTATACAAAGATTTCCTCTACCTCCGCTTCCACATGCAAGTTCCAAGTTATTTATTCCGGGGTTTCCTTCATAGGGCTCATAACCGATGAAAGGACACATGGGACATTGAAATGAAGGGGGATTGTAGGCCAGTGGGGGAGGGAGGGGGATATTACAAACTGTACATCTAGGCAGGGCTTTACATTACACGACATAACTCTCGACCACCCCCCCCCCCCCCCACCGACCATTCCTCATAAACTTCACAGTCCACCCCCCATCCAACCCCCCTCAGTGGAACATCGTGCGAATCAAACTCATTGGAGGTACAGTAATTTTTTCAGAGGCTGGATGGTTTAGTGAGAATTATGATATTTATAAAGTTATTTTTTATTATGAGGCGCAATGAGCGTATTTAAAGTAGATATTAATTGCAGTGTTACATTTTCAAGTTCTGCTAATACTTTCTTTTAAGTATAACAATAATTACCAAGTAATAAACTTGATATTTGAGTTTAAATAGTCGATAATAGTGAGGGATCCTGAAACAGGAGTCTTGACATATACAGTACTTTAATTAAATATAACGCGATAAACCTTTCGTGTTCTTTTTCATTTAAAGTGGGTTTTAAAAACATGAGGATTGTTTATTTAACTATGTGATGCTACATTCTCTGATTTATTGGTTAATGTACTGTATTTACTTTAAATACAGAATGAGATGTATACAGAGTCAAGGCAAGGTTAGTAAGAGAGTTTTAACCATGGAAAACAAAATCAATGGCTTTCTTCGTTAAAAATTACAATGGTGTTCAACAAAAGGTTCTCCCCTCTGGAAAAGTAAATTTTGTTAAATTTAACATCTATCAGACTAAACTATTTAGGTAAACCTTACCCTTACACTACCGTAATATAATTGAAATATATATAAAAAAACAACTAAATAAGGTAATCACACATCGTACTGTGTTCATTGCGACGCGCTATTATAGGTTTTCCAGATCGGTATTGTTTGAAAGCTGCATAATAGTATATTTCATTACAAGGACCTAAAGTGACGCTTTTCGTACAAGGTCAAGTTTTACAACCGAGGCTGTAAGCCGAGGTTGAAAAATGACCGAGTAACGAAAAGCAGCTTTAGGTCCGTGTGATGAACTATATTTTTCGTTATATTGCTCAATACAATACGTAAACTTATTAAGAAAACCAAAATGTTACAGCTTGTTTATCTTTAAAGATGCCTTCAAAAGATGCCACCGTCTTGTTCTTGCTATTTGAAGCAATCAGCTGATTGTCTGTTTCGTTTGTGTTAGGGTAGACTGACAACAATGAACAACTATCGACGTATCGAACGCATGTAATAATCGATTGGTGAAACGAGCGAGTTTCACAAATTGATTAAACTGACAACAATGAATGTATCGATAATAACAACAAATGTTTCGATTATTTGTAATCGAATGAACATTGTTCGATTATTACGACGTACTCGGCACTTTTTTTACTTTTATAGTCCTAGGACTATAAAGAGTCAGCTGGTATCGTGTACATCAGCTGTTAATTCCTAGGAATAAAAAGGGTGTATTTAGGTCCGGAAAACATGCATTAAAAACATCTGTTTTTGAAGCAGTATAACGAAAAAGACTTAAAATGCTTCTTATCCAAGCTGCCAACGGAGGTCGGGAGGGCGGTGGGGGTGAGCCCAATCTGCCACTTTAGATAACGTTTATCATCGTTTCTTCAGAAATCCGTTACTCCTTCGATAATTAAATTTCCATCGCGTACGTTTTTACCGTGCCTGCTTCGAAAGTATGATCGCAAAGGGTTTGCTCTTAAGAGGAAATTTACATTTTAAACTGGATGTCTCTGTTCGTGGTCTGCAGTGTGACCAAAGTATTAATTCCCTCTTCGACGAGTGAAACGGATTAATTTAAAAGAACTGGTACAACAGATCAATGCAGGATATGACTTATGACTATAAATGTTTAAGTCAATTATACGTAAAAAAGTGTGCAAAAATAAATAAACAACACGAAGATAAATTCTCTAATCTAAGAGTTATTCAGAATTTCCAGTACTAAAACTAAAAAAGGAGACACGGCCATATAAAATGTTTCAAATTAGAGATTGATCCATCCTTGGTTACGATCTTTGATTGAAGTACAGTACTTACAAAAGAAAAATTAAAATACATTAAAAATGGGTAAAAAAGGACAATTTGCCAATCACGTGTGCTTTCAGTAAAAGACCATTAGAGGAAAAAGCACGAGAAACATTTTTGCTCCTGTGTGCAACTTTTTAAAATAAAATCATTCAAGCTGATTCTTTGATATTCGATATTTTGTTGAAAATCCACACTAACATGATTTATGGTAATTTATTAAGTTTAGAGCACTGTATAGAAAGTTCTACAGCAATGTTAAGCTGGAGATGATTCCGAGGTATTGTAAGAGTCAAGGTCAGCGGCCGTAGCTCCCATTGTGTTCGTCCATTGTCATCGGGCTTTGTCTTATCTGTTAGTTATCTCAGCCGCTGTCGTTGCAGCAACACATAGGCCTTCGCACAGCTCCTGGCTACGGGGTTCATTACGACAACGCGAGGACAATATTTATACTAGGGGTCGTGTATTTACTACACGAAAAACAATTAACTTGAATTATTTGTATTAGTAAGTGATTTTTCGCATGATTGTGTAATAGTCCATCATGACTCATTACAAAACCATTCTAATTGTCGAAAACAAATTAAACTTGAACCCATATACCCCATACCCCAATCAAAAACAAACGTTTTGGCTATCTAAAAAAATGAAGTTGTTAATTTTTTCATGACTTTGAAATTAAAAAAGTATATAAACTAAAAGGACAACGTGTACTAAAACCCTACACAAAATTTAAGTTTGGTTACATGCAAAAACGTTTACTATTTGGATCACAGTTATTGAAAACCAACGTAGTTGAAACTAAAAAACTAATAATATTAGAGAATCTAGTTTGGTGCATCGCAAACACTTGAGTTCAAAACGTGCCTTATCTGTATACACCACAACTACGGCCTGATAAAGCAAGCTTCAACTTTCTATTGAGACTTTGTAATTGGTAACCTCAAACTACAAACTTATATTATAATCAAATGGGAGTAGAAAACAAAATAATTGCAAATATTGTTTAAGCATCATAATACGAAGGAATCGATATACTATATATTGATCATATTGACAAAGCTGAAGTCGAAATAAATTGGTTATTTTTTAAAATTTGTTATAAACACTACAGTCAATACGCTACTCTGCAATGGATTCTACATGTAAACGGGAATAAAAATTATCATTATACAGGGTGTTTTTTTAACGCAACCCAAAACTTTATTTTATCAGAGAAGGATTATTACTCCCCAAGATCCCCGGATTTGACGGCAGTATATTATTTTCTTTGAGGATTTACAAAAAGTAAGGCCTACGTAAACAATTCACAGGATATTCAGCACCTCAAAACAAACATAACATTTAATGCAATAAATTCAAAGAGGCGCCTTGCAACACGTGTTCGGGAATTTGATGGAGAGATCACAACTTTATACAAATGCCAATGGCGGATTGTTTGAACACATTATGTAAACAAAACGTGATCAAACTTAATAATAGGTTGCATAAGATGTAAAGATCACCAAAACGATACTCATTTTCATATTTATATATGCATTATTCAATTTGAAAATGAGTTACGTTAAAAAAACACCCTGTGATATATTACTGTTGATATTAATATTATAATATAATATGAACTGTAATATAATGATGTATCGACAAAAACGGAAATAATGGATATCAGTGAAGTGGCAATTTGTCCAATGGTTACATGATAAACAACGACCGATATTCAATTCAGTGGAGCGTATAAAAGTGAAATACAAACCCTGTAAACATAAAGGCGGGGATGAATTGGCAAGGCAATCGTCCATGAGTGAAGTGACTATTAAAACACTGTAAAACGAATAAAAAATTGGGCGGAAACCTTTCGATCGATGAAACCGTGTAGAATTAAACCGACACGACAAGTTGAACGAGTTGAACGGAACGACACAGAATCCAGGGGGAGGAATGGGTGTTGAAGTAATAAATGCCGGACTATTTCAAATCTCATCGCTCCGAGTGGCGCAGCGCTCGCTGTATAGCGACGAGAAGAGAGTAAATAATATAAATGAAGCCGTGCACCGACTAAGGGGGGTTTTCATTTTTCATGAGAGCCGGTCGAGAGCCTGCTTCACTTCACTCGGCTAGAGGATATCCTCCCTTTCCAACTCATTCGTTTACTCCTTCGCTGGTCTTTTTTCTCTCGGTTCAATTTCTCTTGCAGAAATTAAAGAAATTCAGGATTTCGCTCGGTCCTGGATCATTACGGATCTGGATAAGTTACGATATAAGTGGAAAATTGAACTGGAAAATGAGTATGTAACTTGTAATAAATCTAAAATTTAAAATTGTTTACAAGTGAGTACATTTTAATTTCAGTAAGTGTTGAGTAAGTTGATATCGGATTGACAATATCATTAACAGGCAAACATGATTTTTGCCATCCCTGTTTCTCATCTTTTTTCTCTGCCTGTGAGCAACGTAGCAAAAACTAAGCACGCCGTTAGAAAAGTACTTCCCTACAGATATGAACAATCCCATTATAATTTAGTAGTGTTTTTGAGAATTGCAGTAAAATTATTGGATATCGTAAAGAAATTAACATGGACTTTTTGAGTTGCCATGTTGGTTACGGAATAACAACAAAATGTAAACAAATGCAGTCACATGTTTTATTAGAGCAATTAGTAAAAAGGTAAAAACAAAACCCAAATATTTTGTATATAGTTTAATTTCGACCAGCCGACAAAACTAACTAACTTTTTTTTATTATTCTTACAATTAAAAATCAAGGCTTATCCGATATAAATAGGAGTTTAAGCAGTAATATTATTGAAATTAAGTATGAATATTCTGACAAATCAAATCGAATAATTAACTCTAACTTATGTGTACTGGTATGCGACATGCACTACATTATTCATGGAAAAGCTTTGCTCATGCAATAAGGAACATTTTCGTTGAAAGGAAAAAATATATATTGCACGGTTAGAGCAGCTCTTGTGTTCTACAGGGCGGTTTCCAAACGAATGAAGAGGTATGAAATCATAGAAATAGTCTTGGGTAAATTATTCATCTTCTTTTTTCTTAAAAAAGGGAAAAAACCCGCAGGTTATATAACTTGGTCCCATTTGGACCCATAGGCCTACCACTGGGAATAATGACCTTTATTCACAGTTTCTTTTTCTTTACACTATGGTTTGATGGTGGTAAGCACAAAATGTTCCACTACACTGCGATTCTGCGAGAATAAAATTACATAATTTATGCTTAACGTTGCAATTAATTGTGAAGAGTCTGTTGAATAGCATACTTGCCGTTCTGAACTCGTGACGATAATAAATCCAAGAACATGTTCAATATGAAACACAATACGATGATGATTATAACTTCAATCTAAATCATTAATGTTCAAATACATCAACACACAGAACAAGAGAATTTGCTGCAATAACCACTTGCGTGCAGTTCACAAATGTCATCAGTATTATGAAAATGATATACTTCAATGAGTGCAGTTTCTATGTTATATGTAGCCGACGAGCTTAAGGTGCTGAAAAACAATTTATGCTTAATTGGACACTCAATGGCAAAACTAATCTGCAATGATCTCTAAACAAATATATTGACTTTCATAGAATACGAAAGATAAAGAACGGTGGTGGTGGGGGGGAAGGTTCAGTGTTAGATGTAAAGTCCACACTGTCATTTACTTGTATACACAGATTCAGGAGGAAAGCGTATAAGACGTTGAGTTTCAAACGTTCCCCATTATCATTTCACGAAAACAGCCAGGCTTCTCGAAGATTTGTTTTTTCTTCCTCCGCCCATATTATGAGTCGTTCTGGTCAAAATAAATGTCGCGTTGGTTTAATATCACACGGATTCATTGGTCGAAAGATTTCTGTCAAAGTTTCTTCGTTGTACAGTATTTTAAAACCCACTTCACTTACACACATTTTGAAGATTCGCAGGAAGTCTCAGACTGGCTGAAGTAAAAGGAGGAGAGTGCGGAAAGGAAGAGGATAAAGAATTCGAAGATTCGCAGGAAGTCTGAGATTGAAAAGTAAGAAAAGGGAGGTGATGTTCAAGATGAGGGGGATAACGTTATCTCAAGTTTCTTCAACTCTTTCCTCCACACAGAACACAGTCGGTTACTCACCAGACGGCCGCGAACGACCATCCTGAGCGAGCGGCTGAGGCCCCGCGTGGCCCCGGTCTGCTGGGACCGCTGGGCTCACGACATCCCGGGCCGGGCCGGGACTGGGGCGGCACTCCGGCGGACGGCGCGGTCGTCCAGCCTGCGGTACACACACGCGAGTCAAACCACCGCCGCCGCCGCTGCCACCAGGGGCGTGGGACGTAACGACACCTCCTCAACCCGCTTGACCCACGACTCGTCAGGGGACGTGACGATGCTTCCTCAACGCGCGATAGGACTGGCCTTAACCCACTACTTGTCAGGGGACGTGACGATGCCTCCCCAACCCGCGTCACAACCGGCCTTGACCCACAGGGGATTTGACGATGCCTACTTAACGCGTGGTAGAACCGGTCTTAATGCACGACTGGGGACATGACGATGCTTCCTCAATGCGCTGCAGAACCGGCCTTAACCCACTACTCGTCAACAGAGGTCCCGCCCCCGGATAGCTATGATGTACGATATAACCCGGTGGCAGGAGGGTAAATAGAGTTACGCCGGTATATTACCTTGTTTTCGGTGGTTAAAACAGTGGAGCTAATCTATACGAATGCAAGAGGCCGTATATACCGGACTAAGTAGCCAATCGCATATGTGTATGCTACAAAAGAGTGTTGTTTAAAGCCATACACGTTACAATGTTATTTCGTTGTAAGGGATACCCAAGACCAGGAATCTGTTAATGAACTATTTCAGTTTGTTTAGTGCGAAAAAGAAGTGTGTTTCAGTAAAATCTGTCGTTTTCAGTTATGTTTTTTTTTCAATACTAATTTAAAATGGGCAATGCAATACAAATGTCCAATTCCATAGAACACTACTTGGTTTTACAATTGGTATAACCTTTAACAATACACTGAAATGTTTTTTTTTCAATACACAGACTACTTTAGTAATCTCTTATCAATTTCATTTGAAAGTAATTTAACAGCTTTTTGGGACAATAAAACACTAATTAACACCCACGCGGGGTGTTAGGTAGTGTTTAAGACTTCGAAAAGTCTTATACAATATACATTATCACTTCAGCTTAATCCCACTGGTCTACACATTTTGGTAAAAATAAAAGGATAAAACAACACAAAAATGGGAAAGGGAACGACACTAAAATCATGTTAGTCCTTCATGATGAATATACACAAACAATAAAAAAATGCAATCCGATTAAAAATCAATTCACACCGGTCGCAATTTCAATCGCCCGCGGCCCCTCGGGGTACGGCCGCTACCGGGGCCCTACTCTGTGTACAACCGCACGTCCCCCCGACCCTCTCGCTCCCGGACCCCCCGGGCACCCTGGGCGGCTGGGCGGCTCACCGGAGCAGCGGTGGAGGCGGTGGCGGCTACAGGTCGGCGGCACTACCGTGACTGAGCCTCGGGTCGGGGCGGGGGAGGGGGTGGCGGCCACGGCGCCGACGCGACGCCCCGGACCCTGGTCGATACAGCCCCCACACCCACACGCCTACACGGCTACACTCCCGCGTGCACCGAGTATTCCGGTGTTTTTAGGGGAGAGTTATGCGCACAGGTGGTCATCCTGAAGTGTGAGACTCCCGGCGAACTACATTACTCTTACCACTACAACTACAGACACGGCTACACTCCGGCGAGCACTGGGTATTCCGGTGTTTTTAGGGGAGAGTTATGCGCACAAGTGGTCATCCTGTAGTGTGAGACTCCCGGCGAACTACATTACTCTTACCACTACAACTACAGACACGGCTACACTCCGGCGAGCACTGGGTATTCCGGTGTTGTAGGGGAGAGTTATTGTCGGGGAGAGTAATGCGAAAAGTGGCCATCCTATAGTGTGAGACTCTCGGTAAACTACATATTACTCTTACAACTACAATTACAACTACAACTACAACTACAGATATAAGCACAGGTGGCCATCCTGTAGTGTGAGACTCCTGGCAAACTACATTTTACTCTTAAAACTACAACTACAACTACAGATATAAGCACAGGTGGCCATCCTGTAGTGTGAGACTCCTGGCAAACTACATTTTACTCTTACAACTACAACTACAACTACAGATATGCGCACAGGTGGCCATCCTGAAGTGTGAGACTCCCGGTAAACTACATTTTACTCTTACAACTACAACTACAACTACAGATATGCGCACAGGTGGCCATCCTATAGTGTGAGACTCCCGGTAAACTACATTTTACTCTTACAACTACAACTACAACTACAGATATGCGCACAGGTGGCCATCCTGAAGTGTGAGACTCCCGGCGAACTACATTTTACTCTTACAACTACAACTACAACTACAGATATGCGCACAGGTGGCCATCCTGTAGTGTGAGACTCCCGGTAAACTACATTTTACTCTTACAACTACAGATATGCGCACAGGTGGCCATCCTGTAGTGTGCGACTCGCGGTAAACTACATTTTACTCTTACAACTACAACTACAGATATGCGCACAGGTGGCCATCCTGAAGTGTGAGACTCCCGGCGAACTACATTTTACTCTTACAACTACAGATATGCGCACAGGTGGCCATCCTGTAGTGTGCGACTCGCGGTAAACTACATTTTACTCTTACAACTACAACTACAACTACAGATATGCGCACAGGTGGCCATCCTGTAGTGTGAGACTCCCGGTAAACTACATTTTACTCTTACAACTACAACTACAACTACAGATATGCGCACAGGTGGCCATCCTGTAGTGTGAGACTCCCGGTAAACTACATTTTACTCTTACAACTACAACTACAACTACAGATATGCGCACAGGTGGCCATCCTGTAGTGTGAGACTCCCGGTAAACTACATTTTACTCTTACAACTACAACTACAACTACAGATATGCGCACAGGTGGCCATCCTGTAGTGTGAGACTCCCGGTAAACTACATTTTACTCTTACAACTACAACTACATATATGCGCTCAGGTGGCCATCCTGTAGTGTGCGACTCGCGGTAAACTACATTTTACTCTTACAACTACAACTACAACTACAGATATGCGCACAGGTGGCCATCCTGTAGTGTGAGACTCCCGGTAAACTACATTTTACTCTTACAACTACAACTACATATATGCGCTCAGGTGGTCATCCTGTAGTGTGCGACTCGCGGTAAACTACATTTTACTCTTACAACTACAACTACAACTACAGATATGCGCACAGGTGGCCATCCTGTAGTGTGAGACTCCCGGTAAACTACATTTTACTCTTACAACTACAACTACTGATTCTGGAGGACTATTGCGTTGTGGGAAGACAACGCTAAAGAAGATCCAAAGCTATACAAAATAATTAAATATAAAAAATGCCCACTGAGTCCAATTTTCTTTTTACTTAAGAGGAAGTCAAAGTAAACCTTCCACTTAGCCTATTCAGCAATATCTTGAACCAATCCATTAACTATTTTATTTCACAATCAATTTTACGAGTAAGAGAATGTCACTGAAGTAAGAAAAAAGTAAGTATTGAGCGTATAATTTCTTTATACGACAGAGCACAAAGCAAAAGTGTTGACATTATTCGCGAGGGAAGGACGAACCAAGTATAAATTTTTATCGTTTTATAATTTTTATCGCGGTACCCTAAATCAAAATAGAACGGCTGTTAATACACAACAGAAAATAGTGGCTGATAGGTAGCATATTACAAGACAGTGATCATCCTTTATAGGGCAGTTGTGGGATAGAGCATAAAACTGTGTACTCTGTTTATGACATAGTACCTGGTGGACCGAGCCTTGCTCGGTGTTATTTCATGTTTACCAGTTCATCCAGTTACTATAAAATATTTTAATGTCATAAAATTTATAAATAGGCCTATAAACCTTTTTTATTGCTCCATGGACTCTTCATCCCACCTGCTGTATTTTCCCTTGATACCTGTAGATTCCAAACAGCTGTTATGATTACTTCATTTGTTTACACTTTCCTTGTTTATTTTCGTTGCCATCACGGCAAACCATAAGGCCAATGTTAAAATGTTACAACTTTAAAATTCGATTTATTACGTTATTATATTTTCTCTGGCCAAGGTATCTGCATAAAAGACGTTTTTGAGTCATAAATTACTTATTTCCAGACTTCGAAAGAAATCCTCGGAGCCGTTTTTGATATAAATGTGCAAGCAAGCAAGCATACAAGCAAGCAAGCACGCACGATAACATTACTCATATAAGAGTATAGGATAGGATACTTAAGAGCAAAACATTTTGGAAACCTGTTGAAATGCTTCCCGAGAGAAGGACGAATTATAATTATTATCGTTTCACGCTAAATCGAACTCTCACCTTACGGTGGTAATGTAGCGGCTGTTCACACACGGCAGCAAATTGAACTCTCACCTTACGGTGGTAATGTAGCGGCTGTTCACACACGGCAGCAAATTGAACTCTCACCTTACGGTGGTAATGTAGCGGCTGTTCACACACGGCAGCAAATCGAACTCTCACCTTACGGTGGTAATGTAGCGGCTGTTCACACACGGCAGAAAATTGAACACCTTTTGTGAGACAGTTTGTTAAGGCCCAACACAGATTACGAGTTAACTTCCACTGCACCCATTTTAGACAGATTTCGATGTTACTGAAGCGAAACGGAGATAACTGAGTATAAATAAAAAAAGTAAGGTCTATCGATTTTCTTTAGGGAACGGGTTTCTGCGAGTATCATACACCAAAATCATAATAGTTAAAAAATAAGATCTATGTTATGGGATGATGTATATTGTGAGAAAAATGAGTTGATTCTCATTTCAAACCAGTGTCTTCTCAATTTAATGTTCCATTACAACAAAAACTTCTAATATAAGCAAATTATTTTTTATCCTTCAAAATTAACAAAACTGTATTTAAAAAATCATAACATTAAAACGTTTTTACCAACAATAAATTTAAATGGTGGATTTAGGATACAGTATGATTTGTCAAATGACACGCTTTCATACATCACCATCAATAAATTAACAAGGACAAACCCCCGTTGTGCTGTTGTTTATAACGACATAGAATATTCGATAACTTCATTAATAATCGTGAGTTCGATGGCGATAAATATTGATGCGCGTATATTTAGGATGCTGCAGGGACAAACGGTCGCAATTATTCATGAAACGTTTCAAATTAAATCTATTTTATTTTCCTGCGGCAGAGTTGAGCTTTTCTCATCCATCTTGCAACAAATATTACAGATCCTCATGGTAGGATACTAATTATTTATCTGCATATCAATAGTATATTTAACATAATGTAAGTGAACCTGAACCTGTATCAATAAATAATATACTAATTACGAAGTTCCATAACATTCGATAACGTATTATGTGTACAAGTATAGCGTATTTTATCATCGTAAGTAAGATACGCAGTTATGAGTAAAATGCAGACTTTAGATTATAGACGCCGAGATATTTCTGCACTGAGCTGACGATTTGTCTTCATCTTTCATCAGACATGACACAATCTTTGAATCACGACGCATACGCTAGAAACACCTGTTCTCAACGACATTGCTACAGTCGGTGCTTTGCACGAAATGCATTCTTCCTTATTAAACTTCTTCATTTGAGTCGTATTAAAAATATTTCTAGATTCTGCTACTTTTAGTTTTAATAACTGAAGGCCGTGTTTTCCATGTTTATTTACTAATAAACAGCAAAAGAAAATGTAATAAACACATTAACTTCTTACAATGATTTGACGATGGAAGAGGATGTCTCTTATTCCTAAATCGGAGCTTGTCCAACGTCCCCAGGCTACCATTGGGTTACAACCAATCTAATCCCTTTACAGTAGAACCCCTCTTAACCGACCTCGTTTTAACCGCCGGCGCCGATCGGATTATCCGCCCTTGCTGATTAAATATTAAAGATCGTTTTAACAAGTGCTGTTTCACTTGGCTGAGCTGTGTATGGAAAATTCTTTGATAATAAATGGTTTCAATGGTTTCAACCGACCCTATTTTTAGAACAGTTCGGTTTAACCGCCCTTATCGAGGAATTGCGGCATTTCCGTTTCCATAACTCGACGATGGGAACGATACGTTTTACTCTAAAGGTTGTTACACGATACAATATTTTGAATACAGCATTTACATTAATTTATGAATACGTATAGATGCATTGACAATCAATACCGCATTACAAAATATTCGTTAAAAATATGAACACGATGTTAAAGGTGTTAACATAAGAACTTTTTAAAAACATAGCTCTACTATTTAGTTTATAAAAAGGTTTTGTTTTGACCGTGAATTGGGGGTATTTGCGACATTTCTTCATTAATTATTTTGGAAAATATTAGGTTAATAATCATAGTTTATTTTCTAAATAATCAACGAACAGTTTTAGAATGATGTTAATAGAACCCTAAATCAATACAGCTTTCATTTTTGGGTATTTAGAGGGTTACCCGTTTTAACCGACCTTTCAAGCTATCCGACCTAGGTCCGGTCCTGTGTAGGTCGGTTAAGAAGGGGTATACTGTACTACGCTTTTACGTTTCTTTTTACCTATTTACTAGTTTATTTGCCACGGTAATCGAGATATATATATATAATGACTATCCATAACTGTAGGTATGTTAATAATATTATTTATCAATCCTTTATTATCATAGAATAACTTTGCACAGTCGTTGTTTAGTACATAACAACAATTATGAAATAGGCCTACTTCCAATTTCCTTCAACGTAAAGTATATTCCTTTTCAGAGCGATCAATACACACAACATTTTAGAGTTTTCTATTTTTAAATAAGAACTAAAAATCGATATACCCAATCAAATTCACCATATAAACTTTTAATTAGCCACGCCCGGGTGAACTTTAGCGAACCACATTTCGACCGACCGCACTTCTAGGACAAAACCCAAGGAACAAAAGGCGTTATCGAGTTGTCAAGGTCTAGTTAACTGCAGTAGTCCTGAGTTAACTGCCCGACCCGCCACGAGAGCGAGCTGTCACCACCACACGCCGCGGTAACGGAGGCAGGGAAGGCTTAAGTGCAGTTAGTGAGTGGTTAGTGAGTCCCAATTACCCGTTTTGTACCGACGTAAACTCAAACTCGATTCACACACGAGCGAGTCGCTTTAAAGCCAAAGCTTCAGGAATAACCGCAACTTCAACCCATACCTTGTTGCGCTCAAGATCAAGAAATTTATCTCTTAAAATGTAGTTTGACTGCTGGTATGGTTTAAACATTAAAACGTTTCTGTATTAAATAATTTTAATTTATTTTTACACGATAGTTCATTGGTTTTAATTCATTTTAACTTAGCGTTTTCGGTACATTTTCTCGATCGCGTCTACAGGGGTGAGCAGTTACAATCACTGTGGTGTTTTAGTTTTTCTTTATGTAAAAGTAAAAAGGTTAAGTTCTTGTACCTTCTGCAATAACTGAGACTTTTTTTATTTATGTCATTTATCTCAGCCCTTGTTGTGTCTAGATAAGAATCTATTAAAATGAGTAGTTTGACTGCTAAAACGACATGACTTTAAAAATTAAAACGTGTCTGTAATGAAATAACGTTAATTTATTTTAAATACGTTAGTTCGTAATGGTGCAACTTCTTGATCACGTAAATTTGAGTTACTGGAGGTTTTTTTAAATTTATTATTTCAAAGAAAAGAGGTCAATATTGTGTTAGGATCTTGGTGAAAAGAATAACTTTAGTAAATAGTGAGCGACTAAAACCAAACAATAACATAGTAAAGTAAAATTACAAGATTTTTTTAATAAACTGTATTATTCACAGGATTTAGAGTAATATCATAATTTGTAAGCTATTTCCTTAATTATTGGCGTCCCAAACTTGCATACGTAAAGATATGATAAGAGGGAGTTTTTTTCAATCTACGGTAAAAGAACACGATAAACGTTAAACGGTTAAATCAGTTGATTTTCTACATTTTCATACGGAGTGAGGACTAGGAATGTTGAACTTGATATGTTTATCATTAATATGAGTGTTTATTACCATTACTAAAGGTAATTTTGGACCCCAATTTGTGGGTAGGGATAGAAATAAAGATGTGAATTAATAAAAATTCATTGATTCATGGCATTAGTTGTCCTCCAAAACCAAAAACATCCAGTTCAAACCACTTTTAAACGCCCAAGCTTCAATATGTTACACACGAACTATAGCATAATGTTAAAAAATACCGTTTAACTTTTATCGTATTGTTTTACCGTGGATGGCAAAAACTCCCTAAGTGATAAAAAACATTACCAACAAATTGAGAGTTGGCCACTGCTTGGTAAATGCCATTTTCTGTATGTTGTTTTGATTACCTTTATTATATTGTACAACACCTGAATTTTGCATTTACAACTCACTGGACGCTTACAAAATATTCAAGACGGAAAATCAGGATACACTTTAATCAGGTGAAGTGAAAATTGTTTCCTAGAACACTCAGTGACGACGGAAAAACGATTTTCCTGCTCTCACCCCCACCCCTTCGCGCGGGGGAAATTAATTTTCATCGTCCAACAGGCGCCGCGCCGGTTGCCAGGGAAAATCGCGACGAAATGAAACTCATTTTCACACGTCATTTAAATTATGTGCAAAATTGAGATTTTCATTCTGAATAGCGTTTTCTACCCTCCGGGGATGAGTTTTATTAATTAACTTGTATATAGCTCTTTTGACTTTACAATCTTACGCTACGATCAATAGATTTAATAACACAAGCGAATCAGTCCCCACGAAAATTTAAAATGAGGGAAAAGGTATTACAGCTTGTGAAGGTTCGTTTTAAAGCTTGACATCCAAGGACGGTTAGAAAAATTCCAGAATTTTTAAAAATTACCTGAGCTCTGTCCCACTGGCCGTCAAAGAAACCCAAGTTATTTTTAATGGAATAGAAACATGATTTTTAATGTTTCTATCAGCTGTCTTAAATGCATATCTCTGGTGAAACGTCCCTCTTTCCAATGAGTCTTATTTTTTATGACTTGCATATTTAGTATGAATTTAGGTGTACATAACGTAATACCTACTCTATTTAGCAGTTACAGCTTAGAATTTAAATTTTTTCCATTATCGCTTAATTACAAATTTTAAACGTCATACCAATGACTATGAGACGTAATGCTTATTATTATAAAGCTAAAATTGGAATAATCATTATAACAGTATTTAAAACAATTCTAACAAAAATCAGAATAGCTTGTTTGCCAAGCTTGTTTTGAAAAAAGCGCATTTCCTCCATCATTATGATGCACTAAAAATACCGATTGAATTTATCAATTCCTCAGCATGGAAGTACATCATAATAATCCAATGAGACATGATATGGATACGAAGCGTCTCATAAACAAAACAAATTGCCGATACCGACGTTAGCAAAGAATTTGCAATAAGAAGAAAATGTAAGCCGGGATTACGCTATGTAGCAGCATTTTCAGCGCTCAACATTGTAATATACATAGTTCCTGAAGTAACAAATATATAGGTCGCATATAACAGGTTTTGTTACAGCAGAGTCAAACATGCAATCTTCGTCCCGCACATCCCTGACTTGTTGAATATCCGACACTACAATCAGTCATACCTCCGCGCGCATTACATTCCTGGAATTGCTGTATCTTATGGCTTCAAGATTTGTTTTGCATAAATGTTGAATTTAAACTGTCGTAGTCGGCGATCTCTCTGACTAATAGTAATACTTCATTTGATGTATACTTACGTTTATAAAGGACGATCTTTAAATCTGAGGCTTACCTGAAAATAAAACAAATTAAATTAATGATGATACGAATAATATGATATATGAAAGAAATAACATGGAGAAAACCTTAGATATTCTTAGATATTCGAATCAGCGAGAATATATGGCTAAAATAAATTTTAAGGAAGACTGAACAAATTGAGCGATTATAAAAACTCCGTTTAACCAATCTCCCGGTCTCTTAGTTATTAATTTTAAATTAGATCAATTCAATATTAAGTTAATCACAGAGAATTAGTTATGTTCAAGTGAAGTAATTATGTTTAAAAACTATTATCTCGTATGTAATACGTGCCTAAAGCAGGTCTACCGTGTGTCCCATAACAATAATGTTATACTTTTAATTGTTCATATCTACTTTATTCTATATCGTAGACCAGTGAAACTTGTGCCGTTTATAAGAGCAGATTATAAAGTTTTGTTTTCAATAATTATGCAAAATATTGTTACCATTCAGATGTCTAGCACAAGTTTTTATTAAAACGGATATTATGTAAAATTTTCAGGGTATCGATGTTTAGAAATCAAGCTAAAATCTTTTATCGAGCTACACAAGTGTATTGATAAGGCCATAAAAAACAGTGCGACAATTAATTTACTATTTATTTAAAACTAAAACATTGTGTTCTGTGGACTTCCGAACATTTTTAATTCGTAGCTAATCTTTCGCGCGGACTTTGATAACTTTTTGGATAGTCCTAGTGGTTTTTTTAAAGATTCACCTCAAGTTTTGGGTGTATACCTTTTCGCTTGTTGCCTAATAAGCTATTGTTTCCTTAAACGTATATATTTACGTTTTTTAAAAGGACTTTAACTGAAGACAAGATGACCGAAATTAACGTTCTCTGCAATTATATTTTTAAACATAGGAAATTTCATCACACGTCAATGCAAATCTGACATATTCTCATTTTTAGCTACAAGTAAAGGAATGGCTACAACAGGTTGCTCAATAGCTGAAAACAAAACTTTGTATTTTGCTCTTTTAAATGGCACTAGTTTAATTGGTCTATGATCATGAATAAAGTAGATAGGACAATTACGAGTTGACATCATTTTTGGAACACACATGATACGTAACTTAAACTTTTAAAAAGCGCATCATCAGGGCATCAGGGTAAAAGTAAATAATTAGTCCACAAATATTTTATACATGTACAATTTAAAAACCGTGGCGTCAAAAAAACGCGTCCTTAAAAAATCTACATCCAATTTCGGGAAGAACCGCAGAAAAAGGAAAACCTCTTTTATTTAAATAACGGCCAGTAAGGTGAGTGAAGAAATAAAAATATTGCCGCGGAGAGCGAGGCGCGGGGGAGCTTCAATAAAATATCACCCCTAATGGCGGCGCGCTCCGCATACCAGCAACAATACGCCGCCACCCGGTCTCTGATATAGCGAAACAAAAACTATTCGTGGGAGTCGGAATATCTCCACTGACAATCAACGTTACACTGTATTGTATTCACATCCGATTTTTCTGCAGTTTATTCTGCATAAAAACGTTGCATAGGTGCCTGCGGGTAAGGAGAGAGAGGCACAACTAACAAGACTTGGATTTTTTTGGTTTACTTCTTTTTAATTCTTAAATTAATAGTTTAAGAAAAAAAAGTTTTTAAGACAACTTGTCGTCAATTATCAGGTTATCTGAAAAATACTTCTAACCTGTTCTACTTTAAGCAGATTAACACACGGGGATGACAAAAACGGAGGAAAACTTAACTACATTATTAACTGATAACCCATAAGTTGTCATCAACATGCACGGCCCTGTGGTCGGGTCAAAAATAACCCGAGGATTATGGGAGGCGATGAATATTAATGGGTGGGCCGGGCCCGATCAGCATGCATGAGCGATGATATTCCTGGCAGAACGTCGCTGTCGCCGACGATCGCGACATCGCACAACGAGCAGCGGCTATCTACTGATAACATCGTTCTCGATTTGTGTCACACCGAACAGCGGCCATTTACTGATAACATCGTTCTCGATTTGTGTCACAACGAGCTGCGGCCATTTACTGATAACATCGTTCTCGATTTGTGTCACACCGAGCTGCGGCCATCTACTGATAACATCGATCTCGATTTGTGTCACAACGAGCTGCGGCCATCTACTGATAACATTGTTCTCGATTTGTGTCACAACGAGCTGCGGCCATTTACTCATAACATCGATCTCGATTTGTGTCACACCGAGCTGCGGCCATCTACTGATAACATCGATCTCGATTTGTGTCACACCGAGCTGCGGCCATCTACTGATAACATCGATCTCGATTTGTGTCACAACGAGCTGCGGCCATCTACTGATAACATCGATCTCGATTTGTGTCACAACGAGCTGCGGCCATCTACTGATAACATCGATCTCGATTTGTGTCACAACGAGCTGCGGCCATCTACTGATAACATTGTTCTCGATTTGTGTCACAACGAGCTGCGGCCATTTACTCATAACATCGATCTCGATTTGTGTCACACCGAGCTGCGGCCATCTACTGATAACATTGTTCTCGATTTGTGTCACAACGAGCTGCGGCCATTTACTGATAACATCGTTCTCGATTTGTGTCACACCGAGCTGCGGCCATCTACTGATAACATCGATCTCGATTTGTGTCACAACGAGCTGCGGCCATCTACTGATAACATCGATCTCGATTTGTGTCACAACGAGCTGCGGCCATCTACTGATAACATTGTTCTCGATTTGTGTCACACCGAGCTGCGGCCATCTACTGATAACATCGATCTCGATTTGTGTCACAACGAGCTGCGGCCATCTACTGATAACATCGTTCTCGATTTGTGTCACAACGAGCTGCGGCCATTTACTCATAACATCCATCTCGATTTGTGTCACACCGAGCTGCGGCCATCTACTGATAACATTGTTCTCGATTTGTGTCACAACGAGCTGCGGCCATTTACTGATAACATCGATCTCGATTTGTGTTACAACGAGCTGCGGCCATCAACTGATAGCATCGATCTCGATTTGTGTCACACCGAGCAGCGGCTATCTACTGATAACATTGTTCTCGATTTGTGTCACAACGAGCTGCGGCCATTTACTGATAACATCGTTCTCGATTTGTGTCACACCGAACAGCGGCTATCTACTGATAACATTGTTCTCGATTTGTGTCACAACGAGCTGCGGCCATTTACTGATAACATCGTTCTCGATTTGTGTCACAACGAGCTGCGGCCATCTACTGATAACATTGTTCTCGATTTGTGTCACACCGAGCTGCGGCCATCTACTGATAACATCGATCTCGATTTGTGTCACACCGAGCTGCGGCCATCTACTGATAACATCGATCTCGATTTGTGTCACACCGAGCTGCGGCCATCTACTGATAACATCGTTGTCGATTTGTGTCACAACGAACGAGCTGCGGCCATCTACTGATAACATCGTTCTCGATTTATGTCACACCGAGCTGCGGCCACCTACTGATAACATCGATCTCGATTTTTTTTATTCATTACTGTTTATCAATCAGACTTTTACATTTTTGGGCTTATTTTTGAAAACATTTTTGTTTGACACCAGTTCTTGGAATCATAAAACATCGATATTTTATGGACCCAACTCAATCGTTCTGCCAGTGTTGGCGTCTACGCGTTCCTGAAAACAAATCGCTCTTGTAATCCAGGGCCAGGAGAGCAGCTGCTACTACTGCGCAAAAATTTAAAAAAAATAAATCAACTTTAGTTATTTGTCGAACAAGGGGAGTACAAATGAGAGGAGAAAATAAAAAAATAACTTTAGGCAGATCGAGTTTTTTTGGGGTTACCCCCAAAATTCAACGTCTCAATTCTCAGTAAACTATTCAACAAAAGTACAAACATTCATCATTGAGTGGTATACCAAACTATTACGCAGCCCTCCAGGATGTAAAATTTACAATTTCTAACACAGGCTATAAAAAAGAATCATTAAAAATGTCGTTTGACGATTTTCTATTTAATCGTTCTCTTCGATTTTAAGGCTCGACGCATGTCTATGGTCACACAGGATTCCAATTATTGAAAGGATACCACTGTTTGTATCACAATTTAGGTAAATATAACCGACTATTAAGTGACACACCACAATTTCCTGACACATAGAATTTGGAATTTCCAATGGCATTTCGAAGAAACTCATCAACGTAATTGAGTGATGATTAAAAAACTACGGACAGTTAAATGTGAATATGACATGACGAATCGTTTCATTGTGTGGATTTGCTGTTGGTACGTTTTGGTTTTGCTGAGGTTTGAATGACTAATAACTTAGTTTAATAATTAAATGACCGGTAATTACCGGTATGCCGGTAATTTAATTTTCAGCAAAGCAATCGTTAGGGGTTGAATATTAATTTATCAATACAATAATAATTATTCACTGAGGCTAGTACGTGAAGGGAGCGGTTTTTTTTAGAGCCTTCACACCTTTTATTGACAGTGTCCCAATACAATACATCAATGCCAACCATAATTGTCTTTTTACTCATTCATCACTCGAACACCCAATTGTAAAATAACTCTTGAAGATTCTGATATCAGATGTAGCTGCTTCCGTTGTCAATGTGGCACATTTCAATTTAAGAGTCAAAAAGATACATGTTACTATGAAAAAAATGAATGTTATTGTTAGGCTGAATCGAAATTAAAAAACGAGGCACTATACTATAAAAAATAAATAGGTAGATACTCGACTCAAGTATAACGAAACAACGTAAACTATCGGATTAACTAAAACACTATTCGCTTCGAGGACTGCAACTTACTGTTATCATCGGGAAGAGGTTAAAACAATACCGTCGAAGTACTAAATTTAAAGGGACCCCGAACGCCGTAGAATACAAATAGCCTCATCACTCGGTAAACGGCGCACAGTGGCGGCCGGAAACGCGACATTTGGTATTCCCTTCCGCGTTGAATTTGTATTCGTGTTCGCGTTGATAGAGCGAGTCGACCGAGTCAAACGAGGACCTTTGAATGGCATTACCGTATTGCTTACACTGCTGTATAGTTCAACGACATGAATGTCCTTTAAAATTACTCCCGTTTACATTTTAGTTATAATAGTCTAGATAAAATAATTTGTTCAGCACAAAAAAGGACACCATCTAATTACAACAACAAACGTTTACCACTCATGTTCCACGAGATAATACCATCATTTTCTTACATAGAATAAAGTATATAATTCAAACTGAACGAATAAGAGCACGAGGCGAATAGGCTATAGTCAATGTTCTACTGCCCTATTTTATTAGTAGAACGGCCACTTTTATCTTTTCAAATTAAAAAAACTTGTGATTATTGATTTGGCACATTTTTTTACGTTTAAGGGAGCAGCTACGGTTTTACGCCCGCATTACACTATCAAATATTTTATAAAAGATCTTTTATAAAAGATTTGATTTGACCAATTTAAAATTCAAAAAACCAGCTGATTTTCAAAAAAAAATTTACTTCCGATTGGACAAATAAATCTTTTATAAAATATTTGATAGTGTAATGCGGGCCTAAAAGAAACAAAATCACACATATTTTCTACTTTTTAAGAAATATTTGGTCGTAAATAATTAATTGGTACTATAGAACCGTTATCCAAAACCAAGAGGTTTTTTTTTAAAAAAAAAGACCGGATGGGGATGTAATATGTTCCCAAAAGAATTCAATATTCCTTGACACAATACACTATACTTGAAACATACACTTACGAATCGAAACAATACCTCACAGTTCCCAAATAAGATGCGGCGTACTGGAAGGTTCGCCGTTTTAAACGGTCCAATTCAAAAGATTTCTTCTGGGCTAATCCACGCGTGCTTAACACCCCTTCCCCACCTATCTCCATGAGAGAACCCACACAATGTCGCAATTTGCAAATGCGTGTGCGAGGGATGACAAATGGGTACAAATTACCGTACAAGACTGCGGAGTCATCGCCCATTGTTCCGTTGGGAATCACAATTTGTCGTGTGCCAAACTGAACCGATTGACGAGTAACAACTCGCGACTTCTTAATTTTCAGAGCGTGACCTCAGTTAGCGGTCACTTGCACTGATTGACCGAACGGTTTGTGTTGACAACCGCGAATACAAAAAAAACCTACCAAACAGATTCTATCAAACGTTGTGTTGTGACGAACAACCCAAGGTGGATTGGTTTATCGATCTATTTTCGTGGCAACAATAAGCTATTGAAAGCGAATCACGAAGACCTGCAAAAAGTGGGTCTTAAAGACGTCATCCAATTAGCGAAGTGCAGACGGAAATAGCCTGGTCAATATTGAGACTCCCGCGAACGAGTGAACGACTCACCTGGCAATAGCGTGACTGGCGATGGCGAGTCTTCTGAGAATATCGATGATTCTTTTTTTGTGATATATCGGAACGAAAAATCGATCATTTCTATAAATCGATATAATATTTTGATTTTGATTTTTGCGGACATTTGCAATCAATAATTAGTAGAAAACAAGTTTCACGACGTTTCGGGATCTGGAATCTGATCCCGTCTTCAGGTGGAAAACCCCTAGGACATAACAGTCTTAGCTCAGCTCTGATTGGGTGTGGACGTGCTCTTTCCTAACTGGTGATTTTTTATACTTGTGACACCTGTGTTTCTCTGTGTATTTTTGTTCTTGTTTTCTTTTCAGCATAGTGTTTCTGTGACTGCTTTTACAGTTAGCTGTTTTAGCTATGTTTTTAGTCCAGGTTAACCTGGTTGTGTGTTACTTATCTTGTTATGTTCTAGATTTCTTCCACCTGAAGACGGGATCAGATTCCAGATCCCGATACGTCGTAAATTTGTTTTTAATAAATGTCCACATCAAAGGAATAAAATCACCATCACCAACAACGAATTTAAAACAAAGAAATCGATATATTATTTTTCCATCCTACTGCGGTAGGTCAAAAAATTGTCTAATGTCGACTCCTCTCAGCAGTGGTTGAGTGGAACAGTATAGGCACAAAGTCGTAACTCCAATTGAAATCTATACTTGAGCATTTTCTGACAGTTTCTCAATACAAACTTCAACGATTATGTTACTTTAGAAAGCCTCGTTAGGTGTTCGGTATGAATGATTTATCTTCAGAATCAACTACGAACTATGCGTTGTCAGTACGAGCGAAACTAGCCGGAAAATGAAAAGTTTTAGGGATGACTTCTATAACAAAGATAGCATTGATTCAAGCAACTATTGTTCCCCCGCCAAAGCACTAATTGACCCTGTTTTTATCTTCACTGCTAAGCTCAGCTTTTGATACCCTTTATCTCTAAGACTCGCTTTAACTAGAGCTTCCGTAATTCATCTTGATTAGAATTAATCCGACAATCTCAACTTCAATTTCAGTCGTTTCATTGATGCGTATTTTTCTTTAGAGAGAAGAATTACGTCTGGTTGAATTGGTTATTTATATTTTCCTTAGCTTGAACGTACCTACGCACTTGTATAATTTAAATAAAATTAAAATGAAACTGGGCAAGTCAAAAAGAATATTCTTTGGAAGTAAGTAATAAAATAGAAACTTGTATTATAGTAAAAGTAAGGTCCATGTCACCCGCAATTTGTGAGCGTTTAAGTTCCGAACCTTTTCAGAATCGTACGTCGAGAAAAGTTTATGTTGATTTAATCAGAACCCCACGTTGTCTTCAGGTAGACGTTTTCGTATTTAAAAAAATAAATCCCTAAAAACTTTAAAAATTACAGTTTTTACGTTAAAAAACTTTATTGGGATGAAAAAAAACATTTAATGCGTTTTGAAAAATTAGTGAAGTAAAAAGAAGTTGCTAAATTGTAATATCTGTGATAGGAAAATGTACATGAAGGAATATAAAAAACTAAATTTCAATCTACAATCTAAATTTCAATTATAATAATAATTAAAAAATTTAAATTTTCCAAACAGATACATTACAAACAACGAAACGTTTAGTTATTGAGTTATTCATAAAAATAACAATTTACTCAGTTCTTGCATCTTGACTTTCGTCAAATCGAAAATTACAAATCCCTTTAGACGGAGAACACAGCAGGCCCGAGCGAAACATTAGTGTCACAAGTTTATCGGGCCGGACAAGATATAAGGAGACGTTTTCATTGTGAGTGAAGTCTAGTTTCCACTTATCTCCCGTCTCCTGGCAGATCTGACAGCGACAACGCGGCTCCCGGCGGCGGCGTTGATCCAATGACCGACCTACTTCGCCGTCCGACAGTCGGATGGAATCGATTGTTGAACAGCATCGATATTCTCGATATGATCGATAATGTAGAGCATCGATTGATGATTTATGATAATCGATGTCTGAGAAGCAAAGACAATATAATTTTTTTTGTAAGAAGCTCCGTAGAATCGACCGGGGCGGTCGGTCCCGAAACGACACACCGAACAGAAAAAAATCAACTTTTAACAGCTGTTTCTTATGATTTTTTATTTTTTTAATTTTAGTAGTACGAATTGCATAACACATTTCACGAACGTCTATAATTACTTTTATTAACATAATGTTTACGGGTGTGAAACCGCCTGAAACAACAAGGAAAGATTAAAATAAATTATTAATAAACCTAATTAATATCGACATAAACCGTGTGACAAAGGATCATGACCCACTTCCAAGCGGTTCCACGTGCGGCGCCGGCGCCGCCCCAGTTCAGCCTCAGTCTCAGGGGATGAACTAATACTGAATCACGACTGAGATTAAAGGGAGAAGATCAGTCGAACAACGGCTTGACGGGGAAACACTGCATACAAGTATATTTCACGGAATTGCATGTTAATACTTACTTTAACGTAACGTAGGGAATAGGATCCGATCACTCTACTTTAAAATGGGCCATGTACGGTACACGAAACGCGTCATAGAAAATGGAGGTTGAAGATAATCTGCAGTCCAGTAAATTAGTATGCTGCGAACGTTCGCAGCTACAGACGAGGTAAACAATGCATTCTGCTGACCCGTGTCCGTGTCAGATTCAGCGAGTGTCAGCGCCACCGCCGCGTGTGCGATGCCCCGGTCTTCTGAGAAGCGAGGCAAGATAGTTAGTCGGTAGAAGTTAGTTAATTAAACTAAACTAAACTATCCTGTGCGCTATGAAGCGAAAATTATGTGAGCGGCACCGACTTGACTTACCCTCAAAATGTTATTATTTTTTTTTTATCTTTGAAGTACAAGTGCACGAGTCACACAAAATACATAAAATATATACATATTTTACGCTAAGCAAACATCAATACCCGACCCATAACCATTAAAATAAAATTTTCATTCAATAGTTAATTTTACAAAATTAATTAAAAACTCAAAACATTTATAGTGTATATATATCCGTACACTATATAATATGTTATAGTTATAGTGTATAACATTTATGACCTACACATCTTCCACTAAACAAATAAAGATACCCGATCCATAACTATGAAATAACATTTTCTTTGAATAGTTAATTTTCAAAAATACATCAAAAACCCATAACATTTGTATACAAAAAGGATACAAACTTTTCCAATGTTATAACAATATTCTTCTAAAGAGTAGATAACTTTTTTCTACTATCAATTTTTTAAGCCTTTTTGAAAACAGTCCCGCCTTTTATGTCCTTTATTGTCAATGGGACAAACGAATTAAATAGGTAAATAGATAAAATAGTTTTTCCCTGCATAATATATAGGTGTTTTCGTGTACATTTCCATTAATGGATATTATAAACCAGCTGGTTGTTTTTTCTAAGGTTATAGCTGTAGTGCGTTCCTAAAATGGGCATTTGATCATAATTATTCTTTACATGCAGTAGATGAAAAATATACGAACCGTGAACTCTCATACACCCCATAGATCGAAAATGACATAATCTAAAAAGCCCAGTTTTAAATTATTTTTATAGGTTTTTTGGATTATAAGAATTTGATTAGGCCTGAAATTATTTGCTGGCACAGTTTGAAGCTTTGTAGATGGTTAATTTTGTTACTATAAATGTTAACAAGATTGTTTAATTTCTAAGTCAACACTTAACCCTTTCTTACCCACGGAGTATTTTTTTACTCATGGTTTGTTTGTTATTAAAACGCAAGGTTTATTTTTCCAATGAATAATAAAATACTCATGGTTCAAAGGTAAATTTAATGCTGAATACGTTGGCAGCAATGGTAGGAGACTTCAGGGGCCCATTTCAGTTTTGTTGTTGTTTTTACTTGTCAAAACATGGTTCCCGGACTCCTGTGGATTTCGTGATTTTTGAGAATTTTTTTCGATATGTTCTTATTCATTTACAGCCATAAGAAAATTCCTTGTCATAAACTGTAAAGTTTTAATGCTTATTAAATACTTTTTAGAGTGATAACACGTCCTGGCTAACGTGTAGGTTAGGTTTTATTGATGAGTAAAATATTACTCACTGGGAAGATAGTTTAGGTCAATAAGTAAAATAATACTCATTGGGATGGTAAGTTACTGAAAGGTTCTAAGTAGTATTCAGCTCTTTGGGATGGTGATAGTCTCTACCCTTTTTGACTTATTTTATATAATGTAGTATTTTTCTGGACCAAAATAATACATTTTTATCGATTGCCTCCTTTTATATATGTTTTAAAATATAAAATATATATATAAAATATATATGTATTTAAAATATATTAATTTTGTATGTAATATAAATTTATTACTTTATATTACATATATTATATTATAATATATTATTGTAATATATATTTTGTATGTATTTTGTATTTTTTAAATGTATTTTATAATGTGATAAAACATTTTTGTATCTGATTTTACACAGTGTTACTTTATATCCCCAATGATAAATATTTTACTCATGGTCATTCCGTAACTTCCCAATGATGAATATTTTACTCATGAAAAAAAAATTTCTATAAAAAGGTATATTTGTGTAACAAAATGTTTTTCATGTTATTTTACGCCTTTTATTAATAAATAGAGCAAAGAAATTTTTTTTTAATGTTTATTTCATATCTTGGGAAGCAAAGGGCTAAGTTGATAATTGAAGCATTGAAAGTCCAATTCTACACAATACCTAGCCTACATGAAAAAAGTAGTGATTATAAACATGTACATCCTACTGCGAACTAAGAAGAGAAAAACACTACAAAACACGTTTCTGTTCGGGCTCTCTGGGTCTCCCTTTTGTCTATTGTCCCATTCTCTCCCTAATCCGTCGACCTTCTCCCAGAACCAACTGACAAAAACCGACACCAGAGAAACTCTCCACTGACGTTTTAAGACAACGCTCAACTCTGGTTGGTCATGTTTAAGGCCCTTCAAAATAAACCGGTCTGCCAAGAAAACAACCATGAGGACGACGAGAAGCAATACATGGCAATACCAACTCCAGTTCACGATCCCGACTTGATTTTTATGTTCAGTCGGAAAGTCAAGCTTCCAAAGTGATAGTGACCAAGATAAAGGGAAGCTGATGTTTTTTAATTGACATATAGGTTTAACAATACTTAGAATATGTAAATTTTGTTGTATAACATTATTGATTCATTTTCAGTCAATAAAGCTTTATATAATGATTAATACGCGACCGTAGCTCTCATAATTTATCATATGGTTTTGAGTTACCTGTTTCCGTCTCAGTCCAATGTTTAGCCGTTTTTTACGACCTAGGTTCCAACACATTTTCAACACGAAACCTAGGTCGTACAAACGCTTAACATTAGACTGAGACGGAAACAGGTAACTTAAAACCATATATAATCCCACCAGTCCAGGGGCAATAAATCCAAAAATGAATAAGCTATCAATTCGCATATCATGGTAATCTCTTCAAGAAGTAGTCCATTTCAATCTGTGTTCGCCGGTTCCTCACACCGGCAAGTCCTTCATCGCGGGACGATAAAATGGAGAACCCAAGGAATTCAACAAACCACTCAGCCTCCGCTGGACCGGGCGGCGCGCCAGCCGCACTACAACGCGCCTCTCGCCTCACCTCGCGTCGTTGTTTGCGGTCGGTATTTTTAGCCGACATTTATAGTCGAAGAGAGACAGACGGCCCGGCAATAAGTGAAGGCTTTATTATCGGCTCGTCACTAACGGAGGTTCTGACAAGCTGACGAGTCTGTTATAAGCCAGTAGGCGCGTCATAGCGTGAGTTTGTCTTTTTTCTCTGACAAGCGTCCAGTACACTCATACATGATCGATTAGAATACTTTCTTCGACACCGAATATGACTGGTTCTGTGGCGTGTCCTTGGAGGTCACGAATTGTGGATAGTTATGAGCGATAGCTTGTAGACGCGGTGTTCCTTAGTGGGGATTAACGTCCCCACCATTGAATAGTAGGCCCTACGTTCATAGGACCGTCCTCATAATTAGACCAGACAAAATTGTGGTTCGGATTCCACGTTAAAATGTAGGTCCCTTATAGTTGCCATTGGCTGTTGGGTTATTAATTAACAGTCCTGTCCATGGAACATGTCGGCCTTAGTACCAAGACTACAAGATCGCGCCACAATCATCCTTCACTAATCTGTCATTCATACTTGGCTTAAAATACCCAGCTGGGAGTTCCGCAGAGGAGTGGCGGCGGGCAGCCGTCAGAAATGCGGCAGATGACTATCATCGCCCGTGCTCCGAGCCGTCATTGTTGCCAACCTGTGGTCTGTCATTGTTGCCAACCTGGGGCTATCATTGTTGCCAACCTGTTGTTGTATTCCTGCGCCGTCCATTGATTGACGGCCGTCGCGACGCGCGGAAACCGGTTTGTTTGCCACTCGCGGGCGAAACCGGTTTCGCACAGACCGCAGAGAGCGAATGAACGAATGGTTCTGGCCGAGTGGTCCGGTACGTTTACGCTAATGCTGATGGAGGCAACGTGTTAAATGGAGGGGTATTATGCACGAGAATAACCGTAAATTTCACGTGTCAAGTAATAAATTTGTCTTTTAACGTGGATAGCAGTTTAACAGATTTTTCCTATACGTTGCACTTTTTTTGCTGAATGCTTGATGTGGCAAGTGTGATTTTACTACTTAACAGATTAAATGACAAGAGGTTATAATGTTTTTATTATGAAAATAGTACGTAATTAAAACAGCTGTAATCATGCTGAAAACTCGCGTTGTCGGTGGAATTGAAACGAAATTTGATAGAATACTATAAATTAGAGCGAGATAAGAGTTGTTTGTAATCAAAGAATAAACACTTTGAGAAATCCCGCTAAATTGATAAGCTGTACTGAGTCACGAAAAAGAAAGTTCTGATGACACGACCTTGTGAAATGCCATAACAATTACAAAGGCTGGAACATCTGTCGTTGAACACTCACAACATTGGATGGGAACGTCGGGACCGTAAAGTACAGCATGTGGCTGCCAGTTGGCTGCCATCACATGTGCACCTTGCCACGATGTACCCACAGGCAACAGGAGAAAATAAAACAAGAAAAGGGTTTTTAGTCTTGGATGTATGAATGATCCACACGTAATAACAAATTATTTTATAACCTACCAAAGTAAGATTGAAGGTGATTGTGCTTGGTTCAACCGGAAATCTTAACGATTAATTGGTCACAAAGAAGTTTCATCTTTAGAAGAAATAAAATAAAAAATTGCTCATGATAAATAGGGTGTCTTCCAAAAAATAATCAAACCCTTGTTTTATGGACCGGAAACATATTGTTTCTGAATTATTGTATATACATTTCTAAAGAGTAAATTTTTTTTGCAGCCTCGCATCCAAACACTTTTAGGATCTCTTTATAAAAATGCTACAAGCTGTGGTCAATTTTTAAAACTACTGTCCATGTGTTTAGTTGTGAATAAAGTGATTTGGTTTTGACCTGATCTGGGACTCTATTTTTGAAACGGTTGAGTTGGCAAGTGATTGAGTCACTCAACCCTCAAGTTATTTGTTTCTAGTTATAACATGAATTCACAGATAAAAATAAAAATATTCCTAACTAATTTAATTAATTCAGCCCCACAACATTTGTGTATATCATTTGAATAGGCATTTATTCTCAAAAATTCATAATTTAAATATAGACGTCATATGCATTGAGTATCTCACAAATCCAACCATTTTTACTCACCAAGCAATAGGCTGTTGAGTAAAAACGTGTGAGTTGACAGGAAACAAGCTTCTTCTTCTTCTTCTCTTTTGGAGGAAGTAATAATAGTAATCATGGAAAGCCATTCCAATTAGGTTATGTTTACTTTTGATACTACATATTTAAGTGCGTTCGGATAGCCTTTGAACTGTTTATAAAATGCCTTACAACTAAATTGACCTATAAAAATACCAAGATAGTTTTGTTAAAGCCACGAAAAATGAGGTAATTCCTTAAATTGGTTATTGTTTACATTTGGCCTTCTAGTTTGACAGATGTATCGTCTGAAACGTTGACATCCCACGTGGTGGTTTAAACAATGCAACCGTCAGCTGTTAGGTGACTTGACGAGTGACTCACTACTCAATTCTCAACCGTTTCAAAAATAGGGCCCCTGATGCCGACGACGGTCAGCAACACTGTTCAATGAATGCGGCCATTTGATGTACTTAAGTGATAACCTTTCTTAAAATTCTGATGACTGATTGGCAAATCTAGATAAAATTACCTTTAATTTGACACTTCAAAAGTTAAAATCCGTCCATCCGATATTGAATAATAACCCCGAAAAAGACGAGAATAGATGGCAAAATTCTTTTAATCTTGTGCAACCATTACCGGACAACCCTGAGTGTATAATCCCCTTTAAAAATTAAAACTAATGCAAGAAATCGAAACTCAGTGAAATGAAGTGAAAAAAATTCCGCCAACCTATCACACTCAGGTACTGTAAAACAAAAGTTAAACAAAATGCTCAAGAAAATCGAAAACAATAACAGTAACACCCAAAACTTGAACAACGGACCGTAACAAGTTATACGACACGTGATTACAAACCCAATTTCGGAAACGAGGACAAGGATACACAAGAAAGGGGAGGAGGGAGAAGGAGGGAGAGAGGAAAAGGGGGGAGGGAGATAGATCACGCTCTCTCTCGCTGACTCATCGTTGGACAAAGACACTGCTTTCTCCAACGATACGATCTGAAAATGTACGATAGCATTCCGTTTGAAAACAAGTGAAATAACAGTGAGAATTACGATTTTTTTTATAGAAAACGCTTCTATTTGTTGTTATTTTTTCTATTGTTGAAACGCCAAGACAGTGAAACGGTTATTTTCAAATCCAACAATAATCAGCAATTATAACCCCCTACTAATAAGATGATCTTGTAAGTGGTCCCTCATCACAGTCAATTAAAAATAATTTTTAAATGCACTAGCTAACACAAATTTTCTCTCAATTTACATAGCAAGTAGGAGCACTATAATTTAAATTTATTACAGTATAAGCAGTATAAATGTGGATTATTAAGACTTTTAATTTAATTTACATAATTAAGCGGAAACTAAAGCCGGATTTACACTGCGAAGAAAAGTATTCTGCATGTAACATTAATCATAAGTTATATTCCTTTTACCACATACAGAAAAAATTATAACAATGACACATACAAAATATAATCCAGCACATTTTTATGCAAATTCTAAACTAGTTTTGCTTCACATTGTGTATCCGGCTCAAGCGAACGTGTTATTCTGCAGCATTTCTGCAGCAGCACGTGCTGACGGACTGTCGATACACGGGCTAATAACGGGTTCAGCTCAGGTTTCAAAGGTCTGTGGAGCGCAGCTGCGGTCGCTGAAACTCAACTCGCCCGATCGCTCCGACAGAAGTTCAGCGTCAGATGGCGATAACGACGTATTAGTTTGAAACTTAATACAGTATCATAATAATAACCCTTCGACTATTTATGATTTCTTTGTATCAAAGTTTATTTAAAATTTTAAAGCTTGAAACTGGATAATAATACCCCTTAACACATTGTGTATTAATTTTATCAGGTTCTTTGTTACTTTAACATTTTAAAGCCAGGAAATGAATATTATAATAATAACCCTTTATCTATGTTTGATTTTTCTGTATCAGTGTTTTAGTACAATTTTGAAGCTTAAAACTGAATATAATAATAATAATAATATTACTCTTTTAACTATATATGATTTCTTCTTTTTATCTGCGTTTGTTTACAATGGAGTTTTCTTTGTTTGAAATTCATTCCACCTGAAGACGGGATCAGATTCCAGATCCCGAAACGTCGTGAAACTTGTTTTTTACTAATCAGTGATGGCAAATGTCCGCAAAAATCCTAATCAAAATATAATGGAGTTTTGCTGCAGAAAAAATATACAAGGGTCCCGCAGTGCACAGTATTATCTGTGTACTTATTACGTGTCTGATCCTCAATTATAGCAAATAATATAAAATTAACAAAATTGTCGTGTTACAAAAGTTGAACCATTAAAATGAAGGGCAACTTGCCTAATCTCAGGTGTACTGTTTGTCATAAAACTAGACGTTTACAGAGGTTGGGCAGTCAACGAATTTGAATCCCAGTATGCATTCTTTCAATAAAGTAAAGATGTACCATAGGTTATATTACATAGCAAATGCTAAAGTTTCTGACTAGAATAACGCCGATATTGTCATTTTTTCATTCAAACAACTTTTAGACCATGCGACTGTTTGAATGCACCTTAAGATCAATTGTACAGTATACTATACAATACTATTGAAAGCTTAATAACGTGGAAGATTATACATATTCAATATTAACCCCTGTGACAAAGTCCCGGGTTCGAATCCCACCAATTACCAATGGCAATTTACTATGTACTATGTTAATAATGCCGTAACTGAGGGTACACAATAAATAAGCTGAATATAGGGTTTCCATAAAATAATGGTGGGATTTTTAATTATAGAAAAAGTATTGAGCGAGGCAAGAAAAACTGGTTTGAAACACTGGATTCTACGACTCAAATGGTTTTATTTAAATATCTGATAAACTAATTGTGTAATTATTAAGGTTTTATTTTTCCCAAAAAACCGTTTAACCTTTTCCAATTTTAGCATATTTTATTTGGATAGATAGAAGGTTTATATCATGTTACCATACGAGCCCAGACAAGGCTCCACATAATTCATCACTTTCTTTTGGAACCTACAATCTTTTAGCATATTCAGGTAAACTTCTTTCCAACTAGTCTCGATTTAGAGTAAAAAAACGCAGAGCAAAGATGCTAAAAATTGAAAAAGGTTGAAAATTGTTTCTTTGTATAAGATGAAACCTTATTAATCACAAAACTTGCTTATAAAATATTTAAATCAAAACTATTTGAGTTGTAGAATCCAGTGGTTTAAACGTGATTTTCCTGCCTCACTCAATATTTTTTCTATTCCATTCAAAACCCGACCAGTACATGTAAACCCTATATATAGCTGCAGTACATGTCCATGGAAACTACTTTGTCTGGCTGGCCCTCATCTAGAATTTTTTTTAAACGCCTAAAATGTTCTCCGTTTAATAGAAACTACAAGCTACGGGGGGCGAACAGGTGAACATTATCTCGTTGTAATTTAAACAAAAGGATCGATCCAGAGGAGCAAAAAAAGTTGTGAAAATGTGACAAGAGAGCGGCGGGGAGGACTCATTGTAATGAACAGCTGTGTAGGGCGTAAAGGTCGAAGGGCCGTCGAATCAATCTATTGAATTCCGCCATTCCCGGCCCTTTTGTCGCTTACTCTTCTATACCGCCGCTTAATTGTGCCAGACATGGTTTAATAATGCATTTCGTTAATGGTGAAAACGTTTTTTTTATCACATGAAATTGTCCATGTCAGGCATTTAATTTAGGCGAGGCCGTTGGACGTTGCTTTGACGAGGCAATAACGGTTTAATTCTAAGATAAAATTATGTGTTTACTGTCTGCACCAGTAAAAGGGTTATTTTTAACATACATTGATGTTAAAAAAATTTAAAAATAGTTGACAGCGTTGAAAAGTTTAGCGGCCGTTAAACTGTGACAATATTTCAATGCAATGAAGATTAAAATATAAAAATAAGTTTATATAGAATTTAAAAAGTGAATTATTTAGTTTATATAACTGAATTATTGAAAAATTAGTGTAAATCCCTTGTTTAAAGAAAAGCAGGAAATAACGATCATTAATTTATTGGCAAAAAATTAAAACACGCAAACACAACGATATGATAAGCAACTAAGTATAAGCCGAAACGAACTAGATTACAGGTGCAGCTTCGATTGCGACGGTATATTCGCAATCCAAGTAATTAATAGCACATAGATTTTCTGAAAAACTGTGTTTACTTAAGGCAGCTTTATAATAAATTAATATTACGGACAAATAAGAACTTGGCCGTCACCTTTATACAATGCCAAATGACATACATATTTTTTTCAAAAATTGCCTCAATTATTGTTTTAGTTTAAATAGCTTTTTTTTGGACATCTATGGTATATTTCACATGGGCTGAAAATGAGGTTTTGCAGGCTCGAGATCGTGTTTCAAATTCCAGACGAAGTCGTGAATTTCAAACGATCGAGAGGTACAAACCCCTTTCTCGGCCGAGGTGCGAACGCTATTTTTCACCACACAACATAATGAAATATACCCTAATACCATTGACTTTGAATCTCTTGGTACATGGGCGACCACTATTAAGACCTATTTTTGTATGAAGTATCAAATTTCTAGTTTGTACCATTTCAAAATGGCGACTGTTTTTTGTTTTCAAAGCTAAATATCTTAAAAACCGTAAATTTTAGAAAAATTATACAGGTGACAAAAAAGTTGTGAAATTCAATCCAATTAACGCTGATATTAAGATTATGATGATCGGATCACTAATAACGGAGAAATTTAAATTTTTCCAAATAAAAACATGGAAATTTCTGACAGTTTGTTCTAAAGGACCATGTTTTTATTCAGAAAAGTTAATATTTCTCCGTTAATAGTTGTCCGATCACCATAATCTTAATATCAGCGTTAATTGGATTAGATTTCACAACTTTTTTGTCACCTGTATAATTTTTCTAAAATTTACGGTTTTTAAGATATTTAGCTTTGAAAACAAAAAACAGTCGCTATTTTGAAATGGTACAAAGTAGAAATTTGATACTATATAAAAATATAGGTCTTAATAGTGGTAATCCATGTACCAAGTTTGAAGTTTATACGTTAAGAGGTTCATGAGATATGATTAAATATGTAAAAATCACAAACAGACACACAGACGGAAAACGAAGCACTTTTGGACCTATGTTAACATGAACTTTTTTTCTTATTTTTACCTGTACTATAATATACTAAAATATTTCACCATAATTTCGGGACACCCTGTATATATATATATATATTATAATGATACATAATTTATTATAACATATTAGTAGCCCTAATCACAATAATCATTTTTTCAATATATATATATATATATATATATATCTAGAAATTTGAACGAATGGTGTTTTTTGCTTTTGGGGCCCCAAAACGAAAAGTTATTATGGTCTTGGGCTTAGGTCTTACCATGAGACCTACGGTAATAGCTTCTTCCTTATAGGGGAAATTCGCTAAAAATTATTTAAATCGGTACAGAACAGCAGGAGGAGTCTCGTTAGCAAAAAAGTCTTTTGTATTAAACAACTATAGATGTTACTCTGTCAAAACGATGATTTGATGGACAGATTCCAATCACTCTATAAGGGGAAGGTAGGTAAAGCCTTCATATAGCCTATAGTGCTTCCTTAATTACAAACTACATCTGGCCAACACTAATAAAAAAATTATACTCTCGGCGAAATCAACCAGATTACATATAGCGTACTACATTACAAGATAGGTAGTCTTGGCGAAAACTCCGCGCTGAAAACTCATCTGCCTGTAATGGCACGATGCCGATGCCGTACCGGGCATGTTGCGTTCACCAGTCGATTCCCCTGTTGCGTGATGGGTCCAATCACCGGCTGTATCGTCTCCACCGAATCAAATAAACACGACGTACAGCGCCGCAGTGCCTGCTACTTGCTACTTGTTGCAGATGACACGGTTGTCATTCAGGAACACTTGTAACTCGCAGCTGTGCATAACTTGAGAGTGATTAGCACATGGCGCGCGTGGATGTTCTGTTTTGCAATCAGAAGAAAACACCGAGTCAGTCAAGATTGCATAAGGAAAAACTGACACTAAAAATTATAATTTCGCAAACGAGAAAGCTACAGTCAGCACCCAAATATTAATTAATTGACGAATAAGTAGCAACAGACAACTGACAATTTTAGGCTCAAAATGCTATTTACCAGGCGATATTGAATTATAGCTGCAATTATTTTGGAAACCAATTACAAACTTAAGAAAATGTTTGATGTAAAAAGCCTCCTTATTCTTAGCAACCCTGAATACATGCTTATCTGGATTCATTACATATCTCGTCTGTACCGATTAACTAAATTTTAGGTATCTCTCCTTCTCTTATGGCGTTTTTACAGATTTTTTTTAACGCAACCCAAAACTTTATTTTATCAGTAAAGGTTTATCCCCCCCCCCAAGAGCCCCGGATTTGACCACACTATATCATTTTCATTAGGATACATAAAAAGTAAGGCCTACGAAAACAATTCACAAGATATTCAGCACGTCAAACAAACTTCACAAATTTAATGCGAGAAAATCAAAGAGGTACCTTGCAACACGTGTTCATAATTTGATGGAGAGAGCACAACTTTAAAGAAATGCCGATGACGGATTATTTGAACACATGTTGTAAACTAAATGTGATCTGTATAAAATGTAAATATTAACAAAACAATACTCATTTCATATGTATATGTGCATTATTCAAACTTAAAAATGGGTTGTGTTTAAAAAAACACCCAGTAGTATATTTAGAAGGAATGCTGAGTACTTGGTTTTATTTAATCAAGATGGTAAAATACCTCCTTTAATTGAGCAATTAGCAATATCCTACGCCTGTATTGAGCACCTGGCATCCAACAATGTGATCACACGAAGCAGGTGTTTGTACCAGCATAAGAATATTTACGGATTTAAATCAGTAGTTATCTGCGAAATCAAAGAATTTGCGTAAATCTCTATTAAACATAGTTTTTAACTCTTCTAAATTAAAAATATGTATTAGATTGTTAGATGAGAGAACATATAACTTCACTGATAGAAATCGAATTAGGTAACCTAATAAAATTTGGTAATTAGGTTAAGTCAAACAATACGTTATTTATGCATATTTTTCAAAGAAATTATAAGTTAATATAACCAATTTAACTTTCTAAACAACATAAATGTGGGTTAGGCCTTACTATTCCATGGGTGACGTCACAAACACACTGAAATGATAACAGCTTATCAATCTTCCGCCAAATCATAGCGGGTTCCGAGAAAGCGACAAAGCAAATATTGCCAGTGTATATTCTTTTTTTGTCGACGTTAAAACTTATCATAATATTCATAATTATACTTTCGCGATTAACATTTTTTTAACCAGCATTTTTAAAACACGCCAGAATTGTAGTGCTATGGTATGAGTTTGAAAAAACCAAACCTGGCAGAAGTCTCATGTATAATACAGGGTGTTTTTTTTTTAACGCAACCCATTTTTAAGATTGAATAATACGTAAATAAATATGTAATGAGTATTGTTTTATTGATCTTATCATTTTATACAGCATATTATTTAAGTTTGATCACATTTAGTTTACACTACGTGCTCAACAGTCCGCCATTGGCATTTATACAAAGTTATGTTCTTTCCATCAAATTCCCAAACACGTGTTGCAAGGTACCGCTTTGAATTTCTTGTATTAAATTTGTTGTTTGTTTTGAGGTGCTAAAATATCTTGTGAATTTATTTCGTAGAGTAATACTAATTTACATGTCTGTGGCAAATTTCATTCAGATCGGACCACTTTTACGTGAGTTATCGTGCTGAAAGAGACATACACATTAAAAACGCAACCCAAAACTTGATTTTATCGGTGAAGGATTTTCCCCCAAGATCCCGGATTCGACCCTAATATATTATTTTAATTGGGGATACATAATAAGGCCTACTAAAACAATTGACAGGATATTCAGCACCTCAAAACAAACAACAAATTTAATGCAAGAAATTCAAAGCGGTACCTTGCAACACGTGTTTGGGAATTTGATGGAAAGGACATAACTTTGTATAAATGCCAATGGCGGACTGTTTGAGCACGTAATGTAAACTAAATGTGATCAAACTTAAATAATAGGTTGTATAGAATGTAAAGATCAATAAAACAATACTTATTTCATATTTATATGTCATTATTCAATCTTAAAAATGGGTTGCGTTAAAAAAAAAACACCCTTTTAGTAGTGAACATAATCAACAAATGGTGCCCAAAACGTACCCAGGAATAGTTGATTGAAATCTTTAAAAATTAACCTTTTTACATAATGCTCGCAGGTTAACTTATCTATTCTGCTTCCAACAGCTTTAAAAAGCTGCGTTAAACAAATAAATTTGCAGTCACGTATCTCCCTTTACTATGAAAAAAAAGAAAAAGTGAAAGACTTGCGAATAATTGCAAAAACCCCTACATCAGAAAAACTTGCATATTACGCGAGCGGCAAATATTTTCAGCGCATCCCAGCTGCCGGCTTATCTAGGCGATAAGAGAGCAGCACATAATCACAACGCTGTGCAGCCAAGGCCATGCGCGGGTAAACAACGGCAGCACCTCTCGGATGGAACACAACATTGGTTGTTTGACTGTTGATTGTGATTAAACTGTTTAACTTGTTAATTTCTATTTGCGTTGAATTCTTTAATTGCCGCATGAAATTGCAAATGTTTTTTCACATCCTGGCTTTTTCATCGGTTTTTTCCTGGCATTACGTCACTGGGTGTAAGGATTCCAAGAGGGCTTCCTACCCACGCCAGTATGTGCCTAAAATACGTTCCACACGGTTGATGTTAAATTTTGGGTCTCTAGTCCAGTTTTCTGGAAGAAACATTCATAGGAATTTGACCGAGCCCCCAATTCTTCCAAATAGAAGACAAACAATTTAGGAATGACATAAAACACACAAGGCAAAAACTCTTTAAAACAACGGTATATCAAAATAGATTTCTTTTTTTTTAATTTTAGTTGCTGAATGATACAGCGTTTACCCTTCCGCGGCGTAAAGTGCACAAACATAAAATTACCTTTTAGGGAGACGCGGTACCAACCATTTTTCATCATAATTACCACCTAAAAAATTAGTGTAATTGTTTGAATGCCATTTAAATGATAATTAGTACTATTATTTAAATACAGGCGACGGGACAAAATACGGTAGGATTTAAAACTGAATGTAAATGTACACATACATTACATACACATTACATTAATACATTTTGTTAAATTAAATTAAAATAACTACCGATCTAAGACCCTGATAAAACACTAAAAGACGTACAAAAACATATTTTCGACCGTTCTTGTATTTTGATCTACCGACTCGAACACGTGATGAGAACGGATGGCGATAACATTCAAATTTATGAGACGTTAAAATCACTCAGTCGACCTAGAGATAAACTAGCGAACATTCACCGAGTTCATCGGTCATGGTACGAATATCTAAACTTGTTTACGTTCACGATTGATTGGCCAATAGAGTGTATGCAAATGCCAACTCGTCAATTTTTATGCGTCAAATTTATGGTGAGATTTTGCGCCTTATACTGATGTAGCTCAAGGAGGTAACAAGTCCCCGGCGGTTTATGTTAATTAACCGACATACCTGACACAACCGCGTGTTGAGCAAGGTGCGCGACCGGTCGACCTCAGGCGGTTGATTGATGTCAGCAATTCGTGTAACTTCCATCCTGGGAGGTGGATTTTATTGGAGTTTAATCCTTTACTATGAATTTGAGATAGTGTACAAGGTAAAAACCTTAGATTGAGAACAGTTAGTGTCAGTATTTTTTCTATTTTACAAGGCTGGTTAAACTATTTTGTTAGTTTAAAAAAATCATGGTTCACTAAATGTGATCACACATCCATTCAGTCTGATCTGATGCACTAACCTTGCAAATAAATCACAAATGCGTACGTAACAAAAAATGGTTTAAGATAGTTATCATAAATGAATCTGCATTTCAAAATAAACCTTTACGCCAACGGGTCAAGGAATTAGTTATGGCAACACAATACTAAATGAAACCAGTTGTTTAGGGCCACGACCCACGACACATTGGTCGAGTAACTCGGCCGAGTGAACTCGACCGAGTTGCTATAGGATCAGCTGATTCCTATGGTTTAGAATTGTCAACTCGACCCGCCCATTTGAACAAGGTCGGTTTACATTGGTCGAGTTGACGGCCGAGTCTAACTCGCCCGTCTAACTCACCTTCCTACTCGACCAATGTGACGTGGCCCTTACCCTGGCCCTTAAACCCCAAAGTGATGATCATAAGATCAAAACAACCTTTAAAACACGCCGTTTACCCGCCGGCACACATCCCAAAGTATATGGGCTAACCAGAGTTTGATCGGACGAACTGGATATCACTTTGGGGTTTCAACAACTCGTTTCGGTATTGACCGTTTCAAATGACGAGGCCCGAGCAAAACACGAGAGTTATTTAAAGTAAACGTTTATTTTGACATTGATCTTACGCACGGCCTAGGTCACGCCATTTTACACGAACAGTAAGATAACTTACCTACGCTAAATTCTGCCCACAATCCGATCAAGGCCAATCCGATCAAAGCATATATACTGATTTTTATACCAAAATATTTATCCCCAAAATTAAATGTTATTATATATGTATATTCATACCTTTAATTAGATGTCAGGTTATTCAGTTTTGTTGTGTTGGCATCATATAGGTCAAGTTGACTAAATTATTGAAAAATCAAATGCTAACCGTCTTTATTCTCATTCTTAAAAGGGGCAGCACGAAGCAATAAGTAAATTAAATTATCACTCGTGAAATGTAAGTAAAATTAGAAATGATTCTTATTGTATTCAACCTTGTTCTTAATTGTAAAATCTGTGTAAATGAAAATTGAATGTAGCAATGTTAAAATAATATGATTCAAAAGATTTATTGTATTTAAGATTTTATATTTGCAAATTGTAATAATTCATGTTAAAACCATTCTCATTGTCTTAACGTATCCATTCCTGATTGTTAAGTTGTGGTGCAGTGCTGAAAGTCCCCGTCTGAGAGTAAGATCCTAGGTTATTTGTGAATAAGCAGATCATTGTGTAAATGCCAAGTCAATAAAGATTAAGTTACTGTGTCATATCAACTATCACTCTAACTTTTACTCCTACTTCAAATAAAATTTATAAAATCTGTACGCCAAATCGGCCTCTAAGTGCGTATAGATATTTGCGCAACTCTGCTATGGTTTGAAACAAAATTTTTCATGGAGTGATAAGTTATGAAATTTAGTACAGAAATGAGGAATTACTAAGTTTGTACTAAGTTATTAGGCCTATAGCTAGGATTTCAATCAAAGAAGTCATCATGCCTAAGTACAACCTAAACTACTTAAATAAGGAAGAACTTACTTATGAACTTTTAGCTAGAGGTCATCAAGTGACTGATGAAAATGTAGATTCATTAAGAAAAGTCCTAAGAGCCAATCTCGATCAAAGTATTGATATAACACATCTAAATAAGAAATTAAGTTTAGTTGAACAATTTAACAAAATTCAAGCTAAGATTGATAACATTCAGTTAGTATTAGATCAAGCTAGTGAAGAGGAAAAGGCTACTGCAGCCCAAATAGCTAAGCTAAATGCTAAAATAAGTCATGTTAGCTTAAGACTCTCTCATCTTAGTAAATTTCAGCTTGATAGTGTGTATAAGAACATCTTAACTAAACTAACTGGGCAATTAGATACCTTTACTGCTAAGTTCCAAACTCTGAAGGATCAAATCAGTGAAGAAGATCTTAACTCATATGAGGAAAAACTAAATCAATCCTTAATAGAAGATGAGGAACTAAATTTAGAGGTTGAACGACCCACCCAGGTAAAACCAACAACTTCAACACCAACTAAGGAGGGGGAGCTTCAAAAACTTAAAGGGGTAGGCCTAGACCAAACAGTGCAGAGAGCATCGACCTCGAATGTTCCTGAGCAAGAAATGGGTAAGCTAGCTTTTAATGTGCCTACTACTAGAGTAGAAAAGTCTATAGTATTCAGTAAATTGACCAATCCTATTGAAACCTATTTGAATAAATTTCCTATGTGCAATGGACATGATGTTGAATCACTATTGAAATGGTTAAGAAATTTAGTAGAAATCCAAAACCAAACCACCCTGAGTTCAAATGAAATATTTCAACTTTTGCCTAGTTATGCCACAGCACCACTTCTCACTAAAATATTAGAGCATAAGATGACTGATCAATCATTAGAAAATTTGCATCAAGACATTCTAGATACCTTCATACCCATTATCTTAAGAGAAAAAATTAAGCAGGATTTTATTTTCCGACCTCAAAATCCTTTGGAACCTTTGTCAATCTATGTAAATGAAATTAAAACATATCACCAAGTACTAAAAAGCTCTCTAAGTGAAATGGAATTGGTTTCCTTCATTAAAAGTGGAATCCATCCTTCAGTAAGAAATAGGCTAGTTTTTCAACCTAACCCACAGTCTTTCAAAGATCTAGATAAGCTAGCTGTTGAAATTAACAATGTGCAATATAATGATTATGTCAGGGAAAATTTTCAGCATAGAACAGGACCTAATTTCTCTTGGCCAAATGAAGGTAAACCACAATTTAACCCTCAAAGAAATTTTCAGCAGTCAAAATCGCCACAGGTCAGTAACCAAGATAAGATCTGTTATAATTGTCAAAGGAAAGGGCATATCGCTAAACATTGTTTCCGCAAGCCAAAAAACGCGTAAACTTGGGGAATATGGCCTATTCTCAAGATAAGTTATTAGCAGCTGAGTCATATTCTCCAGAGAAAACACACCCAAACAAACCTAAACCTAATACAAAACCAACACAAAACATGCAATTTAAAGGAGAACTAAGAAAATTGATAAGAACTTGGAATAAATTTAAGAAGCCAAACAACATGAAAATAAATGGAAAAATATATGAAAATTTACCATGCATTGAAGTAATATTAACTAAAGGGATTTCTACATTATCTCTCCTAGATACTGGAGCCAGTAAAAATTTTATTAGCAAAACACTTTTTGATAAGTTGCATAAACTTGAGCTGATAAAGAAAGTTAACGATTGGTCTGGCACTATTTTAGCAGCAAATGATAGCGAAATTGATATAGCTAAGGAGTGTGAAATCAAGATCAAAATTGGTAAATTCACTTGGTTTGAGAAGTTTTTAGTAATGAAACAAGATCATTACAATATGATTTTAGGAACTCCATTTATGCAGAAGAACGGTCTAAATATAAATTTACAGGATAAATTTGGTTTCTTCAAATTTCAGCCAGATAACAAGATCCCTATATTGCTACAAGAAAATCTTACCTTAAATATAATTCATGTAGGAATTCCTGACATGAAAGAAGAAATAGAAAATCTAATCAATCAATATCCAAATGTATTCACAGATCGAATAGGTGAGGCTTTAGATCTTCAAATTGAATTAAAAGTAACTGATGATAAACCAGTATGCATCCGTCCCTACTTCCTAAGTCCACCGGCAGTTGCTAAAATGAAGAAGATTATCGATGAGTGGCTTGCTGAAGATATAATTGAAGTTTCTACAAGTCCTTATAGTAGTCCCGCCTTCTTAACAAACAAAGATCGACTTGTGATAAATTACACCGAACTTAACAAGAAACTCGTCAAGATGAATTACCCTCTAGGCGATCTTCAAAACTTGCATCAACATCTACGGGATGGAAAATATTTTTCTGTGATTGATCTGAATAAAGCTTTCCTACAGTGTCCAATTACTGAAAATTCTCGTGACATAACTGCATTCAGTACAATATTTGGCAAGTATAGGATGAAAAGGGTACCATTCGGTTTACAAATTGGAAGCTCAGTTTTGTCTTGTTATATGGACAAGGTTTTCCAAGATATAAAATTCAAATATGTCATAAATTTCTGCGATGACATTATTGTCTACAGCCCCGATAAGCGTACACATTTAGAACACCTTAAGGAGGTCATAGAGAGATTATCAAAGCATAAACTCACTGTCAATGTAAATAAAGCTAAATTCTTCTGCCAAGAAATAAGCTTCCTAGGTCATATTATCAAGAATAATACAGTTACCATTGACCCTGATCGTACTGTTGTCGTGAGGAATTTTCCAGTGCTGAAAGTCCCCGTCTGAGAGTAAGATCCTAGGTTATTTGTGAATAAGCAGATCATTGTGTAAATGCCAAGTCAATAAAGATTAAGTTACTGTGTCATATCAACTATCACTCTAACTTTTACTCCTACTTCAAATAAAATTTATAAAATCTGTACGCCAAATCGGCCACTAAGGGCGTATACATAGCAAGAAAAAACTTAAATAAAACGTCGGCCGTGAGATTTCGGACTTCGGAGGCGTTTCAACATATATTTCCCCAAGGCCGGGAGAAGGTGCAGATGTGACCCAGCGTGGGCGGCGGCGGCGGCGGCCTTGTTTCCACGCTTGTTTGCACCCGACGCCTGTCACAACACAACAGCGGCCGTCGAGTGACGCACGTCGCGCCGCGGCGACGGCCGCCGTGATCGGCGATCGACATGTAGCAGGTCGTGAGCAAACTGACCATGTGAGCAAACTGCACATGTGCTCAAACTGGGCGTGTGATCAAACTGACCGTGTGATCAACCTGACCGTGTGATGAAACTGATCGCATGATCAAACTGACCGCGTGATCAAACTGGGCGTATGATCAAACTGGGCGTGTGATCAAACTGACCGTGTAATCAAACTGATCATGTGATCAAACTGCCAAAGTGATCAAACTTATTATGTGAACTAACTGATCGTGAGATAAAGTGATCGTGTGATCAAACTGATCGTGTGATCAAACCGCGTTGTTCCGTCCTCGGCTTGAAGGTTTTGTGTGTAGATTTGTTCTTTAGCTTAGGGATTTAACTGAGTATATTGTCAATGAACTGCATTGTGAACCTACCTCCTTTGTAAGATTTTTCACAAAAGGAGAAGAAACCTACAATTCTCTGGCGACATATAACAGAGTAAGAGTTACCCGCGATTTCTTTCAATATGGCATATTACATATTTTGAATGGGATCAGTTAGAATGGCGACCAGGACTATGAAATGTAACACACAATGTTACTGTTTACAATGTGCATTAGGCGGGTCTCGCTTTTCCTTATTGCTAAATAACCAATTCCCCGTATATGGGTGTAATACTGTGATGTGCGTTGTGTTATAAAATAATCTAATCGTGCATTTACACAAAAGCGGTGAGAATTAATACATATTAATGAGACAAATTGAATAAACACTAATATTTTATTGTGTACGAGATAATTTTCAGTGTATGATGAAATTGACCAGATTATGATTACGGTAATCCTAATCACTAAATTAACACTGATTGAATGCAGCCTAAAACATTTCTTATCTTTCCTCAAAATAATTTTGCATTACATATCGGTCCACTTTAGTGCGAGGGAAGGAAAGAAACCGGAGAATTAAACTCCTCTCATGTCATTACACTGGGACGTCAAATTGTAATACAGTAGTATATGTGAACACCGTCTAATAATATTAGAGAGAGGAAAAAATAATCTTGAAAAGTAGGAGAAGGTGAAGGACAATGTGGGCGTAGGAAGAGGCAACACTCCGGGCGTGTGTACACCGGCCCACGCCATGATCACGTGTGTAACATTATTTATGGCTTCATTCGCTTTTTTGACATTGTCGTCCGCCAATATTCGACTCGCTCCCAGCCATCAATACTCGCTGGCACAGACAACACGACACAATCACCGTTTCCTCTGAGAAGACTTTTCTCCAATAAATTATTTATAGATTTGACATTTGATACCATGTAGATCTCACGTTTGCTTGGTGACTTTTTCGGATGTTATCATCAATGGAAACTGCTGTCAACATGCAGTTAAAACTGGGATGAAGGAACGGTGTTTACAGTTTGTTAAATGAATTATTTTAATAACGTTATAGAGTTTTGAAAGTGTTAAGAATCTGCAATGCTTTCCGCCTTTTGGGATTCGTCCCATAAGAATAATTTCAATCTCAAACTCTTGCTTCACTTTTAGTTATCACTCCAAAATAATCAACTTGATAGAGTTAACCAAAGCACAGTACAAATATAGAGGATAGAACTGAGAGGGTAAAATTTTGTATATAATTGTAGTGATTTAAAAACATAACAATTTTACAGAGCATTTTTAAGCCGTTACATATGTGTGAAAAGTTTCTACGCAGTTTTCTCCCATATACATGATCAAGGAATTAATGCTGTATCAGCGCAAGTTTTAAGGAAATTAGCACTGATTCTACTGAGTTGAAATTCATGATGGACGGAGTTACTGCAGGTTCTTTAGCCACCCAACTCGACACAAACTCGTCCCCAATGTAAATGAGAAAATCAGGGGCATTAGGATGCAAATCCTTTTGGCAATCTGAACTCCAAACCTTGACTCGTCAATTCAAATTGCACGGTGTGAAATGTAACGCGAATCCCTGAAAAAAGTTACACCCCAAATTCTTCTTGGAGCGATGAGTAGTTCAGAGACTCAACTCAAAGAACCACATTGCCGCATAAAACCCCTTTGACCGAAGTGAAACATCGCAGTTCTGCCAATCATAAACAGCGTAAACACTATCTCGGCCGGAAACGGCATCGCGGCCTTGGCCGACACCAGTGCTGCCACCACAGCGAAGTGGCAAACTTGGCACGCGGTACACTCGGCGCCCATAAAGCCGGGTCCGCGTTGGCACGGCGTACATACAGGAACCATAAAACTGGTCCTCAACATTCAAACATCGTAAATTCCGCTGTGACGGGTGGCGAAACCCTCAGTCGGGGGTCTGACCCTCCTCAATGTAGCGGAAACCTACCTGCCGACCGTGTCCTTCCCGGGGCGACGTTATGTAAATATCGCTTGGACTCCTGAACATCCCGTTTGTAAAATGTTTAATAAAGTTAGAGTTTTCAAAGTTATAAGAATCTGCAATGCTTTCCGCCTTTGGAGTTCGTCCCATTAGAACAATTTCAATTTCAAACTCTTGCTACGCTTTTATTTATCGTTCCAAAATAAAAAAAGTTAACCAAAGTTCAGTACAAATATAGATAGAACTGAGAGGGTAAAATTGTTCATCAAATAATAGTGATTAAAAAATAATGAACAATGTACACCAATGCAAAATGAGTATCATTCAATATTGCATAGGTACACACTCCTTTTATCCCCTTCACGTAAACTCACTGACAGGAGTCTTGATCGGATAATGTATATAGCCAACGGACTTTCGATCCGTTAGGAAAAAATTGTTAAAAATTAACGATTTTACAGAAAATTTGTAAGCCGTTACATATTTTTAAAATTGTCTTCACAGTTTTCTCCCATAATTCTGATTAGGAAATACACATTTGGTAGTAAAATCACTCACATATTCGGACTTTAGCATCACTTTGGTCTCATTCTTTCATAAATCGCAAAAAATTATGAAAGATGTCAAAATCGTCTTCCCTCGTCCAGCAAGTTGCTTTTCATTAAGAGTTTATCAAAAAAAATCTGATAAAAGAACATTTTTGATTGTTTTATTTGGAACTCAGCAAAAGTTTAAAATATTTTATTGTATTATTACCGATCTGAAGGATCATAGTGGTATTTATCCAATATGTCAGCATTATTACATCCCATAGAAAGTTGGAGCCTAATGAAGTTAAGCGTTGCTCCAAGAAGAGACGAAACCGTCATTTTCAAGTAGAGAAACGAAAATCCTTTAACTTTTAACTAATTGTTTAGCAAAAGAGAGAGATTGCTAAATACAAATATAGCGTAGGGTTATTAGTAAGGCCAATTGATGGCGTTACATTCGTGCGGATATATGAAAAGTAAGTAGCATAGAAACTTAAAAAGGCGTGAAGAAAGAAGTGTCCCCGTTTGTGCAAACTTTAGAAATTAATGCGTCCATGCGGGATTTAATGCCAAGTTAATTTAATTAACCTAATTCAGTTTATTTAATTAAAACTTGACACCTTTAAAGTCATTTAGGACAAACGCTTTCTTATATTACGTTTTGAAGAATCTACCAGCAGGAACATTATTTGCATTAAGCAAAAAAAGACATATTAAGAACAGCTTCAACCGTAAAAAATTGGAATGAGATTTTTTTCTGAATCATCATTTTCTGAAAAGACTTTACGTACTATGACCAATTAAATGCAGCAAATCTAAACTTCAAAATTCTACTGACAAACAAAGAAATCAAGGCTTGAGTTTTAAAATACTTAAAACAACCCCTCTCAAGGGCTGGAGGGAACGCTCTTAAAACTATGCTTTTTCCACCAATTCAATCCCAACTGAACAGCTTTCCTCGCCCTTGTAAATGTAATTACGCCCGTGGCTCAGTTATCTTTCACCTCCCGCTTCCAGGAACGGGAGCGCGGCGCTCGGCGACGAGAGCGTGACACGAACAGAAATAAACAGATAAATTAGAAAAAAGTGGATTAAAAAGTGACACGGACGCACAAAATCCGGGCGTGCATGCGCCATGAAGACACGGCATGCGGCTATTAAAACAGTGCGGCTGCCACGGCGTACGGTCTTGAGGCTTAAATGGATAGGTGCACGCGACGCCGGCACGCGTATTGTTGGAAAAGTCAAAAGGCAACAGGCTATTTCTGGAGGTAACCACCCGGAGTTGTGAACAAACTTCTGTCGGTTAAAGTCTACTGGAACAGTGAATACAATGGGGGTTGCCCCCGTTACTTTGCAATTCAGACGTTGGGATCTGTCACACTGTTGACCGGAATATTTTTATGTGAACATCAGGTAATTGACCAAGCGGCACTAAAGGTTTTTCTGGTGTCAATATGTACGTTTTCCGATATCCAATCTATAGGAATAGATTCTGAAATTTATTGCGTATGTCGCTTGGAGTGAAGGATGCGTGTACAATTGGACAGTAACTTTATGAAATCATAGAAGCAAAAATATTTATATAAGCAAACAGTTAACGTGATAAAAATCTCTGAATAAAGTTAAAAACCGCTGTAACTTGAATTAATATAAGTGTAAAGTATTCTTATTTGACAACATAAACCCTCTAAGTTGACAAACGAGATTGCGACAGATAAAAACTATCAATGAAAATAAGATTGATATGTAAGTCACATGAAAACCTTCAGATATGTCACAGAATTAAATACGTTTAAAAGTACTCACAAACTGGCAGCCACTTAAGAGACACTCACCTGAAAAGTAAACAAGAGATTAGACAAGTTTGAAGACAACCTTTATCATCAAATAAAATATATATTAATAGAGTATAAATCACACATGCATGGCCACTGCATTGATACAAGGCAAATAACGCTACGTAAACAACATAACTCATGCAGATAACACTGAGCAGCAAAAACTGGCAGAACACATAAACAGCGCTATAATTTTAAGTGATTGGTTCCGCACGCCTTATCAGACTACAGTACAGACCGATCCATTCCGTCATATGTAATCAAAAAACACAAACCCTGTTCATAAGTTCCAACTCTTTCCACATGGTGGCGAACACCAGGTCAAGCTTGAACCCCTCGGTCATGGCCGCGAAACCAAAGTTGACAACCCGGCTGTTGAACACTGAGCTGAACACTGGCAGCAGATAGCTGCCGGTTATCACGACACTCCACAGATTATTTGAAGACTAAAGTGCAGCCGTGACTGTGATATGTATGCTTAAACACGTCCTAAGCATACGCGGGGCGGGCGACGGGGGGACGAGCTTCGGTAAGGGGAAGGATACGAGGGCGGGCGACGGGGGACGAGCTTTGGTAAGGGGAAGGATACGCGGGGCAGGCGACGGGGGGACGAGCTTTGGTAAGGGGAAAGATGGGGGCGGGCGACGGGGGGACGAGCTTTAGTAAGGGGAAAGATACGCGGGGCGGGCGATGGGGGGACGAGCTTTGGTAAGGGGAAGGATACGAGGGCGGGCGACGGGGGACGAGCTTTGGTAAGGGGAAGGATACGAGGGCGGGCGACGGGGGGACGAGCTTTAGTAAGGGGAAAGATACGCGGGGCGGGCGATGGGGGGACGAGCTTTGGTAAGGGGAAGGATACGAGGGCGGGCGACGGGGGACGAGCTTTGGTAAGGGGAAGGATACGTGGGGCAGGCGACGGGGGGACGAGCTTTGGTAAGGGGAAAGATGGGGGGCGGGCGACGGGGAGACGAGCTTTAGGAAGGGGAAAGATACGCGGGGCGGGCGATGGGGGGACGAGCTTTGGTATGGGGAAGTACGTGGGGCGGGCGACGGGGGGACGAGCTTTGGTAAAGGGAAGGATCGCGGACAGGTTAATTATTGCTGTTTACTTTCCAAATCTCGCGAACAACTTGACCAGGAATGATCGGGGGGAAATAAATCGTAACAAACTACATAAAGATCAATAGATGTATTGGCCGGGTGTAATTCGCTCATTCTCCAGTTGTTTTCAACCAAACCGATGATTTTTAAGTACATTGATCCAGAATATTTCTACACTACACTATTAAATCTGTCAATAATAAATACTTGTCCGTGAAAATTACGTTTACTCCTCACTCAGGTTATTGGAGGCTTTAATAGAATCAGTTTAACCGTTAAAACGGTTTAATAACGGTGAACAGTCATTAAACCGTTGATAAAACAGTTTAATAACGCTGAATTTGTTTTTTTCTTTAAGTCACGTTTATTAATGGTTTAATAAAAGCGATAAATTCCTAAAACTTTCAAAAGTATACAAACTTCACATTTCACAAAAAAATATGAAAAAGTGCAAATATATTGGGTTAAATGTCACGTACTAAATTGTCGGTAAATTGCCAAGAGGCCATTTAGAATCACGCCGCAATCGAAAAATATTGGCAAGTACTTCGAAAAATTATTGGCAAGTGCATTAGCAATAAATATTTGCAACGACCCTTTAAAATTCCCCCTTTTGCCATTATGAGCCGCCTCTTTATTTATACACACAATATTAAGCTTCATCAAAACATGGTATGTATTTTAATTAATTGGCCTATTAAATGGGACGTCAATTTTAATTATCTAAAGAGCAAATACCTCGAATAGAAACAAGTAAGTCGGACACAAGCCACCCAACAGGAAAACCCAATTGCCCAGTATTCTACGAAGCCAATTGTCCCTAAGAGGAGAACAATTACTTCAATACTCGTCGAAGAGTAATCTACCAATTAGAGAGAAAGAGACAGAGAGACAGATACAGACACGTCGACATGTCCCATTAAAAGCTCCCTCCAGCAGCACAGAGGTGAAATAACGTGATACTGTATTGGAAAGCACGCTTAATTCATAACATTAACCGGCCTTCGCGTTAATGAGAACAAATGAGAACATCAATTAAAACTCCAAGGCCACTCCAACTATCCCCCCTCCCCCCGGTAGCGCGCTGCAATAACAGAAGTCATCGCCGAGCAAGGTCGAAGCTGCGATGTGACTGTGCGATTGTATTCACTACAGTGTAACGAGGTTTCTTTCCTCGCAAGGAATTAATATTGAAATCAGGAGGAAAATGTTTTATTGACAGGCACATTCGTGGAATAAGGATTGTAATGAAAGCTCTCCGGGGAGTTGTGACAAAGACGTTTGTGAAAGAGGGATTAACGTTGCAGGCTTAATAAAACAGATCATTGAAATTAAATCCAACCTGTTACATAAAAAAATAAGATATTTAATTAATGGCCTTATCATGGAATGATCAAAAGAAATAAAGAAATATGTAACCTAGTAAATCTTGTAACAATAATCAGTTGATAATTGCATGTAAATTTGAATACGATACCTCGTTTACAGGAAAGAAACCCATTATTTATGTTACAACTTAACATGTTGCTAATAAATTAATTTAGCAATAAGAAAATTGCCGAACACGGTATAAACAACGTTTTCTTTACAGACTATACAAAAAAAAATTGTTTCCAAGAAAGCAACAACAAAGTAGTTAATTAATTCATGGAAAAGGTGAAACTTTAATACTTGACTCGTTACCCTTTCCAAAATAGCGTAATTAAAGCAACAACAAAGTAGTTAATTAATTCATGGAAAATGCGAAACTTTAATACTTGACTCGTTACCCTTTCCAAAATAGCGTAATTAAAGTACTGTAACAACAAAAACTCCCATTGTTAAAAATGTTACGCCCTTCGCCCAATTTCACTTCGCCAACTCTATACCTGAAGTTAGTGTTGTCGTTTTAACTAAGAGGGATATAGTCTGGGATGCCACGTAATCTTGTCAGCATTATCTCCGCCTCGTGTGCCTTGCCTTTCGTTTGATGAAGAGTTATAATTGGATTACGCGATTGAGTGGGTTAGGTTGTTTTCTTAATTTTTTTCAATGAAAATATATTTTCCGTCCCAAAGTTTAGTAGAAATTTTCTGTAGTCCTTTAATTTGTTTGAGGTTTCGCTATTGAAATACATTCTGTAGTTTAAGGTTAATCTAAAAAAGCTGAATTAATCGTATAGATGGTTATGACTGATCTCATAAAACAAAGGGCCATGTTAAGGTCATTGTAAACACAAGTTTCACTCAATACGAACTCAAGTACGACTTACTTGTCGTAAAATTATCATACTTTTGAGAATTAACTAGAGGCTTGAAGGGGCTAATAGCCCCTAAACATAATCCTTCTTAATATAGTACAAAATACCTTCTTAGAAAATAGGCTTATGGATCCACAAAATTATGATTATTTATAGCATTTGGTTTTAATTAAAGAAATCAGACCTTTTAATATCCTAATGGTTTTTAAATGACGTTTTTTTCACGTTATTTCTCATTTTATGGTAAGCTTAAAGCAACTTCAGTATTTTCCCCGAGTCCCTGAGATGGAGACCTTCGGTTTCAGCCCCCCCCCCCCCCATCATCCTGCGACCTTCCAAACGCCCACAATTTCTTCCCAAAAATTTTGCTTACGTAATTATATATATATGTATAGATCATGTTGTATTAAATCTGCATCGTTATAACATAAACTAAACAAACGTACTTAACTTTCTATAATTTTAAATTATAAAAAACTCAAACCCTTAATTATTATAAAATCAGAAAATCTTAAATTTAGAATATTTTTGTTATAGTACATTGAACGTGCATAGTTAGCTGCATTTTGAAACAAATCCCACATGTCAACATCTTTGAACATGTCACATGGCTTTGAATCAAGCATTAGCACCACATGTTTAATGTAAACAAAGCAGACGTTTTTCAATCCCAATGCATTTTAAATGGAAGATATTTTTCGTTATTTCTCATTTTCTGGTAGATTTGGACATAATCTGATATTTTTCCCGACCCCCTGGGACCAAGACCTTTAATTTGAGCCCTCTCCCATCATCCTGCGAGCTGTCAAACTCTCACAATTTTGATTGAAAAAAATCGCTTACAGAATTAATAATATAATAGATTTATTTACAAATATGTCAAAGTTGAAAATTAATTGAGGGCGTCTCGACTTATAAGGAAACACGACTGCAAGATCAAACACCGAGTCAGAACTACTTCCAGCTATTTTGGCTGTCAAGGAAACCCCAACTGCTTGCTCGCTGACCTCAATGGCTGGCCCGTTATGGTCTATATACCAAACAGCTCCTCATCTCGGGCAACTGCTACTTCCTCATCCCTCGACATTTTATCACGAGAGGAAAACTAGAACCCTTAAAAGCTCTTTTAGAAAAGAAAATATATATTTCGTAATTAACAATTTAGTTATGCCAGGTTTCATGCGAACATAAAAAACGATTTTTCTTAGTAAGCGCTACCGACAACGTTAAACATGCCGTGAAAATAAATGAATAGACAATCCACATTAAAATTTCAAACGAAACAAGTGTCCATCAATCTCTAACAAACCTTGTTACAAGTTTATGTTTACGACGGGCGTATCCCTATCGTCGACAAAAACCTAGTTGGTATGTGTGGACTTGCGTTCACGACATAAACGCAGTGATAAATTACACGCAGACAGGAATTCAGTAAACCAGAACTCTATCCCTTTCGACTTTAATCATAAAATTCAGGGGGGAAACCATTTAAACCTACATTTAAATTTATAATAATATTTTAATGTTTACAAGATTCAATGCAGGCAGTTATTACTATTTTGTTTGAAGACAGAAGAAGCGCGACGCGCATCAAAAAGCGAGCCGGTCAGTCTAAAACAATTCTGTTCCATTTAAACAGATTGCTAGGAACGCCAACAACGCGGTGTTGTGCGACACAGGCATTTGTCACTGGGTTTACGAGAGAAGAGGAGGAGAGGGGGAGGGGAGGGGGAGGGGAGGGAGCACAGTGGGAGTGGAGAACTCCCGTACTCCCATACAGGCCCGCGGGTCCGACATCTTGGCTTATTCTTTTTGCTGGCGTTGTGCAGTTTCTTTCTCATTCTCCAACTGCAAAAACTGTTTACAACAGTCTAGAAAGATCTGCAGATATCAGAGAAAAAGACAGAATAAAGAGAAGAAATGCTAGCTAAATTTCGATACGTATGAATCAATATCGTTTATAGCTCGATTGGCAAAGAATCTTCCTGCATTTTACTTGTATATCAGCTACTAAATTGACATTGATTTATTACAGGGAACATTGTTTTTCATGTAAACATTATTTTCTTTTGTCTGTCGTTACTAATAGTAATGAAAAAAACACTGGCATGTGACACAAACATGGAATGAAACATGGAATGGCTGACCACTTAACCAGAACCAAACTTAACCAGAACCAAAATGCGTTTATCATAATAATTAGTCTTAGGATTCTGCAATGGTGTCTTCTAAACTGTCTAATCAGGTCATTGATCCGGTAGCTTGTGTTCAACTTTGTACTCAAATGCGATGAACAAACATGAATTTTCAATTTGGCGAATAACGCCAAATATTTTAACAATTTGAAATAAAAAAATCTTAGGTAATGTCCCTTAAAATGTTCAGTTTTTAAAACGGACGAAATGGGACAAAAAATAAAAACAAAATTTAAGACAAAACCTTATTACAAGGGAATGAGTTTCATAGGTATCACGTTTTTTAAATATACTATACACTGCCGTAAGTCTGTCTCCAAATATGAATGCCGAAAATAGACAAATACCCGTCTTACTCAACATATAAAATCATTTAAACTATATAACAAATTCCAAAACAGATAAAATAACGAAAGGTAATCAAGATTTAAAGGCGGAATCCACTAATTCCCAGTGACTTCAAGACCAAGTCGGGAGTGGTTGTTACAGTGCATTAGTGCACAATCATTTCGCTGACACAGTTTTATCTTTATACCAATCGGGCGTAACAACGTCAAGGTCAAACAAGTCGTGCCAACATTAACCGCTGCTATCGAGCGTTTACTGTGTCAATGACTTTCGGCGGTGGCTTTATTGTTCGTTTCGAATGACGTGGCTCAGCTCGCCCTAAGGCTGATGTAAATATTATCATGTCTCACGGACGGCTTGGACCAAGTCGTTTAAACCGGACTGTACACCTGTAGACCTCCACTGCGATTGTGTCATTCCACGCGAGTCTTCCGGGCCGCTTTCACTTCAACAATCTTGCGGCGTGCGACCGGTGGATTGATATTTGGTGGAGATGGAAAAAAGCCACGGATCAAAATGGAATTTGGACTTAATTCGTCAGTTGCGGGATTTCAACTCCTTGTCAGTTGCACAAGGAAAATCTAGCAACACTTTGTTGAATGATTTCAAAGGGCATTTCTTCATTAATGACCATTTAATGAACTCACCCACTTTGTTTTGAATATATTAACCAGTGATATAGTTCCATGCAATTGATATATCGGTATATAGTTCCTTCCATAACACTTGGTGTTGTGCCATGATTTAATTTACTAACTAGGCTGCTGGTTTGGTATTAGTATTGGCATTGAGACGGCTGGCTGATCTGAAAAGACATAATTTATATAATTTGTGACCAGAGGCCAATAGAAATTGATTCTGCAAGCTGTTATAACCGCCCACACCGAGCAATGAAAAGTAACGTATATGTTAGATCACAAAGTGACACCTACGCTGAATGGGATGATTCACGAACGGTGAACCACTCCATTGACATTCTCCACTGTCAACATATTGTGGAAAAGCACTCGGTACAATGACCTGCGTCTGGGACGAGTAAACAAGCCACAGCAAAACTCAGTTACAAACAAGCCACAACTCAGCGCAACTCGGCTACAAACAAGCCATAAACAAGCTACAAACAAGCCACAGACCTACCTCTAGGACGGTGACCATCTTGGGGTCGTAGTTGGCTAGGATGGGGCCCGCGGGGCGATGCTGGTGGGGCCTCGCCTGGGGCCGCGAGTGCTGCGGACACGGCTTCCTCGCCGGCGCCTTCTTGACCGGCGGCGAGGGCGGGGTGGGCCGCTTGGTGAACACCGACAGCCACCCCAGCCACCCCTTGCTCTTCTGGTCGCCCGAGCTGGCCCTCCCCATGTTCTTCTGGTCCGGCTCCGGCTGCCCCAGCCGCTTCGTGCACACCCCCACCTTCGCCGCCGCGCCGAGCTTCTTCAGCTGCGACTCCACCATGGTCAGCTGGTTCAGGTGCGACTCCACCAGGACGTTGGGGTTCTCCATGAGGAACTTGTCTTCTTCCGTTTCGTCGAAGGTTTCCAACACCTTGGGCTCCTCCCGGTTGATGTCTAGGACGTCCGCGCTCTGAGGGATGATCTGGAACCTCGTTTTCTTCACTATGGGACTCTCTTTCTTGGTTTCGTCCTTGGTTTCTTTCTTTTCTTCTTTACCGTCAACTTCACTAGCGGGGGTTTTGTCGTCTTTCTCCGGGGATTTATGGGGAGGAATGTACGAGGCGGGCCTTTTCATCCACTGGTCCCACGTGATAGGGGTCATTTTCGTCAGGATCTTCGACGAGGGCGAGTGCAGACTTCCCCTCTTGGAACGTCCGGACTCCGCTTCGTCATCGGACGGACCCTGGGTGTCCAGTGATCTTTGTTTTATGATTGTCGACTTTGTAGGTGGTTTTATATACCCCGGGGAAGACTGGCAGGAATATATTTCCTTCGGGTCCTTCCCCTCGGTGGTTTCGATCGTCAACGCTTCGTCGGGGCCATCGGGTTTGTCCACAAGGTCGGCCTCGCTGATGTGAAGTTCCAACTTCAACGGTGCGTCCGTTTCCACGGTAGGCTCCTTAGTCTGAACTACTTCCTCAATCACTAGTTCATTGTTCGTTGTTGTCTCCAGTACTCGTACTTCGATGTACTCACTTTCCACTTTTTTATGAACTTTATCATCAAGGTCCTCCAGCTTTACATCTGCTTGTTCGTCGATTTTTACCCACACCTCTTCGTTTTCGTTGTACTGCATCGGTGCTAGTTCGTCGTTCTCGTTAGCGGTTTCCGCAGAAACGTCGTTCTCTTGAGATTCGTTATGATCATGTGCGTTATCCGGGGATTCACAAGTACACGCTCCAGCATCACCATCATCCTTCTCGTTTTCCACCGGGTTCGCTTTGTCCCCTTCCTCCTCGTGCACTTCCCCGTTGGCAGTCCCGGTCGACTCTAGAGCACTGATCTCGTTCTGTATGAAAGCCGCTGACTCGTCCACGACGGTCTTGTCACCTTTCTCGTTGTCGTTGGCCATTTTCTCCACGGATGGCTGCGCCGCCAGTTCCACGGGTGGCATGGTAGCCGTCGCTTCCATCGTCACTCGCGCACGCGCACACACACCATCACACACGCACGACTCGCCCGGCGCGCTGCTGCCGCTAGACTGACGGCGCCGCGCTGCGTCCGCGGCCCGCGCACGTGACCTTCAGGCCTCCCCTCCTGATAACAACCGCTACCATCGCTATCGCACGTCTCTGTAACAAGTTTTGTTCTTGAATATTGTTATAGGTAATATAACAATATTCAATCGGTCCTACGGCTCTTGTCTATCAAAGGTGTGGCGAAATCTCATCCCGATGACCGTAAGTAAAAGTATTTCCCTTACAGATTTAGAATCTTAAATTTGTATGGTATAAGTAAAGGTTAAGTTCCCTTCTGTAGCTGTGAATCAAGAAATATACCGTGTCAAATAAATTATTGCTTTGATTTATTTCATAAAAAAACTTGTCAACTTAGTCACGAAAAAATTAAACAATTTTAGTTTGAAACCAAATTTAAGAAATTACGTCTGCCGCACAAAACAAATAAACATTACATAACCCAATTTAACAAAATGTTTACAGAATCATATGTAATAATAGTTATGTTATGATTAATCCTGAAACGCAAATGGAGTGGTTGTAAGGTTTTCAAGACAGTGGGTTAACAGTTTCGTTGCGGAACAATATTCTGCGAGGCTGTTTATCAGGATTACAGCGGTTCGAGCTTTGTTAACGTAGGGATCCTAGCCTGGGGTCTGTCAACATGAGAGGGAGCTGATTAATTTTACATCGATAAGACAACCTTTACCATTTTTTAATTTCCTGGGGCATCGACGTTTTAAATAAGTGTAAAAATTAAATGAAGCTTCATTCTACCAGCTAAGTTTAAATTTAGCTCGTATTACCTATGCGTTTTTTGTTCTATTAGTAAATAAATGCTATGGACTGGCACTGGTATGGTATATTTAATTAGTGACTGAACTTGTTAGATATAAAGATTATACTTTGTATGGTAAAATCGTCCCAAATCTACAGAATCGTTCAAACCTGCTTTTTAACGAAGGGTTGAAACTAATTTACCATACAGTACATGTACAAGCCGAATAACAACTTAGTTTATTATTCGATTTAGCATAAATCCACTCTATCACAGTCGCCGTTAAAAAGTAGATAATTAGAGTGAAACGCCAACGTATAAATATATCACTTCAATTTCGAGGAAATTCAGGCCACTTCAACTCGCCCAATCTCTCACCTGAGGGACGAAACGTGAAATGTAAAGAGGACATTAATATCTGTCACGGCGTTCGAGTGGCAGCGCAAAGCCTCGGAGATGTGGGTTCACGTGGAGGAAGCCTCGTGATAAGGTGATAACAGACTCGCGCCATTTTGAGGTCGCTAAGCCGCGCGATAGACGAGGTTAACATTGCGATAACGGGATCTTGAATGCGGACACTCCTGACTCCTATTGTGTCCGCTTCGTGAATAAAATATTGTTCAATTTTACAATCATATTTTTAATTTTCAGAATCGGCAAGATTAATTTTTATTTGATCATAATATGTGTATACAGCTTTCACATTTGCTTTAAAAAATCAATTTGCATGGGATAAAAATTACTACTGTAGGCCCTACTCGTCATATGTTTGAATCCACATCCAAGAGATGACAGCTAGACTTAATGCTAGATATCTCTCAACAAAAAACGAATTTTTAAAACGATGGTACGTCAGTTTTATGTACTATAGTAGGACGTGCATTTACTTTACGCAGTGATGAAAAACATAAATCGACTTGCTTTAAAATTGGTTCGGATTGAATTTATTATTATTGGTTAATTCCGTTTAATAATATGTACAATTGGTGAATAATTATCGACGTTAGCAATTAAATCAAACAAAGGAAGATGATGAAGGCAACAATAAACGTCGTTAAAAGCAATATGTTTAAACTTAATTTTGAATAAAGTTTTCGTATTCCTCATTTTGCATTAAATTTAAATTTCTAATTGAAGTTTTGTATTTGTGATGTATTCTCGTCGAGGAGATGCGGAGTTCGTACCTTCATCGTAATAATATTACTATGTGGAGCCCAGCGAGCACAGAAAAGAAATAGAGAGGCCAGCCGAGCGCGGCGGTGTAGCCAAGTTAGCAGCGCCCGTGTCCGCATGAGGAGTGGGGGGAACGGTGAGTCACCCTAATGCCGAGCGTCTTGTGCGCTGCCAGGGGCCACCGCCTCGGATATCTCTGCTATCAGCAGCTGTCTGTTCACTTGTTTACATTCAGCTGGAGCGTTCACTTGTATTGTATGAAAGCATGCCTCAACATTGCTTGGCTTACGGTTGTAATAACCGTGGGAAAATTGAAGGAGTAACTCATCACAGGTAAGGAAAAATATTAGTATGGGTTGAATGTATATAATATTATTAAGTAGGGGTGTGCGAGTAGTGATTTTTGAAGTCGAGTCGAGTCGAGTCAAGTTTTGAATAATACCCGCGAGTTTTGAGCTTTTTTCGAGTCGAGTTTTTTTTAGTTTATAATATAATAGTCATCATGTTTCTACATAATGGTAAAAATTATTATTATTACTCAAATAAAAATTACAATTTTGAGGTAATTAAACTTAAAAGAGTTACTGAAGCATAATTTTCTTTCCTGATGTTGTTTTTTTTCTTTCTCTCCAAATTTAACAAATCTTTTAAACGTTCAGCACAATAACAAAAATAACAAAACATTATAAGATAACGGCAACTCTCGCGCACGGGCGGAAATAGCCTATTTGAGAGTTATATTTCAATAAGTAGTATAGTCATTTAAGTTGTTTAAATCAATAGCATTCTATGTAAAATCGTTATTGTCATAAATGACTTTTGTATGATATGTATATATTACACGAAATAAAGCTGATTTTGATTTGATTTGATTTGAACTAAGAACAGGTATACAAATAAATGATAAAAAAAAAATTAAGAAAACCTTTTACTTAAACTCACAATAATTCTTGATTTGATATATTTTTACAGCCTAACTTGTGTTAAAGGCTTACCTGGGTTTTGAAATGAAATGACCAATTACCTGACTCAATTCATGATTAAAATATTTCCTTTGAGTATTCACACAGATACATTTTCATTCATGTAACTGTCAACAAAAAAAAACAAATTTTTTATTTATTTTCAATGGTTCCTAAAATATAACAAAAATAATAATTTTAAGCGATGTAATAATAAATAACCTCAAACAATAAAAAATATAGAGTGATATAACAATTTATATGTCTTTAATAACTAAATAGTAGTTTATGCAACGATTGTATAATGCATGTCTTTAAGCCACGAGTGAGATGTAAGTTAGAACACGAGCGAAGCGAGTGTTCTAAATATCTCACGAGTGGCTTAAAGGCATAATACAATCGTTGCATACACTATTTTATCTACGACCAACAATATACGACAAAATTTCCCCCCGAAGTTAAACAAAACTCATGACTTTTAATAATGATGGAATAGGTCAACTAAAATTTGAGGTTAGGCAAATAAGCAGACTGAACCATGAATCGTTGTGGAACAATCAGCTGATGGGATAAGTAAACTCAAACATGAATCGTAATGCAACAATCAGCTGATGTGCGAATTGCGTAATTGTTATTATGACACTACTTCCGTCAAATGCCGAGCTCTCATTGGTCTAGAACCAGTACTCTAAAGTGACTCCAGTACTCTAAAGACGTCATTAGAGTACTGCTTGGTTTTTGGTGTTTTAATGTATATCATTATAATGTTTATTGTAATACCATAATTGGTGCTTAATGCAATGGTCGTAGATAAAAGAACTTTTTACTTCAAGTATAACAAACGAGGTTTCAGTTATATTCGTTAAAGATGGATTGACATTGTGAAAAAAATGGCCGTAATATTCTTTCGCACGTACCAAGTACTAATTACAAGTTTTAAACCACTGTATTGGCCTCACATTATTTAACACTGACCATTACAACGAACAAGAGTTGGAGCAAAACCATTTAATCCTACTGTTAAATCAATAAGTAGGAAGTATTTGAACATCAGACTATATCATTTCAGTAAACAATACAATAATAAACTTCACACCAATCGTGTTAGGAACCACCTGACTAAAGTTCTTACCTTTTTAGGTCAGTAGTAGGCAGATAAATACATGTTAGATTGTGTAATTAAGGCTATTTACTTGTCAGAATTAAAACTTAAAACAAAAGCCTGCTTATTTTCTTGACCCCTTAATCATTCATTACTATTGTTTTGTTACCAGAGGAGAAAAAAGTAAGCATAAAAACCATATAGTGAAAACGTTAAGTTTCATTAATCCACTCATGTGCCAGCAGTGAGCTACGCAACGTGGACGCAGTGGCAGCGCCTAGCTCCCGAGCCGCGTGCAGGACAGATTTTGTATCCTCTTCAACCTAACTTTTCTCCGTTACCAATAATCGTAGAATTTTCCAAAAAATATATGTTAAGGCTCAACTCATGCTCTCAAACTTTGCTGCAGACGAAACTTTCCTGACCAAAAAATAAAAAATTTCCTTACAGACTAACTTTTTCATGTTTTCACAATAAATTTAATAATTTCTTTAGGTATTTTTGATTAATAAAAGCAAAATAGAATATATACTATATTTTCAACATTACTATCTGTGAGTAGCACTAATAAACACTATATGTTCCAAGTTTGGTAATTTTAGGACCACTCTAAGTGCTTCTAATCATCGTGTATTTGAAATGGTTTTCTAACGCTGTTTGCCTCATTCAGCGCGAGTTGTCCGCATAAGGAGTGGAGGAACATGGCTACAATGTCCGTAATGTTGGCTGAATACGTGTAGCCCCTCTATTTCTTTTCTATGCTCGCTGGTGGAGCCTACCAGAAATTTTATGTCGTACGTCTAGGAACGATTTCAGCGTCGATTCACAAGAATAAAAACCTTGGATCGCGTTCATTCCTAACTTCCCTACACTATTTGACATTCAGAACAGTGTTTCCGTGTTTTCTCAGTTGGCAACAGTGAATAAACGTTGGCAAGCCTTGTTCCGACCAGCTGTCAGTTCCGAGTCACGTGGCCCATGACGTCATCGACTGGTTCTGAACAAACAATCGCTCCGGTCTCCTCCACCCTTCTTTGGATGCTTCTTTTTAGATCGGAAAGTTTCACAATCCAGCAACTGCATCGAGTGTCCTCTCTGACAAATAAAGACTGTCATTGATTTAGAGAAAACTTAAATGTTGACGACATTAATGATTCATGGAACCTGTACACATCCAGGGTTAAAATTTGTTCTGAAAACCAATGAATTAGTGGGTAACAATTAAAAATAACGTATAATAATGTTATGGCTAATATTGTTTTCAAATAAATTAAGAGATAGGTATAATCGATGTTGGAGGTGAATAATTATTTATACATTTCAAAATAAACTAACAGCAATAAATCCATAGGTTTGTTGAGTAAATAAAGCCAAAGTTTGAACACCTGAGGTCCAGTTTGACGTTATAATTTGGTACCACAAAGCTAGACGTGAGAAACGCAGGGAGAATAGAAATACACAATGTGAAACATAACGGTAACGCCGAATGCACTCAATGCAAATCAGAAGCGCTATCTTTGCAGATCATACCCTTATGACCATTAGATCATTGGCAATAGATTATACGACAACTGACCACGCCTAGACATATACATGACTTTGGACTCCCATTACAATAGAGGGCGGAAACCACGTCATGTCACGGTCCACGGGCAATGAAGTCATTACTGATCACTGAACATGGACAAGGTGCTTCGCGTACAATTTTCAAGTTGAAAAGATTGATGTATGGATTCAAAAATGTTTCTGTAATCAAATTTTAACATGCGATCACGCAGAAAACATCTAAAATCCATTCAAACATTAAAGGAATTCGTAATATTTATCTACAATCCACCATAGAAGCAACTACTAACAATATACTTTGTTGACAGCTATTATAATAATATCTGTTGGAGGCACACTTATTGCATTTTACATACTGTAATTATTTTGGATTTGTTCATGATATCCAACTTTAAGACGTACAAATACTGTATAGGAAACACGAGAGTAGGTAATGAGTGCCAAACTTGCAAAGATAAGAAGCTAATTGTAACAGTTTTATCACAGCTAATTACCTTTTGCAATAAATAAGATATAAAGATAGAAGTTTACAGCATTGTAAATATTTCAAGGTAGAGTCATTTGTTTGAGGAAATTAAGTACTGGACCGTTTAGACAAAATAACAATATGGAGGCGATTTTGGTCCATGTAGGAAAACATAAATCGGAGAAAACAAGTCGAAATTGTAATAGCAATTCGAAAAGAACGGGCGGGTATCTTAGGATTCTAATCAGGATTCACTCCCGGGAGAACCCAATTTTAGAACCAATTTTCCTTTATTTACATAACGATCTGACACCTCTTCCGTATCCCCACCCCACCGTTAACGAGGACACATAGCCCAGGAAGAGATGAAGTAATGACACAGTCACTGACAATATTTTATGATCGACTACATCGACAAAGTGTTTAAACGTTAATTCAAAACGTTTACGTTAGCAGCAATTAAATAGTATCGGCACTTCAGTAGTAAATCGATTAAACTGTAAAAGCTACGTGAGGGTAACATAAAATCTCATTTATTATTCACCATCGCGATGGCAAAGAGAAAAGGAAGGAACGCCAGCCAATTACGTTGTTTATTTAACGGGGAACTGGCTGCAGCAACGTTGTCACGACACGCGGACACGCACTCCACGTCGGCTGTTGGCGCTTCCGCTGCTTCCACCATCCACCTGCAGCGCGCGGTTCCGCAATGATAACTGTGTTGGCCACCTTTCCTCGGACTGTGCTCGGACACATCAGTTACGGTACGGGGGGGGGGGGAGAAACATAAGGATCTGTCTGAGTATGTGTTGAGTTAAAACAATTTTAAATAAATAAAATAAGAAATAATAGTGGACACACATAGAGTTGTAAGTTGTAGATAAGGGAAGGTTTTAGTTTGTGTTGGGTTTAAAAAATGATAAATAAATAATATAAGAAATACCCTAGTGGAAACATTTTATTAACCGATACACTTCAAGTCAAGAAGCTATTTTACTCCTTAAAATCACGTTTTTTTACCCGGGATGCACTTTTTTATTTGTATTATTTATGATGTAGGCTAATCAATGCATAAAGTATTTAAGTGACTCAGCTTCTATAATATTAATAAATCGTGTCTCGTACGAACTTATAGGCCAGCATCCTCACAAGAATCGGTTCAGGAATAAATCATAGTATTGCATCAACCGTTGCTTTAATAAGGGTTAGAAAAGAAGCTACCCAGTTGTAGTTCAAAGGTTCCGCACGCAAAGCAGCTCGAAACAAAGAAGGATAAAAATAATTTATCCGACAAGGCTCGCAATGATCGTAACTGAATGAGAAAATGTTCCCATACTCTGAATGTTTTCAATCGTTGGAAACGTATGCAAACACAGCAAATGCCTAATATTTTAATCTATTAGGCCTAACGTCTTCAAATAGTCTTACTTATCATTTTACAAACGCTTTTATTTTAAACTATTGGATAAAGTTTAACTTTTAGTATTTTTTCGTCATAGCTCCGAACGTCACGTCCAAGGCACAACCAAGGCTTGGCCTTGTGAATCCCCCTGTTGTGCCAAAGCACCCGTCATCTCACAAGACTGAGCGAGTCGCGGGAGTGACATTAGCTAGATTGAGGTCAATATGTACGTGACACGCGTGAACCACAAACAACTTCTGACATTACTGGCAGCCGAGCGGCAAGTTGGCCGTCCGTTCGCTACAAACTACAAACTACAACTACAGCTTGTAGTCCGTTCGCTACAAACTACAAACTTGTTAAAGCTGTAGCGTACAACTTGGGCATGGTTGCGCTATTCCAACGGCTCTGGCACTAAGGGATTAGGAGACTGCGCTTGGGAGGGGTTTAGATTGCTCTGATTTCTAAGATTTAGTGTTCAAATGATATATTTTATTCCAATAAAATCTCAATAAAATTATCTTTACTCTTTATTCTTTTACTTCTTGAATCTTTAAATCCAATAAAATCTCAGTGTACCGATCTCTTTTTCGGACTTTTCCTTTCGCTTCTAGTGTTTAAACACGCGAAAGGAAAAGTCCAAAAATTAAATAATAATTACAAGTCCTTCACCATTATGAATTTGAAAAAAATACAATATCTTAAAAAACTCAAGTATAATAATTTATCAAAATAATTGGTATCCTCATGCAACGTTACCTCATCAGTTCTAGGACGGATATCATAATTTATACCAAAAAGTTTATGGTAAGCGTCCACCCCTTTATAATTCCGGTTTGTATCGTCGCCGCGCCGCTGGCTCTAGCCGACAAACCAGCGGATTCCAGACCAGCTGGTTTCAGTCGACAAACAGCTGAGTGACACTAATTGTCCATCAGCTGATCAGACGGACCAGTAATCGACGGCCTCCGGTCATCGGCGAAAGTCCTTGCGCAACAAACCCCTTGCTCTCGCGCTTTCCACTCGCTTCATCTGTCGGCAGGCAGCGAGAGGCGAGAGCGTGTCAACGACTAATGTCATTTGCTGGGTCCGCAGAGAAATTTACTTTCCCGATTGTTTGTTATCTACGGTCACTTCGGTTTCAAATTGGAAGTACGATTACATATCGATTAAATTATTGAGAAGTTGTGGCTCAGTGGTAAAGCGATAGCCGAGTCAAATTGCTGCCTCGATCCCTGCAGCTGTCGGTCAACTATGTCTTATCTATTAGTATGAAAGTATTCGTAATAGTAATTGGTTATGCCGCTGCGGAACCTCGCTCCTTGATCGCCACGCATGGCTTATGATGGCAACGGCCAGCTGAGGTAAACAAGAAATAAATACATTTTGTGCAAGTCCGTAGCCAATTGGGGGGGGGGGGGGTCAAGGGGTCAACCCCCCCCCCGAAAATGTTTAAATTGTGTTAAATTAAAGGTTAGAAAGTTTTTTTATACTTACTGTAATCGCGGAACCCAAACCCCCCAAAAACTTTCCTGGCTACGGATTTGATTTTGAGGATCATTAATAAAACAGCATGACGCTATCCAAGAACAAAGTCAAAGTCAAACAATCTTCATTCACAAATATTTATATACAAGCGTGTACAAATGAACAGTGTCACAATGCCCCTATTTAAGAACTTCTTAAAATCTAAATCTCTACATATATTATACAACCTCCACACCAAAATATTCATCTATGCTGTTGAATTGTTTTATCTAATAGGTACTGTTTTAATTTTTTTCTAAATTTAAATAATGGCTCTATATTTTTTATATTTTGTAGCAATGCTCAAAAAATTTGGAACCCATATAAGATGTTATTTTTTTTACTCAAACCTATAACTTGTACTTGTTATTACATCTGACATTTAAAATTTCTGCAAAAGTTTCTTAATCACCAATATTAAGTTGATAGGACAACATCCGTAATTCTTCCTGGAAAGAGTACAACTAGTTGTTGCTAGATAAACTGCAACTAAGTAGGTTTTAATTAATTAAGGTGAAGTAACTTCAGCTAAAACAGACGAAATTAAACCTTGGCGAGATAACATCTCTGGCTTAACAAACAGGGTTTTCAGTTTGAGCGGGTTTCAAGGGAGTAAACGGCAAAAAGGGTTTCAAAATTAACAAGCACCGAGATAGTAATGAGCACAAAGCAAACTCTAGCGTCCTGTTGACTTGGATTGTAATTACAGGAAAACTCTTGGTTGTTCTCCACTTAACTTTACACTACCATTAAAGTAACGATTTTATAATCTTTTTGAGAACAAGTGATTCATTTTAAGAAACGGCTTGTAGGGTTGGTTTCTGATGACAAAATCACTTGTTGGCGAAAAACATGTTTATGCACGGGCAAGCGTCAAGTCCCGTGCTTATAAAGCAAGAAAACACTTTAAATTTTATGACTGAATTAACATTAATTAATTTAGTTATTAATCACTTATCCATATCACCCCGAGTTATATAAATGTGGAATCACTAGCTAATACGTTAGTACTGTTCAAGCTAAAATGTGAAATTCCGAATGTGCTAAAGTTTATATATAGAAAGATAAATCCATAAAAGAAACATAACTTCCACAACATCATTACCATCGACCACATAGTACAATAGATGGAGCACTAGAAACCGCGAAGTGAAGCCTAAATTTGCTTATAGACCCTATGCATGGAAAAAATAAGGTACGTAAAAAATTACAAATATGGTATCAAATTATACGTCAATCTCAGAATCACTATAGTACCAAATATAAATGGCTTACAGGTAGTTTACACATCGTCAACACTGATAACCTAGAAGCTTGTCCTGACATTTTTGTAAAGAAGCTGCCGCCACGGAATACACCTGTAACGTTCCTGCATGTGTAAACTGCTTCTAAACCATTTATAATTGGTACCATAGTAATTGTGAGATTCAGACCTTTAATTTGATACCAAATTTGTATTTTTTTAGTCGACTATATTTTTGTAAATAACAGTTTAGGATTGACTTTGTTTTTATGCAGGTGCCGCACGGATAAACTCTCCCGCAGTAACTAAGTTATCGACCAAACTACGTCTGCTAATTTTTTCAAAAAATATGATTTGAAAAATTCAACTCTTTAGCATCAATTTCCACCGTTTTTTATTTTGCCTGACCAAAAAATAAAAAAAAGTAGTAGCCGGCTACTTTTTTCATGTCTGGTTTAAAGTTGAATAAAACCTTGTGATTTTATATCATTTAAAAAAGAAAATTATTTTCGAAATATGATTGATTCTATTATGGTTCCAAACTAAAGGACTCTTCACATGCAAAATTTCAACCTTAAGCCTCAACGCTAAATGGTGTAAACTACGAGTTATTTGAAACATGAGCACCGTCAGATTACGCGGTTTTAAGCGCCGTTTTATGTTTCTATACCCAGACAATATGGCGGCCCAGGCCTCACTTGCTGTAATGCAAGTAAGATAGCTATGCTCCGTCTATTTCTACTATGTGGTCGCTGATCATTACTGAGTTTCAATTTAAGCCGAGACTTCTAACCACGAACAACAAAGGTAGTGTAAGCAATTTCAATCCTCATTCCGCGTAAAATTACGTGGCAACAGGTCCAATTTCTGCCATTAGTCTTATGGACGGTACAGTCTCTATGGGGATATATATATATAGAATTAATTTGTAATTTGTAAAGATAAACTGTATATTTTCTCAGTCTGGATCATGTTAACTGGACTTTACTCTGTCCAGTCTATTCTCTGCAATAACAATGCATCCGTCGACATGTACAACAAACGCGGCAATTACAGACCGACACAAATGAGATGGTCTGCAAGCCCAATACAGAATTGCCAACATTCTTCAAGTAGCCTGGGCCACGTTATTTAGCTCGGACTACAAAAGAGTAATGATTGTTCGCGGAGTGTCGAAGGCTGGGACGAGGCGGGAGGTAGTTGAAGAGCTCTCCACCAGAGTGTAGCTCCATGCAGCACTGATGGAACTAAACCTCTCGACTCCGTGACTGTGCTTCTACGTGACCTAATTTATTTGTAAGATGCTTTGATATACGAGTAATTAATCTTGGTGATCCAATAATACGTAACAAGTTCTGTATGCGGGGAATTACACTTGATGAAACGGGGAGATAATACAATCTTTCACCGGTATAAATGTAATATCCTGCACTACAAAATTCGTAAGCGGCTTTTGACTCAAACAATTATTAAAACTGAAATCTACTGCTAAAGCATCTAAACGGGTCAAGGGTTTTTCCTAATTACTTCTAACAGAATTTAAAAGGTTATAAAACAAAAGAAATGACTTTTCATGTCCTACAAACAAATGAGGCACATAACATTGTTGTTGTTGGTCATTGATTTATCAAATAACGAATAAGCTCGTTCAGCTCGTTGTTAAACAGGCTTGGGTTCCGAAAAATTACAGTAGGTTACATTCATACATGAGGCTTAATCATAAATATTCTTGGACAAAAAAATAAACAGATATTTGTCCTGTATAGTGATAAAATCCTACACAATGATGAACAAACAAGAAATTTAAATCTGATGCAAAATATACAATATTACCCAATAAAGAGTACTTATTGCTACTAGAGTATTTACTAGTATTGCTACTAGAGTATTGTACTAGAGTATTTTTGCTTTTAGGCGACAACTAAATCACAAATAAATTTAAGTTAGTAATTTCATTGATTCAGATTGTAAAAAGTGCTCTCAAAATAAATTATCAGTCAAGATAGGTGAACCTAAGAGTATGAAAACTAAGGATCGAAGAACTGTGGACTTATGCCAGAGGTCCTTCCTCGCTAGGACTACTGATGTTGTATTACGTCATTGTTCAAGGGCATCACTGGCTAACTGGCTTAATTGGATCCTAGGACTCGAATACTTCAAAAACAGTATTTCTTGAACTGAGAATGTATTTTGAAGAAGAGTATACACTGAAAATAAATTATTTAATCCATCTGATCTGTTAGTATAAAAATACAAATTCCCTATAGGGATAAAAGTTTCAAATTTTTTTCCTATTATAAAAAATAAACTGTCTGTTAACAGGCATTCTAACTCTCACGTTCATCAGCGACCACATTATCGACAGAAAATAAGAACAACACGGAAACAAATCAATCATCATCCCGAAATCACCGGCCGATCTGATCAATCACTGGGCAGCTCAGTCAATACACGGTACGGTAGGGCCCGATACCTCATTATGTCCTATATGGCTTTCACGTAGATTGAACCTCTTGAAGCATCTCGTTCCGGCCGATTTGCCGTTATAGAGACATTGTTATTGCTAATGGAAACTCGGATAACAATATGATCGGTTGTAGGATCTGGTAATCTGGATAAAGGGACTTCAATAGATTCGGATTTAACAAGAAATGTGAGCTTGTATTTTTAACGAAAGTAACGAAATTGAGGCTTATTTTAATCTGTTTTTGTTAAAAGGGCACAAGCATAGAGAAGTCTTCTCTGTGGCACAAGTCACTTTGAGTAACAAAATTGACATTATTGGTCTAAATGGGCACATCGAAATGGCTTAAAATAGCATTCCAAATATGTCCTACTATAGTGACTTTTTAGCGGATGTTACTCCGTTGTGTTTTTAATCATGGACTTTTTGCCTATGTAGCAAAAAAATTGGAAAAGGCTAAAATAATTATCAAACAAGTCTAAGAAAGTAAAGTAACTATATACTGTTTTAGCGCGTTAAGTTAGTAAGTAGGCTATTAAAAACCTAATTCGTATATGACATTTAGTATGATAATTTTAATATAATATATTAAGTGCAACAACATAAAGTCTACTTAAAGGTTTAAATCAATCTTGTCGATACAATAAAGACACCAATGTTCCGGTAAAAAATATCCTTATTTAAGAAACATCCTATTGTCATAATTAGTTCTGCATAAAAAGGGTCAAGATTGTCACATATTCATTTTATTTTAACTACGCGTGTGTGTAATAAAGAGAAGGGTTTAACGTAACACGGACGGAAACCTTTTGGAAATAAAAAATAGAATTATATTTCATGAACATAAGCGATTCAAACGTATTCACACTGTAATCAGAATGGAGTAGGGACGCCTGCAAAACACTGGCGGTATACCCGCATTGCCTTGAAGCACTTCGATTGCCTAATGGAGTCGTGTATGCTCAACTGACCGTTCAGAGCTCATCTGCCTCTCATAGGCCTACCATTATTTAGATCAAACTGAATTAAATACCAGCGCAGAACTGGAGATCTATCTGCCCAAGGCGAAATTCTTTTTGGGGCGACAAAAAAGAATGACTCGTATGGCATTTGGCGAGAAATCCAGGGGCATAATTTATTGTAAATGAAAACTTTTTAATACATTTTATCTAAAATTGAAGATTATCGTTATTATGATAGTTGTCCTAGAGGGGCGGGTAAAAAGTGAATGTTCTGAAACAAATTGAAGTTTACATAATTTTTAATTTGCTGACACGAACACGTATATTTTCAACATTAACTTAATTTTAAACTTACTTTTTATTGTAAACCAAATATAATAGACTCTAGCTATTTAAATCATGGTCTTTGGTGGTATTTTTGAGACTAAAATGTCAATTAAATTACAAATTGAAGTGTCACCACCAATTGAGGTTTGGATTAGTCACAAACAGGCATGGCGAATCGACATAATCCCCACATCACATTTACCTCGTTAAATTTTTAACGACCTGCAACTTTTTGACTCGGTCTCGCCGGAAATACAACTGGCTCAATTACTCACAGCATTGTACCTGATGCGGCGCTTTTCAACAATCACTAACAAGCTACAATACGAGGCTATAATTACTCCGGTCTGTAAATTGCAGCACACCACGCGAGGTGGCCACAAAATATATCACTTCATCACAGCACAAAGCACAATTAATTCAATTTCAGCCCATTAATAAATTTGTTGTTTCGAATTTTTTGTGTGTTACCTCCTTCCCACAAGATTAGACTCCATTCTCGTCTTTTAAATATTTCCTTGGGAACTGAATTAATAAATCCAATTTCATCTTCGAGTGCTTGGTGAACATCAGCGTCGTTTTAAAAGTTGAATGTATATCGCGTTTGTGTATTATTTCTATACCGTATTTTCCTTTTTTGGGAAAGTAAATTTCAAAAAACTCAATCTGAATACTCCCAGACGGAGTAGAACTTTAGACCGCGGTTGGTGAACTACAGATTGAGTAGTCGCGACTATTGGATTATTCATTGAATTAATCACAGAGAAAGGAACGGATATCTATAAAACTATTCCTTTCTCTGTGATTCCTTGCTCGACCCCAACAACGTTTTGAATCACAGTGCTAAATGTAATGTTTTCCATCTCTCAAAAACGAACAAAATTTTTCATTCTGTATTTTAAAACTATGTTTAATAATATTCGAAGTGAAGTTGTGATCCTAACTTTGACATATTTTGAACATTCTGTGCCTGAACTAAACGATCGAGTTTCGAGTTTCGGTCAGACAACCCGATACCTCTCGTAGTTTGAAAACCTTGGACTACTTGTCCAGCTCCCAACTTGGCGCAAAGGGATCAAGCTGCTCGGTCGCCAAACTTCCACAACTACTGAATAATTTAATAATCTACACTTTGTGCTTTCTGTTACTTTGTTATACACTTGATACAAAGTGAAAAGAATCACGCTGTTGTGCTCTATCTCAGGAATGGCTGGCATTGTAAGCAATCCGCTCTTTTATCCATTTACAAACTATTGCTTTATAATTGTACTTTGTTTTTGTTACCCGCAGAAACTTAAGAAATACACTTTAAAAAACTTTGACGAATACTAGTTATAATCCAGCATGTTTGATTTATACAAAAATAATAGTAGTTTGCATTACTTTAAAAATTAAAATATAAAACCAGAACCAAGAAGCGCTTTAAATTATTGATGCGCTTTGTTTGGTACGTGAGTGAAAGAAAGTAATCTATATAAGCCCTACGCAGGAACTTAAGAAATAAACCTTAACAAAATTTTAAGAATACTAGTTATAATCGTGAACTTGTTTGATTTATATAAAAATAATATCAGTTTGCATTACTTTTAAAAATAAAATATGAAACCGTAAGAACCAAGAACCGCTGTCAATTATTTGTTTCGCTTCAATTATCTATCGCTTTGTTTGGTACGTGAGTGAAAGAATTCATCCAAGGCTCTACGCTGAATCGGAAAAAAATTTTAATTCCTCATAAAATAGCTTAGAAATATTTCATACAGTTTTCATCAAAACATTAAATCTCAACACTCAAAAAAACACGCATAAACCGCTCAACAGAATTAAAATCATACCTCTTATTTCGATAAATTATTCAACGAGTTCTCTCTCATCAATAATTCGAATATTCAATCCGTTTTCATTAAACCGCTGAAGATTAAGCAACGAAACTCAGGGTGAAAAGCAATTAATCCGCGATCAGAGGGAGGGGGGGGAGTCTACAAGACGTGGTTATTGGGCAAATTTAAAGATAAGCTCTCCGAGGGAGTTGTCGACCCCGGTCGCCACTTCGCCGCCTTTGGTCGCCAATCAGGGTTGGATTTCTCCTTCCTTCGCCGATCAATAGCTCATTACAACCTCTCAACCTGCCAATAGCTCATTACAACCTCTCAACCTGCCAATAGCTCATTACAACCTCTCAACCTGCCAATAGCTCATTACAACCTCTCAACCTGCCAATAGCTCATTACAACCTCCCAACCTGCCAATAGCTCATTACAACCTCTCAACCTGCCAATAGCTCATTACAACCTCTCAACCTGCCAATAGCTCATTACAACCTCTCAACCTGCCAATAGCTCATTACAACCTCCCAACCTGCCAATAGCTCATTACAACCTCTCAACCTGCCAATAGCTCATTACAACCTCTCAACCTGCCAATAGCTCATTACAACCTCTCAACCTGCCAATAGCTCATTACAACCTCTCAACCTGCCAATAGCTCATTACAACCACTCAACCTGCGAGGAAAAAACGCTCAAACTCAATTTTTTAAAATGGTTGTAAGCAACGTCAAAAAGCAAATGGCCAATACTACAAAGTGTGAAAAGTTCTTCGACTCAATATTGACTTCCAAATGGGTTAAGCCAAGCGACAAAAATTTAAAATAAAGTGCAGTAAAAATTATAATACTAGGGCTCTCCTAAGGATTAAGTAGGACAGAACAGTGAAAGTACTTATTTTCTCCTTCATTAATTCTATTTCATATATTAATGCATGGTAAAGCATTTTTGTCTCCTTCAACAACAATGGATTTAATACAAAACGCTCTTATGCTCTTAACCCAATGGAGGCAAATGATTTATTACATCTAGTTAGGATCAGGATAAACAAAACAAAAAAAAACACCATGAAAGTGTTATTGTGCGTAGTGTCTTTGAAAAAAAATCAAAACTATTTCGAAACTTTCCTGGACTACACATAGGGAAATGAGCTGATTATTGCTTAAAAGTAGGCCTAATCTCAATCGTTTAGTAAGGTCCAAAAAAACAAAATGATCAGCTGCTGACCTGTATATTGATTATGCTGTTGTTAAATTTTCATTCAACACAAAAGCAGTTATTCATACTGCAATTTTACATCGAGAATTGATAAATTATCATGGTAATCGATCGTTTAAGCGAGTCGGTTTAAACGAAAAGTAAAATTTAAATCGACCATGCATTTGCCAAATGGACAAAGCATTCGGTGGGTGAGGGCGAGTTGTGAAACCGCGCTAACGTGGGTCGACGAACATGTAATACGTTTACCTGCGGCAATACACTGATGTGTAATGTGTGTTATGAATGACTAATGTGGCATATTCTCTCATCGCCGTGCGTCGTTGGGAGGTTCATTACCTAATAAACTACTTCCCCACCCCTCCTACCGTACCTACCCCTCCTCCCCTCCCCTCCAGCTAACTACGGTGTAATGTCTCCTACTTCTCCTCGTGTTCGGATGATACCTGTTATAAGTCAGTATGATCGATATAATGCGACTCTAGTTGCACGCAAAGCCCGAGCCCTGCACGTTACAGTCTGTAAATAAAGCACTTCAATTTAATTGCGAAGATTGGTTTTTAAGTCGTAATATCAACTAAGTAATTTGTTACAGTAAAATAAATTGTGATTGATGATCCTGGTAAATTATATTAAACCAGCGAGTACTGTGCTCGTTGTATTAAACGTAATCGGATTGTATTAAATTAAAGACCAACCTTCCGTGTACATATTATGTTCTTTTAGACACTATGGCTTCACTTTAGAAAAGCACAATGGCATAAGGGCTACTAGCCCTGCAATGGCACAATACGAATCTGACACGACAAAAACGAAAACCAAATCTACGTTAGTTGGACTTAGAGGATTGTTTTGAAACCTATACTGTATTTGTAACTAAATAGTCTTTGATCAAACTGAATTTTACGATAGCCCCAATGCTTGATTTTTTAAACATATAAATTTAACAAAAATTTACGCCTATTCATAACTGTTTTCTAAGTGTACCCTCCTCAATTATGAATTACAGACACCCGAAAGAAGAATTCATCAACCGGATCGATTACGGCAAAGTAACCACCAACTATCGTTTTCCATCGTAATGAGTGGCGCCAATATCTTCGTGGAGAGCACTGTGCATTACAGGTGTGAAGTAGTGTGAAGTAGCATTACGCAAGGCCCCACACTGAGGTTTCATGTCTATTTATACATCCCCACTCTCAAGCCACGTGTCTCCCATACTGACACAACTATCGCCGCAACAGAGTGTACCTCTGTGCGACTATCATCGTCACCCGAGTGTACCTTGTACCTCCTACATGGGCGATCAGGCTGTGTTGGCGATGAGGCGAGCCTGTTCTGTAGACTACTACAGAATATAACATACGATGAACCACAATAACCAACTAACATGTAGTGGCCCAATTTAATACATGGAGTGTATTTTCAGTGTTTATACGCGAACGAGCAAATTCAACGGCGGAGTTGCAGCTATGTCAGTGATAGCATATGCTACTATTAACAACCATTATTCATTCATCTGTCATTCTTACGTGGTTTAAAATACCTACACCTGGGTAGGTCGCCATTTCAAGCAATGTATAATGTATAACAACAAGAACCAGATTTTCATCAGCAGAAGCATAGCCATCTAAGCCATGTAGCCGTATTGGATTTCGTTTTTTTAATAATAATTTAGTACACTTGCTTTTCAATTTCTCACCAGGTAATCGTCAATATAAATTGCTCAATTGGTTTTAAATGAACAAAATGTGGCCCTCTAGTAAACTGTAGTTTGCACATTATTGATAGAAGCCTCTGGATTAATAAACATCTTATCACAGTACATAATGGAATATAAAATTTAAAAAAACGTACAAAGATAATTTATAATTTAGGTTCAAATATTAAAAATTTGGAAGTTATGAGAGCTGGCGCGATGCTTGTCGCCGAGCTACTCACAGCGAGACAACACGCAGCGCCGTCTTGTCTCCATTGTCTACGGCACGCCGTCGCAAGTCGGCCATTGTTCCCCCCGTCACCGACAGCGGCAGATCAACATTGCCCATCGCTTAAAACGGGCGCACCGGAATTGCGCACTAAAATTCAGGTAGTCACCGGAATAGCGCACTTGGTCGAGAGAGAGCCCCTGGACACACACCGGTATTGCGCACTTACTCTTCCGAGAAATCTCTCCGTTAATTAAGCAAGGGTGAAAATTAATAACATCAAGTACATTATAAAGCAATTATTAAACATAAATAGTGTGTGCATTTTTATACCCAACAGATTTTGTAAAATTTAGTAGGTCAATTTCATTTTGACTCACACGTTTTCTTTCTGCTCTTGGGGGCATCGTAGGTGTTGAGCCGGACATAAGCGTCTGTCTGCACACATTTAAGGTTTTTTTTAAATATGTATATATTTGGATGGGGTGAAGGGCACTCCTTGATGAATCGAGAGTGAAAACTCCCACACGCATTTGTTGGGGAAAGATAGCGGGTGTGCTGTCATTCAACTAAATAGATTCAAGACAGAGGATACCGTAGCTCACAGTTAGCCTCTTCAACTAAAACTAAACAGTAAAGAATGCTCTCCTGCAAATTCCCCGGTTACTGGTCCAAAGTTTGTTTATAGGAAAAATTATTCCTACTTGTATTTGAAATTCAACACCCTGAAAAAAAACAGTTATACGAGTTTTTTCAACACACCCCTATTTTATAATGAAGTACCAGGTCATTGCCACATACAAGAGTGACATGTGTCACACAACCCAGAGCTATTTCGGCGGCCGCTGAGGACTCAGGTACCTGCCGGGCCAAGTGCGCAATTCCGGCGCGTAAATGGAGAGCCCTTTTAGGGATTATAACTTGGTGCGCAATTCCGGTGCACCGCTTAAAACTTCCTTAATAACTAACTAATGCAACCCTGAAGGTGTAGGTAATCAATTAGATACTTCACCTTGAATATTCAATCAAAGAATAAAGCAAACCCAATTTTGTTAACCTTCCTTCACAACACCAGCCTCATCAGTTGGACAAAACTACGGTCGTTATAATCCTTTGTTAAACGATTATATTGTGTTCGAAAAAGCCAGTCAACGATGGATGATTTCATTGATCAACAGGATGAAGAGGTTTCCCACTCGACGTGAACATGGCTGACTGCGCTCGTACCGAGCGAGAATCCAACATTCAAAGTCGGCTTGACTGGCGCTTTCCATCGAGAATTCATTCGTTTTAAATCCGACAACATTTGCCCTGCGAGTTGCTCTTTATTGCCTTACTGCGGCGGTTGATGGGCGAGACAAGGTGAACAGCTTTTCCTTACTTATCTGGTTTGCGAGATTTATCCCTACCACCATAAACAAAATTTAAATACATTTCAGAATCGAGCCAGGAAACTTCAGATTTTGAAGCGTGCATTAACCTTTCAAAAAAATTCTTAGCGTTAAACATTTATAACGTTAAAGCTCCACAATGCTACTCGTCCGATAGTTGCTCATTGGGTTTCTAGGGCCCAGGAAGCCCCCATGTGGTGGTGTAGGTGTCGGTGGAAAGGCCGTGACCTTGACTGGAGGACACCTGCACTTCCGCCGTCATCACTCCCCGGGTCAAAGGTCAAGGTCACGGCGACCACAGTGTGGGCACCTGGGAGGTCACCGGGGAGCGGAGATGCGACTCAGGTGTTGGTGTGGTGTGTAAATTGGTGCCGTTTTGTTTGCAGTAATAATCTCCTTTCGCCACTATTATAAAAGATCATTTTAATAAAAGAAGAAGCATCTCGCGGGAATAGTCCGATGGTAAAGGCAATTTAAGTGGTAAATTGGAACAACCCGACATCCAACATTAACATTCCCAACCAAATACTACAAACCAGTATTCCATTCAAATGAGTCTGCTAAAGAGTATTCAGTGAATTGATATTAAAAGTACTAAATAAAATAATCCATGTGAACCCCGCCTTCTGCCTCAACCCACACTGGAAAAGTGCGCCGATTACCTCCAAATTAAAAACATAAATTATATTTTTATTTCAAAATATACATTTTTACGGCGACTATTTGAAATCGAATCTTAAAACTTGTTTGAGTTAAAAACTGGGAATACGTAGAAAAGTTAACTAGGGATTTAATAGAGAAATGATGATTGAGTTTGTAATTAAAGACTAGGCAAGTGTCCTGTGCTTACTAGTGGTAATACTAGTTAACATCATTAACAGTTATTTCTGCATTATGTGAGTAAAGTACAACGTTGTCTCACGAGTGAAAATGCCTGGCGCCTTAGCTTGTCGAGAGCGACAGTTTTCACCAGGGAGACAATGTGCTTTACTCTCGAAATGCACAAATTTTCCCTCACCAGCAATAATAAATATCCTGACCAGAGACATCCATTTTACTAACATAGTAAGTAATCAGAAATATCAATTTTGTTTCGTCCTGTTATCAGCGCCTACATCCAAGTAGCTGCAACCATGCATTCACCAGCGATCAGCTGATTGTTGCAGCGTTCTTACCATCGACCACATAGTACAAATTTTTTTACGAATTTTTTAAATCATTTTTTTTTAATTAGCTGCCGTAGTTTGCTTGATATCTTAGTTTTTGTGGGAGAGTTTATCCGTGCGGCGCCTGCATAAAAACAAAATCAATCCTAAACTGCTGTTTACAAAAATGTAGTCGACAACAAAAAGACAAATGTGGTATCAAATTAAAGGTCTGAATCTCACAATTACTATGGTACCAATTATAAATGGTTAAGAAGCAGTTTACGCATTATAGGAACGTTACAGGTGCATTCCGCGGCGGCAGCTTCTCTTAGAAAATGTCAGTACAAGCTTCTAGGTTATCGAATTTTAGGATGTGTAAACAGTTTATAATTGGTACCATAGTGATTGCAAGATTCAGACCTTTAATTTGATACCCTATTTTTAATCTTTTACGTAATTTGTTCCGCCATCTTGTCACCGACTAAGGACAATCTCCTGCTTCATCGCGCGCGGGCCTATGCTCCATCTATTTATTTGTACTTTGTGGTCGATGGTTCTTACTATACATGCTTCATTCTTAGGCGTTCTCAAAGTTGATTGTTGATATTGTTTATTCTTATTTGATTATTACAGCCACCTCAATCAGCTGTTAGCGACTGCATTCGTTGAGCTACAACATATTTCCATGTGTGCAAGGAAATTTGGAGACGCTCTAATGTTTTAATTATCGATTTCATGTTATTCTTACAGGGGGAATGAATATTGTCCCCCTTAAAGACTATTAGCCAGGAAATAAATACCTCAGGTAATAATAGTAACCCGGCTTGGTATGAGCAGTGGATCAGGTAGTGGCGCCGACGAAACCCAATATCTGATGTGTCAACAGAAATTGATTCTGTCCATGGAACAAAAGCGGACACGCAGTACAGAGTTAATCAATATAGTGGCGCCTGCAAGCGAGCGGTAGACAATGTGTGTCGAAGCAGTGTGCGGCGGGTGGCAGTTGGCTACATTGAAGGCGCAACGAAATCTCTACATGTCCTACAATGTTCGATTGTACAAAGGACATGACCTTAGCGAAGGAATACAAATGGACTGATCAGTCTTGCTGGGCCTTTGTTTATACACTTCCTATCTATATATTCACCCTTGTAGTTAGTTATGCGGGACGGTACGCTGGTTACAACGCAAGATAAGGTTCAATGTTAGGAGCGATGTCCTCTATGATAAAATCGTATGGTAATTAATTTAAGAGTAAAAACTATGTCCTCTGTGGTACAAGTTAATCGTAATAAATTCACGGGTAATAAGTAAGAACTATCCTTCTGCTTTTATGATGTCTTAAGACCTTGAGATCAAGTTTTGGCTGCTTTATAAGATTAATTTGGAGTTGTACACAAAAAGAAAACTAGGGAGTGGAAGCACTTCCTTTACATAAATTGAGCACGACGATGCTACATTAGGAATTTTCGATGTCGAGATGGGTATAAACAATCTCACACAATTTTTGGATTAATACCGACTGTTGACTAAATCCAACACTGAAAAACGCGGGTGGCAAAGATGAAGATGAAAATACCAAAACATTTTAATTCCTCCTGGTCACAACATTCAGTAGTTATCGATGACCAGCCACATCAACAAATTTATTTTATTTATTTCATTTAAATACAATATTCGGTTACACAGCAGTTATAAATATTAATCTCTCTAGCTTAAAAGCTAATTGAGAGATCAGCTAATCACATAAGTTATAACAAGCGCTTCGATAAATTATATATATATATATATATACAGGTGTATACCACCTTTCGAGGACTTCAACAACTGAGACTCTGAAACTTACACTAATGTACATATTCGTCATATTTCAAGGACCTATATACTGAAACCGTGTATACGACATTTTGGGGACCTGAGTTTACCAGGACCTCAACGCGTAGAGCGCGGGAAAGCGTCTTGTTGCTATTTTCATTTAACCACACTCCCCTCCTCACTCTCTCTCTCTCTCTCTCTCTCTCTCTCTCTCTCTCTCTCTCTCTCTCTCTCTCTCCTCTCCCCCTCCCTCTCTCCCCTTCTCTCTCTCTCTTGCCATGTTGCAATCATAATTGTAAAAATTAATTGAATCTACAACAATCAGGAATTCGTTTTTGACGAATGCAGGGGACTCAAAGCGGGAAACTGATAACGAGCTGCTATCACTTCATCGACCACATAGTACAAATAGACTGAGCATAGGCCTGCGCGCGATGAAGTCTGAGACTGTCCGTAGTCGGTGACAAGATGGCGGACCAAATTAAGCAAAAGATATAGGGATATAAAGATATGAATAATAGGGTATCAAATTAAAGGTCTGAATCTCACAATTACTATGGTACCAATTATAAATGTTTAGAGGCAGTTTATACACATCGTAAAAATCGATAACCTAGAAGCTTGTTCTGACATTTTTTAAGAGAAGCTGCCGCCACGGAATGCACCTGTTACGTTCCTGTGATGTGTAAACTGCTTCTAAACCATTTATAATTGGTAACATAGTAATTGGGAGATTCAGACCTTTGATTTGATACCACATTTGTATTTTTTTAGTCGACTATATTTTTGAAAACATCAGTTTGGAATTGATTTTGTTTTTATGCAGGCGCCGCACGGATAAACTCTCTCACAATAACAAAGTTGTAGACCAAAATTCGGCAGCTATTTAAAAAAAATATGATAAAAATATAAACTCATTAACAACAATTTCCACCGTTTTTTATTTTACCTGACCAAAAAATAATTAAAGTAGCAGCCGACTTCTTTTTTCATGCCATGTTTTAAAGTTTAATAAAAACTTGTGAATTTTTATCATTTTTTTTAAATAGAAAATACATTTTTAAAAAAATATGATTGATACTATTACTGTTCAAAACTAAAGGACTCTTCACAAGCAAAATTTCAACCTTAAGCTTAAATGCTAAAAGGTATAAACTATGAGTTATTTGAAACATGAGCACTGTCAGATTACGTGGTTTTAGGTGTCGTTTTGTGTTTCTATACCGAAACAATATGGCGGCCCCTGCTTAATTTGCTGCAATACTTAAGATAGGGATGCTCTGTCTATTTGTACTATGTGGTCGATGTAAGGTAAACCGCCTAAATGCCGGACGGCTAGGGGAAATGTTACTGCAAAGTCAAATATCGCCTGATTGGATAGAACTAGGCAAAATCCACAGAGAGAAATGGATTCGCCGACAATTTCCCCACAATTTTATATCATAAATAAAACATTTCAATCGATAAAAACTAATTAATAACGAACATTAAGTGTCGATCGATCTGAACGACAACAGCCCAAAACCGGACGGCGACAGTCCCAACACCGGAAGATGGCTTCCCAACACCGGAAGACTCTTCTCTCAGCATTAAACCAATGTTTTTCGGCACTTTATGACCTTAAAATGAAGTTTGAAACAATTGGTTTTTTGATTAGATAGAAATCATACACTGTACGTCCCGTTAAATACTGGAGCGTGAATCAAGGTAATCCATTTAGTTAAGAAACTAGTAATCCCGTTGCTCGGAATCGATCAATTGTCAAGTACTTACCCCTAAATAAGGTACAGTATTCTAGAACTTCTTAGTAATGATATGGCTAAACTTCAATGCCACTTCCGGTAGTAGAGTCGCAGACACTAGGGCGGGTAAGTGAGTGCGCTTCTGGCGAAATTATTGTTTATTATTTGTTTGGGTAGTTAATCAACTATATGATCATGTGTTAAAGTAAACACAAGTTTACACGTGAAAAGTCCTGAAAAACGTAAACAAAGTTTTGATAGTTCAACAAAATCATTACATTTGGTTATATCAGCCATCAGCTGAGGTAGCTATAGCAGACGATTTGGTGAGTTTACAGTTTTTGCCGCCCGCCCTATTCGGTGCCCGCAACTATTGTGAGATTATTTACTAAAGTCTTTATAAACAATCCAGTGCCTTCTTTATACAACTTAATCCAGCGCCTGAATACGGCTACTACAATTTCATTTTTAGATCATTACTTACAAACAAACGTCACACTAACTGTCACCTTAAATTCCAAGACAATTGTATGCTCAATCGAGTTCACAAAGGCGCCTCTGTCATACCACAGAAAAAGAAGATATTTTTCTCTGTGGTCATCTTACTTTAGTGGTTCAAATAATTATTACAGACAACATAATTTAAGAAAATAAACAGTAAGGCCCCCCACGCACCAGAATGGCGTACATGGCAGAAAATTAGTCAAATACCATTTGACATGAGCGAGATTTGACATGTTTTTGTAAGCTCCATAAGAATAACATGGGGAATGAGTATGGAGGTTTGCTGAACGTCGTTCTTTTAGTCTTAAACAACTATAGATATAAGGATCGTATTGATTTTTGTATAATTTTATGTGAATTAAACCTTTTATTACATTTTAAAATAATTGTATCAATCAAATTTTTTTTTTTTTCAATTCTAAGGCTTTCCGTTTTTGGGAAACTTCTCCTGTCTAACTCACGAACGATTATCCGGTATTGGGCAAGCCGTGCTTAAAGCATCCCTAAATGCGGACGCCTTGTAATTTGTAGTAAATATAATAAAAATGATGTTTATTATACATAAGAAAACGATTAACATGTCTGAGAAATTTTAAAAATTCCAAAACTCACAATTAGGTATAATAAAATATTAATAAAACCTTATTTAAATTACCTTGCTACTTAGTCAAAATCGCGCGGAGTTTCACGCCGAAATGAGAAACTCGGCAATTTGACCTGTCCTCGGTCTTAAATATTTTTTTTTCCATTTTACAAAATTGAAGTAAGGGGGTTTTCATACATAAATAACCATCGCAAACCGCTGCGATCGGCGTTTCAGCCGACAGTCTTATTTTTCGCCTAAAAGAGCGTTCGTCCGGATTTGGGCGGGTTCCGGAGTTGGGGCGGTTTACCTTATCACTTGTTTATAGATCACGTGTCTGTGGTTTTACTCCCGCCTTGTATAGACGACCACCCGCCTATAGATGAATTTTACATGCTGCTTCGTTAAATAATAACATTCAGGAACGTTGTACTATTAGTAAGCATAAAAGGTTATTTCGAATGAGAGAATGCAATCCGAAATTTCCTGTATAGTAGTAGGAAATTAATAAAACATTTGGAGTTTTAAGTTTTCCCGAGCTATTGATTTTGTATTTCAGAAATAATTATACAGGGTGTTCAAAAAATGTGGGGCAATAATTTACGTAGTGATTCCCTGGGTCAATATAGGCCTAAGCAAAAAAGTTTATATATTCATAGCTCCTAAAGTGCTTCGTTTTCCGTCTGTGAGTCCGTTTGTGATTTTTACATCTTTAATCATAACTCACGAACCTCTTAACGTATGAACTTCAAACTATATATGCATTACCACTATTAAGACCTATTTTTGTAAGAAGTATTAAATTTCTACTTTGTCCCATTTCAAAATGGCGACTGTTTTTTGTTTTCAAAGGTAAATATCTTAAACTGTAAATTTTAGAAAAATTATATAGGAGACAAAAAGTTGCAAAATTTAATCCATTAACCCTGATAATTAGATTATAATGATCGAACAACTGGAAATGGAGAAATTTCAAATTTTCCGAATAAAAACAGGCAAATTTCAGACAGTATGTTCCTTAGAACCATGTTTTATTCAGAAAAGTTGAGATTTCTCCATTATTGGCGGTCTGATTACCATAATCTTAATATGAGTGTTAATTGAATTAGATTTGCAGCTTTTTGTCTTTTAAAATTTTTTTTTAAATTTACAGTTTTTAAGATATTTACCTTTGAAAACAAAAAACAGTCGCCATTTTGAAATGGTACAAAGTAGAAATTTGATATTTCTTACAAAAATAGGTCTTAATAGTGGTCATGCAAATACCAAGTTTGAAGTTTATACGTTAGGAGTTTCGTGAGATATGATTAAATATGTAAAAATCACAAACAGACTCACAGACGGAAAACAAAGCACTTTAGGACCTATGTATAACTTTTTTGCTATTTTGACCTAAGGAATCACTACGTAAATTATTGCCCCACATTTTTTGAACACACTGTAGATTCAAACTACTGCAGGGGCCCCGCTAGATAAGAGAGAGTTATTGTTTGGCTCCTACGTAAACTTGATAAGGAGCGCGCGCTATCACCGGGCCTGGAGACAAGATGTCTGATCCAACTGCCAGCAACTGACCTTGAGTATATTTTGTTCCACCTTTCAATTAAATCAAGCCAATGTTGATTTGGCAAGCTATTTTTAAACATTGATTTACTTTACTAATAGTCAAATGTAGTGATTGCCATGATCATTAATTCAACACATTATTTGTGAGGCCTAATTTGATAAATTTCTTGATAAATGTTTTGCAAGATAAAAAATCTAAGATTTAAATTTTACATGTTTACTTTCATGAAAAATAATTTGACGAGTTAGACTGGCAATCTGATTGAATCGAATTTTCGTTCTTTTAACATTCCCGTATGATATAATTCTAATAACCTTGAAACACTGACACATTTATTAGTTCTCAAAACAGGCTAGAAGTATTTAACTTAAAATTACTTAGTTCGAGGCTTAGACATGTTTACTGGATTATTATTTTGTATTTTTAACGATTAAACAAATAAAATATTATGTATATTAGAACCGCTGAAGTAAAATGATTCATTCTTGGCTCGTTCGATTAGGTTGTTGGATAACTGTAAACTAACCGGAGTACTAAGCTAGGCGATTTCATTTACACTCATATTGATTTTATCCCTCTTTGTACTCTAAATTAAAATGTTCCCCCTTTACAAAACTATGACCTTCTTTGATGGAACAGTCACAGTGGCATGACGCTCACGTAATGCCAGCATAAAATGTGCGCTTGAAAAAAATTTCAATTTATAGTCACGTCACATGTACTTCACGTCAACACAGAATTACGGTTAATTTTTGCGATTTTAGGCTACAAATAATCAAGACATCCTGGAAAAATATTAATGCAACGCCATTGAATTCAAGTGTTAATTTTAATCGCAAGTTTTTTATTTTTATTTTTGGCCTTTGGTGTCCCCTTTGCTAAAATACCGTTTAATAATTTTTCTAAGATACCCAGTTACATTTCATACAGCGACCAAAGAATATTATATTAGAATATCATAGAGGAATACCATAGAATTAATAAAATGATGAAGCGCGTGAGGGAGGGAAATTTCACTTATCGTTCGCCAGCGCCAGGAATGTCAATCAGAAAACAAACTAGCGAGTATTATTCGCAAGATCCCGAATATATTATATAATACAAGCCAAGTATATCATTGGCTGGAGCATTTCGGTTTTTTGTCACGACGTCGTTTCCTATTGAATGAGTCATTTGCTTTGTTGTTGTTTATATCTTGCCCTAAAAGTTTATTGATTGTCCGCTAGATAGTAACAGACTTTGGAATTATTTGATGTTTCAGAACTTCTCGTGGGTTTTCGTCAACCTTCGAGGGGTTGGCCTGTCGCTGGCGAATCATAAGTATATAAATTTTCCTCCTTCTCGCGCGAGTTGTATTAATTCAAATATATTATTACTATTTGATCGCTGATGTTACATCGAGGAGGGCAGACCCAGTCTGAAAAGATCACTAGTCAGAAATCACTGAAGGCTTCTTAGCTTACCCTGAATTCTGTGAATGTTAAAGAGAATTGATTGTTCACAGCAGTAGCTTCAATCCTGACTGGCTTATTACCTGATTATAACCTAGCTGGATATTTCTTGCTCAGTATCAATGCCATGTACAACAAGGGAGGTTGTCACGATTTGAGACAGTGTTGTGGTTGTCTTTCAGAGAACAAGTTTGGTTCCCCACTAGGGAAGGCTGGACTTGATGGCAGAGTTGGCGGGGTTGTACTGACGACCGAGATGAAGGGGACGAAACCCTTAAAGAGCTCCATAGCTTCATTGATTGAAAAAAATATTTTCTCAACTAGTCTAAGCTTGGCCGAACCTATTCCATCTTCCTTTTCCTTTTTTCATATGTTTTTTTCAAAGGAAGCAAAAAACCAAAGGATGATACTCCACTAAAGGATTACCTACGACCAAAGGGATATTACAGGGAAAGCTTCCTTTCCGTAGCCGTAAAAAGACAAAACAATATTTTAAAAGTACCCTCATAGGATTTTCCTGTGGGTTGAGGTAAACCAGGCTTCATTTGCGCCCTACAAATAAACCTCAATTTTACAATGACGCTGTATGAGGAAAGAATTAATGTTCTACTGCAAACTAAGCATACTGTAAAAAACAAACACATTGACACATTTTTATTTCATATTACTTTTTAAAACTTGAGGGACTGTTGTCTTTCTTTAGTTACATTTCTTGGCACGGGAGACCGAGATGAGCATGAATATAACAGATGGTTTGATGAGAAAAGAATATTTTGGTGGGTTGTAAACAAAGATAGTCCTAATATAGTTCCCCTTTTGTAGTTTGAGGCTTCATAACACAAGTTGTCAAAATGTTAATTTTGTTATATAATTTCTATTACGTTATAGAAAAGTTTATTTTAAATATCGCTCTTTAATGTATTCTTGAGGAAACGGAAAACATTGCAGTGATTGAGAAACGGACAACAGGCTGATATCACTTTGTTTATAGTATTTCGACAACAGGTTGTTTGTTTATAGTGCATTGATCCGTGGAGGAGCCCCTACCTTTAGATTAGGTTTCGTGTCTTATCACCCACAATTTAAATGCAATTTATGAGTCGGTCTACAACCAGAAAAATTGCGATGGTTTGACTTTCGAGGAGCACTTTGTTACTGTTTATCTTAAGCCCCTTTCACATTGGTGGCTGAGCGAAGCGGTGTTGCTAGATTATTTACTTGTTTTTAAACACATAGGGGCGACTGTTCTGTGATGTCACTCAACCACCTAGTATGGTAGGGAGGGGCCTTATGAAGCTTTACGATTGAGCAAAGTCGAGAAATAATGGCGAGTGGAATTTCTGTACGATCATATAGCTACGTTATAAAAATGTCGGACAATTTTGGACACTATGAATGACAATTTAATTGCAAATTAAAATGTTTTACTAAGAAATAACTAGTTACTGTTATACAGGGTGAAATTAAAATAGTGTTAACAATTTTTATATGTTAAACTACGAAGTACTAGAGACTCGTGACACAATGGCACACGAGTACAAAGACAAAGGCCTATAACAGACCACAAGAGGTTTTTTACACATTTGTTTCCTTGTATAAATCCCTGATTAATTGGCCATAAGAGCAGTAGAAAGTATTTTTTGGTGATCTTATTGTCTTTAGCAAAATCATAAAATCCTCATGCAACTTTAGCTAAAAATAACCCTTGGTTTGTAGATAGTGAAAGTTTGATTTGTAATTTTAGATCAATATCTTTTACTTCACCTTTTCTGTGTTACACAGAACTGTAGATTGTCTAAAAAAAGTAAAGACATTTGAATAATTTTTAAAATGGTATTAATCTACTGTTTTACGAACATTCTTCAATCAAAGATTTTGAGTAAAAACCGGAGTGATGCTAAAGTTACGTTTTCTTCAAAGATGCAAGTTCTCCCTTAAATGAAATGGTTATAAATGCATTGAAAATTACAGCCCATAGACTTTTTTCTTCGTTTACTTGATTATTTGAAATTCTTGGGCAACACCCACCTGAAATAATGTTATACTGATCCTCATCAAGTTGTTAATAATCGTCACACACGGGCACAGATACCGGATCACCCAAAAATATTTCTGGTATCTGTGTTCGTGTGTGACAATTATTAACAACTTGACGAGCATATCATTAAATTAACGTGGGTGATGCAAAGAATTTTAAATACTCAATTCGCCCCGCCCAAAAATCGTCATGTCATTTCTCTAAGAATCATTTACTTTCTCTTATCTTTTTTCCCGTTAGATTTTCTTCAAGAATATTAAAGATATCACGATTGATCAAGCATCCCTATGAACGTTTTTGTTTTTTGTTAAATTTTCAATTAAATGCCTGTTTGAATAAAGGATAATTACGTTCAGACTACTGCAAGTAACGTTAGAACTTATTTATTCCTTATATGTTCTAACCCCAAAGACAAAGTTATTTCTTTGTAATTAATTGGATTGAATTTTTTAAAATTGTCAGTTTTGAAAAAGTGTACCTCATTTTGAACTCAGTTTTATTAGGGACGCTTGTAACCCAAGAAAACCGCAATTAGATTGTATTTAACTAAAACTGAGTGATAGTTTTGGAATCTTCTCTCCCCTCTTGCAATTTAGTATTGGGTAACATTTCTAAAATAATTAAAAACTGAATATTATAAATTAAGCCATACGTTTTGAGAAATTTGCGGCTTAAAGTAGGGAAAATATCATTAATTTGTCAAAAGAATTTTCTTATGTTGTTGTTGTTCTTATGTATAATTTTAAACCTCTTAGATTGTTATGAACGATTACTGAGCAGAAAAAGGCTTGAAAGGTTTTTTTAAAAATAGCTTTTTAAAAGCTTTGTAAAGCTTTTAGTTAAGGGCTTGAACTAGGTAAGTAGTAAGTCAGTTACATCTCAAATTCATACGTCCAAAATCATTAAACGTTAATAATACTTACTAATCATGAATTATAAGTTCAATCAAACTTAAATACACCGTGATGCTCCTAGTAAAGTTGAAGTGTTGTGTAGCCTGACAACATCAGCCCTGCGCTAAGAGGACGACTATCAATTGTTTACAGTAAATTGACATTTTTACTGTCTGTTTATGTTCTCCCGTGTCCGAATGATGACAGACCTTCACTTAATAAAAGATCTACGGAAGAGCAAAATGTAAGATGATCGTGGATATATTGCAAATGTTTATTACGTGATAATAGTAACGTCATTTTTATTACGAAGTATAATGACGATATAATAATAAAAACGTATACAATGACGAAGTAGTTATAATTATTTATTACTTTGTTTGAAACTCCTGGTGGGTTTGGTGAGTTCATGTTAATACTATCAGGTTCCATTGCATATCGAGACGTCGTCGCGGCGTCGTCGTGAAACTTGATTTTTCATATGGTTGATGGCAAATGTCATAAAATTGCAATGAATAAATACACCATTAAATACATAAAGCCTAACAGTAAGTGTATTTTTTATATTCTTATGCCCATCATAAGAAAAAACTAGGCACACCAACAGAATAGTATTTCATTATTTGGACCTAAAGTGACGATAAGCAAATTTTGGCAGTGTCTTAAGCTATATTTTTAGTTATGCTATACGCTATTACCTGGCTATTACGCTGGTATACACATACACAATTTATAGTTGTGGGGTACCACATGCACGCATTTTATTTACTTTGGATGAAGAAGACCGAATCCAAGAAGTTTATGATATTGATCACGTTGTCCATGCACAACTTCCTGATCCTGAAGCACGATCAATAATAACTACAAATAAATGTATTACTAAAATTGATCTTATCAGCAGGGGGCCTACCTAAATATTACTCGATTTCGAGCAACAGGCAACCTAGCAGCTCTTAATTTATTATACCAACTACAAAAACCACAACATGTTTACTTCTAGAAGTTTTTTCTCGAAGAAGCTTTAATCTCGTTCTTACCATTAAACTACGCTGGTTTTCTGTACATTTGTTCGTTCTTTTTAGTAGTTTTGGTTCGGTTCGTCTGACAGTAGTGGACTGAACTTATAATTGATGTATTACACGCGATAAACTAAAAGTTGCTAAAATTTATGAGTTTTTTGGCCAACAATTATGCAAAAATGAATCACACCGTGGTAATAACTGTGACAACTTTCGATTCAATTGATAACTCACCATCTACTGCAAACTAAGGCCCATTGACCATTGTTTGCAGTCTTACTACATCATAAAAAAACAACAACAGTCGACGTCTTTGACATCAGCTCACTCCTTTCCCCCAGCGTGGAAAAGAGCTTTTCAGCCCTTCAAAAATTCTAAGAAATATGCCGTTTTTGCAGCGGTAAAATGTATTTGAGACTGTAGATATGCACAGCCTCATTCCTATTTACATTAGACTTTAGTCATTAACAGAATTTAATATACAATGTATAACAGATGTTAATTTCTATACCACATAATTATTTGCAGCAGTAAGCAAAATTAAAAATAGTCTGCTTGAATTTTATACCACTAAGTAATCTATGGAAATATTCAATAAAAATTGGCTTTATATTCTGCAAGATGGTTGTAATATAGCTTTTTACAATAACTTTGAAAAATTAAGTAATGTTAAGGTACAAAATAAACTGAATATTCATTTTACAATTAATATACAGGGTGTTTAATATGTAAGTACACGGTTTTAATTCACTGACTATTTGGACTATCTAAACGTAACTAGAAAAGGCACAAAAGAAATGTAATTTAATAGGATTTGGTTGAAGCAGTCGATCAATGTTGTAGCACTCAAAAAAGTAAACCTTAGCCTAAACTGTATAGGTGTTATTTCTTTTAGAAGGAAAGTCTATAACTGCTGCTAAATGCATAAGTTGTGAACAATCGATGGTAGAGTCTGTTTGAATTTTATCAGCTTAATACGAGCACATGAAAAACCCAAGTTCACATTGAGCTGAGATGTCATATTCCATTAAAACCCGTATGAGTTTATCTTTCTATTAAAGCTGTTTTTAAAATTATAATTGTGTACTTATATAGGGTGTTTTTTAACGCAACCCATTTCTAAGATTGAATGAATCACTTATAAATATTAAACTAGCAGCCCGCGTCACTTCATGACTTAAGAAGAACTTGGTAAAATATGCTTTAGTTTCATGTTGATTATGTAATGCAGAGTAAAATATCTTTCAGTGAGGAAGTGTGTGAATTTTTGTGAATTTATCTCTAGATTATTTTTTGTGTCATAGCAATATAAAATTACCAGTAATTGAACTTCTCATCGGGGCAAAATTTTAAAAATAACTTAATACTTTTGTCATGAAACTTCAATATGGTAAGAAATCCCTTACAGAATTTGAGAAGTTAGTTTGTTTCATCTGATTTGAAATTGTCTATGTATACGTTCTACACTTTGAAATTTTGACAATGCAACAATATTCATTTTTCATAAAGTGGGGGCTAGTTTACATGGATCTTAATTCCTTGGCGCATCTTCATGTTTCAGTTTTAGAGTTTTCTTTTCAAAAGTATTGAAGCTTTATGATAATTCTACACAACATCTACGCGTCAGTTTCATGCATTTATCTTTGTTAGGTCTTGACAAAAAACGGTAAGAAGATGGACAAACCACTGATCTACTGATGAATTAATATCTAAATAGTAAAAAAAAAATAGTAATAAAAAATAGCCATTCGCCGTAAAAACAAATTAGGTTATTCAACGCCAATAGATTAAATTTGCAAATTGACCCACGTTTTTGTTTCGCATCTTAAATACATGTTTGGCAAATTTTTACCTACGGAAATAATGTCATTTTCTATGACATACCTTCATTAGATAGGCATATTGTTATTAGTACAATTAAAAATCTAGTAAAATGGGCAGTCTAACCATTAACACTTCAATGTCTTCCGCATCCCAAGTACATTTACAAAATACAGGTTTTAAATTTATAATGCGTTTTAAATCTTGCATTTTTAAGGTTAATATTCAACTAATTTTTCTATTTTAGATCTCAAAACGTTGAAACATGCATCAATGTGTTAAAACATGAATCAATATGTATTCAATGTTAATATAGTTAGTTCGAAAATCCCATCTCCAGAGCACCTCCAGAGGAAGTTACGTCTGTTGCTTTTTAAGTTTCCTTTTTAAGAAAAAAAAATACAGTAAATTGAGGTGATTACAGACTGTTGGTCTTAGTTTTAACAGGGCAAATACAGGGTATTCTTTTAACGCTACCAATTTTTAAGATGAAATTATGCACATATAAATGTGTAATGAGTATAGTTTTATTGATCTTTACATTTTATACAGCCTGTTATTTAAGTTTGATCACATTTAGTTTACATTATGTGCTCAAACAGTCCGCCATTGGCATTTGTAAAAAGTTATGCTCTCTCCATCAAAATCCCGAACACGTGTTGCAAGGTACCTCTTTGAATTTCTTGCATTAAATTGGTTATGTTTGTTTTGAAGTGCTGAATATCTAGTGAATTGTTTTCGTAGGATAATAAAGTACTACTTTTCATGTCTGTGGCAAATTTCATACAGATCGGACCATTTTTACGCGAGTTATCGTTCTTAAAGACACACACATTAAAAACGCAACCCAAAACTTGACTTTATCGTTGAAGGATTATTTCCACCAAGATCCCCGGATTTGACCCCACTTTATTATTTTATTCGGGGATGGATAAAAAGTAAGGCCTACGAAAACAATTCACAGGATATTCAGCATCTCAAAACAAACATAACAAATTTAATGCAAGAAATTCAAAGAGGTACCTTGCAACACGTGTTCGGGAATTTGGATGAAAGAGCATAACTTTATACAAAAGCCAATGGCGGACTGTTTGAGCACATAATGGAAACTAAATATGATCAAACTTAAATAATAGGTTGTACAAAATGTAAAGTACACTAAAACAATACTAATTTCATATTTACATGTGCATTTTTCAATCTTAAAAATGGGTTGCGTTTAAAAGAAAACACCCTGTACTATTCCTTATTTTCTGTTAACTTAAAAAAACCTCAATATTTTAAGAAATCAAGATCATAATGTGGATGAACCTTTGCTAGCCCTGCAATCTGTGATATAACTCTGGAACTATTTCAAATTTTGATCATCTGTTTTGTTATAAACAAATGTGAATTGGAAAAAGTTCACAGGTTTTACACAGATGGTAGCACTTTCTCTGGAATTTCAAAAGCCTCCTGTTTGAAGGCTTTTCATGGGATACTTTTCAAACCCGGAAAAGGAACATCTAGAGAGTAATAGCCTTAATTTGATACCAAATATGCGTAGAAAAATTAATTTCTAAATTAATGGTAAATGGTCCCCAAAACACAATATATAATTTACAAACGAAATGAGCTAAATCTGATATTCTATTTAAATAATACATTTTAATTTGGTTGAAGCCCAAACAAATTTACTAGCTCAATAATTTGGACTCTAAAATTCAAATATTATGATATATATATAAATTTCACTTCCTAAAGGCTGTTTCTCAATTTATTTCGTCAGCTGTTCACCGATGCTTTCAGCTGATATTTCTGTTGTGACCAAAAAGGCTTCTTTAAAGGTATGTTGAGTAAAAATTAATAAAAATAAAAGCCTCCAAGGTTTTATAATCTTATTCTATGATAATTTTTAAAATAAGTACAGATTGCAAACATTATTACATATGAATTGGGAATAAAATTAATATTGTGATTGGTCTCAAGCTTCAATTTTTTATAGACTGCAACTTCCTTATAAACTTTGTATGGTTGATATCATATAAGGGTTTTCAAAACTAGCTGGAGACTTTTTGTGGATTCGTTCCTTGAAACAAGAAAAATTATTTTATTCTCTCATAACCATGCGGGTAACCTGCGCCTCGGTTTCCGACTGTCTATGTGCATTTTTCAAGTATCAATTCAATGATTGAAAACGACTTGAGGTATCATCTTCAAACGCGATACATAGTCTAATTAAAGAATGTACTTATGGAGTTTAAAATTTTTGCATTGTGCTCATAGCGGTTACTTTTACTTTCCAAAGCTTGATAACTAAACAAATTCAAGTCATAAAACCATTAAGTTCATTAAAAAAACCTAAAAAATATGAAACTTAATTTTCTTGATACTGTTTATATTTTTAGGATTTAACTACAAATTTCTAAGCAGTTGTAATATTTCTTATGATAATAGTGTGAATTTGGGTCAGTTATTACCTTTTTGAAGTTCTGGCCTACTTTCTTGGAGTCTAATATATATACGGCCGCTTGTGTAACTGATTAAGGATACGAATTCTTTTCTACTACCAGATGAGCTAGGAACCTGAAATTTGGCACGCACGTTCCTCATTAGTTTCAAACTTCGGGGAAAAATATCAAAACCCACAATTTTAAATTTTAACTCCATCAAAAAAATTATTAAAAAATCGTTAAAATAAGCCTTTTTCAAACAACTGTTATTTTGAGCTCTAGTGGCCGAACGGATGGTCCTATCGAAAAACAGACTGCACCACGTGCCACGGATTTTTCACGATCTACAACTTTTGTCCTATGACTTTTTGCCCTATCTCGTCTCCTTCACCCTTAGATTGCTCTAGAAATTTCAATTTTTGAAGATTTTCCTTTGGTTGTCCAGCTCCAGGTGGCTTGATATTATAGGTATAGGGCTGAAATTTGGTTCACATCGTCTGTACAGCATATATGTTACAAATCACCAATAATATAATTAGTTCTTAACATAAAAATTCATCTAAAGCTAAAACATCTTTGAAATTTGCCTCGTTAAACCCACCTGACATGTTCTTTTAAGTTGCTGTTTAATGCAGCTTTCATAACTGCTAATGTGTTTCTTATCTGTAAAAATTATAATAAATAACTTTTATAAATAAATATTCTTTACAACCAAAGTTGATGCTTTAAGCCTGAAAATACTTCAATCGTATGATTCTTTTATGCGCTAATTGTATTTAATAAAACAATGATTTTACTTTTAGGTTCTCGCTGTTTTCACTTCATAACGGCGGCGGTAATGCAGTATGCAGTACGTGCCCAAATCAGATAAATCTCATCTGGTAGTGTGGTTCACTGTTTCAGTTTTATCGCGCTTAGATATAGTTCTATTCTACATTATCGTGAAAATGAAGTACGTTTTTGTCGACTTGAAATTTCTCCAATTTTTTAGATTTACAATTTTAATATTAGAACACTCGTCGAAACAAAACATTTGTATTCTTTAAACCTCAACATTTTCAACACATCTTTCTCTCTCTATTAATGCCCAATTAATATAATACAGGGTGCTCAATAAAAGAAACTTCCAAACTGGTTAGTTTTCACTAATTAGTGATGGCAAATGCCTGAACAAAATCTATATCAGAACATTAAACAAAAAACCGATCATTGATATTTGTATTATTCAGTTATTTTTAAGCGAATATTGTAGAGAATGACTCTTAATTTAATGCCATGTTTTCTGACAAAGGTGGTTATCGAAGCAAAAACCTTACTCTTCAGGAAACTCAACGTTCAAAACTCAAAGGGTGTTATGTTTGGCGACTAGACATGCTCTTGTTAGGAGTCACTGCCAAACAAACATTGCTTAGAATTAACACAATAATTTTTTGTATTCTGTTTCCGCCTGGAAATCCGAAATAATTTAAACAACCAGCGTTACTGAAAATGGCATTAAATAAGGAATAGTTCACATAAACATTCACGTCTCTAACTAAAAAATGACTAAGCTGTAACAAAATATGACTTAACTAGTTATCCTATCGAAAAACAAAGATCAATATTGTATTTAAATACATTTTTTATCAATTTCGGTTTTTATTTTCGGATATTTTGCTCTATCTCACCTCTTTCACCCCTAACATGGGCCCTTAAAACAGGTTGTTTGTTATTTGCCACTTTAGTTTTTGGTTTTTATTTATTTGTTAGTTAATTTTTAATATTGATTATAAGTTTTGATATGACGAGAGTCAGTTTTACCGTTCAGGTTTACGCCCCAACAAAGGTCATTCGCCAGTTTCTTCCGATTCATCTCCTAAAAGAGTCCTAAAGTTGAACTTTCATCAAATTTGAACTTTCCCCGTGGGTTTTTCTAATATATTCTTAAATGATGGACCCAAGTTTTGACTTGGTATTACTGAAGTGTCCCCGTCCGCATTTAAGCGAGGTTATTGGCATTTTCTCACCCCTTTCAACCTCTACATACAACCAATAAATGAAGCAAATTAAACTATCTTCAAATGTTTGATATTGTTATTTCTATACATATACTTTTGCCTAACCCCCTGGCCCCCGACCCTCTTCCCCTTCTAATAATTAACAACCACCAAACTAGCGGTCCTTTCGAAAAACAAAGATCAATACTGTATTTGAATTAGTTTTTCTACAATTTTGGTTCTTATTTTCAGATATTTTGCCCTATCTCACCTCCTTCACCCCTAAAATGGGCCGTGAAATAAATTTGTTATAAATTTCAACTTTGTTTTTTGGTTTTTCTTTATTTGTGAGTTTATTTTTTATTTTGATTCAAAGTTTTGACATAGAGAGAGTCAGTTTTATCGCTCAGGTTTAGGCCTCTATCAATGGTCATTCGCCAATTTATTTCGTTTCAACCCCTAAAAGAGTCCTTAAGTTTTACTTTCATAATATTTGAATTTTCCTCGTGGTTTTTTCTAAAATATTCTTTAAATGAGAGACCCAAGTTTTGACTTGGGATTACTCGGTGTCACCGCCCACGTTTAAGCGGAGTCTTTGGCCATTTCTCACTCCATTCAACCCCTGCATACAACCAAAAGATAAAGCAAATTATACTATTTTCAAATGTTTGACATTGTTATTTCTAAAAAAATTATTCTGCCTAGCCCCCTGGCCCCCGGACCCTCTCCCCGTTCAAATAATTAACCTTCCACAACCAACAACCCCCACCACCAAACACCCGCCCGAACCCCAACATACCTTGTGGCGAGAATTCGTACATAGTTTTAATAACTTTGCGACTTTTATATCCAAACCCTCCTCACCCGAGGGGTTTCTACCCCTCAGGTTTATCAGAGGTCATTCGCCGGTTTCACCCCGTTTTAACTTTTAAAATACTTGTCTTAAGTTGAACCTTTATATGTTGAAATTTACTCTTGTTAGAAAAATTATAATTTGATTGAGAGGCCCAATTTTTCAGAAGGGATTTGTTATTGTCACCTCCCATGAATAACCCTAAATTATTTGTCATTTTTAAACGCTTTCGACCCCTAATCCCGCCATTAAAAGAAGAAAAACCAAGTACTCTTCAAAAGTTTGGCAATACTATTTTAAAACTACAATTTTGTCTCACACCTGGCCCGGCGTTATCAGAGGCAAAACCTACTCGTCAACTTAACCCCATTTCAACTCCATGAAAAAGTTCTCTAAATCTGAACTTGCAATGAGTTTACAATTGCACTGGTGGTTTTTACCATTTTAAGATATCTTGAGGTAGGAAAATTATTTCAACCAAAAAATTAAATTAATTTGGTCTTGTGTCTTTTCAAAATCAAAACCCCCGTCTTTGGGACTCATAATGGGAGGTCTGGGGGCGGAGTATTGTTCAACTGCGGGAGAACACAAACGGGGGCCTGGGGGCGGAGCCCCCAGCGAGCGTAGCGAGTAACTTTATAAAAATGAATTCCTCGGTTTATTATGATAGAACCCGGATAAAACTACATATTACTATTTCTATAATGCAAATAAAATCTCACACTTTAATAAACTTTTAATAGATTTTTGTACACTAGCTGATTTTTAACTAATTTCAGAAAAGATTACCGAATCTCTCATTTCATATTGATTTCATAGTTAAAGATTTCAATGTCTATAAATATCCACCATTGGAAAGTGTGTGGGGGGGGGTCATAACTATTTTATATAAAAGATTTTTCTCAGACAAAGTTCTATTTAAAATAAACAACGTGCTCTTATTATTAAAAAAATAATAAGGGTGATAATCAAAGGGTGATATGATCAAATTATATCAGCCCTTATGCATTGTAAGTGAACTTTGATATTTTGCTCTTCACTGGAGTAAGGAGACGTGTGCTGATCAGACATGACTCACGCATAAAACTGGCGGGCTTTTTTATCTGAAGGTCGTTGTAGATAACGCAGCAGTTTGGCGCCCCGTATGTCCTCACTCGCCGTGAGGGATTGAAATTAATTTATCGTTACCGTATTAGGGTAATTAATTATAAAACGGTAAAAGGGGGTGCACCACCTCCCTACCGCGATGGCGCACCCCTCAAGCCATGATGCCCCCAAGGTAATGATGCTCTTCCCTTTAAAAAATTATACTGCTCCCTTATATTATTTACGGAAATCCTTTCCAGTAGCGTAGATAGACCTGTGTCAAGGAGATGCCGGGGAGCCTGGGTTATGGAATGTTCCCCAGCAAAATAAGGGAGCTTCGGGGGTACACCGCGGGAAATCAATAGAAATTAGAATTGTAAACTCGCATTTTTAAACCTTCCGATATAAATCTAACGGTTTTCGGTCAGTAAGCTGAACGAAAACAGTACAAAAATACCACACGTGTTATTTTTTCCAAAAAGGTGTTTGCAATCAAATAAACTATTTTTATAATTTTATTACATCTGGGTTACAATGGGGACAAATATTCCCCAGTAGCTTTCTAATGGCTATCAATCAGCTTCATAATCATCACGCAAGCTTGTGGTGCGGCATCAAAATTATAAAAGTAATTTGTAAACACATGTATGTAAAAAATCGGACACTAAACAATATACTATAAAAAATATCACTAAACCAAATTAAAAGAATGAAATTTCCTCTCCGTCCAAAGTTGAGATTGAACGGACCGAAGGTTTTACCCTGTGCAGTTCTGGACAGGATGTCAAAATTAAATTTGAAAACGGGAACTAAATGAAAGGCGACTAAATGAAATTAATTTAGTTATTTAAACGAAGAAACTAAACCACTCATACAATATTTATTACGCTAAAATCACAGGCTAAAACCTCACTCCTCATACAACCATCCCTCATTTTGAAACTAATTAGGAGCTAACCTATATTTTTAACGCGAGGTCAAAACACCTCGCTAAATCTATATATTTTATTTTCACAGTCATAACTCGGAAACGGCTCAACGGATTTTAGCATTTGAGGCGTCATAATAAAGGTATTTTTACATAGATATGTCGATACGCCCCAGAATATCACTTAAGTGCTTCACTTCACTACAGTGAAGGACTGAAGTTTTGGAACACTCGCTTTCTGTCGACACCATACCAAACTCAATTCACTTTGTTTTCAAATGAACCTAAAACACGGTTTGTTAATAGTTTATAAAGTAGGCCACAGATTGCAGTGTTTGCAAGCGAAACTACAACCGAGTAATCTAGTGTTTATTAACCGGGAAACATCGGATGTATGATGGAAAACATTAGTACGTCACGCAATGAAAATTCTCTATATGAGTCACTAAGGCTCTATAGTTTCTCTTGATTATTGCAAGGGGGGGCTTTATAAACAGTACAGGTGAAATTTTATCAACAAAATGAGTTAAAAGGAAAAAAATGGTCGGTTTACAAAAAACTTTGTATGCAATTTCTATCCGGGATAAATTTCAAGAATCATAAGGGACCCAGGATTAGCAGGCGGAAGTCACATGTCATTGGGGTCTGAGTTGGGGGAGAGATATTAAAACATTTCCTATTAATGGTAGCAGAAAACATTTTGACCAGGTAACAATTTTGGACCGCCAAGTTAGAGCCGCATTAAATAATTATAAAATATTTGAAGGTTGTCTTGTGTCATCAGTTCTTACCTTATTTTTACTAATGCCGCAATCCGTTTTTGAAAATATTATTTCGTTTTCGAGATACCAAAATGAAAATTCTTGGCTTTACACCTATCATGGACTTTTACATACAGTCCATTTGAACCTGACATTGGGGGGCAGCTCTTATCTCAACAACAGCATACCGATGCGAGCGATGCAATGGATTTTTTAAGCGCGGCTAGAGACAATTCGAGACAATTTACTTGAATTACAAGCCTTGTAGGTAAGAAATCAAAATCATTTGTGTAGCTTATGTCATTTGGGAGAGCAAAATTGTATCCAAATTATTTATGATAAATTATAAGAGTAAATAATAAAACCTCTAAAATGGAGATATAAAACTATCACATTCAATATATTGGCACTCAGATGGAACTCATTGCAAAGGTTCCATTGCTAGGTTCTCCTAAAACCTAGATTTATAGGCGAAACCTGTGAGCCGGAAGCTTCATTTAGCCAATAGCTTTTTAGGGGTGTATAATCCGATTCAAATGACGCGGCCCAGCCCGTCCTTAAGAATAATGTTGATTTTATTATTGGACTTACAGACGGCCTGAGTCACGTCATTGGACTTCACCGCACAATCAATTTGATGGGCACCTTTCTCAGGTTTTAAGTTTCTTTTGCGCGCTTTTAAAAGAGTTTGTTAGTAGTTAAATAAAATGTCAAATTTTCTTGAACGATTTCTTCAAAGTGTCTTTAATTCGCCGTTCCAACTAAGGTCGTAGAACCCACAATGTAGCAAATCAAAGTTATATACGAGTAAGTCAAACTGACGAACAACGTGAAGGACAAAAAAAGTTTAACTAAGTTAAAATAAGAGCATATAATGATGCGTTTAATCCCCATTGAGCTGCATTCAATGTTTACGTGGCATTAATTTAAAGTTTCTCAGGATTGTCGATATGACGAATTTATGATGTGTGTCCATACTGTTGGGCATTAAATTAAAAATTAAGCCCCTGGACCGTGTTGCACCACATTAAGTAATAAAATATTTTATTTTAAATTTTGTTATTTTGAAAACAAACTCTATTTGAGATAAATTATTATTGCTTCAATGAAAAAGCAAAAATAATTATATCTTTGAAAACTGTAAAACAAATTTGCAGTGTTCCCTGAAGTTTTTTTATAGGCCTACTGCATGATGATTATTTGTTCAAGTTTACTGTTAAAAGGAATTATAAAACATATTTAGCGTAAAAATAATAGGTAAAGATCTTACGTAAATGTAGTAAGTTTATTGTTTTGATCAGCGAAGCAGAATCATTTTTTTATAAATTTGTTTAACTTTATACAATGTAGATGTTATTTCAAAAACTAAGTAACAAATGCTTAAAAAGTTTCACGGTCTGAAAAATTCAACAAACAACGGAGCTCAAAATGCTTTCTATTCAATGTGGCGGGATTTGTTATCTGAGATGACGCGGCACCCAGCTGGTCGTAGGTTGTGAGGCTACTGTTAGGGGAGAACTATGATGGACTATGATGGGGAGGGGGAAACAGTCTATGGCAGAACTCCGTTTAAGAAAATGAAGTAGTTAGTGGTATATGAGGTGGCAATTTTGTCAGGCCACTACGTCCAATCTAGCGCCCTAAAAAAGGCAAGATAAAAAATTCAAACATGAAACCCTATCTAGCGGGTTAAGGTTTTAATGAGGTTTTGAAGGCGATCTCTTGCAGAACACCTACAATATTCAATTTCCATTCATAAAAAATAACATTAGCTGTTTTATTTTTGTCTGTTACTGAAATATACCCAACCATATGGCCACATAAAACTAAAAACCATAAAATTCTAAAATTGATTGTAAAAGCTTATGTTAAACAGCATTAAATGGTATGGAACACCCTGGTGAAACATAGTAGCCTAAACATAACAGTTATTCTTCTGTTATCCATTGCACTAATTTTTGTCTTCGCCGGTTAATCTAATTTAAGCTGTTTTGTTTTGCTGTAAGCATCTCTATATCCTGAAATATACAGTATGTTACGAATTATCATCATATATTTAATTTCATAAGGTGATTCTTTACGTCAAATTTGTGGGCGTCTGGCAAGTTTTAGATAGATGGGAGAGGGCTTAAATTAAAGGTCTCTATTCCGTGATGGCGGGAAAAATCTTAAATTGATTGAGATTAACCATAAAATGAGAAATTACGTAAAATATCTGTCATTTAAAAAGCATTGGATCTTAAAAACGTCTGCTTTGTTCACACGAAACATGTGATGCTGATACTTGATTGAAAACCATTGTGCTAGATATTAGCATATATTAGATCTAAAATCCAGGTTGTTATGAAGGTATTTTGTACTATAATAAACAAGGATTGTTTGAATTTTCCTTTATTAGCGGCTTTCAGCCCCTTCAAGCCACTAGTTATAATTAAAGTTATTATTATGTTCAGTCCGTTTTTCCGTGTGTGTTTCTCCACAAGTTATTTAAATTTTTAAAAAATTTTGCTTTTAAAAAATATGCACCCGGAACCCTTAAAAACTGCTACAGTTGAAAACTAACTTGCCACTCTTAAATTTTGCTTTGAACAATTTTATACTTTAAACAATTTGCCTTCGTTTACGTCAACTGATTGCGGATAGCAATTTTGTTAAACTTTTTGTATTTTGGAAGGCTTTAGATGCAAAACTAAGTGACACCATCTAAGTGTGCAACTTTTGAGTTCAGAATTAAAAGGTACAACAATATTAATTTGAATGAATAGAAAACGGGAGTGTGTGCGTTTGCATCCCTGTTTTTAAGTTTTTATCACATTCACGCGCAGGTAATAAAAACAATTTGTAAAGGAGCGTTAAGATTTATTCGAAGCCCATTAACCGGGAAACTATAAATAGTCTCTCTTTTATAATAGAACGCAAAATACAATGGAGACTTTAAAATGCAATTTCTTTCAATGAGTTGTAGCCGTTTTTCGTTAGTTGTAGATTTCAGACAATCGTCTGGAAATTCTACCATCACGAGTCCCAAGAAGATAGTCCCAAGAAGATAGACCTTTGATTTGAGCATTTTACTATCACTCAGCAATCTATCAAACTCCCAAAATTGTTATAGCAGTCACAGAACTATATATTTATATGGAAATAATCAAACTAAGGCAGCAAATTTAAAGTAAAATAATTACAACAGCAAACAGCTTCATTCACCATTCACCGGATGGTAACAGACGTAATTAGTATTTGAAAAATAGTTTTCATACGTTCGGCGTAATCGCCTAAGATATATAGGAACGCGCTCAAAGCGTCGGGGCCAGATGCCGTTGGTGCGCAAAGTATAACGTTAATCTTTGTGAGCTTATCATTAAAATATGCGAACTATTTAGGCGAGCAATACAGAAAGTGAACATTTTGAGGACCTAATGCTAGGTCCTCGAAAGGTAGGAAACGAAATTAAAATCTCAGGACCTGAGGCGGCGAAAACGTTTTAGATTTATACAGAGTCCCCGAAATGATGTTTTTATGTATGAAAAACGACATTTTGAGGACCTAGCGCGAGGACTTCCAGGTCCCGAAAATGTCGCGTGGCAAGCTCTCAGGTCCCCGAAATACTGTGTATATAGATCTATATATATATATATATATATATATATATATATATATATAACAAATTAACTTATGAAAACTAATATAACAATCAAAACATATGCAAAGAGGGAAATTTATTTCGCAAAGTGACTATTTACATCACTGCGAGGAAGAATAACTCAGACGTCAACTGGAAACGACAATTCTTAACCTGATAGAAAAAGTGAAAGCTGCTTGGCCCGGTACCACTGCACATTTGCAGACCCAGATCTGATTTTAATGATTACTTTATCCCCAATAAAGCAAATTCCTTTGATTTCCAGTACTAAGTCCATTACCTTTAATGATAACATCTTTCCGTTATGTGGGGATTTGTGTTTATTTAGAATCTGACAGCCTAATATTGTGTATGCCTATTTGTCTAGCCTAATTCAAAACTTGTTATTAAATATTTACAATATTTTATAATCACTGACTTTATAACTTTTTTTATTCATACTCAATGCTATATAATTGATGTAAATAAATAACGCATTTATTTAATGAAAATATATAAAGGTCACCATGTAAAAAAACAATTTATAAGCTCGATTAAATTATCTGTTTTGTTGTGTACTTAAATTAAATTGACAACTTTACATCTTCTGTTTTGCAATACCATTGACTTTGGATCTGAAGTCATTTATAGTCAAAGGCAATACCATAAAACTTGTAGAGAAGAATTTCGATAATTAATTTAAAATAATATAGAATTAAGAATTTATTTCTATGACTGGAAAAAGTGACGCTTTCGTTAACATTTCAAATGAAAAACGATAATGTAGATAAATAGGAGGGGTGAGGGAGGCAACAATGTGACCAACCCTGCGCCCGACACCGGCCAATGGCTTATTGATGATTCGTACAAACAGAGGCTAAGCGCTATTGTGTACCGGTAAATAAAAACAAGCAATATTGACAGGTAGGATTTATTTGATAAACTAAACAAACAAATTTCGTCATACCGCTGTGAAAATGACAGTTTTCATTTAACGCGTTGCGGGTCGAAGAAGCTCTTTCCACCCCTTTGCCCTAGGGTGGGAAAAATTCAGCTGGTGATGAGGTAACGCCTGTTTGTATTTGACGTTGTAATCTGAACTACAAATGCAACATGCAATGAGATGATTGTTTTAAATATGAGGCAAAAAATTGTGCTTTGGGAAATAATTTGCTCAATATACTGAACGGTGGAATTATAACAACTAATACATTTCCGTGACCAGCGCTGTATTCGGTCATCATTTTAAGCATTAGTTCTTAATTAATTTAAAGATTTTATCTCAATTTTCGCCAAACTAATTTTTTTTGAGGACTGAAGCATTGAAATCCTGGCAAAATTGTGCCAATTAAAAGTTTTTTCCGCAGCAATTTGGCTTTTTAGTTAGGAATGTGGATTTGGCCTGCACTGTTGTTATAACAAACTCCGTTTCGCTGTAACGTAGTTGATGATTAAATCCAATAATTCAAACATGCATAAACAATATAGTTTCATACAAAACTAATAAAGTGGATTGAATCAAACAAATGCGCTGATAATGAAAGAAGCATTCTGAAATTCGAATTAACAAATGCATTAATAAGGAAGTTCAGCTGCCAAAGAAAACTCGACGATCCAGTTCATTCGTCGAGTTTTCATAACGTGTAGGAACAACCTATTTGAAGCTGCATCCTCGTCCATCCTCTTAAAGAATGAGCGGACACGCACAAAAACTGCACAGCAATGTCATGATAAACTGATACTAGTCCTAAAACCGACGATAATTAACAGGTCTAAATTTGTATGAAGCAGTCTTGTAGGTGTGACAGGTTGAGTTTCAAATCCGCAGCATAAATCCCAGGGAGCGCTCCTGACGATCGAAAGATGGCAGCATGAGTCACGAGGAGGAAGAGAGAAGGAAGAGGGTGTGAAGGAATGTCGGCATTCGGCCTTGGGTTCGGCGCGTCTGCCGGGATGTTCCGGTCCCTGAAAATGATGTTCAGAACCAGTGTTTTTGCGTTTATTTCCAGCAACTCAATGTATCAAAAGTGTTCTAGTGTGGGAAACTTGTCACATCTTCGATTACATTTGATACGACGGTTAATTCACACGATATTGCTCTTAGTGAGACCGCATTCATTGTCATCTGATTCGCAAATCGTTTTAATTTTAGATGACCTTTGACGTGAAATTTGTCCAGGGATTAAAATTATAAGTTATGATGTTTATACCCTGGTGTGTACGTGTTTCTTGTTTTGTAGACTACACAAAAGTTTAACTGGAAATTAAATTCAAAATCGCTATTCCTCAAATAAAAAATACTTTTCGTGGAGGAGATAGAAAATTTTTGTATTAACCCCGAATAAAGTAATATTTCGTATCTGCTTGTGATAAGAATTAATTGGCAAACTATATTTGAAGTTATTTGTATAGCATATATATTTGTATATGATAACGTAAATAACGTAAAATATACGTTATTTCTCGTGTTCTAGTGAATTTCTAGCAATTTAAGTATTTTCTCTGCCATCACGGAATAGAGACCTTAAATTTGAGCCCTCTCCCATCTTTCTACGACTTTTCAGACGCCCAAAATTTTGACGCCAAGAATCGCCTTACGAAATTAAATATATGATACATATATATATATATATTTGTATATAACATATATACCGTATTTGTATAACATTTAGTTGCTATGGATTCAACGTTAGTTTCTAACACGTCAACTAACCACATAAACAACTCCTTAGGTATCAAACCGTTCACCAACATAATTCACGTAATTAGTTTTTGTACCAATTAAAAAAGGAGTATAACTGGCGCCAAATCTTAAGGCCCACGCCGTCCATAAGACTATGTTAATTTTATCATTGGGCTTGTGGACATCATGGCCTTAAGATTTAGCGCCAGTTATACAACAAATAATTTTGGCCACTAAAAATAAAGTACTGTAACACCAATTACATCAATAAACGATACAGTGAACAGAGCAAAGCACTTATGAATTTTTCAATAAAAACTGTTTTCAACAAAACATTTTTAATTTTTTATTATTATTTTTTATTAGGTTTTAATAAAATATTCATTCCTGGGGTTAACCCAGGAATGAATATGGGTTACATGACCGGGTGGGAGGAGCGAGGAATGTTTGCCGGCCTAGGGCGGGGCAATTACGTGGATCTCATCATCCACGTCTCAATTTGCTCGGTCCAAATTAAACACGAACTGCAAATATTTATGCACATATACTGTATTTAAACACAGATTTTCGTTCTGTCAACAGACAGATTGGTTACTGAACATTAATTTCAGTTTTTGGTAATCATAAGGAAATATTACATCCGCCTACAGCTTGTGAAGCTAAAGAGGCATCTACGCCTCTTCAAACAAGTATAAGATTTCTAATTATAAAAATATTAGTGTATTAAATTCATACGGGATTTAAAATAAACTGATCAGAAATTTATTTTATGTATTACGTTGTGCTTCTATTATTGGCATATTCTAATGTATATCTGTAGCGAAACAAACCTCAATACAACCAATTTCTAGATCAAACTCTATTTAAATCCACTTAGACATTCCGCAACCCCTAATAAGTACATATTAATTTATACAATATTTTTTTATTCAGTCTCTCAGGATTCGCTATAACACGTTTCGTCTGTTAAGTTTGATTTATTACAAATTATCAACTCTAAGGGCATTTATAATCTTGACGAACCAAGTTTTACACTCGAACATTAAAAGATTTGTTCTGAATGGTTCACATGGGGTTCACATGTTTTGTTGTTGTTCTATACAACAACAAAACATCTACGGCTGTTCTTTTCCCGCAAAACATTAGACAAACGGAAACGATTGCCATCAACGAATACCCGATTTTCACACGGTTTCTTACGAAACGTAAAAACTATGTTATGTGGGCGCTAGTAGTAAAGCCCTTAAATAGACAGTTGGCAAGAAGTAGCAGGCACCTACTGATGTCAGATTCCAGGAACGTAGCTTTAATGGTATCAAGGTCCGCGGCCCACGGCGGCTCGTTACGCCAATGACAACCAGACTACATTACTTGAACCGACGCTGAAAGGTCAAGACTGTTGATAGGTGTCAACTATTCCGTCTTCAGCGAAAGCGAAAGTACTATTACTTGAGATTAGGGAAATAGAGATATTCGCGTAATCCCGACTTTCATCACCACGTGCAGACTAAATACTTAATTACTGATGTATCTAATAACTGAAAATAGGATTTAAATTTAAAAATCCGCTGGGCAAATTTAACACAAAAGCTTATATTTTCGACAAAATTTAACAACCATTTATAATACGTCAACTTAACACCCCATCCTAAAAAATAACGTCCCAATGTCGTGTGCGTCTAAATGTCCTTAAAAATATTTTCTATATTTGATTAAAATGTGAACCTAAGTAAACACGTTCTGCTGAAATTGTTTGGAGCTGATTGGTAGACTTTATTTCAAAACCGTTGTATGGCCGAACAGGTGACAGACAATGGCCAAACCAGGAGATGTTTTGTGTGTATCCCCACCGTGCCAATCATACAAGCCCGCACGGTCCCATTATCTTCGCTAAAAACTAATTATCTGAACAGAAACCGTCCAATCGCGATCATTTTCAATTTGCGCCGTGGTATAAATGGTGTTCGAGAACAATGCTCGACGAAAACGTATTGGGTCAATATGTAACAGCTATTATTGAAATACATAACAAGTTCAGAAAAAAATGCAATTGAATATGTTTTATTAAAAGTGGTTATTTCCTTAACAGAAATCGGTTCTTAATACGAACGCTGAGTAATACTATTACTCGAAAGAATACTTAAACCTATTAAGGTGTTTATATCCTAGTACATGAATAACTATATACTTTAGACTTTAGAGAACCGGTCGACGAACTATGGGCAGGATTGAGGACACGAATAGACAACAGGAAGGGCGGGCCTATTGCCATTCCGCTCACATAGAGTAAGCTTCGCCTCTTCGCGCCGTCTGCTTACATTACACAGAGTACACAATGCCTCTCTCTACTGCCACAGAGTAAGTTGAGAGTCTCTACTGCCACAGAGTAAGTTGAGAGTGTTAATCAATTCACCAAATGTAAAACTTTAATCATATTATTTATATTTTTTCGTTACAAATAATTAATTTGCAAGAATATTGAACCGGGTTGTACTTTATAACAGCCACTTGCGTGTACAGATGAATAAGTGCCAAAAATGGTTCATGTTTTTGGCCAAGTTACAAATTTATTATTTTTATTCCTTGCTGATGATAGGTTTCGAGAGGTCGTAACGAACGGCATAAATTTAATTTATCCCTCAAATTTTACTGTCCATAGCATAAATAAAAAATAAAACCATTGTCATACCGGGCGTCACAAAATTGCGCTCTTCAAAACTTTAAACAGCTAGTCATTTATCCAGACAGTTTCGAAGGAAGCAATTTCTTGATGCCCAGTAGGCCTACTACAGAACATTTCCCACAACAATTGTGTAGGTGGTTTATTCAAAGTAGTAAGTTGTTGCCAAGTTGCAATGTTGTCGCGGAAGCAAACAGCAGTACGGGACGGCGCTCCCAGTGTGTTTGCGCTGATAACAGAACAATGCGACGCGGATCGGCAGATACGCATTGTGTCGACGGGTCTGGTTAAACTGATACAGGGTGTCTACTGACATCTGTTTTAAAAATTCCAGTATCACTCGATAACTATTTACCAAACTAAGGAGTAGATAGCATTAGTAAAATTTGTATAATATGAACAACATTTATTAACAAATAACTGATTTACAGCACCGACAAATAAGATAAATAATATAATAAAAGCTCGTCAAAGAAAAACTTAAGAGGATATAAGAGGGCCTTCCCTCTTATAAAATCAAAGAATTGAATTTAAAGTTATAGTCCTACGTTTCTCCAATTTTACTATCCAAATAATAAATACAAAATTACAAGCACAAATTGACAGTAACAGTTTGCAGAAAAAAGTAATCATAAATCATGAAATACAAAACTGATAATTTTTAAACACACTCAGCTTTACATTTCTTCTCCTGGCTTGCATATTACAAGAAGTAGAGTTTACAAAAAATAAATAATTTATTATTAAAATAAAGTATAAAAAATTTAGAAAACAAACGTTCTAATTTACTATGAGTGTATTTCGACACAGTCTCTCGCTTTTAAATCACATCATTTGATTTATGAAAAATAATATGAAAATGTGACTATATGAAGAAATTACAACATATATAACATTTTAAATCTGACTAAGGATGTTAAGTAATTGAACTTAATTACAAGTGGTTTAATTTTGGTTTGCAAACACACATAGCTAAAAACAGATGTCTAACTGTTTAAATCTGAATATATTTGACCTAACTACTTTTAAAGGATTTTATCACTTGTTTTCAAGAAAATTCCAGTACCAAATTTGACATTCCAGTTATTTCAAAATCAAAATAAAATTCCAGTATGATTCGAGTATTTCTAGTATTTTCAGTACCTGTAGACACCCTGTGACAGCGGTTTTGAAGCCGCTCGACTCCTTCGTACGTAAACAATGAATATGCTAATTCAGTAATTCAGTACCTTCGTTACTCCTCACTTTACTTGATCGCCAAAAAAATAGTTTGGGTGTATACTTTAGAATTAAAGATATGCGGAGAATATCTTTAATAACATAAAAACCTAAGAATCTTATTAACAGAATGAAAATAATCTGCATATGAAAAATGATAACCTTTTTCTTGTTGACATTAGATTAGAATACTTTAAATTCGAGATGAGTTAAAAATAAAGTCTTCACAAATATCTAGCATGCCATTAAATGTTTTTTGTAGGCGGTTTATTACAGCTTGGAAAGCACTTTAGATGGAAATAAAATTGGGTTAAAACCCAACAATAACATTATTAGGTTACTTTCCGAAACTGAATTGTTTGGGAGTAGAAACAAGATAACGCAGACCACAGCGGCTTGGTCGGTCCTATCGAACTGGATGATCACCGGGAGAGCGGTTTAATTGTGTTACAGACCAACAGGTCCCGGCGACCCTGCTACACTAATGCAGATATTCAAGAGGCCTTCCAGACCTTCCCTTGTGCATTTCACCTTTGCTAATTTAACTTGGAATTTAATATCAAAATTAAACATACATACTTTGATTTTGAAATAGTGAAGGATTTACAATACTTGATGTCAAATGCAATCAGGATTACGTAAAATAATATTTACAATATTAATTATCAAATATACTCCTAGCGAAAAAGTTTTCTATTTCCACTTGTATATACATCGTAATAAAATATGAGCAGTAACAATGGAATGGCTCTAATCAAAATGTTTTCAGACAAATGTATATTTTTAACATTAAAAAACAATTAACTGCACCGGTAGAATTGACATCAACACCTATCGACGGAAAAAATAATCATCCCGACAAAACTTCCACCTATTACAAACTTTTATCGACAATTTGAGAAGAAAATTAAACGAGAATAATAAACAGCGCTTCCAAGAAGAGATAAGAAAGTTTAATTACTTTTAAAAATAAACTTTCTCCCGAGCTTCCACCTCGTTGTTGTCGGCTGACGTCCAATGTTGTCGTTGGATGTTTCCCAAACTATTTAATTGTATGTACTGCACCGCCCTTTGTTAAACTGTTACTTTTAATCGAAAACTCGTTCAACAAAATTACACATTTTATGACGTAAAAATTGTTTCTAAAATCAATTACTTCTTGGGTAAGGATACAAAAATCACAGCGTGTCGTCTACATATATAGGTAATAAAGGAAATTTTCATAAGTGTGTAGCGCTATGTCTGTAGGTACCGAAAATATGTAGTGCACTGTGAGTATGTAGTAGTTGTGATACCCACGTGTTGTAGTGGTCATGCATGCTCGGGTGCTCTACACTGTATGTATGAGCGCCTAGTCTATATGTTATGAGTACATGTAGTGCATTGTGAGTATGCAGTAGTTGTGACACAGGTCAAGGGCGCAGCGGTTCGCTACCCACGTGTTGTAGTGTTCATGCTCTGGTGCTCTACACTGTATGTAGCGTAACGTCTGTAGGTACCGAGTACATGTAGTGCACTGTGAGTATTGTAGTAGCTGTGACACAGGTCAAGGGCGCAGCGGTTCGCTACCCACGTGTTGCAGTGTTCATGCTTGGGTGCTCTACACTGTATGTAGCGTTACGTCTGTAGGTACAGAGTACATGTAGTGCACTATGAGTATTGTACTAGTTGTGACACGAAAAAATGTTTTGTTGCCATGACAAAACTTGTTTTGTTGCACCTTGTTTTGTTGAGCAAACAAATATTGTTAACAAGGTCATATCTAACTGATTAACTAAATAAGTTTAGTCAAGACATTTTTGGTGTTATATTTTGTTAAATGTAGTCACGTGATGATTGCGCATGCGTACACAGCCATCTTCCTCGCAAGGTACGGTTCGTTCTTTGTTCGTTTTCCCCGCCTGCCGTCATAACGGCATGCTCAGAAACTGGAAATTTACTTCGGTTATGGAATTTTGAATAGCTTCATTTAAAGGAAAAAACTTATCTACAGTATATACTTTTCAGTATAGTAATTTTGGTGAAACCGACCAAAACATGCTACCTGAGGGTGACCAAATAAAGTTACCCTCTGATTCTTCCTATTTAACCTCATTCTGCAATACGCATTAACACCAACAAGACCTCGTGTTGGTAGTGCAAATGACCTTTCATTTGAATCTATAAACTCAAACAGACAGTGTTTAGCAAGGTAAACATAAATAAATCTAAGAATCGATCCTTAAATTTACTAATTTTTACCTCCAACCACCCTCACTGCCTACCAGTCTGTACTGTTACCTATCCACCAAAAACCAGATGAGACTCTCCTAAAATGTTGTAGCAAAATTAATTCCAAATCCAAAAATATCCTTTTGTGCCTTTTAAGGAATGGAATCACGTAACACGAACTGTGCAGTCGCCCTTCGCCGGAGACGGGACTCACCCCCGGTGACATTTCCGCGACCTCGCGTCGCGTCGCGGCCTCCACTGCCACCTCTCCGCACTCACTCCGACCTTAATGAAAAAAAATTAAAAAAGAGATGGACTGAACCAGTCATATATATGTCAGTTATTAATTATAATATCGAATTCCTTTGGGCGCTACAGTTACAAAGAACAGTAAAACTCAATTTATGACAATAAATGCCAAGACACCACTTCATGCTACGTGACACTGTTATTACCAACCACTTTATGACCAAAAGGATAAAAACTATCAAGGCTGTTCATAAAACGGGATTTTAATATTTTAGTTCAACAATAATTTAAGATTTTACAGGTTCGGTAACGTTTTCAACTTTACAGCTCATTAGATTATGTTGTATCTTTAGTTTATGTTATATCGCATTCCATCGACTGAATCGATATTTCATCGACACAGTAAATGAAATTTATGACAGTCTGCCCCACTCAGTTACGAATTAAGGGTGGCCTTTCACTACTCTAGCCGAGGAAAACACTTACCTATGATTAAATGAGTAATGAGTAAATTTCTCATACACTTATATTGTTTATGAACTGGATTGCATCAGCAACACAATGACTAATAATTTTAAGTTCCTTCAGGTTTCTTACGTTGATTGTTAAACAGCATTTTACTACTTACATGGACCTTCAAGCCCCGTGAGAGGATACACCGTTTTCCCTCGAAACATTTGCAAAGTTACAGTTAAATCAAATTTATTTTACATTGGCTGTGCCACTAACCCAGTTGCGAGCGCGTTACCTTTTATCGCCCCATCTGTATCGATCGTCATCGCAGCCTACACAGGCTATGGTCCGGATTTCCTTCGTCTCTGCAACCTTGTCGCCTCTCGCAATCTCTCGACTCAAGTTGAAAGTCGTCCGGAAAATTATTCACTAAAGCAAGGACGCGTGAAATGCTCGAAATGAAGCACACGAATCTTTGGATGCCTAAAAAATCTGACCAAAAATTTTATACGATAATAATTTGTTCTTAGTTTGCTTTCAAGAATTATCTATTTGTAGTCATATGTACTTCAACATAGGCTACAACACAGCCTATCCTATCCTATCCAACAGCACACAAATTTTCGGATGCTTTAAAATCTGACCAAACATTTCATACTATAATATTTGGTCTTAGTTTGCGTGCATGAACTATCTATTTATAGTCAAATGTACAATATAGGCTACGACACAGCATGTCCTGTCCTATCTTACAGTTTTAAAAAGTCTTATGGAAAGTAATTTAAAATTATTACAAATGCAATACTGTAATTCAAATCAGTTGTTGGACGAGAAACAAACTCATAAATCACATTATTATATTCAGAGAAATGCATTAATCCGAAAACGAATTTTGTAACTAGTAATTATTTTTCTAATAATAAGTCTAGAAAATTTTCTAAAAAACTATAAAAAATATACATTCATCTACTATATATTTGTCAAATACCACTCAGTGGAAACATCGTACAGTCCAAACTACTTGACCTAGAACCTTGAAACTTTGCATGGATGTTCCTCTTAGGGCGTAGGCATCCGCTAAGAACGGATTTTACAAAATTCGTAGTATAAAGGGGTTTTTGGCGAGACCGAAGTTTTCAAATTTTCCCATTTAAAAGTATGTTGGACGATTTTTGTTTACATTTTTAACGTTCATAAAACAATCAGCTGGTAGTTTGCTTCGGAAATGTATACGTTGATACAGATGATAATAAATTTGATTTCTTTGATCATGGCATCATTGATTTTTGTTGATTTGTTTCAAGGACATAATTATGTACTATATAAAGGTTACATTTAGTTTAGATAAAATCCACCATTAATTCGTTAAGTAGCACCATCTATATTTCGGTAGCGGGAGCTATCGTTTTTCCTGGAGGCCTCGTAATAATTTTTTTATTACATCTATGCCTGTCCGATGATTTGGTGTTTCGTATAATTCGACGTACGCAGTTTTAAACGTAAAGAGCATACTGCCTTTTGTGGCTGAGTCTTGAGACTAAATCCCGGTAAGATGGAAAGAGAAAAGCACATTATCAAACAGAATGTGCTGAAATGATATGATTCTTTGATCTATTTTTGTAAACATTGATAAATTATTCAAATCCCTGATTGTAAGTCATATTTATACTATCTTTTCTACTATATTTTTGTCAAATACCACTGACCTATCATTGTACAGCCAAAACTACTTAACCTAGAACCTTGAAAATTTGCATGGACGTTCCTTACAGAGTATTGGCATTCACCAAGAACGGATTTTTTTTAAATTCGAGGTTTTTAGAGGTTTTTGGTGGAGCTGAAGCTTTGAAAATGCCCCATGTTGATGTAATGGATATCTTTTGTTTAAATTTCAAATTTTATTAAATCAAGCATATTAGCTTAACAAACGGATTCGTTGTTACAGCTGATTTATAATTTGATTCCTTTTATCATGGTTTTATGGTTGTTTTGATGATTTTGTTAGGTTATTCGTACTATATAAAAGTTACGTTTGGTTTAGTTTCGTACCTTATACGTTCAATCATAAGCTCATTATGTGGTACCATCTTTTTAAGCAGCGGGAGCTATAGTTATTTCCTTAGGCCGGCCTTTATGTTTTTAATTACAATCATGCCAGTTACAATAATTTGGCAATATTCCTTTTTCATCTCATTCGACGGTGTCCCGGCTTTTCACGGAAAAATAAATGCTGCAATCAGCGGTTGATCTTAAATTATTACTACCCGCCCATATTTTAAGTTAAAAAATAAGTGAATCGAGTTTGAAATACTGCCCACGGATAGCACCATAACTGTTTCGAACATTCAGCCTTTTACTGTACTTAATTGATGCCCTACTAGGCAATCCAGGGACGTAATGGTAAATCTACAAAGAAGTACCTTAAAATCGACACATTTGGTGTTAAAATCGGTCCGGCCGTATTCGAGTTATAACGGTGAAAAGAAAACCTTCACTATCTATTGTGGTATCTACATTTTATCCTACATTCCGCCATAAAACAAACATATCTCTACATGACATATTCCTTGATATAAATAGTTTCTATTCAGTCCTTTAGATTCTTCATATCAAGGTTAGACGATAATTTTTATCGTGAGCGAAGCCACGGGTTCTGCTAGTAAATTCATAAATTTCAGTAAAACCATTGAAAGTAGCTAAGAGTAATGTTTACATTTAAAAGGTAAACGAATAACAACATCGTGCATTATGTCAAAGCGAATTTAATATTTTAGAATCCTTTCCTTAAATTGTGAATCCAAAAGAAAAACGTTCACCAATCACGTTCAAACGTCATCACGTTAATCCAAAAAAGTAGTGGTTTCCGGTAAGAAATCAAGAAACCCAAGGTCCCTTAACATATGTAAAATCAAAACCTCGGCATGACCTTAGCGGGACGTTTTGCATGCGACCTACTTCTGCCATGAATAAATAACAAGATCAGTTTATTTTAAGGAGTTCCTTCCCGGGATCGATCGACTACTCTAATGATAAAGTAAGCGAGATGCTCGCCTCGGTTAAGACACTATATATGCTAAGGTTGGCAACACTGCTTCCACCGGTGATTGACAGGTCTGCCAACCTCTCACTTCCTCCTCCCACGGTCATCCTAGATATCCGGATCCTCGTCAGAATAAACTATATTTGAGGATAAAAAAAATAATTTTACCGTAGGAAACAATGAAGTTTTTGAAAAAAATATTCGTAAAAAACATATACAGTAATCTATACCATCATTCTCGGCTCAAATTTATTTTAAAAAAACATTTTTAGGTCGTTTCAGTAACTTTTAGTCTTAATTTGATCCCCAAAGCTAAGGGCTTATCACCAATATTAAAAATAATGCTATGATAATTCTCTGTTAAAGTAATCAGTCGCAAGTAATAAATCAAACTATTCGGCAACTTCATTCCGTCAAATACATTATATTAGTGGGTAAAAATCACCTCAAAAGCAAAATCCCAATACTAAAAATAGTAATGGACAGGTATAATCGGGGTCAATAAATTACAAGTTAATAATATAGGCAATTCACTCAATCATATTTGGTATAGATCACTGATATAATTAGCTTGAAGTTAATAGTGTAATAGTTCCCAGGTAACAACCCAAACTGCCATAACAATGTATATGTCATTAATTCTTGGTGGTATGTTTTATTTAATGTTGTTTTCTAAGTATGCGCTATTTTGGCTACTCATCACTATTACAATAAAAATTAAAAAAAAAAAAACTATTTCATACTTATATATGTCATATAAATTAAAAACTGCAGAGTTACGAAGTAAGAAACAATAGATCAGCCGTCTTGAATACGAAAGGAAACGGAACGATTAAATAAAAATAAATATGAAAGAGGAAAAGAGGACGCGGCGGGGCGGCTGAAATAATGGCTCAGCGAGCAAAGTACACCCTCCACCCACCGGAGCATAAGGGGCTTCCACGGGCACATTCCGCCGAAAACGTAATGTCGGCGTAACCCTAGTAATGTAACCATGTAAAACTGGTGGCTATATAATAAAGAAAAAAGATCGATAACAACTTAAAATACTGGAATATACAACTATTGATAATTGTGCTGATATTTACTTCAAATTTGGTGTAACACATTGACAGTTAGAATTGAGCAAGCATAATAACTGTTACCTAAGGTAAAAATTTATTGTGGCATCAATAATTACCTACAGGGTGTCTCACCTAACAGATGGCGGGCAAACTAGTTGTCCTACATAGATGAATCAAAATCATCCTCCACTAAATCGACCCCAAAGAACAACATAACAATATTTTTAAACTTTTTAATATAGGGTGTTCCAAAAACCGGGGGTCGTGGGTTCGAATCTCAGAATTTTTAAATGTAAACATATGTCATGTTATGCATAGTTTTAAAACTCTAAGCAAGACGAACGATTTGGTGAAAACAGAATTCATTTATCTTTATTAATTTTGAAATGGCGGCCATTTTTCTGAAAATTTTGGTATTTACGGAATACCCTGTATCTTGAGAACCATAAAAAATATTTTTGTTCTGTTTAAAACTTATAATCTTCGTAAACTCAGCTTTAATTTGATATACGACATGCCAAAATGAAACCAAATTTTTGATAGTAAATTTTACTTTGTTATAATGTTGGTAGCCCTGAAAATCAAAAAATTTAAATGGCAGCATATGTCAAATAGCACATCATTTTACAGGTTTTACAAAGACCAACAACTTTCTAACTTAAACCTACCTCCTATCTTTGGCGGTTTTGTAGTTATAAGCAAAAAACCCTATTTACCATATAAATCCCATGTTAAATGTGCAGTACTGAGATTCAAGGGATGTAAATTTAAATGCCTTGAAGGCTGCATAAGTTTACATTTAAACATTCTGAGATTCGAACCCATGGCCCCCGGTTTTTGGAACAACCTGTATTTTAAAAAGTTTAAAAATATTTTTATGTTGTTCTTTGGGGTCGATTTAGTGGGGAATGATTTTGTTCCATCTATATATATAGGACAACTAGTTTGCCCGCAACCCGTTTGAGACACCTTAGGTGAGACACCGTGTATATAATTAAATAAGTCCTAATAATAAGGTGTATTCAATCTGCACTCCCCGGAATAACTAGAAGTTATAAATCGTTACTTTTATTAAAGGCTATTGTTTTAAACACTGTATTTTATAATTTTGTGGCTGCAAATACATTAGATATTAAAGAATATTAACTAAAAAGCGGATTTATGTGTTTAGAATAAAAATATTTAGGCTATTGCATGTGATTTTCAAATTATCAGTTTGAATGAACCGACAACAATGCTACTAGATTGACCTTGAAACGTTCATCCAAGCTAGTTCCACTCAAGACGTTGCACCATCCCTTATCCCAATCACCCCAGCACTACACGTCAACACCAGCACGGCACTCAGCACTAGGCTCGTATCTCGGAAATTCGTGTTTTCGTCAGTTTCGGCACTATTTTACCGGCGGATCCGCACCGAACTGTGGTGCGCCGGTGGACGGGATTGCGAGAGGGTGCCAGAAATAGCCTCGCGGAGGGGAGTTGGCAGCGAACACGCGATGGCCAATCGCTAACGTTCCCTACCGGTCAAACGTGAAAACACGCGACTGACGTGTGTGATGAACGTCAATCACGTTTGTGATGGGTGCAGTAGTTGAGTTTAAAAAAACATTGATTCGTAAAATCCAATTTAAAGGGGAGCGCTCCGATATCACGATTCTATTTTTATTTTGTTTCGTGTAAGACTCAAGTTCATAAAAAATTGGAAAACTTTTACATAGTATTTTTATTATTTTTTATATTGACCCACCACCTGTATCCGTACTTCCTACCGAGATAAGTATATGGAAAAGTAACAATAGTCGCTATACTGGTAAAGTAATAATGGTGACAGCAATAATATTACAATACGGTCTCATTTGATTAGCCAGTAGTTGAGCGTTAAAGAACATTGATTTAAAATCCAATTTAAAGGGGAGCGCTCCGACATCACGTTTATATTTTAATTTTTTTCGTATAAGGCTCGAGTTCATAAAGAATTGAAAACAAACTTTACTAGCTACACCGACTAGTTACACCGACGGTATATCCGTACTTCTTACTGAATAAAATATGTGGTAAATTAACAATGGTCGCAATAATAGAAAAGAAATCAAAACTACAGCAATAATATTACAATAGTCTCATTTGATTAGCATTGTAATTTTGGACGTCCCGCAGAGAGTAGTCCTAGAGTCTAAATGATTCGTGGGTATAAGGAGAATCAGGTGCAACCTTCATCTGAGGGTGAAACAGCTGCGACTGTAAGTAACCAACCCGGAACATTCATGAGCTTGTCGTACGATGATCCACACACAGACAGATTATCTGTTTTGTTATATTTTAGAACCCATGTTTATAGGAACTTTTTTCTTAGTTTTGATGTAAGTAACCCCCCCCCCCAGGTCTGCAAGGGTTTTTTATCAACACCCTGTATAAAAGAAAGGATAATTTAAAAATATTTTCAACGACCAATCAACGTGTATAATGTGGCACTGAAGCACCACTACCATCCTATTTGACGTGCACTAGTTCATAAACAAACATTTTTAAAACAGTTTAGTTCTTTTAAAAAGTATAAAAATAGAGATTAAATAACAAACATAAAAATTGATAAAAATATTTCATGCATACAATTATTACAACGCAGCTTGAATTTATTTTTAAAACATCTAGAGAAATAAATATAATTACTCCAGCACTTGATTTAACATTCCATCTTATATTTTAGAATATTTTCGAATAATATTAAGAACAAATAAAACTTTAAATACGGTTATTGTGATAAAATGTCGTGCAAATTTCATTATAATTAATGTCAACAGTCCCATAACCATAATACTGACGAGAGTTATTGTTATATACAACACAATTTAAACCCACCACAAACAAAACAATAGTTTAAAGCGAATTGAGAAAATATACGACCACAGATTCATTATTCACTGACCTTCTTTTGAACGTTGATTTTCTCCACATTTGGCGTTTGACGCTAAAAACAAAAGAAAAGATCATTTATTATATTGTACGAGTAAAATGTGTAAGTAGCTTAATTAAGTAGCCTATCTGACAGTGCTGCAACAACAGCGATCTAAAATGAATCTATGTAATCCGGTAGGTCTATAACACACTATGGGGCGTGGTTCATGGAATGCAATGTGTAATTAGAAAATGATAAGTGCAATGAAAAACATTTGCTTTAAATATAACTGTAGATGATAAATTTATATTTTATTCATAAAATATAAAAACCGGAGGCGACTTCTTCTTAAATTATTATTATACAATATGTATATTAATATTAATACAGCATTACCTTGTAAACCCCCTAAAATGTGTAACTAAAAAAAGATGGTTCTATCTAAATGAAATAATTGTAATTTGTGCAAGTCTATTCATAAAACTGAAGTCGCAAAATATAGATGCCCAAATATTTCCTCGCTTTACAGTTACATAATATTTAGTCAACATACTATTTTTGAGCAATATTCTCTAATCAGATTTTTTTGGCAAGCGATACAAAATATTGTCGTGTATCTACTCAATGGTTAGCCGCAAACTAAATAACACTTTAGTGCCACCCCTTTGATTAATTCAGCGCAATAGATTTCATGCACGGTTAGTTGTGTTGTGCGGTCGCTTCGCTCTTCGAAGACCGCTATAGTCTCAATCAAATAACATGGTCCAGCCAGCCCATAAGACTAATGTTACTTTTAGCATTGGTCTTACGGACGGCCCGGGCCAAGTTATTTGAACCGGACTATAACTCGATCCTGACGAAAAATCACTGTGGTTTGTGAAGAGAAGGTCGACGAGTTACCATCAATTATTGGCAATTATAAACAACGCCAATCTGACGGTTTCCACTGCAACAGGACGTAAAGGGATCTCATATTTAATTAATATTCGTACTAGCAGCCCGCGTCACTTCGTGATTTGAAAACAACTTGGCTATTTATGTTTTAGTTTCGTGTTGATCATGTATGGAGTTCTGCAGCGTAAAATACATTTCAATCACGAAGTGTGTGAATTTTTGTGATTTTCCTAAATTTTCTAGACTATAATTCTTGGTGTCGTAGCGCTGGAATAAAATTGCAGTAATTGAAATTCTTATCGGGGCAAACTTTTAAAAGTAGCTCATTTTTAGACTTGAAACTTCAGTATTAGTAAGAAATCCCTGCAGAATTTGAGAAGTTCATTTATTTCATCTGCTTAAAAGTGTCTATGTATAAGTTCTACACTTTGAAATTTCGACAGTGCAAAACATTCATTTTGCATAAAATTGGGTTTAGTTTACATGGATCTTCATTGCTTGGCTTATCTTCATGTCTCTGTTTTAGAGTTTTAATTTCAAAAGTATTGAATCTTTATAAATTCTACATAAAATCTACACGTTAGTATCTTGCTTTCATCTTTGTATTCTAGTAACAAACAATCTCCACAGTTACAAACAATTATCCACAAATTCAGTATATCCACAAATTCAGTATTGCTTGGTTGGTGTCTAAGCTAACTCGTGTGATTCAGCAGAACACGCCAGGTTGAAAGGGTTTGCCGCGTCGTCGTTCCCGCCTCAATCGCCGGATCCCGCTGAAGCAATTACACTTGATCGTCGAGTTCAGCCGAGTTCAGCACTCAGCGTTCAGCCTCAGCGGCGCTCCGAACGATCAAACGGGAATTGAAGGATTGCTCGCTTTCCTCCTAAGTTGATATCAGCACGGTTTCTTTACTTATGTTTTTCTTATATTAAAGAATCTTTCTGTATTAACGTAAGTTAAGACGGTTCAGCTACGAGATGCTTTGTGCGAGAAGGCAAAGATTTAAGGAAATATTTTACTTGTTCCAATGTTCGAGTTTGCGTCAACTATCAACTTGCAACCCAAAAATATTCTGATAAGTATGAAAGTGAGAAAACAATATCAAGGCGTTTTATCATTATTAGGACCTAATATTCATTTTGTAAGGCATTGAAAGTTATGCCCTGTTTTGTACTCAGGGTGAATTTAAGTGACAGATTCAATCCAAAAGGATCTAACTTACCTTTGATGATGGCCATTTTGTCAAATACCGTGTTTCAAATTACGACACTTCGAGATCAAATCTCCATCATCAAATAATCTGTATACAAACAAGTGTATAAGTATAATTTTAGCACACCACGATCCATGATACCCGAGGAAACATAGTATTCCTTCGTCTAAGAAATAATACTAACAATAAATGTTTGCTAGTATGCAGAATATTCGCGGTTATTTTAGTATGAAACTCGATGTCATGACCTCACATCGACACCGTATGCAAACAAGAGTATGAGTATAATTTTAGCACACTATGATACCGAGGAAAAAAATTGTTCCTTTGTCCAAGAAATATAGATAGATAATTTATTATTATAAATCAACATCTTACTACACACTGTAGCTTGAGAAACAAATAATACTCAACAATACAATTTTGACTAATTTAGACGGTTACAGTAATGATGGTTTCTTATAATGTTAATTGAAAATTTTATGGCCATTAGGGATAATACATATTACTATATTTAATAAATATTTAACACCACGCAGAATATCTTAGTTCTTTCGCGGATATTTTAGTATTAAACTAATATTATATTTAGTGACACTATTTTTTATAATATGATACTGATATTTTAGTGTCGCATGACCCCACATCTAAACTTGAAAATGAGGACGGCAATGAAATATTTTGTAGTAAAAATTTATGATTTTCATCAGTAAAAACCTAAACTAATTAATACAAAATTGTATTGTAGCTACATTAAATTATTCGAAAACTATTTCAGGTGAGTTAAAACTCCCGATTCCAATTTCAACAGAACCATCACCTGGAGCAACGAACTGCAAGAGTTTCAGAACTCATGCATATTTTGATCAAGGTTTGACTTGTTCCAAAACGGGACTGATTGCCCCGGGACAAGGTCACGGCGCGGCGGTGACGTTGTTTTGTAGTTCTAACAGGAAAGAAACTAATCAAACTCTTGATTAAAAAGATGTAATTTTCAGTCTAAATAGTATATTTCGCAACAAGGGCTGAAAATGAGGTTTTGAAGGCTCGAGATCTTGTTTCAAATTCGAGACAAAGTCTAGACTAATTTGAAACTGTCAAGAGCTGCAAAACCCTTTAGCTGAGTTGGGAACGTTATTTTTCACCACGCTACACAATAAAATATACCCTATATGAAATTAAAAATCAGATTAATTATTTGAAACACTTGAAAACAAAGCTTTGAGGCTATGAGCGACGATAATTCTTTGTCATGGTTTAAGCAAACCCAACTATGAAAATCATGTGATCGCATCTATACTACGACTGAATGCCGTATATATCTGAATTATCTGATGTTCTCACGTTGTTTTAAGCAAATAAACGATCAGCTGACTTTCGGCCCTCTGGCGGAAAAGAGCTAGTTTCGGCCACCAAATGGCGTTTGTAAAATAGGTGATTACGTCGTAGTGTGGTGAAAAACAAACATATATCTGAGTGATGGCGTTTTAAACTTATTCTAACATATTAATATTACAATATTACGGTTCGCGCATTATATCTCGGGCTATGACAGTCAGCTGGTTGCAAGGCGCGCGGGGGAGAGGGAGTGCTTTTCTGAAAACATTGTTCTACAGCCCCACTGTGTGTCAAACGCAGTGTTTACCAAAATCATATGTTTAAAATATGACACGGTTAGTAGCGTAGTGGTCATAGCCGGAGATATAATGCGCGAACTGTAACTGAGAACGTCATTGTTTATACATTCGTAAGTTCGTGAGCGGCGAGTTCTAGACTTAACGTCAACCATCAACCGGCGCGACACGGACGAGGTTCGCAAGTGGTTCACCTTGGACCCGCCAGGCGGCGCGGCGGCGCGGCGGAGCGGCGGAGCGAAGCGCGAGCAGAGCGCCTCTTACCCAACAGGCAAACACGCTTATCTGGCTGGGGTAAATATTTGGATCCCCACAACGGTGTCGGCGGTAAGGGATTATACGATGTGTTGCTATCAAGGTGACGGGTAACACTTATTTTGCACTCAGCGCATTAACCAATGTCAACTTTTTTAGGACAGGATGAGATGAGACTTCTACAAAAAATACAGGACGCGTCAGTAAAAGAAAAGCAACTGTCGCCATTGTTGGGTTTGTAACTTGATGTAGCTTATTGTCCCTAACAAGATTACACATAAATGTTAATTTAGAACAGGCAAAATTAAATCGTTGAAAATCTAACGTGATTGATTGAAAATCCATCAACTGGCTTTGAAGATTTACTATAAGAATAGATTTGTCTCTTGTTATGAGACATATAACGGCAAGAACAATATTTAAGCCGTTTTCTTTCAAACACAATATTAAAATTTACACAATATTAAATTTTTTCAAGAGAAAAGTTAGTAGCTTTTTTAAGGTTGTTTCTGGAGCCAGCTGCCATTGGCTGTTGGGCTGTTAATTAACAGTCCTGGCTAAGGAAGGTGCCAACCTTATTCAGTAACAAGGCTACAAGATCGCGCCACGATCATCACACTCATCCTTCACTCATATTCAGGGTAACGTCCTCCATGAGGTACCTGTCTCACCAAAGAATGAAGAATGAATTATTAAGAACAAATACTAATTGACCATGTAAACAAGAGAATGAAACATAATACGGTTAAATAAAGACACTGATTAAGGCAAAACTGGGCACGGATTGAGGTAAACCATAATCGGTTCGTTAAAAAATCAAAGGTTTTAAGTAAAATTTCTGACGATTAGGCTTAGGGTAGGTAATGTGAAAAAGGGAAATCTACATTTCCAAACAACGGTTTACATTCTTTACTCAACTACAGTACAAGACTATTTGAATCCAAACCCGTCTCGAAATCGCTTTGAACACGTAAACACCAAGCGATTACTCGATCGAAACGTCCGCGAACGCAAAACACGAAAACGAAACAGAAAACACGCAAAGAAGCCAACTGGCGTGGTTCCCGCGAATAAATAAAGGCTAATTAAGTAATCACCACTTAAAGAAGAGGTGGTAAATCAAAGGAGCAGGAAAACAAACAGAATGTTCCCGTATCGATCGGGTCTCCTCTCGCCACGATCTCTCAATTCGTTAATTAGTTCGTACGTATTAATTATATTTAATTAATTATCAGTCTGTCAGCAGTCTTTGTACTGATGTGATATCATTTCATTACTTAAAACCTCTCTATACCAATGAATACACTCTATACTGAGTTCCACGTTCACCTTAAGACGGTGACACACTATCACACATTTCCCCGACCAAGACATCGGACCACACATCGGATCACACATTCCTCCGAGCGCGTTAACGCGACGGCGCGGCGTATTGAAAGACGTGTTGGGTAGAGTAGACCCTGATACACTATCACACATTACACAAGACATCACACCGAACATCGTCGCGAGCGCTCTGGTGGCGGTTTTTTGGCGAAAGATCAAAGAAATGTCTGGTACGGTGTCTTGTATGATGTGTGATAGTGTGTCAGGGTCTACTCTGCCCAACACGTCTTTCAATACGCCGTCGCGTTAACGCGATCGGAGGAATGTGTGATCCGATGTGTGGTCCGATGTCTTGTTCGGGGGAATGTACGGAGCGAAAAATTCATCTCCCTGCGCGGTCTGACGTGTGGTGTGATGTTTTGTTCGGGCAAATGTGTGATAGTGTGTCACCGCCTTTACAGTATGGAATTTCCATGAGATATCCTATCCTATACTCTTAAATGAGTAATGTTATCGTGCTTGCTTGCTTGCTTGCTTGTATGCTTGCTTGCTTGCACAATTATCCCTAAAACGGCTCCGAGGATTTTCTCAAAGTCTGGAAATATGCTGTAATTTAAGACTCAAAAACGTCTTTTTTGCAGATCACTTGGCCAGAAAAATCTAATAACTTAATAAATCGAATTTTAAAGTTGTAAAATTTTAACATTGGCCTTATGGGTTGCCGTGATAGCAACGAAAATAAACAAGGAAAGTGTAAACAAATGAAGTAATCATAACAGCTGTTTGGAATCTATAGCCGTCAAGGGAAAATACAGCAAATGGGATGAAGAGTCCATGGAGCAATAAAAAAGGTTTCGATTTATCAATTTTATGACATTGAAATATTTTACAGTGACTGGATGAACTGTTAAACATGAAATAACACCGAGCAAGACCAGGTACTGTAAATAATATGGCATTTTAAGTTGTGGTAGCCAAATTATATTATAATCAGCTGATGATTTCATAAAATTTTGTTATGGATATCTTAAAACAAACGAACCCAGCAAAGGTAATAGAGTAGCTATTTCCCATGTGGCCTGTGTTAAAAGGTGAATGTGGAATCGAGTATCGTGATAATAGGCGGAACTTAGTTATGAAAGTGACACCATTTCTCTCATCAACCGCTAAGTGCTAAAAAAGTTCATCAGGTGTCAAAGGATTCGTGTCCTTATAGCCTTCCGAAAACGAAATTTTCAGGACAATATTTGTTCATTACAATCAAAAATTTATTTGATCAATCTAATTGTTATAACTAGAAATAATACAAACGGTAGAATCGTCAAAAGTTTACACCAAATTCAAAACGAACGTTACATGCCGAAAATGTAACGGAAGTACAAATTTTAACAATGTTCTGGGACAACCCATTAATGGTGATACTGATTTATACTCAAAATAGCAAATATTAGGCTATGAGTAGGAAAGTATGAGATTAAAATACATTATATACATTACTTGAAATTTTTTGTGTTAAGAAAGTCTTGACAGTAAAAATTCATGAAACTGTGTAAGTTTTACTAATTCAAAAAAAACTTACTTTTTGAACTCCTCGAGCTCCGTTATTTACTGCAATGTTCTAGAAACAAAACCTTACGTCCTGATAAGAAAGCCATTATCTCTTGCTCACAAAAGGTCAAACATTGTTTAAATAAATCCGTAATATTACATCGGCTTACCAGGCAAGGTAACAAACTGTGTACGTGCCAATTTGACATAGGTTCCATAATTATATTTATGTAAAGGTATACACGGCCTTCACGATCTCTGTCATCAGTATTATGTGACACTCCAACAAAGGAAGGATGTCGTTCCACCCTTCCTTTGGGACACTTTTAATTGCGAAGACAAAAGTTTAAAACCTCTCATCCTCGTTTTTACGATATTTATAAATGCGTGATATACTACTGTGTGCACAGTATTACCTAAGCGTCGATAGCTCAATGGTAAAGAATGCGACTCTCACCTGGGAGGCCGGGGTTCGAAACTCGCTACACCTGATACTCTTTGCTAACTTTAACACAAAAGTTGTGTCAATTCAGCACATCAGTGTGTTGAAATATCAACACTGTCTTTCTGTGTTAGCTACTAACACAACTTATCGTGTTAAAAAGTAACACAGTTTAAGGTGTTGTTTCTGACACAGGGGAGGTGGTGTCAATATAACACATAGTTTGTGTGGACCTGCTGTGACTAAAGGACTGTGTTGATTTTGTGTTGATTTGACACACAAATTTTTTACAGTGCATCGATACATTAATTTATATAATTAATACGCAAGCGGTTTTCTTTTAACAGTCAAAATAACGGCTGGACTGATATCAACGTTTGAGGGGTCACATTAAAGGGATTTTATGAGGATTTGTCAATACGTCACAGAATTAAAAAAAAGTGTTTCTAAAGTACCTTTAAAGGCTTAAGTTTAATAACAGTGGCGCTATCCACCGACATTTGACTAAAATCAGTTCACTATGTTTACAACTGAACATGGTCATTTTTTTAATAGTTCTACAAGTAAACCACAGATTGCGTGCATAGTGTTTGCAAGCTAAGCTGCAACTGAGAAACCCAGTAATTTTTATAGATACTTTCTGTAAAAATTAATTTAAAAAAAGCGAAGCTGCAACTGAGAAACCCAGTAATTTTTATAGATACGTTCTGTAAAAAGTAATTTAAAAAACTCAAAATGTTATTTGGTGTTGCTGACATGCACATTTTGTAATTAATTGTTAACTTCTTACTGTAAATTGTCCATGGGATAAACTGCTTTTGTTAATTTAAGTTTTAATAATAGTTAGGTTAATTTATTTTTTACTGATCACCCAATTCAGTTTTGTGGAAGGTTTCTCTTCATATATTTCCATTTTTACACATGAACGATTTAAAGTAAAATGGTTTCGTTGGTAAAAAAATGTTACCTCATTAATCACTTAAGTTTCTTCTCCCTAATAATTTTCAGGTATTTCTTTTAATGCTGAATAACAATAATTTTAAAAATTTGACTTTTATTTCATACGATTGAATTTTTAAACATTTCATTTTAAGCCATCAATCTTAGTGTCCATTAGGTAAGGTAGCAACATTCCATTTATTCCTTGAAAAACTCAACGACCCCAAGGAAACTTTTGACCGCACTAACACCGATTTCCCGAATAGCCTAATTTTCAGAAATTAGTTGATCTGTAAGAACCTTCCAGCAATCAGGTGAAGGTCAAGCCATCGGCCAAATTTTGGGGAACCAAATTTCGGGAAACCAACGGTGCCTCCCCCACACGACGGTGCAATACCCTTTGTTCCAGGAAGTCCGGAGTCCGGAGCCCAGACCCGAGCTGTAAATTAGTCTTAAAAATTTACGCCTCGTCGCCCGACGGCCCCCGAGTGGACAATCTAAATACCTGCCCTTGAGCGTCAGAGGTGCTGGGGCGGTTCCTTCGACATCAGGCACAATATTACTAAAAATTAAAGAGGGCGAAACATCTTCACTTTTTCTGTGGAAAATATACTTTACTTACTTTTGTGGGGTAAAACAAGAGTTGAGAGAGGCTACAGAAAGTGGAAAATATACCTTACTTACTTTTGTGGGGTAAAACAAGAGTTGAGAGAGGCTACAGAAAGTGGAAAATATACCTTACTTACTTTTGTGGGGTAAAACAAGAGTTGAGAGAGGATACAGAAAGTGGAAAATATACCTTACTTACTTTTGTGGGGTAAAACAAGAGATGAGAGAGGCTACAGAAAATTTAATTTTTCTAATCGCGTAATCACTCCCTCTACTATAAGGGATCATATTAATTTTGTCTCTATCGCAACGCAAAATCCTTAAACCTTTCTCTACGGCTGTCTGTAATGTCATAATCGATTCATGTTATAATGTTTGCATTGTATTACATTCTTCATTATATAATTTTGAGTTTCGAAATGACTCAAACAGCAGTGTCATTTACGTAATAAAAGGTAAAAATCACGAGCCGTTTGAGTAAATGCGGTAGATAATGACTGGGACGGTGGCGTGTCCTGTAATCCAGCTACTTGGAGGTCACGAATTGTGGATAGTTATGAGCGATGGCTTGTGGACGCGGTGTTCCTTAGTGAGGATTAACATCCGCAATATTGAGTACTCGTTCATGGGACCATCCTCATAATTAGACCAGTTCGTAAATTGTTAACCGAGGCGAAATCGTGGTTCGGATCCCACGTTAAAATGTAGGTCCCTTAGTTGCCATTGGCTGTTGGGCTATTAATTAACAGTCCTGTCTAAGGAATATGTCGGCCTTAGTCAGTAACAAGACTACAAGATCGCGCCACAATCATCCTTCACTCATCTGTCATTCATACTTGGCTTAAAATACCTACCTGGGTAGGTCGCCATTTCACCTAATGTATCTAATGTATCTAATTAATTTAGCGCCCTTTGAGGAAATGCATAAACATTGTTAAGTACGTCGCAGCAGTTTACTCTTTGGTTAATTAATAGGTTTTAACAACCTAATAGGTTGGTTAATTAATAGGTTTCTCGAGAAAACGCTGCTTAAAAACTTGAAAGAAAAATCTCATGCTAGACAAAGCACATTGTTGTTAAGTGATTTATTTTTGCGCACAATATTACACGGCGTTTTACATAAATCATCTTGAAAGTACATTACTTGAATATCCGGAAAATGTGGCTGTCTCCTTCACTTCAGTAGACTCATCGGATTGGCGCTGGCCTAGGCAGTTTATTCCAAATGCCAAACACTTTCATCTACCAGGGCAAAATTACAAAATTCAACCATGTTACTTCTCTATAGTAAAGTAACAATAGCATCAAAACCGTATTTTGATTTGATAACTCTCGTAAACTAAACATCTTAATAATTAATTAATTCCTTAAATTCTTTTAAAATGTTCTATTATTTTCTAGGAACAAATTTTTTGACTTTTGTAGGGGGGGGGGGGGTGATAGCACAGCGTTACGTAATTTTTGCGTCATTTGTGCCACGGTTACGATGGGGGAGGGAGATTTGAAAAGGCCGAATTTAGCGTAACGTAATTTATGGATAGCCCCAATACACTGCTACAAATTAAATCCGTATTAGGCCTCGGGTACGATACGAGCGACGAGCGGTAAGCGACAGGTGGCGAGCGATAGCTCACTTCTGGTCAAGATTCGAATAATTTTAAACTGCCGTTCAAAAAACGATATTTCATTATTAAATTACTAATTAATCCCCTTCATTTTTCCAGTCTGACAAAATGAAATCCGCTTTTCATAAAAAAAAGCATTGTCGCGGTATCTCCAGTTAGATTCTAACCTCAAACACTGCAACAATGCAGATGGTAAGCGACAAGCGACGCGAAAAACATTTTCGAACCTGACCGGGGACAAAAACGACACCGAACGACACTTCTGAATATCGCTCGCCGCTTGAGACAATCGTAGCAACTGCCTTCAAAATTAACAGCTGACAAATAAATGCTACCCGAAAACGGAGCGTTGTCGCTTGCCGCTCGTCGCTCGTATCGTACCCGAGGCCAGTGTTAGTACTGTCCGCCGATAGCTTGATGACTAGCGGGATAAGTGCAGGGGGAGGGGAGGAGTGCGCTTGCTATTGGCTGAGCCGTTCCCCTCTCGCCGCAAACGCGACACTAGTAGCCCAGGGCTAAAGAAAAAAGAGAGGGCTGAACCAAGGCCACACTACACTACAGGCCGGAGTCTCCCCCCCTCCTCCCTGATGCTACGTCACTACACCGGCCGAACTACTAGCGCTGTGTTGGAAATAACAACTAAAATCATACGAAAAACGTAAACATTTACCAAAAAATTATGACATTAGAACATTGAAATGTAAACAATAAGAAACAAAACTGTCAAATTTCCAATAAATCATCTGATGAAAAGTAAACAAATTACTTGCGTGTAATGCTTACCGGTTTTTAAGATTATAAAATAAAGTCATGTTTTCTTTAAAAGGTTTTCGACCGCATTTGGTTATTCATTAATTAATGCAGATTCGAAAAATTAATGGTTTCTAAACGAAAACTGAAACGAATTATTTAGGGCACGATAGTTTTAAGAGTGCGACAGTGAATCGCCATAAGAGTACATTATAAAAGCGTCTGCGATTCCGTCTGATAATGTGACGTCACCAAAAAAGGACTCCGGCCTGTAGTGTAGTGTGGCCTTGGCTGAACCATTTCGCCATCTGACTAGGCGCCTGGGTCACGTGACGAGATGACGTAGTCAGTGTGACATCTGGTCCCTGTTTCAAAACAGATTCCTAATGATTAATTTAAAACTGCAAATCACCCCACTGCAAATAATTTCCGCACGAAACCACAACCTAACGACTCATCTTAATTAATCACTAAAAACCTATCTTACATTTACAAGCACAATTTAATCTTGTTAAAACTTTAACAGCAATGTATATCAATGTTTTAAAAAATCAATTTTTTACTTTTATTTATAAAAATCAATTCAGTAAATAAACAACACATAATAACCAACTTGTCTCTAATAAACATTTCTAAAGTCAGCTGTCCATAAATATCATACTGAGCATTACATTTATATTAGTTGCCTCAAGATCCATGAGTGGCAGCACTTGATGTCAAACTAACTACGTCACAGAGATCACATGTCGGCATTTCATGAAAGATCAAAGAAATGAATCAGCCCTCTCTTTTTTCTTTGGCCCTGCTAGTAGCCGACCTGAAAATGTAGTCTGTACTATACTGATGCCGATGCCGCTGCGTACTCCCCGCGCTGACGTACTCACCTGCGCTGCGGTGCGCCGGGCGTTTAGTTGCGCGCCCGAATGGTTGTCCATTTTTACGTACGGATGCCATCACGAAACAGGAAAATAAATACCTTTAACACAAAAAACTAATTTTAAAACTTTCATTCGCACGAATCGAGCATAATGGCGTGAATAGAAGAAGCTTGGATGTTTACAAACACAACTGGATCAATTTGGATTTTCAAACGTGGAAAATGAAACAATAACATATGATCAATTGATTTATCTATGAATTTCTTGTGTTTATCAGCTGTTATTTTTAACAAGGTAAAATGTAGACGGGTAGTAGCGTCGTTGTTATGGTAACCGGCCTGCTATCCCCTCCCCTCAAATTTATCCCGCTAGCCATCAAGTCATCGGTGGACAGTATACGGACTGCTTTGTCGCGAGTCAACTGCTTAACTTCGTCTCCTGATTGGGGAAAAGCAATTACGTAACCGATCAGAAGGCGAAGCTGAGCAGTTGCTAGGCGACATATCCCCATATCGAGCCCCAGATATCTCAAACACTGTAAGCGCCTGCGGTGGCCAGTGACACAGAAAACTAAAAGAATTTTGTGTTTAACTTTCTGTGTCAGTGGTCAGTGCTGCTAACGGCGGGGCCACGTGCAATGTCAGTTTGATTGGGACGAGGCGCGCGAACCGCTTGAGACTGGCGACTCAATTGGAACGGTCAAGTGGTGATGATCACCACACGAGCACGGCCGGCCGGCGTGACGCTTTCTCCGACGACAACGTCTATAGCCTTCATCTGATTTTACTGATTTTTACATAGCGTATCTATATAATTAATACGCCAACACGAAATTTGTCTTATGAACTCCTCCGTCATTTCTTAACCGATTTTGATCATTGACGGCTCATTGGAAAGAGCGTGTCGCGTAGATTTGCAAACTGGCCTTACATTTTTGAAAAAGTCCCTTGGGCTCTGCCCCATTGGCTTTTAAAATTCCCATGTTATCCTTATGAAGAACATAATTTTTTTACATTTTGATCAGCTGGATAATTTAATTGCTGTTATTTTTTAATTTGTGTAAACATAACCCTCAAGACGGATCGTGTTAGCATGATTGTGCGTTTTAAATTTGTCGCCATTTGAATTATCGCTCTGCTACAGTAGCGCACGATTCCGTGCGCTCGGATCCACTAGTATGTTTTATTACATATATATTCCTGATTAGTTAATTTAATCATCGTGTGATATATAGGGGTAGGCTATGTCAGCCACAGTACACGGGTGTAGGTCGCGGTAAATATCGCTTTCCCCGACGAAAACATGAATAGTCTTGATCTGATTTTACTTTACATAGCCTATATATTTGATTATACCTATAACTGATAAGCTAATTTAATCGTCGTGTGATATATAGGGATAGGCTATGACAGCCACAGTACACGTGTGTAGGTCCCGGTAAATATCGCTTTCTCCGACGAAAATATCAATAGTCTTGATCTGATTTTTCTTTACATAGCCTATATATTTGATTATACCTATAACTGATAAGTTAATTTAATCGTCGAGTGATGGGGGTAGACTATGTCAGCCACAGTACAAGGGCGTAGGTCCCGATAAATATCGCTTTCTCCGACGAAAACATGAATAGTCTTGATCTGATTTTACTTTACATAGCCTATATATTTGATTATACCTATAACTGATAAGTTAATTTAATCGACGTGTGATAGGGATATACTATGTCAGCCACAGTACACAGGTGTACATATCAGAGGTCCCGGTAAATATGATATGTGTGCTCGTGCAAATCCGTTCTAGGAGATTTAGCTGGAAATATTCAAAATTTGTGCTTTACAATACTAAAATCGTTGTTGTTGAAAATACAGTGTTGGGAATCGTATATAAACACCATAAAACATGAACAATAGATAGTTTCCGGGACCTAGTGCTGGGCACTTTTAAGACAAAGTCTTGTTAGTTCTGTACCTACTACATGATGAACAAAAATTGTATCTAACTGGAAGCATTTCATCAGCCGCATAAACCGAGACAAAATGATTTGAAAAATATATACATGTATAACCTTTTATTCTACTTATTTCATATGGCAACGGCCTAAGCGAGTAATGAATTATCATCGTCCCACTCATATTTTCTGCGGCATTTTTAGGTTAAAAATTTAAAAGACTTAACTATGCGGGAAAAATATTAAAATGGAGTTTAATCATGTGTGACAAGAGAAAATATATTTTTTCTATCAGGCCGGGACCCTTTGGAAGATTCGGGATCAGGAGTGATGATAATTTAACTCAATAGACGCTCCGGGATGTAAAAAATTCAAATCCCGATCCAACCTAAATAATTTCACATAACCACATTTTTCATCTAACGCTGAACAGAACAGTTTCGCTAAGTCAGTTAGAGAGTCATTCGACGAAAAACTTTATCCACATAACGACCTATACTCCATTTCAACAGCCGTGGCACCTGAAGGACTAGTGAACCCCCGTCCACCTCCCCCTTCTTGCAAATGCGCTCTTAGGATTGGAATAAGATTCTCTTGATCTCTTAGGCGCCATGGCCGTTGGAATAAGTGTATGTGCCGTGATCGTGAGGTTCCAGTGGCTGAGGGGCAGACTGAGGCTGTTCTAGGGATTTTCCCTCTTAAGCCTTGGACAGGTTTGGGGGAGATTGGCGCACTGCTGCAGGACTTTGAAATTTAAACACGAAAGAGTTAAATACGAGCGCCCGCAGTTGTGCTGGTGGTTTGTTTTGGAGGTTGGGTGAGGATTTGGGCGAGGTTAACGTGTGTGGAGCAGCGGTGTGTTGTTGCTGGCGGTCAGTGTGAGGCGTTTGGTCGGCTAATGTCGGGTGGTTGGGTTTGAGTGAGGGTGATGCGCTGCAGCAAGACTTGGTAGTTAAATACAAACGCCTGCTGCTGTGCTGGTGGTTTGTTTTGGAGGTTGGGTGAGGATTTGGGCGAGGTTACCGTGTGTGGAGCAGTGGTGTGTTGTTGCTGGCGGTCAGGGTGAGGCGTTTGGTCGGCTAATGTCGGGTGGTTGGGTTTGGGTGAGGATGATGCGCTGCAACAGGACTGAGTAGTTAAATACGAACGCCTGTTGCTGTCCTGGTGGTTTGTTTTGAGGTTGGGTGCGGTTTTTGGGGGATTTTCTTTTGCGGAGCAGTGATGTGTTGTGAGTCGGGGATTTGCAGCTTGGAAACGTGGATAATGCCAGATGGTTTGGTCAGGTCACAGGGTCACTTCCGAAAAATATCGGTACGGTCGCAAGCCTACGGGCTGTACCGTACTCTGGTGATGTTGGTCGGGAGGGTTTTGCTGTTATGGTGGTGGTATAGGGACGAGTATGTGAATCTGACATCTCCTTGTAATTTAATCTAAATACCCTACCAAAGGGACTTCTGTTTCCACCACCCAGACGGATTATCCTACACAACGCGGTCGCATTGTCCGAGCGCGTGCGAGCGCGGGGGTGGCGGCATTATACGGTGAAGCCCCGAGAGAAGCTCGGCAACTGAACGCAGCCTACACGTCACTGCACTCGTAGGAATGCCGCCCGAAATACACCGGGGGTGTGAAGCGCGCCACAATCATCATACGCTCATTTCTCATTCATACTTTGGCTTGATAAGATACTTACGTGGGTAATAACAAATACCCCCGTTGCAGCAGACCTGCACACTCAGCGAATTTCAAATGCAAAACAACATATTTCGATCCAACATAACGAGATTTGATATGTTTTGGTAAACTCCATAAGAATAACTTGGGGAATGAGTATGCAGGTTTGCTGCTACGGGTATATTAAAACTGGGTGGTTTAATTCAATATTTAGTAGATCTGACCTAGAAGAACCCATTTATCAAGTTTTACCAAGATATTATAAGAAATAAGCGAGATATTGAATTTAACTTATTCTCCCATAAGGTTAACATTGGGACAACGTACTTTGTTTACCACTTTCAATATCTCGGAAACCAATGGACATAGAGCAGTGATTTAAAATACTAAATTGTTTGTTTTTTTTTAGCTGAATTCAATGGTGCTAACAAAAATTTGATTGAAAATAAATAATAAAAAAAGTTGATACATAAATAAAAAAATTGATGATTTTTTTATTTATTTATGTAAGAAACTAAAAAAAACATTTTTGGGGATTTACCCCCTTTACCCCCCCTTCCGGTAGTCCGATCGGGCTGGTTTACGAACTCGTCCGAATAATTACTACTTTAATGCCAAATTTCATTAAGATCGGACCATTTTTTCGCGAGTTATCGTGGAAAAAGACACATGTAAATATATATTTATGAAAATGAACGAATGGTGTTTTTGGCATCTGGAGACCTCAAAAAGTAAACTTATGATGGTCTCGGGCTTAGGTGTTACCACGAGACCTACGGTAACAGCTTCTTCCCTTTAGGGCAAATTCGCTAAAGAATGTGCGCCAGTTCGATCCTGAACAAAAATGTAACGAGTGAAACTTTGGGTTTCTCATAAACCGGGTGAATCAACGGTTTTACGGTCAGCTTCGTTGAATTTTAGCACGGCCATCTCTATTTTAGTCGGATTGTTACCACTGCAAGTTAACAAACTCGATAAAAATGTTTTATTCAAACAAACAAAATAGTAAATAGGTTATGAAGTAAATAGATAATTTGATACAGAAAGTATACTAGATTTAAAAAGGAGCAACCTTTAAGCCTGGATGTTATATTCCTTACGAGTAACCATTTTTACGTTCAAAATATAAGGAAGAAAGAGTTATTTCGCAAAATTGTTTAACCCCTTTTTTAAAACGATTAATTATTACAAGCGTATTGAAGTAGATTATCTTTTTTTACTTGCAGTTTATGCGACGTTTACCAACCGATGAGCATAATGTTTAAGGTACTGTAGTAAATAATTTCTAGTTGAGCAAGACAACGTCTACAAATACAGTTCGCGCATTATATCTCCGGCTATAGCTGAGTCAGCTGGTTGCATGGTGCGGGGTGGAGAGGGGGGACTTTTCTGAAAACATCTCTCTAAAATTCCACCGCTTGTTAAAAGTTGTGTTTACCAATATCATAACTTCAAAATTATCATACGGTTAACAGTGTAGTAGCCATAGCCAGATATATATTGCCCAAATAGTACATTACTTGAACTAGCAGTGTAATGCAGGTATTGCATAAGCCGTTGGGCAGGCGCAGTCATGCTCTATTTATGCCGGGGGAAGGGGCGCTGGCACAGGAATGGCACTTAAAACTTCACGAGGGGAAATGAGGGAAGGGGGTCGCCTTGCACAGCTCTGGGTAAGTAATTGTTTTGTTATCCGCTCCAAGAAAACATGTCACCCGAGTGATATTAAATAACTGTATTATTATTTCCTCCTATCTTGACGACGTCTTCACTTTTTCCTACTACCTTATAAGTTAGTCTTATACATTTTGGTAGGATAGTTTAAGGATGATTCATGACACTCATTACAATATGTTTGGTTGGATTTAATTTGTGTATCTTGATTTGGATATTTATTTTTTAGGTTGGAAACCCATTTTAAAGTTTAAGACGGTCAGTGTATTTTTTATAAAGGACCAACTATAAAAATCAACCTCCTCAAACTGTTCAATCGCCACCTCGACTTATAATGAAACTACTGCTTAAAAACTTCCTAATGGCTCTGATACAAGATCAGTTCAACGTTTCCGGCGTCGATTAAAAGCTACTTGATTCCGATAAACAATCGGCTTAATCGATTACACAATGGCGCACTGCCTGAGATACTTTTAAATGTTTCCTCCATGTACACTGAAATACTATATTTAGTGAAAAAGTATACTATTGCTTATTTAAATATTAAGTACTCCCGTTGCAGCAGACCAGCACACTCAGCGAATTTCAATTCCTTAAATAAATCAGTTAGACGGAGCCTCAAATCAAGTAGGTAAAATCAACTTAAACTCTAAAATGAGCATACAACAATTAATATTCTCCATAAGAATGACATGGGAAATGAGTATGCAGGTTTGCTGCCATGAAGGTGTGAAAATTATATACTAGATAACACGTTGCTCGAAATCGAGCAAAAGTCAAATAGTAAAAAAATTATGAATAATCAGCCTACTTCTACAATTTTAAAGTTTAATCAAAGGGCTAACTTCATTAACAAAATTATGGATTAACTGCTGACACCGCTTTATGGCTTTAATGTTAATTTGATGTACCGTAGGAGTTTCCGGTAAATAAAAACGATTTTTAAGGGAACACCTCCATTTCCCCATGTCCACTTTTTTCTGAAATGTATATTCTAACACCGGCAAAAGATCAAGCTCTGCTTACAGCAGCATGTAGCTGACCGAGAGCAAACACTGGCTTGTGAGCAATGACTTTCTTTGTTTAGGGATTGCCGCTGCACCTCATTGATAATTATCGTCAAAACAGATTTTTAGGGAACGGCTGTCTTTACAGGCAACCTTTCCTTTGTGGCAAAAACGCGTAAACGACGCATTATCTCTACCAGTCTTTTTATTCTTGAAATGCAACCCACCACAATGAAAACATTTTTAGTTTATTGGTCTGAGGTTGGAAGGAGCATTAAATGTTACATCAGGAGGTTAATGCCAGCGGTTGCGATCGTGTTCTTTCCGACTCCTCCGACCAGTCAATGTTCGTCTTTTTCTTATTGGTGGCATTATAAATGCACCAATTCCAAAAATAGATTTGCTCAGGTTAATATAACTTCAAAAAAACACTATGAGATATCGTAAACTACATTGTAAAACTGGTAACTGCAATGTTTAAGAGCTTTAAAAACTTCATAACATAACCTAAATTACATAATAAATCGTTTAAAAAAGAAAACTGTTGAAAACAAAGCCAAACCAGCTATAAATTTAAAACTGCTCTTTTCAAAAAAATTAATTATAATTGCTGCAGTCTGTGGTTTATTTCAGAGCTTGGCCATATGTTCAGTTTGTAAACAAAGTAAACTGAGCTTGCTTCAATGTCCATGAATAGCGCTACTGTTCCGAAACTTCAGTCCATTACTGTACTTTAGTGACGCCCTTTTTTAAAATTCTGAGACTTGATGACAAATCTACATAATAATCCCGTTAATTTGACACCTCAAACGTTAAAATCCGTCCAGCCGTTATTGCGGTTGGACTGTGAAAAGAAAACTGCTTGCGTATTAATATATAGATTGTTTGCAATAATCCAGTTGATATCAACTAGATAAAGCCATATACCAAGTTTCATTCAAATATGTTGAGATTTAAACGATATATAGAATTGTAGCCTATTTATTTCCCATAAGGTTAACATTGGGGCAACGTACTGTTTACTAGCACAGAGGAGATTCCTCTCTGTGTTACTAGCGATATCTCGGTAACCAATGGACATAACAACAACAATTCAAAATACTAAATTATTTGTTTTTAAGCTAAATTCAATGGTCCAAACAAGAATTTTACAATTTTTATTCTTCTACCGTAAGTAAAACGTCCCAAAATGAACCATCTTTTGAGAGGTTTACCTATTACCCCCCCCTTCCAATGGTTCAATCAGGCTGGCTTTTGACTCGTTCGAAATAATTACTACTTTACATGTTTGAGCCAAATTCCATTCATATCGGACCATTTTTCGGGAGTTACCGTGCTAAAAGACAAATGAACGAATGGTGTTATTGGCATCTGGGGGACCTCAAAACCAAAAGTTAAGGTTGTCTCGGGCTTAGGTCTTACCATGAGACCTACTACGGTAATAGCTTCTTCCCTATAAGGGAAATTCGCTAATATAAAACAATAACAACAAATCCGAGTGACGTCAACATGACGTCGTCAGTTTTGTAGTCGAGTGCAGCCAGGCACGTCACTGCAGAGATAGCCATCACAACGTACTCGTCGCCGGATGTTGTTGTACTGTTACTGACCGGCCGACCGGCCGACACGTTCCAATTGTGCGGTCCGATGACCCGATATTGCGGAATATCGCGAGATATGTGTAGGTCGAGGCGAATGACGGCCATTTCCGCTCATAAGATCAATGTTAATTTTTGCATTGAGCCATTGTATTTGAGGCTACATAAAACCGCGATTGCGTGGCAGGAATATCGCGCAATGTTAGAGGATGTTGCATGCCATCACATGAGCTGGTCACATTACATCGTATTTAAGTAGCAACGGAAAGTACTTTTCTTTTCGTATTCAAGTTTGATCAACTTTACTAGACTTGTACAATTTTAGATTTTTTCACTTTCCTCCATAGTCTAAATCCTATACTCTTATACGAGTAGTGTTATCCTGTATGTATGCTTGCTTGCTTGCTTGCTTGCTTGCACAACGATCTCAAAAACGGCTCCGAGGATTTCCTTCAAAGTCTGGAAATAAGTAATTTATGACTCAAAAACGTCTTTTATGCAGATTACTTGGCCAAAGAAAATCTAATAACGTATAATAAATCGAATTTTAAAGTTGTAAAATTTTAACATTGGCCTTATGGGTTGCCGTGATAGCAACGAAAATAAACAAGGAAAGTGTAAACAAATGAAGTAATCATAACAGCTGTTTGGAATCTACAGCCATTAAGGGAAAATACAGCAAGTGGGATGAAGAGACCATGGAGCAATAAAAAGGTTTCTATTTATCAATTTTATGACATTGAAATATTTTATAGTAACTGGATGAACTGGTAAACATGAAATAACACCGAGCAAGGCTCGGTCCACCAGGTACTATATACATAGTTGAGGTAAGAATGATGTTTATTTAATAAACTGTACTCTCTGAGTACAGTATACTTTAACTTTAGCATAATGGACATATTGAAATATTGTAGCATAAAAACACTTACAAATTACCACATGAAAATGTACCACACTTTAACAAATTCCTTCAACGACAACCTATGTGAGCAATATTTTTAGGCGTGTACAATACCTATGTTTTATTTATCTTCAACAACTCTCCTAAATGTAGTCAATAAGTCTGCTGAACGTTTCTGCATCAGCATCAACAAATTAAAATCTGTAAAACTTAAAAATTGCTCCGCGAATCCTGACGATTCCCCGCAACAAAAGAAGAAAAATATTGAGAATCAATTGCCAGAGTGAAACTATAGAAAGTTTACGACGCCTTCAGGATCGTACTGGCCGAGTCGAATAACATGGCCCCATCCGCACCTAAGACTAATGTTAATTTTAGCATTGGGGCTTAAACAGACGTCTTGGGCCACGGCATTCGACTCGACCTATAGTCTGATCACAGCAGTCGACCTTGAGCCGTACACAACGTCCGATTCCCAGGCTACTGCTTAATAACCCGGACAAGGTCGTGTACTAGCTATCAGCACCCATTGTCCGTACAGCGATGGCTCGGCTGGCCGTGTTGGTTGAGCTAGGATGGTCGGATGGAATGAAAGACGTTCGGTGAAGGATATCACTAAATCCTCTACAGGGTGTTTCCGAACTCTCCGGGGACCTTAATGGATTTGTTCCTTGTACAATGTCAAACATATTTTGTTTCATATTGGTTCTTCAGCTGTCTGTATGTGTGTCTATTTCCTAATGTAATTAAAACGACATTAATATATAAACATCAAACCCGGTACTAGTTTAACCATTTAAAAATTAGGGATATTTTTATATAATAGACACTCAGAGAGATACTAACAAAAAAAAAACATTTTACATAAATGGCAACCTTAAATGACTACACGCACTAAAAAGTTATATCATTTTTTAGCTTAAGAGAAAACAAGATGCAGGTGTGAGTTTGGGGCTTCGGCTGACTTCGTAAAATGATACGAAAATTGCGCATTAGCTAGAATATTGCTTCTGATTAAAATATCTGATTAAACGTAAACGTAAAGCGGGTAAATTAATTTCTTTCTTTGAAATTCATTGTTATAATGGTAAACCTCTCTACACGTTCTACTTCTTAAGCGGTCCGGAAGTATCTTACATATATTTTATGGTTACAATTTTGATTTGAGCAGAAATTCGCCATAACAGATGATTACTTATACAAATGTTTTTATTAAGAGAGACTCCAAAGCAAATTAGTGTCCGCAAAAAACTAAATCAAAACATAAATTACATTTATTATTTTTTTTCATTTTTGTATTCTTGTTGAATTGATCCTCATTTATCTTGCAAAAGAAACGCAACGGAAAACTTTGTAAACCTCCCTGCGAACGTGTCAGTTATAGCACCAGGAATGTCTCAAGTTTGATAAAGAAAGTTCAGATGCTTTCAAAGTTTGATGAGAGAAGTGTTAATTACTCAATAATTACAGGCAACGTATACGTGCCTAACGTTTTAATAAATTCATTTATTGAATTTAATTTCAAACTGTGTAAAGGTGACGTCAAAACTGTTTTAGCACGTTTATTTTGTATGTATACCTAACGTGCAGGTTTTTTACACAGAACTAGATAATTGAAATATTTGCGTAATTTATGCATATAAGAAATTTATAGGAGTAGAATGAATATGATGGCATAATACTGTTTCAATTGTGATCCATTTGTCAATAGCCTAGAGCACAATAATTTTGGGGTTTATCCACTTTCCAAAAAAATCATTGGTGTTGCAATAAAAATATAATCTTCGTATAAAAAAAGCATTTGGTGTAAAAATAAAGTAAGACCCTGAAAATCTCCTAGTTTCAGCTCAAGCTCAACCTCAAGGCGCTTCCAGACATGGAATCCAGACAGCCATCCAGCCAGACATAAAACGCACCTTTTAATTAAACAAAGCAAGAAAGAAATTTGAATTTATAAAACATTTTTCACTGAATTGTAATTTTAACTTTAAAAAAGTTAGAGTCAGTATAAGTGAATACTATACAAACTGAAAATGGCAGATATAAGGCTATGATTTTATCGGGAGCCTCGGGAGCCATCATATTAGCAATTGTATAAACTAAAATATTTTTCTTGCGACACAAAATTGGAAGGATCCCGATTTATTAAACTTCAAGCTGATTTAATTAAAGCATTATGCTTTCAAGCTACAATTTTTAAAAATCAAAAATTTCCTCTTTTAAATATTTAATGCCGGCGACATCCAGCCAGTCATAAAACACTCGCAATAAAACAGTGTTAAAATTCTTTTAACTGTAAAATAGTCTTTTTATTTTCGGACATATAATTTCTTTTGGTACATAGAAAAAAAGAGTTAGGCAATTTATAACTTACCCCCCACGACTCAATTGGGACGGTTGAATTTGGTAATTTATACTTTTTTTTTATTCTTTTTCTATTAATTACGACATATCCAGGTTAGTGTTTTAAACCAAGTTGCCTATAAAATGAGTGGAGAGTGTAGGATGATTGTGGCGTGATCTTTTGTAGTCTTTACTGACCTAAGTCCGACATGTTCTTTTCAAAGTACTGTTAATTACTACAGTTATTTAATAACAGTCCTCCTAGTGTTATTTAATAGTCGAACAGCCAATTAAAACTTTAAGGTCTCGATATACGCGGGCGGCAACTGCTCAGATTCCTCTTTTGATTGGATACCAAGAATGCATCAGAGTTTTTTTTAACCAATCACATGTAGAGTCAAGTTATGCCAGCAACAACTGCACGAAAAGGCACCTATATATCGAGACTCTAGGGGAATTTTGTTGATAGAGATACTTTAATATGACGTATGTATCCGTATCGATATTTTTCGATGTTCTTTCGATACATCGAAAAATAGATATATCGATATACCTATCTTAACACTCGATTCGTTATTCTTACCAATGAACACACGAGTCCCTACCTGCCGACCCTGAGAAGACGTATTCGGTATATTCCGCGTTGTCGCTGGTAACAGATCGCCAGCCTTGCGCTGTCATCAGATAACGGCGTTGCCTGCGCTGACACTTTCCCCATTATACGGGACAAGGAACCCGTGGCGGAAACAATACAGCGTCGCCGGCTGCAGAAAAGCTGATTTTCTACACTTCCGCAAGGATAATGAGGTAGCGGAGAGGAAAAAGTAAAAGCAAACGTAGAGGATATCGTGACGTAAATTAAACCGAGGAAATCATCGACACGCGATGTATGGAGATAACTTTAGTTCGTTTTATCCTTATAACGTGTGACCGAAGAAAACATTGTCACGATAAACGTTAAGGTTTCAAGACGTTGAATAAACTATGTTCATAAACAGTGATAAATAACAACTATGACATTATCAATGAGCCTAATTTGAGGGATAATTATCAATTATAGTGATTCTACTGCACTTCAAGGGGGGGGGGGTTGTTAAATAATAAAGCTTTAACTCAAGATAATTTCCTAATCAATAAAATACTAACAAAAATGCAACCTTGTTCAATTAGTTATAACTTCCACTCTGCACTTCAAAGGGGGGGGGGGCTTATATATTAAAGGTTTGAGTTAAGATAATTATTTCCTAATCAATAATAAAATACTAATACAAATGCAACTTTGTTTAATTAATTACAATATACATTGCATTGACACTGGGAAAACAAAAAGCTAAATCATCCCAGATGTTTGTGATTGCTCAGTTTGACATCGATAAATGCGCGCTCTTTGCGTCAAAACTGCCCATCTACTAAAAAAGAGAGAAAAAAATATTTATGCATGGTCAGTTTGGGGTATTACCGTATCAGAAGTTCTTAGATACTTCTTATATACGATTTAAGAAGTACCTAATTCAAGGAATCATTTACGTTGAAACAGCCAATCCCCACAAGCGCAAACTTGGAAATCCTCTCGACGCTTATTCAACAGGGGAACCTTTCTCCTTCACTCAATTTTCCTCGCCCAATATCCCGGACGAAATCGCCGCGAAACCACCAAAACAAACGCGTTACTCGTCCGGGTCTGCTGCACTTTCACCCTTTTTAAGTGCTTTATTAAATTCAACACAGCCAGAAGTGAAGAATGCCATAAATATTATGGTAAAAAATAAATATGTCATAAATTCGCACTGAACCTATAATTATTACCTTTAAAAAGTTAAGGATATTATTTTTGATTACGCATGTAAAAAAAACTTGAGATTACTGTTTTTTAATTTCCTGGACCTTTAAAGATTATATACACTGAAGACGAAATTGTTGTGCTTATCTAAATATATTTTCTCAAAATATAAACATTTTGTTTTAAGTAAAGTGCACGAGATAGGGCGGGCGGCAAAAACTGTACTCATCCAAATTGTCTGCTAAACCTCAGCTGAAATGAATGAATGAAATGTTTGTGTTGAACTGACAAACTTTGTTAACGTTTTTCAGGGTCTTTTTTGTGTAAATTCGTGTTTAACGTAGCGTATGATCATTAAGTTGATCAACTACCCAAACAAATAAACAATAATTTCACCAGCAGTGCACTCACTCACCCGCCGTATTTGGTACCCGCGGCTTTAGGAGTTGAAATATTAATGTTATCAAAGGTCGTACAATCTTATAAAATGACAGTCAGTACCAAGTTTAATGAAAGGAAGGAATAATCACAAGTTCCCTCATAGATAATGTCTGTGGGTGTAAAAGTAATATTACTAAGTTGTCACAATTGCATGATATTATAGATAATGTCTGTGGGTGTAAAAGTTATGACTAAGTTGTCACCATTGCATGATGTTGGTTATGAAACTACCCTTAAAGGGCACGTGTAAAACAAACAAGACCAGGCTTACCCCGACAAAGCCGGGATTATCCCTCACTTTCGCTTGCCACTGTTTCATTTTCACTCGACCTTTTACATGAAACAAGAACTCTGTAGTTTACAAGGGTAATAAACACGTAGTTCCCATGAATATTACTTAGTATGCCCTATCGTGACTTGTTTCACGATGGGCGAGCTATACGAATTTAAAATAACTTACGTAGTCGTTGCATTTTTATGCAGTTTTATTTATGAAATTGTTCTTATTAAATGTTACAAATTTTGTAACATCAATGTCGTAGTTACTGTCTTTAAGCGAACGCCATTGAACAATTACTTCAAAAGTCTCATCTAATTCATCATCAGCCACACAACAACTTCAAACGACAGCTACGGAACTTCTTGAACTTCAATTTAAAATTATTTCAACAGTGAATTCTGCAAAATAAACATCAATAACCGCTGTTGTACGATTACCATCAACGACGAGCGCTGAATCGCTGAATCAGTCGGGTTCCCGGAAGTCGAGAGCGACCGAGGAATACTGATCGATCTGTCGTCATGACGTGAATCAAACACGGGGATATTCCCTTGCTCAGACGGCGTCAACGCCATGCGCCAGGCGTTCGGTTGTTTGGGGACGTCCGCGTATTCAACACGGGGGTCGTTTCGTTACTTCTCTATTCCTTTCCCCTCAAATAAGTGAGGTATGATAGCTATTTTTTTGAGTCGAATATTAGGTTTCCGGCTACCACCATAAAACTTTGCATAATCAATGATCATGCATTTTGGAACTATATTCAGCCCATACCCCAAAAATTAGACATCTAATTTTCAAAATGGCGGTTAAAATTGTTGTAAGAGGACAAAATTTAACTATTTAGACCATGGGCCGCCAATATGAGACCCTCCCCCCCCGTGGAAATTTTCGACACATGTATTTTTTTGTTGCTACTGACATGTACTTTAAGGTTTTGCTTGATTGCGACGTTTAAATTACAGCATAACCCAGAAAAACAAAAAATATCATTGATAAATCGTTGAAAAAAAATAACATGGGATCTTATTGAAAAAGTCACCTGACTGCATTTTTGACATGCATTTTTTTGAGATATTGATTCGGGACCAACGCCTATCATTGTTGGGTGGCTTATCCTTTATTTTGACAGGATACAAATTTTCAGCCGCCATCTTGGATCCGCCATATTGGATATCAATTTATTTGTTTAAATGTAAAGATGGGGTTGTGGCACATCATTATGAACTATATTTTAACGCTGATTAAAATGCTGAAATCCGTTTTTGAAAATATGCATTCGTTAAAAATATATGCTCTAGTAAAAATTTATCCCTATACATTTCTTATGGACATTTCGTATTTTCAATATATTTTGGATTATTTGTCTTCTATCTCTCATTTTAATAAAGATATGTAGTTCGTTTTAGTCTTAAAATGCTCAGTGAAATACTGGCTTTAATTTGTGATATTAATCATCAACATCGGTTAGGTGACAGATGAGCTGTAAGGCTCAATTTAACTTAAAAATCAATTTTTCAGAAATTCAATTTTAGTCAAGTATTAATATCTCCGGTTCTAAATTAGGCATTGAATTCATTTTGGTCTTAAATTACTCAGTAAATCATCAGCTTTCACGTAAGCTGCCTTTTAATAATATTAGAGTGAAGTTTTTGTAACTTTTGAGCTTCCACTCAACATAAATTCGTTTTACTTGCATAATTTTACATTTCTTGAAGGATTTCTCGAGTTCCAAAGAAGACTCAGAAATCGTAAAGGTCTTAATTGACTTATTAGATTATTGGCTTTCATTTGAGTCATAAATTATTATTATATTTTGAGTTTCAACTAAGTTGTGGTTCTAAAACCCACATAAAATTAAATTTTTCAGACATTTTCGTTTATATAAGGACTGATATCTGCAGTTCCAGGAAAGGTATGAAGTTCTGAATGTTTTTAAAAAACTCAGTAAAATATCAGCTTTCGTTTGAGACTGTGATAATTTAATTCAAACACGTTCGGGGTGAGTTATAATCCAAATTAAGAGTAAAATTTAAAAATAATTAAACTTTATATCGCAACGAGCCTTATAATTCGTTTACGGCTTACCCGATTTTACGTATCAATATTTCTAATAAAAGCCGACATATCACTGCTTATTTTAAGACCAAAATGAACTAAATACCATATTTAGAACCAGAGATATAATTACTTGATTGAAATAAAGTTCCCGAAAAATTGATTTTTAAGTTAAATTGAGCCTTATAGCTCATCTGTTACTTGTTCGATGTTGATGATTAATATCACAAATTAAAGCCGGTATTTCACTGAGTATTCTAAGACTAAAACGAACTTCATATCTTTATTATAATGAGGGATAGAAGAAAAATAATCCAAAAAAATATTGAAAATACGAAACGTCTATAAGAAATATATAGGGATGAATTTTTATTAGTGCATATCTTTTTAACGAATGCAAATTTTCAAAAACGGATTTCAGCATTGTAATCATCGTAAAAATCTAGTTCAGAATAATGTGCCATAACACCATCTTTACATTTAAACAAATAAATTGATATCCAATATGGCGGATCCAAGATGGCGGCCGAAAACTTTTATCCTGCCAAAATAAAGGATTGTCCACCCAACAATGATAGGCGTTGGTCCCGAGTCAATATCACAAAAATTGCATGTAAAAAACGCAGTCAAGTGACTTTTTTCAATAAGATCCCATGTTATTTTTTTCAACGATTTATCAATGATATTTTTTGTTTTTCTGGGTTATGCTGTAATTTAAACGTCGCAAACAAGCAAAACCTTAAAGTACATGTCAGTAGCAACAAAAAAATACATATGTCGAAAATTCCCACGGGGGGAGGCTTTCATATTGGCGGCACATGGTCTAAATAGTTAAATTTTGTCCTCTTACAACAATTTTTGGCCGCCATTTTGAAAATTAGATGTCTAATTTTTGGGGTCTGGGCTGAATTTAGTTCCAAAATGCATGATTATTGATTATGCAAAGTTTCATAGTGGTAGCCAGAAACCTAATATTTTCATATTAACCTTCCTCACTATTAGGCTAACGTGAAATAATCGAGTGCAAAAAGCGTTTTATATTGTTTTTTGAATGGTGTACAGCATAATTGAATTTTATATACTCCAATTCCTTACTATAAAATTATACTTGAATTAATACAACTATGAAGCGCGATAGGGAGTGAAATTTATATACTTATCATTTGCCAGCGAAAAGAAAACCCCTTGAAGGCAGACAAAAACATACGAAGAGTTCCGAAATATCCGAAAATTACAAAGTTTAAGTTTTACTATCCAGCGGAAATTTACTCAATAAAATTTTTTTGAGTAAGATATAAACAAAAATAAAGCAAATAATTCATTCAATAGGAAATAATGTGACAAAAAGAAAAACAAAATACAAAATGCTTCAGCCAATGATATATTTAGCGGGATCTTGCGAATAACACAAGCTGGTTTTCTTTTTGTTTTCTGAGTGACAAGCCTGGCGCTGGCGAACGATAAGTGAAATTTTCCTCCCTCTCGCGCTTCATAGTTGTGCTATATTCTACTATTGTATAGCCAAAGTCTGTAATATGAACATCATACGTGTAATGCATTTCTTAAGAAATACTGCGCATAAAGTAATTTACAAAGTGAGAAAGATTTTTAATAAAGCGTATCGTATGATTATTCCAACGACGTTTTTTCCAAGACAACCTACAACCTGAACGATTGCCTACAGTAGGAAAAATACGAAAAAAACAACTCTTCACCATCAGATAATAGCGAGCAAAAACTGGTGCGGACGAAAGGAATGTAGAGGAAAAATCCGAACTATATTAATAGGCTATTTAAACATCTCGCAGGTGGCGAAACCAGTTTTGTCGGGCGAGGCGGCGGCGCGTCGTTCGCTTGCATCACCCATTCAAGTCTGCCTACACTACACTTGCACCTGCTGTGTATAGTGTGAACCACCCGTGTCGAAATGGCACTGGAGAGCATAAGGTACAGATCGTACATAAACATCTAGGAGCACGTGAGATAACGCTAACGCCATAAATAAATTATGCAACAGAGAAGTATCTGGTTAAAGAGTGACAAGGCTAGAATTTTGTGGTTGAATGTTTTCTTATGTTTGTTTATGTAAAATGCAAAGGATTTATAAATAATAAATTAATGTATTTAAGAATGGTTTTGGGGCTTAATTAATTAGGGTTTGCATGATAACTCCCGAGAGTTTGGTAGATTCTTGATTTGGCCTTTTTGGGGGGTTATTTATGTAATGAGAACAATAGCAAAAGCGTTGAAGGTTTCATATTTAATGTTTTTCTCTATTCTTCACCAAGCAAAATAAATACTGCGCGTGCATTCAGTTGCAGAGAAATTTGACGTCCAAACTCAACCCTCCTTTTGCAAAAAATGTCAACCAAACCATGCAAAACATTAATGAGGATTTGGGATGAAAGAAAGCGTTTAATTTACTAAATGGACGAATTTAGACACTTTTCAGCTTTGCCACTGAAATTATATATTTCCGAGACATGAAAATCAAACTAAGATCATTTCCGACCTCTGCAATAGAAAAAGGAAAACGAAATCACGACTAAAAATGTACTGAGTTTTTTTTAGAACATGAAATACACGAGAATGAAAATCGTTTAATAATATTTATTTGACGCCGGCAAAAAATGTCAGATAAATCTCATGAAAGTAAATGAAACACTCAGCGTCGTTCTTTGATGGAATAAAAATAAACCCCCACGTTATTTGAACAAGAATATAAACACGGTCTTTAAATTAAGTGTATTACTGTTCTCTATGTTATAAAGGCACCTTAAGGTGTGTAAGGACCTTTTACATTTTATTTTTTAGAATGAAGTATGGAGTGTATTTGTGAAAAATTGAAGCGAGTGAGTGATAGCCTGTTATTTAAATATTGGGAGCTTCATTTAGATGCGAACTATAAGCTTTTCTGGATCATTAAAGATTTCGATAACTTGATCTAATCATACGTAATATAATACGGCCAATTATAACTACAAACTGTGGTAATTGTATCATGTGGATGAATGAATCATTCTCTGACGGCAGCAAAATAATGCACGTCATTTCACTCAGCCTACACACCGTCATTCATATTCACATCATACGCCCAATGAAGATGCATCAACGTCCAATAGTTAGTTGAAAAAACTAATCTCTATTCCTTCAAAATATTCAACCCATGAATCCCTCTCGATTTCTGAACTTGCTATACTTTGTTCCCCTTAACATCAGGAACTTCCCTCACTTGTTAAATCGTAAGAGGCTATCTGTAATAAGCTCTTTGCACAAGTTTAAAATACTATATCGTGACCTTCGCACGTCTGAACCTTCTTTTATCGGTTTCTGTACTTGAACAGTCATCACTTTGCTCGGTCACCTATTCTTTTTAGACCAAATTTTACAGTTTACCTTATTTTCGCACAAATTGTACCTGACGCAACGTTTAAACATCCTTTATTCCTCTCGGTTTCTGCATTTGATGTTGAGTACTTATCGAAGCCTAAAAAACGTTATCGTTGACACTTCGAAAGCATTGCGTTTTTATTTTCATATTTCCCTTGGCTACAGAAGATTTTGACAGTTCTCCCCCCTCATGGCGGATCGCCGTCCGATTAAGAACTGTCTCCCGAGCCCTTCGAAGAACCAAGGCACGTTACAAGTACCTTCGACCAAACAATATTCTACCTCGACGTCTTGTTCTTAATTCTTAATCATTCTTTATCATTCTTTGGTGAGACAGGTACCTCATAGAGGACGTTACCCTGAATATGAGTGAAGGATGAATGTGATGATTGACATCCCAGCTATCCCATATCCCCTGAGACTACCGCACTTGCCGACTGTAGACAATGTTATATGTTGACGTTTGATGTTCCCAGATACCCTCGGTCTACTAAACTCCCCAACAGTAAACAATATTCTACTTCACTCATCTGTCATTCATACTTGGCTTAAAATACCTGCCTGGGTAGGTCGCCATTTAAAGCAATGTATCTAATGTATCTAATGTACCTTGACATAGATCTTTCCATACATCTCACTACCATCTGAGATTACCACATTCCTCGACTGTAACTGTAAAAAATACTCTACATTGATGCTTGATCTTCCCAGATACCACAGATATACTGAGACAAACTACCCTGACGTTAGATCTTCCCAGATATCCCAACTGGCATCTCTCCTGAAACTACCGCTAACTTCCTTGACGTTAAATCTTCCCAGACGGGCCTGCCCCAGATTCCCTGAGACTACCGCAAACTCCACTGACGTTTGATCTTCACAGCTGCCCAAGATACCCTGGGACTACCGCAAATTGCATTGACGTTTGATCTTCCCACATACTACGAATTCTCTAAGACTACTGAAAATTGCATTGACGTTTGACCTTCCCACATACTCAAAATTCCCTGAGACTACCACAAACTGTATCATTTGATCTTCCCACATACTCCAAATTCCCTGAGACTTCCACAACTGCATTGTCTGACCTCCCCAGATCCCCTGGGACTCCCTCACCTTGCTGGCCCGGCGCGCCTGGCTGTGGCTGTAGCTCCGGTGGCGGGACTCCCTCGGCGGCTGGGGCTCGGGGATGACGGCCGAGTACCGCTTGTTGGGGATCACCATGGCTTGGTTGGACCGCGTGCTCTTGGACCTCCGCAGCAGCCGTAGCATCTGAGACTTGAGCGTGGCGGCCAGGGGCATGCCTGGCCGGGGTGTGAGAAGAGGAGGGTGGTGGAGGGAGGGAGTGCCCCGGAGCGATTCGTCAAAGGGGTTTTTTGCAAAAATTAAATTAAATGAAAATTAAGTTAAACGTTTGAGGGATTTCGAACTCTTAAGGTAAAATAGCTCTGAGGTTAAAATCGCTCAGAAATTCTGCGGTGGTGTCGCACGAAAATGAGAATTTCCGTAGAGAAATTCTCTGAAAAAGATTTTTAATTACTTCTTTAAGGTACCAATTACTGTTTCCGCTATTGACTGCAGATCAAAGAGAGCATTTGGAATCGCTTCGAGGACATTTTTATAAAGGACCTGTCGATGGCGTTTGAGTTGTTCAAAGCTTGCAGTAGAGCAATTTGTTCAAAAGTCTTTGATTTGCAACACTATTAAAACATTTCTGTGTTGGTGGTTCTTGAAAAAAGTCGTTTGTTATAACGAATAGTAATACATTAACGATCAACAAAGCACCCAATTAAATTCACTACCATTAGCAGTTTTGAACTTGAAGCAAAAATTTTATGATCACAGATAATAGTGAATAATGTAAACAGAATTTTCAGTACTATTAACATGTAATTTGTACAGATAATTTTGTATTCGATTCAGGCATAAATTAAGGTGGCCACAGAAATTACTTGTTTTATTTTATTTACCCACGATTTTGAAATTTTTGAATCCATGTATTATAGAAAAAAACTCGGTAAAACAATTTCAATAAGTGTTTTTATTTTTTTACGACAAATTATTAGGCTATAGCATTTGCTTTACGAGAAATCTATATCACGTATGTAAACAAATTACGTTCACAAGAGCCTGATGTAAATTTTCTGACAATTGCGGCGGTTTACATCAAACATCACACATAACCGACAGTGCAAGCACAAATTTGACACACACCCGATTGAAATTTAAAAAAAAATTCGTGGCTTACTATCTTAATCAAAAAAAGCTCACACAATACAAATTTTAATACAATCCTAATTATCAAAATAACCGAAAACCCCCCTCGACAACCAATCCCTGCGTGGCCCCCGGGGGGCAGTACCTGGGGAGGGGGGAGGGGGTGCGGGACGTGACGGGGGGGAGGCACACACACTTCTGCCTCCTAGACCGGTCACTAACATGGACACTGACACTACATCACTGCACGTCACACGCTTGACGCCGCACACCGACTGGCCGTCAGGCTCGCTAGCGGTGGCTGCCTGGCTGCCCCCTCCACCGGCGTTATCAGGGCTTCCTACTTATGTCACCGGGTCGATGGGGAGGTTCGCAGGTTCCGACGTTCCGACCTACGATGGAGGTGATCACCCAGCTGTGGTGCTTCCTCCGGAACAATTATGGTGTTACGGTTAGAGAATTAGAATCTCCGGTGATGTTCATCTATAAAATATTCCGTTAAGACGTTAAGGTCGACGTAATATTTCTTGCGTATTTCAAGGTGAGTTAGTATTAGAATGCGAGTCTTAAAAACAATTATGATATTACGGTTAGAGAAATAAATCTCCGGAGATGGACTACATCTGCACCTATATAATATTCCATTAACTAACTCATTACTGTGACATAATATTTCTTGTGAATTTAAATGTAGGCATGAAGTTTTAAATGCGAGTCTTAATGCAAGGTAGTCTTAATATGAGGTTGCTAAGCAAAATTACTTGCTTGACGGATCATTTCAAAATTCGGCCGAATAGCATCTTTGTAATATCCTGAAACTTTAAAAAGACTCAGGTATAAGTCTGGGATCGAACTAGCAATATTCGTAAGCCCATTGACGAAGAACTTTCATCTCCCATTCTGCCGAAATCCCGGCTATAATTTAGCAATATAAACTGTAATAATGTACTAGATATATGTATGCTTTTACTGGGTTTATACTGCCAGCGCTACTGTACTCTGTGTACTCTACGCATATTCGCTATGCCTCTCCCCCAAAATAAATCAAGATGTCGAGCGATGTTGACGTGTCTTATTATGGAAAGCACTACAAGTCCGACTAACGTTAGTACAGAAACTGATTATGAAATCCGGTTTTTATAAGGTTTTTGTGAACGTTATAAGACGGAAATTGCAACATATAAACAATAACGTAGTTGAGTTTTCTTTCTCCTACGCTTGCCGTAACTGGAACTCTTCTAACTGAGTTCGCTGTAGTACAGTGACAGCTGCAATCTGCTGTCTATCTGTACCTGATGAGACGAAACAACGTCGAAACAGCAAGTCATCCACATTGTCGAAGCATCTGCTCCTTTTTCCAGCTGTGCTTTCGCACGCGGAAGTAGCATAGCAGTGCAGGTGGTGCCCGCACTACCTTCTAACAGCGAACTCAGTTAGAAGAGTTCCAGTTACGGCAAGCGTAGGAGAAAGAAAACTCAACTACGAATACTTCCTTGCCAATAACATCGATGTGACTAACACCTAGTCCATCTCTTTCTGATATAAACAATAAGTTCTTAATAATGTCCTTTATCAGCAGAAATCAAATTTATATACTCCATTATGAATCTTAAGTATTACTTTAATGCTATCTACGTTTAAACCGATTAACGAACAGAGGTCGAGAAATGTAACACAATTACTGTTACTGACCCTGCGGGCAACGGTGAGGAAAGGTCTGGAATGAAGTTCCACTCACTGTTAAGTTTTAATCGGTTAATGTAAATCGCTCCTTATAATTATAACCACAACTTTGCGAACTCACGTAACATTTCGGTCTTCATAATTATTTCTCCTGACTTCCGGAAGGTTGCTTTCTTATGTAACGAAATAATTTAATTCCATGCGCTTACAATGACACATGCGCCATGTAAACGATTTCGCCAAACTGACGTAAGAGATAACGATCGATGTATATACATCGATGGAGATAACTAGCTTGTTATGCGGCAGGGCAGCTGTCGAGAAAATATATTCTGAATGACATTAATGGTAAATGATGATTTTCAGACGTTTAAAAAACCAGTGGTTGTTATTATTTGCATCAAAAGCTCTAGTTCAGAATCAGGCTTGAAATCATCCATTTAAACTGCTAATGGAAGTGCTGAGCTGGTTTAAAACTGCAGGTATTGATTAATTAGGGTTGTATTTTTATTTGGATTTTTCCAAAATTTGGACCCTGTCAAGGTAGGAACTCACACAATGGGTGAACGAATTAACCACACCAATTAAATCAACAACCAACAATTTAATTACAGTAGTTTTATGGTTACTGTACTCTTTCTTTCCAAGTCGCGCTATGTGCTACAATTAAAATTACGTTTCAGTAGTCCAAATGTCTCTCCTAATGCGGAACTACTCACTTCACAGGCAGGGACGACTCACGGAAGTGGAGGGGCGAGAATGCGGTCCGGTGGGTCGCTGGATGCACCTCCAACACTGATCGCAGCCGAGATTTTATATAAGACTTAGTAGTTCAAGTGATAATGAATTAATTTAGGGAAGAAAAAGACATAGAAAACATTTTTACAAAAAAAATACATAAAAATGAAGCCGATTAAAGAAATAATAAAAATACTAAGCATTCTGGAAACCCCAAAACTATTTTATTTCTTGGTTATGCTTTAAAGATCACGGCGGTTTTTGCTATAGCTCTCCAAACTTATCACTGCATCAATATTGATTCCAAATGATAATGAAAAACGTTTTTTCATTATACTGTCCGGAAAACAGCTTTTTTAGTTCTCTAAATCGTACGCAAAATGATCGTTTTTTAACACTTTGAATACAGAAAAAATATATGGGTGCGTTATGACTAATCTTAGCAGCGCGTAAAAATACTAACAGTTATGTGAATACAAAATAAAATACCCCCGTTGCAGCAGACCTGCATACTCAGCTAATTTCAAATGCAAAACAACGTATTTTAATCCAACATAGCGAGATTTGACATGTTTTGGTAAGCTCCATAAGAATAACATGGGGAATGAGTATGCAGGTCTACTGCTACAGGTATATTAAAACTGGATGGTTTTAATTCAATATTTAGTAGATCTGAACTAAAAGAAGCTATTTACCAAGTTTTATCAAGATATGTTGAGAAATAACCGAGATATAGAATCCTATACTCTTATATGAGCAATGTTATCGTCCTGCCGTGCGTGCTTGCTTGTATGCTTGCTTGTATGCTTGCACAAAGATCTCAAAAACGGCTCCGAGGATTTCCTTCTAAGTCTGGAAATAAGCTATTTATGACTCAAAAACGTCTTTTATGCAGATTACTTGGCCAGAGAAAATCTATTAACGTAATAAATCGAATTTTAAAGTTGTAAAATTTTAACATTGGCCTTATGAGTTTCCGAGATGGCAACGAAAATAAACAAGGAAAGTGTAAACAAATGAAGTAATCATAACAGCTGTTTGGAATCTACAGCCATCAAGGGAAAATACAGCAATTGGGATGAAGAGTCCATGGAGCAATAAAAAATGTTTCCATTTATCAATTTTATGACATTGAAATATTTTATAGTAACTGGATGAACTCGTAAACATGAAATAACACCGAGCAAGGCTCGGTCCACCAGGTACTTTTACTTATTTCCCATAAGGTTATCATTGGGACAACGTACTGTGTTTACCACTTTCAATATCTCGGTAACCAATGAACATAGAGCAGTGATTCAAGATACTATTGTTTGTTTTTTTAGCTGAATTCAATGGTGCCAACGAAAATTCGATAAATTTTATTTTTCTATGTAAAAAGCTCAAAAACCCCATTTTTTGGGGGGTTTATCCCCCTTTACCCCCCCTTCCGGTTGTCCGATCGGGCTGGTTCACGAACTCGTCCGAATAATTACTACTTTACACGCCTGTGCCAAATTTCATTCCGATCGGACCATTTTTGCGAGCGCTATCGTGCTTACAGACACACACACACACACATATATATATATTTATGAATCACTATACAATATATATATATATATATATATATATATATATATCTAGAAATTTTCAAAGAGTGGTGTTTTTTGCTTCTGGGGGCCCCAAAACGAAAAGTTATCATAGTCTCGGGCTTAGGTCTTACCATGAGACCTACGGTAATAGCTTCTTCCCTATAGGGGAAATTCGCTAAAAAGGGCTCTAGAGAAAACTGTGGGAAGCAGTGTAAAACCAACACTTTATGATCCACGAAAGCGGCGAAAACCCTGAAAATACGCATAGTAGGGAGACAAATGCGAATAAAAGTAATTTTGTTATCAACTGTTAGCAAGAGCTATAGACAAGTTTTACAAACGGGCAGGGCCTTGCTAGCCAACTTCATTACATTATATTGACAGTCACGAGTTCAATCATGAGACAGCCAATTCAGCCAAAACACGATTAATTACGATCGCGGCGTTATTTAAAACCACAGCGGTCGGATGTCGCTGCTCGAAACACTATTTTTAAGAGACAACTCATTTTCCAACTAACTGAGATATTTACACAATGGAGATTTACAATAAACTACGACATTACATTATTAAAATCCACAAAAAATAATAATGTTAATTATTAAATGGTTTGCTTTTACCAAGGCCACAAATTATTCTGTATTTAAGTTGAAACACTTTAAAATTAAGATGTATTCCGTTTTATTACTTTTGTACGTCTAGGAGTATTGCAACAAGTTGTGACCCAGAATAATATTCCACCTATTTAATTTCAGCTGTATTTTCATCCCGGGCTCTGATGACTACACTAGAATAGCTCTGGAGCTGGTAAAATATATAAAGAAATAGTAAAAATACAAATTACTATTCAAGTATTAATTTTCTTACTTTCGATTTTTTTATCAAGCAAACAATATGGTATCGTTGTACTTGCACTTTTCTACATATACTTCTACTTGAAATGGCCACCAGTCCAAGTAATTGTATTTTAAACCATGAATGAGAGATGATTGTAAGATGATTGTGGCGCGTAGAACATCGTTGCTATAGCGTCTGATAAAGTTCAACCCGAATCCAAATCCAATCCACACCGTAACTCCTGTTTACTCGATGAACCGAAACGGATGATGAGGTCAATCGAGAAAGATTTGACCACTAAATGAAAATTGAAGTTTCGAGGGAAGGACGCGGCGAGTGTGTGAGTATGTGAGTAGGTGTACCGGCCCTGAGAGCGGCGAGTGTGGGTAATGTCGGCAGTCGGTGCGAGGTCGGGGGAGATGAGAAGGCAAACACATCTCGGCAACTGCGGTGAGCTCATGGTGGTGAGGACATGAGCTTTGAGCATACGTGTGTGTCGCTTTTAATCAACGGTTAAAGGGCATTTACGCGACACCGCTTTAATCTACGGGTCTGCAGGTAGATTTCAGAACCGCCAGAAACATCCCTTATAATCGACGAGAGGGCCTGTACTCTCTCCCCTAAATCGTCTCTTTCACTGCCAAGTTTTTAATTAAACTGCCATTTCAACACAACTATTTTGCCTGAACGAAACTACTGATGATTAAAAGAATGTCAAACTACATCATCAACTAACTACTTCATGTAGGTTAGGTTAGGTTAGTTTAACATTCTTGCAATAATCAATAGTAACGTTTAGGGGGAAAAAGTCAAGTTGTACATTGTGTTTAGACGGCAAAATTCAAGTAAGAACTTTGAGGAGTGTGGGAGAGAGTACAAGGCCGCTCTCTGTGGATTAAAAGGGTTATTTTGGGCGGTTCTGAAATCTACCTGCTGACCCAAGGATTAAAAGGTATTGTCTCGGAAATGTTCCTCAACCATCAATTAAGCCGGCTCCACACATGCGTCATTCGGCATGCACCGAATGTTCGACGTTCGGCGAACTATTTGTCCAGCTATAGGACCTACAATGAACAAGCACCAATGTTTGCTGTTTGCCAAATATAGAAACACCCATCCACACTACTCGTGATTCGGCGAATCGCTGCTCGCTGCATGCCGAATGACGCATGTGTGGAGCCGGCTTTAAAAGAGATACAGTGTAGCATAGTGAGCATGCGTAATGCACGTGAGCATGCGTAATGTGGGGTCTCGAATATATTTATTCAACTTGATGTGCTATACTGTATCGTCGTAATAATAAATTATTTATTACTTTTTAAATTGGTACGTGAGTATAAGTGTAATGTGGGGCCACCAGGAAATTTTACTCTATGCATAATTTCATCGTATAGAAATAATATTTACTTTTTAAAAATTGGCAAGGGTAGTACAAGCATACTGATCTTGCGCAGTGTGCAGTCTCCAGGATATTTCACTCGATGTATAATAATTTCATTGTATAAACTTTTAATTTTTAAGTATTGGTGCGTGAGCGCATGAGCGTACTAAACATACGTAATGTGAGAGCTCCAGGATATTTCCCTCGATGTATACTTTCGTCGTAGTAATAAACTTTTACTTTTTAAGAATTGGTGCGTATACTCAACCCTGTAATTTAAACCGCCGGAGTCAAGTGACAGTGAAAGTTGTCGCGGTCAAGCGACAGTTGTGCGAGGTGCGACAGTTCTGAGAACCATCGGCGATGAATCGGCGACCGAGAAAACTTGTTTCGTCACTCGGGATAAACACACGGCGGGTGAGGCTTAGCAAGTTACGGATGCAGAGCGAGGCTTGCGACAGCGCTACAATGGTTTCGCCACGCGAGATCCTCCGCTCACGCAAAATGAGAATGCTTGAGGTATAATCACGTTGGCAACATGCAACACGCTGGGATGTGTGAGTCAGGGCCGGCTCTATCATATAAGCGAACTAGGCGACCGCCTAGGGCGCCAGGGCCTGAGGGGCGCCAAGAGGGCACTGGATGGTCACGTTTGTAAAAATAGCAGGGCGCAAAAATAAAATAATAAACATGAACGCACCAATGATAGACTTAAATTCTAGGTTTAAATTATGAGGTTATAATTCAGGAATATCTTAACATGCTCTGGTCGTGTATTTACTCTTTAAATCACTTCAAAACTTATCACCAGTGGTGGAAACCCCAAACCTGCCTTTTAATCGACTAGCAAAAATCGATACCAAAAATCAGCACCCGTCATTATACGTTCTCTTGGAGCCCTCGTCGTTGTGTAGTTTGAATTTATGCTTTAGCCAAACGCCAAATATATGTTAGTCAGGCCGGTTTCTTACACCAAAATTAACAACAGAATACGGATCAACATGGGGGAAATTTCCATATTAGCAAGGCACTTCTTGTCAAAGGAGCACGTTTTTGTTTTAACAGCTTTGATCGTAATATTTTTTGCCGAAGTGTTTAGTTGTTGAATAATTAAATTGTGCATTATTTTTTATTATTTTTTTCAAAATCATACTAGCGTCTTTAAGTATCTAAACCAGGTTTATTAAATCATTATTTTGACTTTTTTCCTGGAATCAACTCCATATAAAATCTTTCGTGCCTCATTGGCCAAATGGTTTTTATGTCCTTTAAATTCTTGATATGCAGTCGATCTTCACTTATTATTAATGAAATGAAGTAAAATATACGACTGAAAATTAACAGCTATGGCAGTATTTTTGTTTGATCTCGTTTTTATTAATTTAGAACGGGGCGCCGGACAATACTCTCGCCTAGAGCGCCAAAAACTCTTGAGCTGGCCCTGATGTGAGAGGACTATGAGACAAGTATAGGCCGAGTTGAATGACGAGGTCTAGTCCGCCCGCAAGGCTAATGTTGATTTTAGCATTGGGGTAACGGACGGACTGGGCCACGTTATTTGAAACAGACTTTAACTAAGCAGGCTGGACGAGTCGTGAGCCAAGCTGTTTGCAGCAAACCCAGGGCTAAAATGAACGTTACTTTTTTAAACGGAATGATTCACGTATTATACTATATCTGCTAATCGAAATTATGTTGGTTTGTTGTTAATCATCGTACAAATGATTACATCAGTTTTATTGATACTAAGCCGTGAATGTTTATTATTTAGCTTTTTTTGACAGCTAGAATGTATCATGTGTACATTTACGATCCATCTTCAGTCGCGGTCGGTACAGGTTTAAGCGGCTCGCCATACGAGTGTTTGTTAGAATCGTAATGAAGAGGAACGCGAACACCATCCATAGAAACTCCACTCGACGAATTCCTTTTTTTAAACCTTTAACATATTTATTTGACGAACCTTATTGATTGTGCACTTTTCAGAAATGGACGTATGATAGCACTGCACGCGACGTAAGCCTACGTTTTTTAATCATACACATATTTATGTTGGGTTCTGTCATAAAATATTGCTGTGCGTCTCTTAAACAATTTTTTGAAGATGAAATTTTTTGGTTTGTTTATGTTTACTGTACAAAAGTTAAAAAAATGTATTTTCAGTATGTGTCTTGACCCACTTCATTTTTAAAAGCATGCTCACTTTCTGTGGTTTGAAATCACAAGCTCTTAAATTGATAATTAACTTCAACTGTATCAGATTCAGTTTTATTCAGTGCTAGAACTATTTTTTTATCTATGAAGCCTAAAAGAATAGTGCTGAAAACCATTATTTCTCAAAGAATTACAAAATGCATTAGCATTATTTTCACTTGCTTAAAAGAAATACATATTGAAAGTTCCTATAAACTGTGTGCTACTCAATAGAAAAACGTAAAGATGCTTCAGCACAAAAAAAATTATATAAAGATAATGTTACACATTTCAAACGAAATATACAACAACAGCAATAGCATATTATTTGTTCCACAGAGAGAGCAGGGTACGGCGGCCTAAATACCCAGAGCCTGACAGGTTGTCTGCTGTACGGCTGTATACATTATTGGCACGGCCCACGCGCCGCCCACGGTGTCGGTGTCGTGCGACGTGTTGCTGCCATTGTGTTCCCGGCGATATCTCAACCACGATTTACTTGTGGAAAGTCGCCGCGAGACTCGTGTCAAGGAATGTTCTTGTAGGGAAATATTGCTTAATTGCAAATTATTCTTACGCACTAACCTTTACTCAGCATCTTTCTTTAAGGTATGAAGATCGCTATAGACTGAACCTATTCGGTTTCCAGATATAAGCGATGAATTATTGGCTGTAAATGTAATTATTGGCTGTAATGTTTAAAGTAAACTTTCGCGTCCTTCGTTTGAAATTCATTGTTGGTGATGGTGATTTTATATTTTGATAACGCCCTGATATTACTGTGTTACTAATCTTGTTATGTTCTAGGTTTTCTTCCACCTGAAGACGGGATCAGATTCCAGATCCCGAAACGTCGTGAAACTTGTTTTTTACTAATCAGTGATGGCAAATGTCTGCAAAAATCCAAATCAAAATATAAAACTTTCGCGTATTTAAATATCTTGCTAGTAAAGTGTCAATTAATATATAAACATTTGTTTTCTTTGCCACTGTGACGGGGTTTCCCTTAAAACGTACACAATTGGTTGTACTGTAATTAATAAATGCACTATAAATGCATAGGGCACAGCGTAACATAAAAGTAAATTTCTATTTATCACATACAAAAACGAAAGACGTCAGCTTGCAGCTACAGTCCGAGTCAAAGGACGAGGTCCAAGCCGTCTGTAGCCCAGTGCTAAAACTATTAAGCCGGCTAAAAAATAAACATTGGTCTTACAAGAGGAATGAGCCAAGCCATTTGACTCAGACAATAAAATTACCGCTCAGTGGCGTCGGGGGAAGCTGCGGCAGGCTCCACGGTCGGGCCGACAACAGGCCATCACCATGAGCATGGGCCATAGTGAGAGAGTCTAGGTGTTGGGCAAGACCGGAAGTGGGAGACAACGCCGGGCGGGAATGGCCCAGTTCCGGTGCAGCCGATCGTATCTCAGGATCGGCCGACGAGCTGAGCTCATCAGCTAAAGCAGACCAAAATTAGTTTCCTTGAAAACCTGTTTTCATTCGTTCTCGCCATACTGCCACAGACTTTGAAATGTTTAATCTTTTGAGATTTCGTCTTAAATGATTACGCCATTCTCCCTTAAAAAACTTAACAATAAATGTAATTTTGATGTTAATATTTAAAAAAATCGCTTCAAATCTGGTAAAAATAAGATCAAATTTTTTCTTCTTAATTTATTCAAAACTAATACGGCTTTAGTTTTTATTTCAGACTGTAAATTAAATCAATCAAACTCGCGTGGAATTATGTCACCTTTCTACTGTATTAATGCATGTTTTATCGTACAGGTGACGTGAAAAACAATTCTGGAACATTATGACTCCTGAAGGATTACTAACTATTTTATACATTGCCAGAAAATTCGGCGAAAATCGGGAGGGAAATACAATTGGAACAAAAGCGCACGATAAGACCAAAGAACTATACTACAGCTAGGGTAGTATAGTTCTTTGGATAAGACTTGGAGTTATACGCAGTACACAATCAAGCTACAGCGTCAAAACAAAACTAATAACCCAAGGCTTCAAAAATTGACATGGCATCACGGGCCATTTACAATGTCTCGCGGCGCGGCGACAGGAAACTTAGATAATATATGACGCATAAAACGTCACCTCTTATCAATCTTATCTTTGCCAAGTCAGCTTTCGATTATTTTCTTTCAAAATTCCGAATGCTAATGGGTTTCGATGAAATTGTGTACTCAACAAATCATTTCTGGTAATCCGTAAAACAGCGATAGTCCGCTAGTCGTATGCATTGATGCATTTCGCTGTATTCAGTAGGTTTTACATTACCATTTTGTTTTTCTAAATAGACACTTTAAAGAATATTAAAATAGATATAAATTCAAATGCCTCAATGCTTCTGCATAAATGATAGGTCTAAAGTGTGGAAGTTATACAACTTTTCCACTCTTGAAGCATGTGACAAACGATACTACATTTTCACAATTATTCGAAGTAAATATTTCACGTCCGAAATAATAACAAATGAATAAAATCGAAATGAATTCAAATAGTTGCCTCAACGTTTCTGCATAAACGATAGGTCTAAAGTGAGGAAGTTATAAAACTTTTCCACTCTTAAAGCATGTGACAAACGATACTAAATTTAGCTCATTTAAAGTAAATATTTCACGTCCGAATGATATACGTTTAAAACACTACAAACTTTTTACCATACGTTTGAAACACTACAAAATTTTTACCAAGCATAACACCAATAATTTTACATTGGAAATTTAATTGATGAAATAGCGTCATCTTTTAGGGAAGATTGGACCAGTTGAAGAGAAAGCGATTTAAAACACGCCTTCATTGTCTGCGCCGCAATCCAGCGGCACTGCGGTCACGAATTTGCAGCAACAAGTTGAAAGGCGCTGCTGGATTAAACGTGTAGTACTTCCTACTACATAGGCGTATCTAAAATCTCTTACGACCTCAAATAACAGTTTCTTATCCTAATCATCCTTTGTTGAGCTCACGGACCAATCCACGCATAGAAGTTCAGCTTTCCCCGCTAATTCCAGGAATGTTCTCTTTTCTACTTCGCCTCGCCAAAATCGACCGTTTCCGGTACGGGTGGAAGTTGAGAAATGGGAAAGCATCTTTGACAGATTCGTCGTGCTTTCCCACCTGACGAGTCGCGTACACGTTATTTGGCACCTGTTACATTCCCATCACGGTTGCGTCACGTACCGGTGCCTCGTATGTCACTTCACGCACGCCACACATGTTGAAGAATGACGTCTTATCAATGTCGGGGAATTTCGTGGGGAAATAATAATTACAGCCACGCTTAAGAGTTGATTTTTTATGCACCAAACTAAACATAAGAAAACTTAGATAATATATGAAGCATAAAACGTCACCTCTTATTAATCTTATCTTTGCGAAGTCATCTTTCGATTATTTGCTTTTAAAACGCCTAGTACTAATGGGTATTCGATGAAATATACCTGTTCATGATTCGATGATACCTGGGGTTCGATGATTTTACCTGTTCATTTCATTATGTAACTAGGAGTAAGCTCCCATGTCGCGTATTGGTCGAACGAAGTGCGTTAAAATTAAATGAAGGCTATTAACTGAAACAATTAATATTTAAACGTATAATTAACTAATAAATTATAGATTAAAACAATCTTCGGGGTATAAATATGATGTAGTTCAAATTTTACGAATTTTCATCAAAAAATAAAAGAGGAGTTAGTTCACAAAGAGTTAGTTTCAAGTCGAGTATAACTCACTTCGTTCGAATTATCACAACACTGCTGTACGTGAAAACATTTTTGCCTACGATTTTCCCGTTAGGTCAAACTGTGAGAACTTTTGAGTAGCCCATAGCTACTAACTCCTCCACCTACATTTAATGAAATATTTGCAGCCAGGCAAAAGTGTCAGAACATTTGCTTGCCCTAGAAAATTAATAGTAAGGGGCTTGAGGCTTCACTGAGAGATAAACGTCATCATAAAATCTATTTATCATGACAGAAAATTCGCTTACCCTAGAAAATTATATGTATTGGGCTCGAGGCTTCACTGAGAGAGATACTTCATCACAGAATCTATTTATCCTCGTAATGTAGTTTATTCCCCGGTTTAATACTTAAAACCGAGTCATTGTCTTCAGAAGGTATTGCTAGTTATTCTTATACTGTATAAGTAATCCTCGCCAGGTCTATTTTACTAGATTCGTTAAAAAAAAGAAGACCTCTTACGTTCAATTTACAACGTTAGGTTGTCTATTTTACTTTAGGTTTCATTTCCATTAGACTTACAATTTCACCCCACATCACCCTTCAATATTATTTACACACACCATTCATTTCTAGGCATTACTTCTTATCCAGAGACGCAGAATTTAAAACGCATGTAAATCTGAAAATGTACTGTATGCTTTTTAGTGCTTTCATGTTGTAGTGGTGCAACGGTCGCAAAGCATCTTGTTTAGAGGATTAAAATCTCATATTTTCTTTTGTCGAAATCATGAGTTGAGACTTATTACTTACGGGATACACCTTTGATAGACAAGAGAAATATTGCTTAAATGATAAAAGTATTGCTTGTTTTCCCTATATCTATCAGTAAACAAACTAACTATAAAGCTTTATTAGTTAATTTGGTTTGGATAAGTTTAATAGGATCATCAGAATGCTAAAATTTTAAAGCACTTAATAATCTATTATTATATAAAATCAAAATCCAATGGAATTGACGGGCCAACATTAAGCTTTGAAAAAGGTATAACTGAATTCAATACACAATAATGGTATGACACAACAAATGTTTTTAATTAAAATTCCATTCAGTACGAACTTATTTTGTTTCGTTTAATAATGCGCATTGGACAAAAAAACACCAATGATAATGAAAAAAACATTAAACGTTCTTATATAGTCCAAAAATAGAAAATAAGTCATAAACCAGAACAATGTACATAAAAATTAAGTATCAAAATCCATTAGCCTTACAGTCTCCAACCAATGTACTCGAGCGAGGGCGAGACAGCGGGACAGTAAAACAATAAAAGGCTCCAGCTCCTGGACTTTATTACATAGGGCTGCGTCATTTTTGGAGCCCAGCCAAGCGATATTGGCGTTCCGTGCGGCTTCAAACGGACTACAAACCCTTGAGTAGGTCAAGCAAACCTTTCGATCACGGGGCACTAAGGGGGCGTGATGTTCTCGCTCATTAATAAATTGAAGGGACACTAAACCATAGGGAGGGGGAGGGCGGTGGGGGGGGGGGTGGAATCCCCCCTCAACCCGCGTTCCTCGCTCGACTACTGAAAACCTGCCTCCAGTTGAAACAAAATCTACTGTGTACACGCAATAGAAAACAACACCTTCGGGTGCATTATAACAATCACACAAATTACTATTCAAAGACGTATCTCACACACAAAATATAAAAGTGAGTAACGACTAATTTATAGGTTAGACAAAGTAAAAAACAAAACAGTGACAAAACGAACAATAAAACCTTATAGGAAGGTTACCAGCTTTATTTCCCCTCCTAAATTCAACAACACTGAATACACAACACCAGTGTTTTGTTATGATCGATAATTCGTCGATTTAATCCCAGCGGGCCCCGAGGCTCGGGTCTTCAGTCCTGCGCACCGCACTAACACCGCACCGCTGCACACGCCTGGCGGCGACACACAGAGGGCCGCGGGTCTCTTATCACAGTGATAACGGCACGCGTGTTATCACCACAGCACGCACGCACGGCGGACGCACGGACGCGATAACGCGGCGGGCAGACGACGACTGAGGGATGCGGACCGGTGGAGCGCTCTGTCGGCGCGCGCCGCAACTACCTCGCCGATATTGACATGCTGTGCTGTGCGGCTGGCCTAGCGCCGCGCTGAAGGGTCGGGCTTCACCTACCAGCTGCAAAACGCCTAATGCCTAATGCCCCGTGATTTGATCGAATACTGAAGAAACCTTTCACCCGTCGTCGATGCCGTGTGTCGCGATAATGCTATTGTTGTCATTTGCAATTGAAATCAACTATAAGACAAAACTATACATCAACTATGTCAGACGTCTGCTTTTTCCTTAATTTTAATAAGTTTATGTTTACATTTACCTACCATTATACAGAATGTTTTTTTTAAACGCAACCCATTTTTAACTTTGAATTTGAATAATGCACATATAAAGATGAAATGAGTATTTTTTGGTTATCTTTGCATTTTATACAACCTATTATTTAACATCACATTTACTATTATTCATCATCACATATAGCTTACATTATGTGTTCAAACAATCCGCCATTGACATTCATACAAAGTTGTGTTCTCTCCATAAAATACCTGAACACGTTTTGCAAAGTACCTCTTTGAATTTCTTGTATTAAATTTGATGTGTTTGTTTTGAGGTGCTAAATATCCTGTGAATTTTTTTGTAGGTCTTAATTTTTATGTACTCAAAAGAAAATAATATAATGAGGTCAAATTCGGGGATCTTGGAGGAATAATCATTCACTGATAATTAAAGTGTTGGGTTGTGTTAAAAAAAACCCTGTACTTTTGTAGCTCTGCCATATGGTAACAACTATGCTATGACACTTCATCAATTACCGATTTTACTTTTAAGCTTGCTAACTGATAAATGTTTTAAAGGAAAGTGATAAAAGATAGACTCCCTCCACTACCTCTAATAGATAGAAAACCTATCATTTGGAAATTATGGTAAAATTTAAAAGGCAACCAATTTTAAATTTTAATTGTTCTTGTATTATCTATTTAAAATTAAATATTATAATACTAATACCAATTTACTTTAAGTATGGTGATTTGTTATGAAATATATATTTAAAATTTAATTTTTCTCATTTATGACTACTGACAAAAATATTATGAAGCGTAATATTGTAATTGTTACAATGGACATGCGGACATGAGATATTATGCAGAACAATCTGTGTACAATCAATTGTAAAGACAGCAGACCACTGAGGGAAAACTTATCAGTTGGTTGCAATGGGAACGGTCAAATTTCACACACAGCTAAATGGTTCTATTGAGTTCAATATTTAACTAAAATCTGTCAATTAGTAACTGATTTTGATAAAATTTTGTATGTATTCGTACGATAAATAATTATTAATTTGTTTTTTATTTAATTATACATGTTTTCTTGTTTAAATTATTTAATGGGAGAAAGTACGTGTCAGATTTCAGATTCTGTTTATTTAACCTTGTTTTAGTATTAAAATACAAAAGTTTATCACAAGAAGAAAAATAGCAGGCAAGGTTAATATGCATTTTACTGCAAGTAAGTAGTTAGTAGAAAACAATTAATTTTTCAAAAGCCTATCCTCAGGGCAGTCTAATGTTAAGTGAGAAGAAAACCACGGGTTTGGCATGGAGAAACCTGATACAAATTGATTATAGGCATTTTTAAGAAAAATAAAATAAAAACATTTTTAAAAGTTTTGAATTCTTTGTTGAATAAACAAATAGAATACAATTGCCACTAGAAATTTTATAGTACTACAAAATTCAACTTTTAATCATTGAATTTTATTACTTAGTAAGTAGTTACAGTTCGCACATATATCTCCGGCTATGGCAGAGTCAGCTGGTTGCAAGGCGCAGGGGGGAGAGGGGGTACTTTTCTCAAAACATTTGTAACGGGTCAAATTTGTAGGGGGGTATAAATTTACTGATTAATAGCTAGAGGAGGTGATTTGCTATGGCTAGTTGCTTAGGCCTAGCTATAAAAAGGGTAAAGTTACCTGGTGTAGGTTTAACTAGGTTGAACCCTAGCCTAGGCCTTTGTTTGTCATAAGCCTAGCCCATCCTTTGGTTGGTTGACGTAGTTGGGCAGCTCATGAATAATGGTTATTGCAGTGAAATATAACCTAAATCACACTAGGTGCACTGCTAACCTTTGCTGAAAGCCCATAAACCAAACACAGGGCTAACCTCTCTCGCCGGTGTCAGCCCATAGTGTTGACATGAAGTTGATTTCATAAAACTTCATAGTTAAAACACTTGTGACACTTGTTGTTGTGAATAATTGCCCCCACACTTGTATGATTAAATATTAAAACCCCTTGACGGCCATAATAAACATCGTTGGTGTTGAGCAACATAACCTCAATTGGCTTTGTTGAGGTGACAGACGACAGACGATGTCAGATGGATTGACAGCTGACGATCAGCCAGTGGCAGTGGTCCTACGTCACACAATCACAGCCACTGGTGATCAGCTGTTTATCCCCTCCCTGCCCCTTCCTTGGAGGGGAAGTTTTGGAGGGATGAACCCGGAGGATTAGCGGGTGGTTTATTCGGTTCCTAGTTCTTGAACTGTACGGTCGTTTCTACTAGACCTCGTCCGGTGCGAATCCATCGCGACGAACCTAGTCAGTGTTAGCCGGCAGCTCAGAACTCTGTGATCGGCGTTTTACTCGTTTGAGTTTTATTTCGATTCGTAGCGTTTCCTACGAATCATCGGTGCCGTTTCGCACGTCGAATTTAATTAACCCCGTCGTGTTTGTCACGGGGTGATTCGACTCCTTTTGCCACTTAGACGCGGGTGGGGAACCTGCGTGTCAGAACAGGACCTATGTGTGCAGGTGACCTGTGGCGTTGGTTCCCGAGTAACCGTGGTTGGTAAAACTGTGGTGTAGGGGAGATCCGTGGTGTCCAGTAACGTGAGTACGTTGTTTGGTATAGATACCTAAGTTGTTTGCTAAACCATTTTGTGCAAATTAAACTTGTCAGTTTCCAATTGGCTTTACCATCAGGTGTGAACGATGATGATGGTACAGTAGCGTTGCGTTTGCGGGCTCTGAGTTCACACCTGAATAATTTAAGTGATTTCTTGTTGGGTAGAAATCTGTACCTTTTCAAAATTCATTCAAAGAACCCTGGAATAGACCCAGCTGCCAGACTTGAGCGATTCCGCTGGCATAGGTCTGAGGCGACTTCTCTTATCATTAGGAAAATTAATTTTATTCCTTTTATGAGAAATTCGTCACAGTAACATGGCGCCCGAACGAAGTGACTAAGTTTTTGAATTTTTTTTTTAAATTGGCATTAAACGATTGAATTTTTAAAATTCAGTTGTGACTTATCGCCATCCTGACTATTTAACCGTAAAGCGCTGTATAGCGTAGGTGAGTTGGGAGTGCCGATTGTTTTTAAAATTTATTTTCAAAATTTAATTAAAATCTTTTAAACCTGCTCTTTAACAAGAGGGGTGATTGGTTAAAAATTTTATTTTTATATTGTCATAGATTTTAACCGACCCTTGTGATAGGGTGGTGAATTAGACAATAGTTACCGTGTTTTGGATTGATTTTTTGTAAACCGACCTTTATTTAAAGGTGGTGACTGTTATCCAGGGTGAAATAGCCTATTTTGCACAGTGATTACTGTAATTTGATTTAAACCGACCTTTGGGTGTAGGCGGTGACTTTGAAATTCCAGGGTGGATTTATTCTAAATTTATTGTTGTCTTGGCATTATTTATTTATATTTTAGTAAATAATCATGCCTAAGACCACTGAAGATTCAGTGACAGGTGCACAAACCTTTGTCACTGGTCCTATAGTTGTGACCACGAGTGCGGCTGTGTTTACAGTTTCGACTCGTCAGACTAACCTCTCCCAGAGTCAGGCCTATACAACAACTGCGGATACAGTTGCGTTGTCAAGGGTCTTGACTGAAGGTGAGGTGATGGATACTTTGTCTCAAGGCGCGTCCCATGGTGGTAACTTCTCTGATTTGATGCAACCCAGTAACATGGGTGATCGAGAGGTTATGCAACCGGACTTAGACGACGAGTTACTGGTTTTGCGGGAAATGCGCCAGATCTTAGGCCTATCACCCGATGCTGATATTCAGTTGGTTGAGCAGGCAATAGCCGAGATGGTGGAAACCTCTAGGCAGCAAAGAGAATCTGTGATGTACAGCGAGAGATGTTCGAAATCTTCGATTGGTGGATATTCTGAACCCCTGCCGACACTTCCCTGCGCAAACCCTACTACTGCAGGGTGGGGACTACAGTGTTGTAGGGGTGATCTACCAACATCAGTGACCATGCCTCTCGCTGAGTCTCACTCCTTGGGCCTTGGTAACCCACAACATGATGTGCAGGTGAGCCTGGGTGACAACCCGGTTTTGGGGAGTGATGCTGGATACAGACAACCCTCAGCCATGGTGACTTCACACGCGGCTAATGATCCTAGCTGGCAACTGGGTGGGATGTCTCTCAACCCAGGTTGTCCAACCGAAGCTAGTGAGCCCAGTCGTGTGAGGCCAAACCTAAACCCACTGGGGGAATGGGTGCCTAGCTCACGCTACCAAACGGCTGAAGGGTGGTACCCAGGGACTGCAAGGTCTGTTTGGGACCAAACGCAGGATCCTAGTCGGGTGATGACTAGAGTTCCAGGCCGCGACTTTGCATCGGTCTGCAATGCGGTGCGAAAGTGGAACCTGAGATTCGATGGGAGGAAGGATCCTGTCTCCTTCCTTGAGAGATTCTCGGAACTCATCGAGACATATTTGTTGTCTGATGAGGACGTATTGAGGGCCCTGCCCGAACTCCTTCAAGGTGAGGCCATTTTGTGGTACAGAAACCTGAGAGGTTCGTGGCGGAACTTTGCGGACTTCCGGGTGGATTTCAAAACCCAGTTCTTTCCGGGTGGTTACAAGCGGAACCTGGACGAGGAAATAAGGAAGCGGACGCAAGGTGAACATGAACCTTTCCGCAGCTATTTAACCGCTGTCTCCACGCTCATAAGGAGAAGCGGTGAATTTTCCCCGCAAAAGACATTGGACCTCGTATATAAAAATATGAGGCCTGAATATAAACTTATGGTGCATCGTAGCAAGTTTACTACGATCCCTGAGTTGATAAGGCTGGCCGAAGAGTATGAGGTCTACCTGCAGGACCGCCAAAGCTTTCGGCCCCCGCCTCCTCCTGCTCAGGCACTAGTCCCTGAGACGGCTTACAATTGTAAGCAAAGGCAGGACCGAGGCTTTGACCTTGCGGCTGTTGAACCGTTCACTGGTAACGGTGATGTCGCAGCCGGTGTGGAACCGGCCACCTTGAGCTTGCCCATGCAGTCCCGTTTAGGACCAGGCATGGAAGAGCAGTCATCGAGGTGTGATAATACGCTTCCACAGCAGCCAAACAACCCTAGTTGGGGTGACTTGATTTGCTGGAACTGCGATGAGTGTGGCCACCGTTATCGTCGTTGCCCTCAGCCCAAAAGGTTGCGGTGCTTCAACTGCAAGAGAGGGGGTGTGGCTACATCTCATTGTGAATGTCGTGCAGCGAGAAGTCGCGTTGGGACTCAGCATTCAGGAGACCGGCTGAGTATAGTGCCGCAGCACGACAAGAGACCTCTGGCTAATGGCTCTGATAGCTTGACCGGGTATTTTACCGGAGCTATATCAGTAACCCCAGGGGGTGATGTGAGACCCTTCGTTGAGGTGAACCTGGGTGGCAAAACCTTCATGGCTCTTGCTGATTCTGGAGCTTGTGTGAACTTGTTGGGCTCCAAAGTTCAGAAACTCCTGACTGAGCAAGGTGTGGAACCCGAGCCAGTCAGGGTGGCAATGAGGATGGCAGATGGAACCAATAGCGAGTCTGGGTCCTTGTATCGACTTTCGGGTGACGTGGGTGGCACAACTCACTCCTGGGAAGCTTATTACATACCAAATCTGTCTTATGACATGATTCTGGGTATGCATTGCTTGGAGGGGATGAACCTGGTCCGATTCGACCGTAAGGTGATTTTACCTCCTGATTCCACCAGCAGACCTGAACCCGAAGTGAATGCGATGGAGACCCTAACATTGGAGAAAAGGCCCCAGTTGCCCAAACTCTTGGGCGGAGGTCTTCTGTTGTTCCATGACCCGTGTTTTGTTACTGAGACAGACTCCAGAATCTAGGTGTGAACCGTCTGGCTCTCGAGGTGCGAACCTCAATGAGGTTAAAGAGGTGAGGCATGCAAGCTGTGATTACAGCTTACGTCAGCAACCTCAAGCCTCATTGATGAAGACTTGTCGTTTGTGAAGATTGACCGAGAGTGCCTGAAACCCCCTAAGGTGACTGAAACCTAGGATTAAGGTGCACAGGCGATTGGGGATTGATACGTTTGTTCGGGGTGTGTTGTGAGTGGCGATTACCACTTGGTTTCACTTTGTTTGAACCCCGAAGCGTTCACTCTTTTTTTTTATTTGTTTTTTTTTTGTTGACCGAAGTAAGAAGGGGGTGTAACGGGTCAAATTTGTAGGGGGGTATAAATTTACTGATTAATAGCTAGAGGAGGTGATTTGCTATGGCTAGTTGCTTAGGCCTAGCTATAAAAAGGGTAAAGTTACCTGGTGTAGGTTTAACTAGGTTGAACCCTAGCCTAGGCCTTTGTTTGTCATAAGCCTAGCCCATCCTTTGGTTGGTTGACGTAGTTGGGCAGCTCATGAATAATGGTTATTGCAGTGAAATATAACCTAAATCACACTAGGTGCACTGCTAACCTTTGCTGAAAGCCCATAAACCAAACACAGGGCTAACCTCTCTCGCCGGTGTCAGCCCATAGTGTTGACATGAAGTTGATTTCATAAAACTTCATAGTTAAAACACTTGTGACACTTGTTGTTGTGAATAATTGCCCCCACACTTGTATGATTAAATATTAAAACCCCTTGACGGCCATAATAAACATCGTTGGTGTTGAGCAACATAACCTCAATTGGCTTTGTTGAGGTGACAGACGACAGACGATGTCAGATGGATTGACAGCTGACGATCAGCCAGTGGCAGTGGTCCTACGTCACACAATCACAGCCACTGGTGATCAGCTGTTTATCCCCTCCCTGCCCCTTCCTTGGAGGGGAAGTTTTGGAGGGATGAACCCGGAGGATTAGCGGGTGGTTTATTCGGTTCCTAGTTCTTGAACTGTACGGTCGTTTCTACTAGACCTCGTCCGGTGCGAATCCATCGCGACGAACCTAGTCAGTGTTAGCCGGCAGCTCAGAACTCTGTGATCGGCGTTTTACTCGTTTGAGTTTTATTTCGATTCGTAGCGTTTCCTACGAATCATCGGTGCCGTTTCGCACGTCGAATTTAATTAACCCCGTCGTGTTTGTCACGGGGTGATTCGACTCCTTTTGCCACTTAGACGCGGGTGGGGAACCTGCGTGTCAGAACAGGACCTATGTGTGCAGGTGACCTGTGGCGTTGGTTCCCGAGTAACCGTGGTTGGTAAAACTGTGGTGTAGGGGAGATCCGTGGTGTCCAGTAACGTGAGTACGTTGTTTGGTATAGATACCTAAGTTGTTTGCTAAACCATTTTGTGCAAATTAAACTTGTCAGTTTCCAATTGGCTTTACCATCAGGTGTGAACGATGATGATGGTACAGTAGCGTTGCGTTTGCGGGCTCTGAGTTCACACCTGAATAATTTAAGTGATTTCTTGTTGGGTAGAAATCTGTACCTTTTCAAAATTCATTCAAAGAACCCTGGAATAGACCCAGCTGCCAGACTTGAGCGATTCCGCTGGCATAGGTCTGAGGCGACTTCTCTTATCATTAGGAAAATTAATTTTATTCCTTTTATGAGAAATACGTCACACATTGTTCTACAGTCTTGCTGTTTGTCTAACGCTGTGTTTACCAAAATCATATGTTTAAAATATCATATGATACGGTTAGTAGCGTACTAGCCATAGCCGGAGATACAATGCACGAACTGTAGAACTAACTTTTATAGTAAATAATTCAACCCTACAACCAGAGAGAAGACATATATGCAATATTTTAGCTACAATACGGTAATTTCAATACTGTTTATAAAAATAAATTGACTTAAATTCTTGGTAAACATTTATATTTCACTCCCACATTGTGTCCTTATGTGGGGATTCTTTAAAGATTCTCAAAGTTTTAAATTTAAAATATTATGTTTCTAACAATAACAATATAAATGGGAAATGGTAAAAAACAAATAAACGAAGAAAATTACTTTCCTGGACAACAGCGTGAAGCAAGACTGAAATTGCTTTTTAACAAAACTTCTAATTTACGGTCTCATAAACAGCTTTTAATTTTATAACAACACCTTATCAGGAAGATAAACCTGCTTGGCGGCACATTATAGAACTCAGTTGTAAATCTGTAAGCACCATATTGATCCATATCCATATTGTAAACGCAATAATCAAAGTTTTCATCTAGGACCCACTTGCCATTGTTGTTGTGCTATTGATTATTATGGTTCAGTCTGAGTGTTGGAACAGTTGCAAAAATTAATAAACTCTCAAATGCTTGGTTTTTATTAGATATTGGGCAATTTGATGACTAAGGAAAGTAATTACCTAATAGGAAAAAAATATTCTTATCATGGTTTTTTTATAATTTCCGACATTTAAATTAATACTGTTAGAAAACATAGGAATAATGGTAGAACAGAAATCAATTGATGTTACACAAATCAATATTTCAGATATTAAACTTTGAGTATCTTTAAGGAATTCCTATAAGACCCCATGTGGTAATTTAATATGTGCCAACCTTAGTCAGTAACAAGGCTACAAGATCGCACCACTATCATCACGATCATCACACTCATTCTTCACTCATATTCAGGGTAACGTCCTCCATGAGGTACCTGTCTTATTAAGAATGATTGAAAATGAATGAATGAATGAATACAAATTTTATAAACCAGGAACTTGAGTCAAACAATTTTTTATTAGAGGTCGCAAGAGGTCGAAAATTTGACGAATCCTAGAATCGAGAAATATGGATAGCTAATTATGTAAAAATGCCTGGAATGAGATTGAATTGGTTTATCGTTTTTATATATACAGTATTACCCCAAACATTTACCTCTGAATTAACCAGCCATCTACTGCCATGCTCTTAGGGCTGAGTGAAACCTAATTTCTAAGGCATAACAATAAATACTTCATCGGAAGCAACAGTAAGATACTGACCATTAACTGGAGTCATATAATGAGGTATTAATTTGACTGGCAAATAAAAGTTTTTGCTTCTTAAACCCTGTTACCTTAGCTCCTGATATCATTATTTTTTCCCTTATCAATTAAACTCAGTTTGCAGCAACAAAACACGTATACTAGATAATTGACTTGGATCGTAAAAAAATCACCATTCACTCTAAATGAGTGTGTTTGAATACTGTTTCTTCAAAAATAAAAATATTTGCATAATACTATAAAAGCTGACAGGTAGGCCTAACAAGAATGAACAAACTAATTGGCTCAGAAACAATCGCCTTGACAAATTATCAGTTGAAACACTAATTAACAATCTACTTTCTCCCTTTCAAGGTGATGGGCACCTGGTTACCACATTATAAAAACGGTGATAACCACGATTGTCTGAAACCATAGCAATCCCAGTCCTGGTTGGTGAGTTTTCAAAGGAGAAACGAGGGGGAGGGGTAAGACGTGGGGGGGGGGTTCACCTGATGAGGACCAGCCTGGTCCTTTCTCTTTGTCTTCTCTTTAACTTAAGGAGTTCCACGAGAAAGAACACTACTCATTCAAAGTAATTTCCAAAAGAGAAATGTCTACAACGATAATTAAACAAAAAAGTTAATAAATTACTTAAATACGGCAGTGACAACATTTATATTATTTATAAAACTTACAGTACCAGTCAGAACTTCAACATTTAAATTTTCTTGAAAAGGTTGAGCAATGAGTGTTTAATCAATAAATATTATTAAACTGTACTTTTCCAAACATGCGTTTAGTTTTTATTTAGCTTAAAACGACTTTTATACATTCCTAAAATAAAAAGTTTGTGTAATAACAGTTTCATCGATAAACATTAAACTGTACGTTTCGTAACTTGTGCTTAAGTTTTTTTTAGCTTGAACTTCATTTATATAACTTCCAGTAATTTTTCAAAACGGAGAAAATGTGTGTTGCATTTAATAACCTAGGACAACCCAGATATGACGACAAACACCAATATAATGTTTCTTTTAAACAAAAATCGCAGGGAAGGAGGCAAATATCTTTTGTTTCCATCTTAAGTCGCTCCAAGTTATTTTCATACTAGGCACCTAGACATTTACAACATAAAATATAACAATAAATCTCATTAAAAAGGTATTGTCAAATTCTAAGACCCACTAACTAGTATATACAAAAAACCTTAATATTATAGCCTAGCACATATAATCTATCATCAACTTTATAATAATTTAGGGTCAGTATATATTTTAAACGGCAGACGGAGGAGATCGGAAGGAAGGGCCGCCGCAAGGTCAGTAGCCTCCGGATAAGGCAGCTTGTCCTAGCCTAGTTGTCGTCGTCTGCTGCCTGCTAGCTGCAGTCGTTACCTGCTGGCCACCTGTTATCACCCGACACTGGCTAACAGGCAACTCGGCTGTTAAATTGTAATTTTACAGGACTGAACAGCCTTGAACCTCAATCAAATCAAGTAATTCTGATTGTGATAGTTTGTAAAATATAATATTTCAATTGGATTGCATAAAATGTATTAGTTATAAAGAATGTGAGGCTGTTGAGTGCACGAAATAGGGCAGGCGGCAAAAACTGTAAACTCATCAAATTGTCTGCTAAACCTCAGCTAAAATGACTAAATTGAATGTTTTTGACCTGCCAAAACTTTGGTTACGTTTTCAGGGACTTAAACGTGTAAATTTGTGTTTACTGTAACATATTATGATCAAATAAGTTGATTAACTATGCAAACAAAAAACAATAATTTCACCAGCAGGGCACTCACTCACCCGCCCTATTTAGTGCCCTGCAATTATAATAAATTGTTTTAAAAAATTCAATAAAACCATATGAAATCTTTTGTGGTTATTTTAATGTAACATCATGAAAAAAATTTGAACTAAATAAATTTGAAGTAAGTAGGAACTGAATGTGATTTAAACTCAGAGACAGTCTGAAAATACAGAAAAATCCACAACTTAGCATAGTGTGGATCAGCAATGGCTTTGAGTTCAATGAGCATAAAAATCAGGGTAAATGTAAAGAAAACCATCACTATATTGCAACTTATTAATGAAACAAAACCCAAAGAAATACAGGCTCCCCTTTTTTCTTGAGGTTCACCTTTGCAAGACAATAAAGGACAAATTACTATAATTTTTAATTTTAAAGGAAAAAATCATGAGGTTTTCATCTAAATTAAGAAAGAAAACACAATGGCATTTTAAAATGTGTTAAGGAAAAGTAAAATAAGTTGAATGTCAAAACATGTCTTTATTCACAAATATATAATCAATGTACAATGAATAGTGTCAATTAATAGCAAGATTATTTAAATTAAAAGTGCAATCCTTTTCACTTTCATTCGAATGAAGTGAAACGAGTGAGTTATACTCGACTTGAAAATCACTCTTTGTGAACTAATTCCTCTTTTATTATTTGATGAAAATTTGTGAAATTTTAACTAAATCATATTTATACCCCGAAGATTGTTTTAATCTATAAATGAGAAGTTAATTATACGTTTAAATGTTTATTATTTAGTTAATAGCCTTAATTTAAGTTACCACACTTTGTTCGCTATACGCGACATAGCTACATTAAACCTAGTTATATATCGTACTCCTAGTTATATTAAACCAAAGATCTCTCTAAATTTAGAATATGATAAGGAAACCATTCACCCCAATACTATGATTTGGGAAGCTTTATGTAGTAAATATTTCACATATTTTCATTATTTTAAAGCAAAAAACTAAATTTGCAACTGTAACTTAAATTTATAAGAGGAGAAAAAATTTAAAGTTACATATTGAAGTACTTGCAAGGTTAACAAGGAGGCAAGCAAGTTGAGCTCTCTTTCATTTATAAAACAAGACTTTCTTTTAATGATGATCCAGACTAAGTACAAAACCCTAATCAGCAATTGTATAATGGCAGGGAAAAGAAAGTCAGTTTTTAAAATCTGTTACTGATATGACAAAAAAATTAATTAATGTAATTAAAAAAGGGGATTCATGTAAAACCACTCTTTGATGGACCATTTCTGGCAAATAAAAATGAAACAGTCATATTTTTCATGCTAATTAAACTGAATGTTTTTGAATTGTTATCATTAATATAAATCTGCCAGTTCCTTCTTACTTCATTAAAATGTTAGTCCAAGTAAAATCAACGTAAAAAGAAAATTTCTTAATTTCTTTACCCCTATATAAAGGAAAACATTCACCCCAATAATACAATTTGGGAAGCTTTCTGCAAACCAGATCAAATTTAATAAAAAGGAGAATCTTTAGAGAACTAAAAAATTTTGGAGGACTCGGAAACACTTCCATTGGTATTGTTTATAAATATTGTATTAAAACAATAATCTAAAGCAATTAGAGTTCACTCCCGATTATATAAGCCCCGGTTATCCGAGACTCTGGGTTATTCAAGATCCTTCTAAGCTAGTGTTTTTTAATTTTTTGGTCAGAACATAATAATGTGATTAACTTGTATTTTGTTTAAAACAAATATAAAATTATTAATAATTTATTAGTTTATTTAATTTAACCCTAATTAATAGTTTAAATAAGCATTCAAATTATGATACTTCACAATAACCTAGATTTGAGTTTCAAATCAAAATCACAAGTAGACGAACTGACCGAGTCGTCTGCTGGATGTAAGGCGAGATCAGTATCGTCGTCGACCAATGGTGACTTTGACTTGCCCTCCTCACCTAAATATTTGGCGAACTGTTTGCCGAATGATGCATTATAAGAGTAACGTAGAAACGAGTCATGCCGATGGCAACAATAAACCACCATGTTTGTATTGGCTTGGATTGACCTTGCTTGATGGTAATGAACTCCTCCCATTAACAAAAGTTCTCAAGAATATGACCTCTCTCGAAAACTAATAAAGTTAACAACGTGCAATGACACCAGACTTTGTCTTTTATGGTAGTAGATTTTTTACATACCAAAAAGTCCTAAGCAAATATTTTCTCAAATCAGTTGCTTAATAAATAGGAAAAATTGGAGGTCCTTCAGGTTAAAGGACTTTAGGAGGACGAGGAGTATTTGAAGGACCAGTAGACCATCTTCCTAGGAGGTTGAAATTTGGTACAGAAAGTCTTAAGGCGTAATATAGGAAAACTAAGTAGTTGTTATTCTGATTAGATGCTTTCTGCATGCCCATTTTAAGCGATATTGCACTTTTTTATTAATCTCTTGTCACATTTGTTTCATGATTAGTTTGTAATCTATCATATAAGATACTTATGATCTAATTTTTTCCTTATTTATTATATATTACAAATGGATTAATAAACTTTTTTTAACACATGCTTGTTATTTAAATCGGCATGTGTTGAAAAATTGTATATCGATCTAAACACTACTTAATCACAAAGTGAATTAAGATAACACATAACAAGTTACAAAATCAAATTATAATTGGAATTGATTAAAAACCTAATAATACAATCTAAAAGAAGAGAAAAGTGATAAAAATTACACCAGTATTGACATGGACGAATAGGAAAGTTATTGTGCTGACTGCAAACACTAATAAGGCCTTTAATTGACACCGGGACCCCTTGCCAGCTGTGGGCCGACTTCACACAACATGCATCAATAAGTTTCAACTGGAGAGACGCGACCAAACCGTTTCCATTGTCAAACAAATACTGAATAGAAAAAGAAGCAAAATTAAATTCTGGTTCATACACAATATACATCATTGGTATTGTTCAAAAGCTTTTAGATATAGTTCAGCTGGCACAACGGAAAATTACAGTCAGTTTTTGAACTTGCTTGAATCCTGACTTGCACCATAGTTGACGCATGGCAAACTTTTAAAAACCGCAACGTGTACTTCCAGTGGAACCCACAGCTTACGGTTCCAGCTTTTCATAGCTTACGGTTAAGACACACCAAGGCCATTGGTGGTGCACATGTAAATTTGTTGTCTAAGTTAAGTTTGTTATGAAAGTGCCTATTAATATAGTTTCTCGTTAAAAATTCAAAAATGTACCACCATTGGTATATGGTGGGTTTTATCATGTTAAGTTTTAATTTTCCTAGTTCATTTTTTTAGACCTTCTACTAATGAAACAGTGTTCATTGTAATCAATTGTTCTTCAAATTCATATTCCAATATTACAAGTTATGGAGAAATGCCAACTTTAAGGACATTCCTCCATAAGGTTCTTCCCTTCAGTCTGAACTTAATGAATTTGGTGTCTTGCTAAACTTCACGATCAGTTCTTTATTGCAACATAATTATTAAAATTGGTCCAGAATTGTAAGAGAAATTTTTATTTACAAAAAAACTCCTAGCATAATTAAATAAACATAAATTTAAGATTTTTGAGTTTATTTTTTTGGTCCAATGTTATTTTTTACGATAGGTGGTCGGCTTTTGCCCCAATGGCATTCAAGCTTCTCACATCAATCTGCAGAGGATTCCCGCTACTGAGTCACAGGAAGATAAAGAAACTATGAATGGGAAAATTAGTTCTGATTCAACAGTTTAGAAGCAGTGAAAATAAAAATGTTTGATTCAAACTGGTGTTTTTATACTTAGTAAGCAGTTTTTTGGTTATTTATTTTTATGTGAAAAGACTAGGAAGAAATGCTAATAATAATTTTAAATGTTTTCTATCGATACCCAAGCATCAAATAGTCTAATTAGTTCCTCTATAAAAGTTGTCACCGCCACTAAATATCACTAATTTATGTGATTTGGTGAATAAAAATGATTGGCATCTTACTTTTAAATCTTAAGTCATTGACTGTTCCTTGGTAGCCTTAATTCACTGAAATTTAGAGTTACTATGATGGTCTTCAAAAGTAAAACTTAAAAAGTTTCATTGTTAATTATGACAGCTTTTTACCGAAAACCTCAAGTAAGTCTGACATTGAAAACGACGCTGTAAAGAGTGACTCACCAATTAACTACAGAGATAAGATACAAAACTGAAAACCGCTTGATTATCTACCACATATCAGCTCAGGTAACCAATTTATTTGGAAAACTTTTGTATCATAAAAACACATTTAATGTTCAAACTAACACTTTTTATATAATTCCAATTTAGTATTTCAGTAATATAAAAATATTTAGATCTATATGTATTGATTAATTATTATTTTACACAGGGATGACATATAACCTTCAACAAGATTATTGATAATGACCTCATTCTCCGACATTAAAGAATGCTCTTGGTATAAAGTAAACTATTTTAACTGTGGAATGAAAAAAGAAAAAAAAGTGGCGACACAGCTCTAATATTACTAACAGCTATTAGGTATTATTTAAACATTTGTATTAAGAATCTTATAATACAACAAAAATAAAACAACTTTATAGAGACTGTTATACTTTATTCCCAAAAGTAAAAAACAGATTTAATCGCTGGTAAAACTTATAAATAAAAAAGTTCTATGGACGTTAAAAAAACAACGCACAAGCAAAATAAATCACAATGAAACTTGAGTTCTGACGAATGTAAACAAACTAATTAAGACCATAGACAAAGACAATAGACAAACTCTTTATTTCCAGCAAAAAAATGTTGAACAACTTAAAAAGGACTTAGCTGCTCACATAGAATTGACATGACATCACATTATATAGAACGTTATTTATCTAATGAAACATAAAAAAAACCCAACACCACAGCAGTAGTCAGAGGACCACAGGAGAGGGTAGGGGTGGGGGTAGGACGTCATGCCGAGTATCTGAGTGCTACGTACATTTCTTACGTTGGCGTTACTGACGTGGTCTGCGGGAAGGGACTCGGGCACCGTCTGTAGAGTTGTCCTCATGCTAGCAGACATCTTGCGACCCTACCGCGCACCCCCTTACCATTTGTTTATTCCTGCAACAACAACAAATATTAGTGAGAAAGTTGCAGGATGATTGTTATCTTATTCGTTAAGATGCCTTGACCTTCGAGAGGGTGCATGCAGAGGATTCCTCCTCATAAATTTTTTTTTGTGAATTAAAAGTAATTGTTGCTTGTAGTATAAATACATTGTACAGTAATGTCCGCCAATGTACTTCAAGAGCATCTTTCCTGGAAACCAGCTGGCGTAATTTCATCCACCTACACTTCTTTTCTAATTGTTAGTCTTATGAATTCGCTATTTTTCAAGTCGTTTGTGTGGTGTTCAGTTTAACTTACAACATTTACCAACAAATAAATCTAATTTTGTATTTTTTAACGTATGTTAGGTAATAAAAGTATTTGTGTGTAAGTAGACTGTGTGGTATAATTGCTGTGAAATATTTCGTGAGAACTTACTTCTTTCATTTGTGTGCAGAACTCATCTCCCCATGCGCCCTCTCCCGTAATACAGTAAATTCATAAGTAACAGGTTTATCAGTAAATTACACAAAGTTTATTAACAGTATAAATCATAAAAAATATAACTATTTAACCATAATATTTATATTAACTTTTGACAATGAACTTGAATTTAAAAATTATGTTTTACTAATTCTAAAATTTTAACAATGCTGAGCTAACCTCCGCATAAGCCCTGTCCAGATAAAAAACATATATCTACGCCGCCTCAAGGGTTAAATAAGTCATGACCATTCATAAATGCCCTTTCCAATGAAGACATAAGTGTTATTTTGGAGTTCTAATCAGGGGCGGATCTAGGAAGTTTTTCAGGGGGGGCGCATTCCGGGGGGCCTGGGGGGTATGGAATGAAAAACTTGAAGTAGTTCACTTATCCGCCGATAGATGTCAGGAGAGACTAGTTTTGTAATGCCCCTGACGACTCTGTCAGTGCGGGCTTGCACATTTGGGAAATGGGACCTGAAGTCGCTCGCCATGTTATTTCCCATTTAAGCGACTTGAGGTTCCTTTTCGTATGCACGACATAGACTGCTAAGTCGATTATTTTTAATATTTCTCGGTTTCTTATCGCTAAAATAACAGAATGAACTGAACCGTACACAAAACAACTGCGTTGTGTTTCGTCAAATTGCCGATTAAAGGTAGAGCACGATGCCAGAACGAAATTACCCCTCCGCGCACTACCACGTTTAGCTCCACAATTTAGTAGGAATGCAGACAGTTATTTAGTTAAAATATATAGCCTCAATTAGACAATGTTGAATTGGGATGGTTGGATTGTATATTAAGAAATAACTCTAATATATTAATCTGAATAAGTGCAAGCCCTATGCATTTTTGTGTAAGTGAATCCCATTTCAGGCCCCAACTATTAAAACGTAAAACAATCTCTTGACCTGAGGGGGGGGCGATCGCCCCCCTCGCCCCCCCTCTGGATCCGCCACTGGTTCTAATCCCAAATTCATTGCATTGACCATGTAAACAAACACTTAAAAACATTCCACACTTCATAAATTATATACTTTGTCACCGAGAAATTTTAATTTATTAAGATATTTTGTTTGAAATGCATTGTTTTTGATGAGTTTGTTTAATTGAAATTATATGTAATTTGGGTATGACCAATTAATAATAAATTATTGATAGAACATTTCACCTGAATTTATCAACAGAAAAATTATAAAAGCATACCAGTGTGAACGCTGCATCAAACTAGTAGTTAAGTGCAGTAATAAAAGAGCATTGCCCGTCACACGTCTCAGTTTTCCTTGTTGCACAAACACTGTAGCTAATCGCTCAATACAGAATCATTCTGTGGTCTACACTTTCACTTGAGTTTGTTAAGGCTACTGCGACCTAACTTATAACTGAATAACTTTGTAACATTACATGCAAAACAACAACCTGTAAAAAATTATCATCTAATTTTATCCAGGCTCAAACAGTTAAAAAAAAGTTAACCAACTCAAAAAGGAGGCTACCATCTTCGATTGTGTAAATTATTTAAAAAGAGAACATTTTACTTTTTTCTTTGTAATAAATATCTTATATTTTGTGGAATTCTTACTGTTTTCTTTGTAACAAATGACTTTCTTGAAAATTGAATAATACTTTTTTTGGCGTTATGAGAACCAGTGGTGCAGTTTTAGTTTTAGGGAACTAAAACTCATGGTGCTTTTTCATATAAAATAAAGGCATAGTATCATTCAGTGATAATCCACAAGAATCCGAATGAGGTCAGATTCTGAAAAATTCAGAAGTATTTTGGTAATATGCTCTTACACTTGAAAGAGTAGGTTGTTAATATTTCAAAAATTTACTCCCTTCATGTAGCAGTAATCGAAAAATCTGTATCAGGGCTTGTAACAGTTCATGAGGTTGAAAAAAATAAAAAAAAACTCAAATAAGAAAAAAAATAATCAAAAAATAACCTTTTGTACACAAAAAATGCTGCTAAAAATTAGAAAACCGGCGTTATACTGGGTATAATACATTCTTAACCTTGGTAAAAAAGAAAATCTCGGCAGACTAATAAAAAATCTGCCTAGATTTGACGGCGAGACTTGGTTTTCACGCAACGAGACTTAGTTTTCACGCATTTTAGGATGATGAGATTCGTCTGCCGCGATGCTGCTACAAGATCGTCTGACAGAAGAATACTGTAAACAGGGCTTGTAGCAGTTCTTGAGGTTGAAAAAAATAAAAAAAATAACCAAAATTACAAAAAAAATAACAAAAATAACCGTATTCCAAAAAAATAACAAAAAATAACCAAGAGCAAAAGAAAATAACAAAAAAATAAAAAAATAACCTGTTACAAGCCCTGCTGTATGATTTCTTTTTAGCAGTTCTTGTGTTTCGCATTATTCACTTTATTTATCCACAGTTGGTTGAAGATTGACTTTAATATATATTCGCCTTATTAGCAAAGTTATTTCCGCCATTTATGTGTGATTAGGAAAACAGATACCGAGACCCTTCAATTTTTAAAAAGTTAAGGGGACAATAAAAATTGCCAGGGACAGACGAAAAATTTTCTTGGATTAATTTAAAACTAGAAAGAACTGAAGTATAATATAGTGGGCTATCTTTGAAATGAGAACTCAAGTAACATTATTCCTCTTTTTTCTCAACTAAACCATTTCTTTAATAATTAAAGTAGGCCTAGAATCAATATTTCAATGGCAAACTTCCAAGTCACAACGGTAAACTAAATTGTTGTTTATATTGCTCTCATGTGATTGATTAGATAAGGGGCGGTCACTTGTATACGCAGAGTTATGATTATTAACACTGGTGTTGACAACACATGCTCCAGATAAAACCAGAAAAAATTCAATTTAAGTTAGTTTCAAAAAATAAAATAAACGTTTCCTTTTGCATAAAAAATCTAAATCTTAAATTTGATTTTTATAGAAAAATTAAAATTGTGAAAGTCTAATTTTTTATATAATATACATAATATGAAATTTGAGAGTGAGGACTGTAATTGGGTTGTCTTTGACTTAATCAGGGACAGATTGATGTTTTCCACTACAAGGAAGTTTTCTGACAGCCACCTTCTCTGCCCTTTCATTTTAAGTCAAAATAATTAATTTTTTACAGTGACTTTTAGCTCAATGAGACATAGATTGCTAGGTTCCACAATTTATACTTCACAAACCTCAACAAAAATTTGCATAAAATGATTTTAGCAAAGAACCTTTATTTTAAACTTCTTTTGACAAATAATTAACAATTTAATGATTAAATTATCATAAACCATTTATATAAAAAAAAAACTAGTACCTCCACCTAACACCTCCATCTAAAAGTTACTCAGCCCTGAAGTAAAAAATCAGACGATGTAATCTAGGGATTGGGAAAAATCCTTTGAACAAACTAGCACTTTGACACCTCCCAGGGTGAGCCCCCTATGGACCCACGGAGAAATCCATCCGAGGATGTTTCATGGAAAGCTTGTGATTAGGAACAGACAAACTAGATCTCTCTAAATTTAAGGAAAAGTGCTTACTTTGCTTTTGAAGCCTAGACACAAAAAATTATTCACTCACAAATTTTATGACAGCCTAGAGTGTTTAAATTCAAAATAGTTTCATGTTAATGACGACAAATCTACTTTCGCATACGGTAACTTAATACAGATCACTTAATATCAAAACAACTTCACTGAGTAGTTGTTGGTTTAGAAATAAAGCAACGATAGCAACACAATAGGCCTACAGATGATGAAGCACACAAACTTTATAGATAAACATTATAGATTATAGACTACTGGGATAGGTCGACTGAATTTTGATTCCACAGGATGTGAATCAAACCATGATGTGACAGGATTTTAAAGACTTTCCAGCAAGTTCATGGCCCTTGTTTCATTCTATTCAGTAGCGAGTACAATCTATGCTAGTAAACTCTTGCCGGGAAAGGGCAACTGCAAGGTACGGTACAGTAAAAAGAAGCATGCCTTTTGCACCATGTAGGCTACAATCTATGACTCGCCAGGTCTCGCCATGCCGCGGCTAGAGTGTATCGGCCGACTGCACCATGTAGGCTACAATCTATGACTCGCCAGGTCTCGCCATGCCGCGGCAAGAGTGTATCGGCCGACTGCACCATGTAGGCTACAATCTATGACTCGCCAGGTCTCGCCATGCCGCGGCTAGAGTGTATCGGCCGACTGCACCATGTAGGCTACAATCTATGACTCGCCAGGTCTCGCCATGCCGCGGCTAGAGTGTATCGGCCGACTGCACCATGTAGGCTACAATCTATGACTCGCCAGGTCTCGCCACGCCGCGGCTAGAGTGTATCGGCCGACTGCACCATGTAGGCTACAATCTATGACTCGCCAGGTCTCGCCACGCCGCGGCTAGAGTGTATCGGCCGACTGCACCATGTAGGCTACAATCTATGACTCGCCAGGTCTCGCCATGCCGCGGCTAGAGTGTATCGGCCGACTGCACCATGTAGGCTACAATCTATGACTCGCCAGGTCTCACCATGCCGCGGCTAGAGTGTATCGGCCGACTGCACCATGTAGGCTACAATCTATGACTCACCATGCCGCGGCTAGAGTGTATCGGCCGACTGCACCATGTAGGCTACAATCTATGACTCGCCAGGTCTCGCCAGGCCGCGGCCAGAGTGTATCGGCCGATTCCAATAACAAGGTCCAGACCGCCCGCAAGACCAATTTTAATTTTAGTATATAGGGCTTATGGATGGTGTGGGCCACATTTTTTGACTCGTACTTTACTTGCCAAAAGTCATAACGTGTTGGCTGCAAGTACATGACTTTGATCGGTAAACGTTTTAAAGTACAATTTTATTCAAATTAAGGCCGTGATAGGCTGTTTAAAGAAAACACACAAAAGACAATCATATAAAATTTTTAGAAAATTTTCCCCTCTAGGAACTTCTTTATTAATACCTACTTTAAATAGCTATTACTTTAGGCGGCAAAGAGGTCCCTAGACCTCAAAAACACCATTACCATAGTTAATTTTCATATAGGCCCTATATAAAAATTATACAAAATTATAATAATTATATTAAATTATATGGACATTCCCAAGAGGAAGTGGTATTTGACTTTGATAATCTGACCCCCTCTTCCCATAAAAGTTAGGTTATCGAGGGTTCACTGTATATTGTTGTGACCACAACCGACTCATGTGTATTTATGTTTTTAACAAACAGGTAATTTTTGTTACCTCTGGGGCCCTAAAAACCCCCCTGGGTTCAGAGCCTATATCATAATAATGGAAAATTTGATAATCTGATCGGTCTCATTAGTTATTACGTTAGATATAGAGTGAAGGAACACCATTAAAACTTTCTTTGGAGTGCTACAGACTTTCTGGCAGCAGTCACACAACCGTCCCACAAAACAACTGAATGAAAAATGAAACTTTTAAAATTTATACATATTGATATTGTGATAAATGTTGTTTATTAAAGGCGACAACCGAAGCTTTGAGCAGGGGCGGCTGGTGTATAGATTCGATAGTTCACTGAACCCCTAGGTAAATCAAATAACAATATTTGTCCAAGCAAATAGTAGTAAACCCCCTTGTCAAACTTAATTTTGTCCTGTACTAATCATTAAATAGCCATTTTTGAGATCTTGCCAGAGCTTTCCCGTTGTGCTGACAAAGCTAGGTTCAATCAGGGAGCAGAGGGGGCTTTTTTATAGCAATTGGCAGCATTGCAAGTTTTAAGAATCATTTGAAGCAGCTCCTTACGACCAGAAAACAATGAATGAGAACCTAAAACTGATGCTTACATTTATGTAAACTTTTAGGTTATAATGTGTTTTGTGTTGCTCTTAAAAATGTATGTAGTAACACAGAGAAGGATCAAATTGTTGATCCTTCTCTGTGGTAATAATTAAAAGCCTATGATTTCTTTGTTAGAGATTTAAGTGGACAAATTTCTGAGATACTAATTGATTGATAAATGTAGATCTTCACCTTAGGAAGATGCTACTGTATGTATATTTAACTTTTTTGGTAATTTTATTGTGAGTTGATTTTATTTGTTTTCATATTATGTTGTGATACTGTAGGTTAAAAGAGATTGCAGTATTTTTCCCGAGTCCCTAGAATCAAGACCTTCAATTTGAGCTCTCTCCCATCATCCTTCAACATGCAAAACACCACACTTTCTTTACAAAAGTATTGCTGACATAATTGCATGTATATAGCCTTTTTTAAAATAGAATTTTCTTCAAATTCTCAATTTTTGTACCTCCATAAATGGCAATCCCATAGAAAATATGTGACAGTATGAGGGGAGAGTAATGTAGGCTAGGAGAAAAGTTAGTAGACATATTATTCCTTTAAACTGAGTACCATTGTTGTTTAGTTGTTTGACATATTTTTTACTGCTAATAAAGATTGAAATTGCCTAACTAAAATGAAAAAGTAAGTTGAGAAAACTATGAAGTTTTTAACCTTTGAGGTCAATTAAAAACAAATCCTTAGTTGGTTTCTTCAAAATGTCAAAATAGATTGTGCCTAATTTGGAATGAGTTAAAACTTATTAATAGGCTGACAAGCATTTTTGCAATTGTGAACAACCTCCTGTTGATAAACTCGAGGGCAGCCACTGCCTTCATGTAAGTGTGAGACTACCTTGTTAAATCCAATGCTTTAGGCCTATATGCCCTGACAGAGAAAAAATGTAAAAACTGAAATAAAAAGTTTGACAATTTTGCAGTCTATCTAAGAGCATTTCTTTGATTGTTTTCTCGGGACAGTCATAAAACTGTGGCCGACTTCAACATAATACAGGGCAAGTTAACCTCTTCCATTAAGGTAACCTCTACCAAATACCGAATACTTGAACGGTTACGTTAGGTTTATGTTACTTTTAGTAGCTTTGGATTTACCTTTTTTTCAATAAAAGTTGCACATTTTTTAATCCTTGATAAATCTATATAAATAAAAATCAATTCAATGAGTGGTAAACACAGTACGTTGTTCCAATGTTAATCTTACCTAAATAAATAAAACAATCCTATTTCTTTTTAAATCTACAACTTTTTTATTTGTGCACCAAACTGGATAATTCTTTTTTTGTTTTCTTCGTGTTTTTTAGGACAAGGTGTGTGTGAAATAAAATTTTTAATACGACCTTAGGGCTCTGTCCTACAGGCCTATAAGGTTACTTGACCATGTATGCATTCTGGTGGAGTAACTTGAGAACTAGTTCAAATCATAACCATATGTTGACATGTAAACAAATGTGAATCTGAAATATGTGTTTGTTTATTTACACTTGGATTATTTACTTTTGTAGTTCAAGGATTTTGTGAAACTAAAAAGTCTAATCTTAAGTTAATTTATGTATCTGAAGAATTCTGATTACATGAAATGTGAATCTACCTTTTTATCTAACTAACCTTTTAGGATGTACAGAAATGAAGATAAATCCTCATAGTTTTGTTTGGTTTTAGAAAAATTCATAAAATATTGCAAGCTTTATGAGTTTGTGAAAAACTACAGTTTTTTATTTGACCAGAGAGATTGAGAAGTGTTCGAGTTCATAGTTCACCAAAATCATGACTATATTTTAAGTTTAATATAACATTGATTCAGTATTGTTCTGATTCTTGAAAATGCCACGTTACCCTCGACGCAACAACCTGGGCCGTAGAGAACGCAGTGCTATGAGTGTAGGACACTTTCGGGCAAGTCAAAATGACAAGCAAAACGAGTCTCGAAATGAAGACGAATGTGCTTTATTTAATCTAAACCATCAACAAGGAGATCTTGCATTCAATCCCCATTGAGCTGCGTTCAATTATAACACGACGATCGATTACAGTTTATTGCCAATAGTTCCTATTGGCTCAATGAACATTGTGTGTCAACAGTTGCAATGATTATAGGTTTAAAAATGAAGCCCCTGTAATGTGCTGCACCAGTGGCCAACTACAATTGACACGATTGGCATATCAGGTTGAACCAGGCAAAACTCCGTTTTGTGGAATACGTACATCTTGGGAATTCTACCAATACTGATTGAAATGCATTTAAAAATGGCAGAGTGACTATTTTCCCAGCAACATACGTCAAAAGTCCGCGACATATGAGCATGAGTGCGCTCATGATGCTAAGCTAGATGTGCGTCATTATGGTACACCAGATTTGTTTATTACATTCACGTGCAATTCACATTGGTCAGAAATTCTACAAGAATTATTTCCTGGCCAATCTCCAATTGATCGCCATATTACCACAAGAGGTTTTAAAAGAAAATGAAGTTACTCATGGATTTTATTGCTGAGCATTGCATGTTCGGTGAGACGCATTGTGGGATGTATTCAGTAGAATGGCAAAAACGTCGGTTGCAACACACACACATCCTTATTTGGTTGGTTGAGAGGATAAAACCGAATGAAATTGATTATGTGATATCAGCTTATATAATGAAGAATATCCATTCTGCTAAAAGTCCGTTCAGTAATTATTGTGTTGCGAAGCATTAACTTACTACGGTTTTGAAATGGCATTCAGCTGACGGTGAAAAATTAATTAACAACATAATTGAGGCAACAATTTCGCAAAAATAAAAACTACAAAGGTGAAGATGTTTTTCCACGTATCCAAATAATTCAAAAGGATACGCCCTTTGATTTTAAGCGGCAACAATTTCCAGCAGCTTGCATTTGCAATGTCCGAGTGAAATGGACAGTCATTGAATATTTGTGGAGACAACCTTGAAAATCCATGATTTTCACATGGCCAATTGTATGTCGACTGTTCCCGTGTCGGAACACTGAAAAAATCATTTTTGCGCCAGAAAACAAAACTAACAATGTTGCATATGAAAAAAGCTTTAGAATAAAAGCTATGTTGTTGGTGTGACTATTTTGATAATATTTAATCAAACTAAAACAAATTATTCATAAAGAAGACAGGACAACGTCTGTCGGGTCATCTAGTAGTATAATAAATTTTATGTGTTAGGCCTATGCCTCAAAAACCTATGAATATATTTCTAAATTTCTATATTTTCATCACCCTGCACAATCGAGCCAAACACCTCTAGCAGAACATCGAACACCGTCTGCTCTAACATCGAACAGCTGTGAAATGAGGAGGATGTTGTCTGTTTATTTTTTAGCATAATAAATCATATTTAAGAACAAGAAATAAACTTAAAACTGATTATTTACTCCAAACGTTCAAAAGTATTTCAATTTAGGGTCTATAATTAATACAAATCCTTGATTGACTTAGAACTGTTTAATTTGACATCAGGTCACTCACTGTTTGACAAACAATGGCTAAACATTGTTGTCTTCACAGACTGAATCCACAAATTATTCCAAGTTTAACCTTCAATCCAGTTCAGTCCAAATAAAAATGAGATAGCCTGCCTATGATCTAGAATAAACTTTTTTTTCTATCTGGCAGGCTTCAAACTACTTCATAAAGCTTATTCTCAAATATTGCTTAATAATTTTCAGCAGTAAGTATTGCTTTAATTTTCCTACCAATTAAAACGAGTTAAGGATACCAGATTATCTTAAAAAAACCTCTATTTCTATCACAGGCCTAAATGTAACCAGCGAAAGATTAAAATATAACATCAACTACGTTATGCCATTTTTTTATTACAAATTAATGTTATAGGCTGAAGAAGAAACAACTTTTCAAAAAACAAAGTTTAGGCCTAATGACTCAAGTAAGCTCACTGGGTCAGGGTGATCGCTTTAATAACACCGTGATAATAACTTTATTTATAAACCGTTAATACATGACAAAGTGACTTGTAAAATCAAGAATCCATAAATTTTAAATATCAGGATGTTAAAACAGGTAATTTGATACTATGCAAAGCATAGAAAAAGTTTAAACATCTCGTTCGATGTGATGCAAATGGTACATTGTAGACAGTCTGACTACCTTGGAAATAAAATAAATTATTCAAAAACTACAAATATTTCAACCTAAAACAAACTTTATCTCATTTATTTTACACAAAAAACATTTATGGTAATAAATACTTCACATACTAATAATATGGCTTATTGAACTTGACTGGTTCCTTAGCGAAAAGCTAACGAAATCAGCAACTCCCACCGAGCTGTTAACTTGTCGATCATTCGGAGCCACCTAAATTATAATGATTTTCAATGACGTCTGACACTGAGCATGTTTTCAACAACCAAAGACCACAGAACACATTAGTGTTCTGACGCCATTCAACATTTGTATAACTTGTACTCTAACAATTTGTACAAATTTAATGAATAAAGGTTATTTGAATTTGAATTTGTATTCTCTTTGACGATTCCATGAAGCAGACGCTTAATATTCTAGTTCAAAGTAAACGTGTTCGATATTTGGCAGTGCTCGACGATTGGTAGGTGATTGGGGGTTCTTAAACACCCCTTTTTTACAAAACTCATGTAAGGTCTTTTGAATGATAGGCCTATTTTAATCTCAGTAAAAACTGTATGAGACTATGAGAGCATCTGAGGAAATTCTTTGGCTTTTATATGTGATTGTTCCTAACATGCTGGGATAGGCCTTGACCTAAAGAGGCTGGTACGAGTTTCACATCTAAATCTTCTGCCTTAGCAGGTTATGTTTATATACTAATTATTGTTTATACATTTTGCTCAGGTTTAATAACCAAACTTCTCAATTTAATTTCGATTTCAACTATCAACCTATCATGTTAAACTTAGTCGGTGCACTTTTTCCAACAACTATCAGCAATGAAGAGACATCAATGAAACTAGGCTATAACCGAATCCATTGCCAATCATATGATTAGATTCCCTCACAAACAATTTATTGAATGGTTACGACCTTAATATTATAAAATTAAAAATTAAACATAAATAAAGCTAGCTAAAAACTAAATTAAAACATTAAACTATGTTATAGGCCCAGCAACTTATCTAATTTATCATTAACCGCCATCTTGCTTATGATAGGCCACTAACTTATTTTCATAGAATAACAAAATAATGGATAATAAATACAATGGAATCGGATGTCAAGTTCTATCCAACAAAAAAATATATTGAATTTCGACTAGCCTATTGGTAGAGCGTTCGGTATTGTTTTATTACAAATCAGATGTTGAATCATCTATTAGAAACGAACAGCAAAAGATGAGATATGAAACTCGTATCTAAGAGGCCTGGGCTGAATAAGTAATTTTTCATAAAAAGACCTAATTTACTTGAAAAAACTGCTCAAACGAGAAAATCAAATAAAACTCATATAAATTAACTTAATATTGGTACCTACAATTAGATAGGACCTAAAAAATACTTCATTAAAACCTAGGCCAAGGCCTAATTTGAAAACTTTTATATAATGCCTATTACATTTCTTCAATTTATTTTTTATAATTAGGGCCTAATTCCATATTAATTAATACATCCTAGGCCTAAGCCTACTCCTGGGGACTCGACACTAGGCCTACTGTATTCAGTGACCTCAGATAGTTCGCCACTCAGAGATCTCCACCTAGTGGACATTCTAGGAGACCATATTATATATATAGTACAGTTACATTTATAATTTTATAGCATTTGATGTTCCTACTCTAGAAAATTTGCCACTACACCACTGTTCAATCCAGTTGTACATGGCATCACTACCGTAGATCCTTAATTTTCAATGGGGCCTAAGAATAACCTTGCTTTAAAACACTCCTTTAAAAAACTAATAACCATAAAAACCTAAGCCTACAGCAATATATAGATGAGTTATAAACCTTACATTATTATTGTAAAAAGGAATGACCCCAATCAAGTCAGTGTAATAGCCTAACTCCCTAGCAAGTTTACAATTCATTGTAAAGCGCTCAAACCATACTTTAGTAAGGGATATTATTTGAATTAGATTGGTCAAAATGATAAAAATAGAAATAAAGAAAGGGGTCATGAAAGTGTTTATTCTTAAATTTCAACTTGTACACTTCAAACTTTCCCTAACGCATAAAAATCGGGCGATTCACGATATGTTTCGGGCTGAAGTGACGAGAATAAGAATGAATAAAAGGTAAATAACCAAATCCCATGATAAGATTTGATTTGAAGGAATTATCTTGGGGCTCAAATATTATAATACACTTACAGCTGGACATACATTTATGTTTTAACAGGTAAAAATAATTTTCACAGAACGCTGAGCTCAGTTCAACCTAGCCACATCCTCCTACGTTAGATAGGCTCTTGTAGCGAACACTTCATCTTAAAACACTTCTTAACCACTTAATTACACACACTAAATATTAATAAAACCATATTAACAATTATACTGACCTATGTTTATCATAACCTTTCGTAATTCGCACATAAATCTCAACTTTAGCAACACTCAAACCATTACTCACTCAATCCAAGATGGCCGATTTTTCCTACCTTGCTTGACGCAAATTGTTGTTCCTGCGCAACTTCTAGCGGACAGTTAGCTGCTATTGGTGCAATTCATTCAACGTCACATTTGAACAGTATACTCCTCTAAGCGTTGTGCAGAAAGAAAATGCTAGGACAATCTCATTCTCCTGGTTAGTATCATATACATAAAAATGCCTTTTATTTAAGAACATTTGCAAGGCCAATATTTATAGTAAATTTGATTAAACGTATTTTTACTTTCTCCCCCCTATACAATGTATATGGAGAAAGTATTGTTTTCGTCAAAATTTTCGAATTTGAGTTGTTAGTGGATATATTTGTTTTCGTGCTCCCTGAATCCAAAAAAGTGGTTTTTGACGTGGTGTCTGTCTGTGTCTGTGTGTGTGTGTGTGTGTATGTATGTGTGTGTGGATGTATACAAAGCTAGAGACTTCACCAGTGGACCGATTTTCATGAAATTTGGCATATAGGTATAGGTAGTCGTGGTATCTCCAGGCGTATTTTTCTTTTTTTTAATTTTTGATTTTTAAGGGTATTCACCCCATAAAAAATGACAAAAATCCAAATTTCTCAAAAACGGCTCTAACGATTTTGGTAAAAATTTCATGGTTTTTAGTGCTTATGATGAAAAACAAAATGACACAACCCGCATGTCTGTAAAAATTCAGGTTCAGAAGTTATGGGGGTTTAAGTGTTAAAAAATTCATATTTTTCAAATTTCACAAAAACTGTAACGTTTAAAGAAAATATGCTTGCAACCATTAAATTTGGCTTGAAAAACTAATTAATCTAGTATTTTGAATCATTAGTTTAAGTCAACTGGTTGCGGAGATAATTGATATTTTAGTTCTGCGGTAAACGCAGTACGTTGTCCAATGTTATTCTTATGGCAAATATTTAAAAACCGATATCTCCGTTATTTACTAACCGATTTTGATAACATTTGGTATATATTTGTGTGAAAATTAATTGTTAATTTGTTTTATTTCACTAAATATGTTTTCTGGTTTTAAATGACTTGAAGGGAGAAAGTATGTGTCAGTTTCCTGATACCGTTTATTTTTTATTCCAACGGCATCAGTACATGCCATTCTTACTGTGATGAGTGTTTATGTAAATGCTAAAAATGCATTTTCAACGGTTATATTTATTAATGCTAAAAATGCATTAATCGCCCAAATCTACAAAGCCGTAACTTTTGAGAAAACCATAAGTTGACACATATCAACCCAGTGCCTGAATGAAAGGTAACGGTGAGATAATCCCAGGAAAATATCAAATAATAATAGTAATAATAATAATCATTTATTTTCTTAGGTATTATAAAAATACATGACAATAATAAATTATTAACGTTATTAAGTTTTTGTATTCATTTTAATTACGTCCAATAATTTTCTTCTTCATTTTCTTGTATTTTATAAGGGCATTTTTTTCAGTAGGAACACTTTTAATTTTTTCTTGAAATGTTCTGATATTACACGGAGAGGTGCCAGAGCTGCCTGCTGGTGGCAAAAGTGCGATGTGCGGGAATAGATTTTGCATATTATTCATATACAAAAATATAAATAATATAGATTTTGTAATTTTCTAATTTTAATTTGTTAAATAAAATAAGGATTTTTAGTTATATAAAGCACACAAGAATATTCATTTTGGCTTGAATTATCTATTTATTTTTATATTTATATGATTAAGAGGCAAAAATTGTTTATTTTCTTAGATTAGTGCTGAGTGATTTTATTATTTATATTAAAAAATGAAGGAACCTCAAAACAGGCATTGCCTAGTGAGGCCCTATTTTATTTTCTCACTTTTTAGTTTCTCAATTTTCTAACTTTTTTGTAATATTTATGACAGGCTGGCAAGTGAGGGTATTTTAATTTTGTTTTGTAATCATTTATCTTGGTTGAAATACTTTTGTTGAGTAAAAAGTGAGATATATTTTATGTTTGTAATATTAGTAATATTGTTATTTTTATTGAGAAAATAAAAATATATTCTATTCTATCTATTCTATTAGTTTTTTTATACAAATGTAGAGAAGAGTATAAGCAATGTATACAGAAGTAGGGACACCTTATGGAAAAATGTAGTTCCCGCCACCGAAAAAGAGTTGGCGCCTCTTAGTCCATTGAATTGTTGTAGGAGTTTACGGATGGAGCTAACTTTCCAAAGTCAAGCAGCTGGTTGATTATTGTTTTGTATTGTTGTGTCTTTTACCTTAATGTTTGCCTGTTTTTGGTTTACAAACATTCTCATTTTGACATTTTGGATAGTGAATAGAAGCGCCGCCTTTACGGGGCCAGCTTGAACTATTCCATGCATCAGCGCTAATTTCTGCTCTGCTTTTAGGCGGTGGAACTAAACAAATTAACACTGGATGTCCCTACTTAGAGGGTTCTGTATACATTGGTATAAGTAACCTAAGTTTGCCAAGGCATCTCATCAAGGACTGTTATACAGGTCATATTGAGAACATTTTTTAATATACATGGTATTTGTTAACATTTTCTTTGAACTGTCAAATCACAATGTTGCTTTTGCTTACAATATTTTTACGTTGATTTTTGTATAATTTTTAGATTGTTAACAATTTCGCCTAATTTTCAAATTTTCTATTTTCATTCAACCTTTTTACATAGTCTAAAGTTTTATTTGATTCAATTTCCTGATTTGAAGGAACTGTCCTTTTTTGCTGAATCCAAATAACAGATAGCCAGTATATTTAGATTAGAGCAGAGTCTCCACAAAGCCCAATGTTGCTTTTTAATCCATTCTGATTTTAACTGTTATTTTTACAAAAAAAACTTGGTTTATTATTTTACTGAGTTTAAGTCTTTGGCTCAATATACCATTTGTTTACAATTTGTGCATTTCAACAAAATATATATGGGACAAAAAAAAACATGTTGACCTTGTTTGAAAAAAATATGACTGGAACAGTGGTGTGTCCTGTATTCCTGTACTTGGAGGTCACGAAGATAGTTACAAGCAATGGCTTGTGGATGTGAGATATTCCCTGGTCGGTATTAACGTCCGCACTAGAAAACTACGTTCTGCCATAAGACCATCCTCATGATTACACCTGTTTGTAATTAACTGGCAAAACTGTGGTTTAGATTCCACGTTAAAATACAGGTCTCTTAGTTGTCATTGGCTGTTGAGCTATTAATTTGACAGTCCTGTCTCAGGAACATGTCAGCCTAAGCTAGTTATAAGCTACAAGATCAAAACACAGTCATCATAAACTCACTCATATTCAGCTTAAAATACCCCTTTCTGGTGTTGGCATCTTATGTGGTAAAATGTAATGTAATACATACATCCAACAATTTTAATATGTTTTGAAAATTAGTTCACTTATTTACAGCAACTTAGCAGCAATGAAGGGGCTGGGCTTGAGTAGGGGAGTAGACTTCCCCTCCTTCCCCCCCCCCTAATACGTCATAGTTTTTTGCGCTGGTCGGGATTTTTACGCCCCAAATGTAACAATTTACCATATATGTATATTACTGTATGTTCCCTGTGGCTTTGCTCGCGTTCAAAATTTGAAACACCTGGTATTGCTCCTGCACTGTGTCAATTGGAATTAGGTTTACTTGTTTACATTCGTCTCCTTGGATGGATACGTTGTTACAACTAACTTATACAGGGTGACTCAGAACACCCGTCCACCTATTGTAACGAGAGAACGGCTTAACGTAGAAACGCCAAATAAAATTATTCTCCACTAATTTGCATTTAAAAAATTCATTAAAAATATTTTCATTGCAATTTATCTACAGGGTGTTCCAGAAATGAAGGTCATGAGTTCAAATCTCAAAACCTTCTTATGTGAACCTGTAACAAATTTTATATCATTTTAAAGGTCTTCTTAAAAGAAACATTTTGGTGAAAACAGAACTAAATTATCTCAATCCGTTTCAAAATAGCAGCCATTTTTGAGAAAATTTTCTATATTTACGGAAAGCCTTGTATTTTCTAAACCATTAAATATTTTTCAGTTCTGATTCGAAATCCTTAATCCTTGGTAACTTCCCTTTACTACAATATGTCACATGACAATGTTTTGATAATATCCAGTTTTTGGAAAAAATTTTATTTTTGAAAATATTGGCAGCCCTGAAAATCAAAAAATTCAATAGCAACATTTGCCTAAAATCATATTAATATTAAAGGCCTTCAAAATTCCGACAACTTTGTAGTTTACAAAAGTATTCTAGCTTTTATAGTTTTTAGTTATGGACCATACGATGACAAGCGTATGGACAAAAAACTACATTTTCCCATATGAAGTGCATGTTATTGATGCAGTACATAATACCAACGGGTCCAAAGACCGTTTGCTATGGCCATGCAAATAACATGCACTTTACAAGGGAAAAGGTAGTTTTTTGTCCATAGCTAAAAAAACTAAAAAGGATAGAATATTTATATAAGTTACAAAGTTGCAGGAATTTTATAGGCCTTTAAAATGATATGATTTTTGGCATATGTTGCTATTTGATTTTTTTGATTTTCAGAGCTACCAACATTTTCAAAAATTAAATTTTTTCCGAAAATTGGATATTATCAAAATTTTGTCATATGACATATCGTAGTAGAGGGGAGTTACCAAAGATTAAGAATTTTGAATCAGAACTGAAAAATATTTAATGGTTTAGAAAATACAGGGGTTTCCATAAATATTGAAAATGTTCACAAAATTGGCCGCTATTTTGAAACGGATTGAGATAATTTAGTTCTGTTTTCACCAAAATGTTTCTTTTAACAAGACCTTTAAAATGATATAAAATTTGTTATAGGTTCACATAAGAAAATTTTGAGATTTGAACTCATGACCTTCATTTCTGGAACACCCTGTAGATACAGCACACCTCGGATTATCCAGATTAATGTGGTGGAACACCGATCCGGATGACAAAAAATCCAGATAATCCGAGGTCGTTAAAATATCGCCTGAATAGCTGTCGCGTACCTTAAGGGGCTTATAGACGGGGATAGTACTAGCTTATAATAATAGCCGCTAGTTTTGCCGCTAGTAAAAGTGACGGATAGTAGCCGTACACACGAAGATAGTATTCGCCGCTAATTTCTGCAGCTATTAGTCCGGCGAGTCACATTGTTGTCATTGTTGTCAACGAGCTCTAACATGTTGGACAATGAATTTACTCACTACTTAAACTGGCGAGTGAATGCGAGTTCCTGTTTAGACCGGAAGAGTAGTAGCGGCGAATAGGTCACGTGATTTCTACTCGCTTGATAGTGGCGAGTAAAATTGAACATGTTTGATTTTATTTGCCGCGAGTACCGATTCGCCCCTGCAAAGGCGAGTAGGTATTTAGACAGGGGTAGTAAACAGCTAGAAACTAGTGGCTAGTACATTACGCGTCTATCACCAGCTAGTACTATCCCCGTCTATAAGCCCCTTTAGCCTCTACTAAATTAATGCTGCAAACGGCGTATCAAGACTGTACAAGTTAGTCATACAGGCTTATTCCAAATACAATTAATTTTTCGAACTGCGCAGTTGTTCTTCCAGTCTCGTACCGTACTTGGCCAAACACCGAGTTCCTTAGCTAATTTTTTACCTGGTTCTCCCGCGTTAAGTCTTTTGACAGCATTCAGTTTCTGTTCTAAATTTAAAACCACTTTTTACCTTTTACAATCAATCAATTTAAAACTCAATATCTGTTCACTCAAAGAGTTCACGACTGTAAGGATAATATAGCCTAAAATAACAGTAATAAACTAATTCACAAAATTGCTGTAGTCTAAGCATTTGTTTATTACTGCTAGCGCCCCAAGTAGCAAACCAAAAATCTACGTTCATGAAAATGCTGTAATGCATTTAAATAGGCAATGCGGCTCCTTCAATTAATTAATTGTGTTTTCAAATGCGTAAAATTATGTATTATATTTGCAATTCACTTTTAGAAGGCGCATTCCACTCCTGAATGCGCTAAAATCACGTTTTTGCTGTGATTTTAATTTTTTAATTTCTCGATTTGACCGGTCCGGATAATCCGGGATCCAGAAAATGTGGGGTCCGGAAAATCTGAGGTGTACTGTAAATCGCGATGAAAATATTTTAATGAATTCTTTATACACAAATTAGTGGGGAATAATTTTATTTGGCGTTTCTACGTTAAACTGTTCTCCCGTTACAACAGGTGGACGGGTGGTCTGACTCACCCTGTATAATATGACAAACAAACTTTGATGACATAATATGACAAACAAAGGTCACAAACCTTCACATTTAAAATATTGGTAGGATAAGTAAAAGAGCATCTCCGCATCCAAAAAGCTATTAGACGATGCACTCTAGAGTCACAAGCACCAAATAGGGCGGGTGAATGAGTGCGCTGCTGGCAAAACTATTGTTTATTATTTGTTTCGGTAGTTAATCTACTATATGATCATATGTTACAGTAAACACAATTTACAGATAAAAAGTACTGAAAAACGTAAACAAAGTTTTGACAGTTCAACGAAAAAATTTCATTTGGTCGTATTCAACTGAAGTTTAGCAGACGATTTGGTGAGTTTCCAGTTTTTGCCACCCGCCCTAATTGGTGCCTGCGACTCTGATGTATTCACTAGGATAAGACACATGATTAAGAATAAGACATTAAATTTAAGAACAATTTGGGATAAGACGATAAAAGAATGCTGTCACTGTTTTTTCATAAATGAAAAAAATAATTTATTTACAAATTAGAAAAATTAATTTTTAACAAACAATTGTAAATGTTTTTTCAAATGTGTATTTGCTGTATATCTCAGTTTCTTTTGAAATTATCTTTATTTACATATCAAGGCTTAATTAAATAAATTTTATCACAATGTTAACCTTGTGGTGAGGAGGATCCACATTTCATTGCTTGTGAGTGTTTCGTCTACTTTTGTGATAAAAGATTAAAAACCCTCTGCAAAGTAATAACTTTTTAGTGCAGTACCAATTTATTACATAACTATTATGGGACAAAAGGTAAGGTACAAAGATTAAAACAAACTGTTCACATATAAAACATTTACTTAAGTAAATGGAACATGCCTATCACAAACACAGTCTTCAAGCTTTTTAAGGGTGCGCTGCAAATGGCGTTTTAATTCAAAGGAAAAGCTACTTGCAAAAGATTTCTGTAGATTTCAATATCATCTTTGAGGAACAGACAGAAGATCACTCGATCAACCTGGAAAAGTAAGCATCAAATCAATTACTGTACTAAAATTTCTACAAAAAAAATAATTTTGGCGAACTATATTACACAATCTAAACAAAGAATGAGTAAATTACAGATTGTTTCACCGAAGATAATCAAGCACAGCAAGCTTAATTATTCAGTCATTTCATTAACATCAGTCTGATCTTAACATCCTTTAAAAAAAGAGTAACATCTTATTCCTTTAACATCTCCCCAATAGAGAAGTATAATACTCGTTTTTATGACAGTAAAACTCTTAATACTTTGCAAAATTATTATTTGCAATGAATAATATTTTATTTATAGTTAATTTTCTGCAAGTTTTTGGGTTGAATTACATATTGTTTTATTATTTATTTAATACTGAATAAATAAATGGGTGGCCTGGGCCTTACTCGGTGGTGGGGTATTTCATGTTCATCCAATTACAGTACACCCTGAGCCCCAGTTATCCGAGACTGCGGATTATCCAAGGTCGTCCTAAGCAAATATACATATTTTTTTATTTTTGGTTGGAAAATAATAAAAACATAATTAACATGTATTTTGCTTAAAGTAAATAATAAATTACTACAGTGGGCGCACGGTCATCCCAACCATTTTAAAGAACATGTGCGAGAGAGATGGACAATGAATGTTTAGAGAGAGATAGACGATTCCTAAATAAGCATATATGTCATTGGCTGCAGCAAAGTGGTTTTTTGTACCTATTTGGTTTCCTATTGGACGATCATTTTGATTTTTTCTTGTTCTTGAAGTGTTTTTATTATCCGTTAGATAGCGACTCTTAAACCTCGACCGAGTTGACAGCTGTCATCAATCAAAGAAAATAAACAATATTTCTTTACTTTTGGGAAAATGATTTTTTAATTAAAACTAATGGAAACACAACTATTTCAAGTTTAAACTCTTATTTAATAACAAGTACATACAAATTCGGAGAGTACAATGCATATTTCCAATTTTACAGGTGAAATTACAAATATAAAACTTACGAAAACAAAACCTCAAACCATAACCTTAAATATATTTTGACAACCAAGAAAATTTACCTTTGTTTTGAATTTTATTTTATTTGAATTTACTTGTTCACTTATTTTCAGCTCGTAGCAGTAGTAAAGGGGCGGGGCTTGAGTAGGGGAGTGACTTCCCCTCCTCCCCCACACACCGATGCGTCAAAATTCTCACGCTGGTCGGGATGACCGTGCGCCAACTGTAGTAATTTATTTGTTTATTAATTTATCCAAGTTAATAATTAAAAAAAACATGTAAAGAACTATTTTATGATGTGCACAGAAATTATGACAACTTGGAAGAATCAACATTCACCAAAATACATTGTCTGGCCCAATACTTTGAACAAAACAAACTCAGACTGAATGCAGATAAAACTAATTTTATCTGCATTTAGACACACCAAAAAAAGAATTCAAAATTGGCAAGAGTACCCAACCTCTTCATTGGGATGAGGAACTCGAGATTGCCACATCAGTTGATTTTCTGGGGGTGAGATTGGACGATGCCCTGGACTGGAGTGAGCAGTTGGAAAAAATTGAATCCAAGCTTGCAAAGGGGATTTTTGTCCTTCGCAGTTTGAGAAATCTTCAAAACCTTCAAATTCTGAAAACTATCTACCACTGCTTGCTCGAGTCCTATATCTCCTACTCTATTGTCCTCTGGGGTGCGACTGAAACAAACTTAAATCGAATCTTGATTTGGCAGAAGAAGGCCCTCAGAAGTATTTTCAAGCTACACCCTCGAACCTCTTGTAGGGAATATTTTCAAACCTTGGGTATTCTGACGGTGCCAAGTTTGTATATACTAGAAATAGCAACATATATTAAATCAAACAATTTAGAACCTCAAAATAAACTCCATAGTTACAACACTAGATTTAAGAACTCTTTTGCCATACAACATAAATTAGCTCTCTTTGAGAAAAAACCTTTGTATATAGGACAAAAAATTTTTCAAAAACTTCCGCTTTCCATTAGATTAGAAAACAATTTGTTAAAGTTTAAGAGTGGTCTTAAAAGTTTTTTACTAAGTCAATCATTTTACAACTTGGAAGAATTTTACTTGTTTTGTCAAACCACCAGAGGGCAGACCTAGCCTAACCCAACCCAATTAACCCAATCCAAAACAACCCAACATTGCCAAGCCGGAGATGATCACATCTCCCGATATTGCGTCCCTTCGGGAGCAATGAATGACGGATCCAACGCCGCCTGCACGGCCAGCTGGATGACAAACAAAGTACCAAGTAAGTAAGTACCAAGTATGTGAATATTCCACAACTGACTAGATTTGTGTTCCCATCAAAATCATCAGTAGGCGAACTTACCGAGTCGTCTGATGGAAGTAAGGTGGGAGTTCATTTTTGTCAAACGATGGCAAATTCGAATTGCCTGAATATTCTACTAACTATTTGCCATATGAGGCCTAATGAGAGCGACGTAGAAACAAGTCATGCTGATCGCACCAGTACACCACCACTTCCGAATTGGCCTGGATTCACCCTTGATTGATGGTAATGAACTCCCACCAAAGCAAAATGTCCGTGCGAATGTCAACAGACGTAACCTGATGAATGAAGAGTTTGTAACTGATTGCTAATTTTTAATTAAAGCATTGTATTAAAATAACTTTTTACTAGAAATTCTTTTTTACAGGCCAACATACTCTATGTATTGATAAAACAACTAGTTTACTAGCATTAAACTATTCTGGCCTCAAAATATTCTAACCTCAAAATATAAGCGTGCTCCATATAATCTGAGATTCTCGGTATCCGAGGCAACCTCGGTCCAGACGACCTTGGATAATCGCGAGTGTACCGTAATATAAACATTTTCATTTCATATTGTATTTATAAATACTTGGTACTCCATGCAATCTCCACGTCATATTATGCTGAAATGACATTTCTTCTATATAATATGCCTATAGTTTACAAAAAGCTATGATTAAACTTTAACTGTTCTGTGTTTGTTGTTTATTTCACTGCTGACATGGCAACCCTTATACTCCAATGTTAAGTTTTCCCAACTTCCAAATTAATTTTGCACGTTCCAGGAGTAACTCAAGAAGTTATTTGAAAAAATTCTTCAATATTAGTTTTCTCCTGCTTGCAGTTAAAGTGAACCAAAGTTACATGAGCTAAAAATAGCAGGATGATTTTTCTTATATACTAATCAAAACATTCTTTTACTTCAGACACCTAATGACTCAAATGGCCGATTTATATGGGTCAAGACAGTGGGTGAGTTAGACAAACGATTTACTACTCATTTGTTCAAATCGCCTGCTGCAATCAGTCTTGGCGAGTCAAGTATTGTTAAAGATTAGGATCATTTACAAAGCCTGTAATTGCAATGTGTAAGCATGATTTCCTTAAAAACAGCAAGTAAAAGTTAAGTAAAAAGTTAAGTAAGTTAAGTTAAGTAAGTTAAGTTGGAAATGTCAAAAACACAAACTCATCTGCAATCTTCCAAGAATGGTTCTTTGTAAAAAAAAAGTAATTCTGGTTAAAAAGTAATTGAGTAAAACCAAAAACAAACTCAACCAACATCTCAGGGCCCGATTTATGATTTACGGGCCCATAGGTTCATGCGGTGGTGCGGGCCCCAGCGCAGGAAAATCTGGTGGCTTTTTTAACTATATCTTGTATGATGCATCTATGGCACTTATGCTTAAATCCGGCCCTGCGATAACTCGCTCGGTTTCATTAAACCGTCTTAACTCCCCATAACACAAAAAATTGCAGAGAAATTTCTTTGGATTTTCACAGACTGGATTTACTTGAAAAGAAACCATCATATAGGCTCAAAATTTTACAATAAACTTCCAAAAGATGTGTGGTCTGCAGTTGCAGGTGGTCAATCACTATTTAAGAAGACGTTAAAAAGCTTTCCTCTTTGAATAGGGATGTGTCGGTACCACTTTTTTCAAAGTCGGTACCGATACCGGTTCTTGACAAGATCGGTTCTCGGTTCTCGGTACCGGTACCATCAGTACCAAGTGTTTGTCAAAACGTGTTATATAATGTAATGTACCCTCAAACTTACAGACAATCTGTTGTATGTTAGTGTTTTAAAAATGTTTTAATTTTTAAGTGGAAGTTTCACCAAGACATAAAATACTATCTCACTTATTAATTTAATTGTTTATCCTTATGTTAACAGATAATACAAAAATATATATACTGTGTGAACAAAAAAACAAATTCCAAGGTGAAAAATAACAGTTTACAAATTTGTTTCCATTCATAATTTTACAATTCCCATTAAAATTACCTTATTCCAATTAATTTTAAAAATTAGGGTAAAAAATCAGTCAAGAACAAATTCCAAGGACCAAGGTGAAAAATAACAGTTTCCAAATTAGTTTCCATTCATAATCTTACAATTCCCAAAGAAAATAACCCCATACCCATTAATTTTAAGTATTAGAGTAAAAAATAAATCAAGAGTCAAAAAATTTTAGATAAATTTCAAATCAAAAGTAATTTTAGAAACATTATCGACCTTCAATAATAGTACGCGGTGGCATTTGCCATCGACGCAACGCCCGCGGCGATGCACGGTGCGATCGATCGTCTTTCGTGACCGGTAGTTACTCCCGCCGATTACTATGGGTACCGAAGTACCGGTACCGACATTTTGACGTCGGTTCTCGGTACCGGTTCTTTTGCCAAGAACCGGTGGTACCGAGAACCGACTTAAGGTACCGACACATCCCTATCTTTGAACTTTGAACACTACTTTGAGTTGATTATTTAGTTAGTTGATAAGTTGGTTGTAAGACACTTGCATTTTGCATATGAAACAGTGATATTAACATTGACACCATTCATGTATATATGTATATTATATGTATTATATTAATAAAGAAATATTTAATTGAATTGAATTGAATCCATGTACATCAATGGGGCCTCCTTGACCCATGTAAATCAGCCTTCATGGCCAAATATTTTGATAAAGCTGTTATCCTTTGGTAAAAGCAACTCACAGAATCAGCATTATTTTCCAAAAATCTCCTGACAGTAGTGATGGCTACCTTTGCCGCATTTTCTTGAGGGTATCCTGCAAACAAGAATATTTGTAAACAAGGTCATATATTTACGAGTTATACAACATGAAAAAAGGGGTGATTTTTAGACCAAATTCTACATTTTTACTGTCTTTAATCACATATGCAATGACAAAATCTGTTTATATAATAACTTCCAAGTAGGTATCACTTAGTTAAAACTATAATAAATAACTACTCTTCTCGGTAGTTATTTGTCATGATGGTATTTATTATTAAATTTAATTGGCTAAACATCATTAAAATTAAACATCATAAAAGTTAAGCCAAAAAACGAAAACCAAGACTCCAAGAACGTGATATATAACATTCCATGTGAATGTAATAGAAGGTACTTTGGGCAAACATCCAGGCCATTTAAGAAAAGGATAGAAGAACACAAAAAGAACATTTTTAAAAATGCAAGAAAATAGCTCAAAACTCAGCGAACATGTATTGCCAGAGAGCCATCAAGTAACCTGGAAAGCATCTAGTATAGTACTTAAAGAGGAAAAATGGAGAAAAATAATTATTAAGGAAGCTATTTGCATGGCTGTAGAAAAAGATGCAATATCCCAACCAAGTACAACTATCAACCAATTGTACATTCCCATGGTGGAAGAGGAAGTAAAAAACAAAATTCAAAATGGAAAACTTATTCAAAATAAGTTACAGTGATTTATACATTATATATAGATTATAAAGAAGAGGTGGTTTCTGTATTTATGTATGGGGCAAGTGAACATGAAAAATACTGAACCGACTGGGTTGAAATTTCACACAGAGGTAGATCTTGAACCTGGGAAACATATAGGTCTATTCACTTCCTTAAAATCCCCTCGGGCTACACCCCGTGAACGTCCTCAGTTTCAATGTTCAGATTTTAAAGGAATATAAACATTCAAATACGGAAATGTTAACAGCTGTGGATACTAAAATTTGACAGTTCAAAGAGCAGAGGTAAGATCAGCTATAATTTTTATGGTGAGCGAAGCCAAGGGCAACTGCTAGTACATTATATCTATTACTTATTTAATACGCTAGGGGTTTTTTTGTGATCATTGCTCCTCCTAAACTACAGGGCCGATTTTAATTATTAAAATTAAAACACAGGGAACGACCCTACATGCCCTTAAAATTTCATCTTTGTCCATAAGATTTAACATGGGAATAAATTTCAAACAAAGCAGCTGAGTGGAATAAACAAAGAATTTGAGCAAAGCAATGTGTTATTAATGAAATTGAATTGAAACCAATGAATATATTTATTAAAGCAAACTATTTATGAGTAGATTTAGGAAACCATTTCAGTTCGGCTCAAGATTAAGACGGGATATGTTTAGTTGTAGATACTGAATTACAGAAAGTTTTATTATAATAATGTAATTTTATTATGGGATGGAGATATGAAAGAAAAACTATGAAATACATTTAATGTTGGAAACTGGACTTTATTTAAATGTTTACATCCATTTGTTTAGAACTTTAAAACAATGGCAGACATATATATATGCTATCAGTCATGAGAGAATTAAGTCTGTATAAATGTCTTTGTAAACAAAAATTTTGATAAAAGACAAAAAATATTGCAATTATCACAGACGTTGCTGTCTTTTTCCGTGCAATAGATGGACAACTTCAGAAAAAAGGAATTTGGTTGTTTTGCTCGATTTCGAGCAACGGGTTCACTAGTGTAGATAAAGGAATATCAAACATATTTTATAATCTTACCTGTTTATAATAATTTTACCATGTTTTTATCAAATTATTAATATTTATATTAACATAACCTGTTCCAGTTAAAAAGGCTGACGATGGACCTAGAACATGGTCCGAAATATGCCATTTTAAGAAAAAAAAAGTTTAATTTTAATGATGTGTAGCCAATTAAATTTAATAATAAATAACTAATAAAAATATAAACTGTGTCACCCCCCCCCCAAAAAAAATAACAACTTCGAAACCTACCAGGGTCATCCAGAAAGTAAAAATAATTTTGTCACTACACCTAACCCTGTTGCCCCATCTCCGCGATTGAGTGTGCAGTCCCTTAGGCCTAAGGGTCTAAGGGTCTGGGGGTCTAAAGGTTCCCAGTCTCAATTACAGCCAAGACTCGTTGCTAACTGATCTCTTATTTTATTCTTACCACGCTTCAAAATGACGGTGTCTTTTCAAAATCCCGCCAAGAGGATTTTACCTCATAAAGTTGCTTCTTTCAGGTCCTTATGTTAAATGTTAATTCGAAATATTCACACTGAATAAAAAGTCTTAAACTTTTTTTACTGAAATCAATGACTTCTGACTTTACACTTGTAAAAAAATAGACATGCTATTGGGAGAGGATAGGTCACTTACCATAAATTCCTGTTGATATACAAGGAAAGGCCTGAAAAATAAAAGCAAAAGCATTACAATGTTAAAAATGTAAAAACAAAAGTCAGTGCTGAAAAAATAGTATTTATTCAAAAACTTTATTAAACGAGGTGAAATACTTGTTAAAGTGTACAATATTTATTCTTGGTATCTATATTTGTGCATTTTTTCTTCTGCTCATACTTATAATTTTTAGTGTTCTGAAAGGGGGGATAAATAACTATGCATTTATTTAAGTGAGGAAAGGGGTAGACTTTCAGCTAGCTTACCTGAGAAATAATGTTCATGGTAGCAGCACATAGAAACACTAAAGGAGACACATTTGGTGTTTCTATGTGCTGCTACCATGAACATTATTTCTCAGGTAACTAGCTGAAAGTCTATCCCTTTCCTCACTTAAAACCTACCAAGCCCTGGGCTCTTCCTTAGAAAACTAATGCATTTATTTAGAGGTTCTGTAGCTAGCAACTGGTATACAGGACAACTTTTAAGTCCATAAATAATATTCTGGTAATAAAATACACACCAAGTGAACCAGTGAGCTTGTTAAACCAGCTTTTCCCCCAGCTGAGTGGCTGTTGTCGGATCCCTTAATAATTTCTTGATTAGCATGATACTTTTTGTTGTATTCACTGGATGTAAATAAAAAATATCTTACAACACTTAAAAATATATTTACACTTATACTGTATTTACATACAAGTTAGAAAATATACAAAAATGGTAGAAAATGGCTTAATTTCGATTGGTCACACCAATCATCATCAGGCCCAAAGAGAGATTGGCAGATCCATTATGGCGTCTGTCCTTTTATCCTATGGCTGCTGTAAGTTCCATTGGAAACAGGTTTTTCAATACCACTAAGAGTCAAAGTTCACTTGCTTGTTAATCAGTTTGTCTCTATCTTTACATTTTTCTTTGAATATATATAATTCTTCCCATGCGTTCATTACATTTACTTTTTGCAACATTTCATTATTTTGAGATTTATTTCTATATTTCCAATGTTATATCCATCTTCTAACAGGTGTTTGGCAACATTAGATCTTTCCGATTTCTTGTTTTTCCAGGCTGATATATGGTTCTTGTACCTTTTCACAAAATTTACTGTTTGGCCTATATAAAATTTATCACAGTCATTGCAACTAATTTTGTATACTCCAGGAGTATCAAATTTTTTGCATTTTTCAATTCTGCCATTGCTACTTTCCACTTTCTTATTGCCACTTTCTGGTTGCCATTTTCCACCATTTCTGTATATTTACCATCTTATATGTAAATACAGTATAAGTGTAAATATATTTTTAACTGTTGTAAGACGTTTTTTATTTACATCCAGTCATAAACACTTACAACAGATCTGAGGTTTTCCTTCAGTACCAGGTCCAGACAGTTCTCGTAACACTGTTTCAGCAGATCAGGCTTCTCTCCTCTCGGCCCCACCGTGTGAATCACATCTGCAACATCGATTGCTCGGAATAACAAGGCTGAAGAACAGTGGTCAAGCGTGAGACAAATTGATCAAAGTAAGTTATTAGCAAATGCACAGGGGCCCAGGCCACAAACAATTTTGAACAATAAAGATCGCCAGTGACAATGTAAATATATTGGTTGCCTGTATCAAGGGCCCGAACTTCTCAATTGCACAGAGGCCCAAGAAGTTTATCGCCGGGCCTGCACCCAATAGCAGTTGTTTTGTCAAATCATAGGTTACTGTTCTGGGTATTAAGCATCACTTACATTGTGAAGTTTTCATCTTCGCTTTTTAAGAATCACCGACTAACTTAGAAGTATTGATACACCATTATTAAATTAACTCCAGATAGTTCAATGAGGAATTGACGACATCAAATGCCCAAACCAACTTACTCAAAAAGTTGAAGATTTAAATATTTGTCTAAAATTTGTTGGACACCTCTTATGGATATTTTTTACACCTCCCTCCTCCCCATCAGTATAGATCTGACACTGTCTAGACAAACTGTGTAGTACATACAACAGAACTTGAAACCTAGCTGAAAATATATGTTATTATTATTATGTTATCCATTACGAAGGTGCCTAGTTTGTCTCCCCCAAAATTCAATACTACTTCCAGGCTTTTTCAAGATGTTCGCAGTAAAAAACTTTCTAGCATAACAAAAAATTATAATTTTGACAATTTTTGTGAAAACTTTACTGGATAATACAAACCCCAAACAATATTTTATTCTTTTAAAAAATATGTGGGTTATTCTTCAAAATAAACAGCCATCAACGATATTTAACCTCCCCTGATCATGAAAAACCCCCTAATTTCCTAAAGCTGTTTATACCCCCCACCCCCCCCCCCTTGGTACATCGTTATATGCCATTCAGAGATGCCATCTCAGTTTGCGGAGCGCCCTCTCCCGTTACACAGACACTGATACCTATTTTTAAAATTCATAATAGCAATGGATTTGTAATTATTATTAATTTTTTGGACTTTTCCTTTTGCTTTTGAAAAATAGAAGCGAAAGGAAAAGTCCAAAAATGTAAATAACAATTAATACATATTTTATACTAGAAAATTACTTCCTATGTTTAATTGAAATATTACACCTATTAAGTTGAACAATTAATTGAATCGACGATGAAATGTGATTCATAATGACGTTTGTCAACATTTAAATACAATATTTCGTTACAAAACAAGTAAAATGGGTTAAATTTGTGCAATCTAGTGTTGCGGAGTAAAACTCTGCATGCGCCCGCTCGTGTTTCGCCGGTGAAGCACCCGCTCAAGGGTTAAAAACTGTCAGTCTACTTTATTCCAATGACCAGTTAATTACATTTCAGCACTGTTTTCAAATAATTTTTAACGTACATCGTTTAGTTTATACTGTGAGTTATATTACTAAAAACACGATTTACGGATTAAAAAAGTCAATTCTTTGTGTTTGATTTATGATAACTCTGCTTAGAAGGATCGGAAAAAATATTTCTATAGAGAACCTTTAGTCGACTTTCTAAGGAACGATATATCAAAATTTGAGAGTCTTGTGATTAATATTTAAGTCGTTATTATTTATTTCTAAAGTACTGTTATCTCAGCTATTAAACTACTTTGATGAATGAAATTCAGTAAAAATTGTCTTTGAATGAAATATAAGATAATTTCGTCGCAGTTTTATGTTTTTATTGGAATGGTTTGTCGTAATAGATTAATATATAACGATTGTATCACTGAGAGGCAGAGCGCAACAATGACTGTTGAAGTACAGTCTGGACCTAGTGGACCCATTTTATTTGCGCGCCACTGCATGTCCCAGTTCTTCTCTTATAAACAACGCCTGCTTCCAGATGTAGAATTCATTGTAAAAACAATGCTGATATACCAACATTGAACAATAAGTAACCTTTCAGTTCCCCCGAACTGCATGTGCTGTGTGTGTTGGAAGAATGTGCTCCGTTGTTGTTGGCCAGTTGCTGTACCTTGTCTGGATCGCGCTTGCCCGAGCAAGGTTCGTAATTAATTTCAATTATCAACTGATTGTGGATTTATCTAGTAGTATTGAATTAATTATTTAAGTGAATATTGATTGTGGAAGCTACCTAATGTCATTAATGAAAATCAAAATGAAAATCTCAAATAACAGAGGAGTTAACAGTTCTTTAGAAATAGATAAATAACAACAACAACGAAAATATTGATAACAGGACTCTCAAATTTTGATATATTGTTCCTAAGAAAGTCAACTAAAGGTTCTATACAGGAATTTTTTCCCCGATGCTTCCAAGCAGAGTTATAATAAATCAAACACAAAGAATTTACTTTTTTAAATTGTAAATAGTATTTTTAGTAATATAACTCACAGTATAAACTAAACGATATACGTTAAAAATTATTTGAAAACAGTGCTGATAAGGTAATTAACTGGTCTTTGAAATAAAGTGAACTGCAAATTTTTAACAGCATTTTTTACGTTTCTACAGCGTTATAAATAAGAATGTTTTTACTTCCGTGCGCTTGCTCCGCCGTTCACCTTCTTTCGATAATCAGGGTATAAAGGAGAATGAAGAGTAATGGTTAGGGCCAATTTTTCATTTATTCACTTTTCTGTAACTAATATCTATTTCTTAATATTAATTTTAATTCATCCTTTTGCAAATTAAGAGTAATAAGAGTTTATTGATCTTTAAACTTAATTACATGAAATTGATCTCGTCATACACACTAAGTAAACAATGCAGGATTTATACAACATCCTACAAATATTTATACAATATTTATACTAGAGTCCTACAGACATCTAAAACTCTATAAGAGAATTAGTGAATAATTGTAATTTGGTTTAGGCTGGACACTGATAATCGTTCAAAAGTTTTGTCATCAAAAACGGAAAGAGCTCTTTAAAATGTTTTGAACAATGGTATACAATAGAACCTCGAGAATCTATAGTTTACGATTCTCAACTCAAGCAATAAAATACATGCATAGTCAGAAGTTGGTCATAAATAACAAAAAAATATTAATTATTTAATTTTAATTTAAATTAATTAATCACTAAAGGCTGACAACTTAAGTTCAGCAGTAGAAACTTCAAGTTAGCAGACAATCATATTAAAATAATCAATAGATTTCAGTTACTCAATAATAACTCTTGAGGTATATCCTTGTTTAATTTCAATAATTATTTAGTCTCATTAAAAGCTGGTTACCTTGTTGGTGAAGGCAATATTAATTATGATCGGGTAACGGTTACATGACACTTTAGCACACGCACGTTATTGTTGAGTTGTTAGCTCTAGCATGAACTTTCTGGTTATTTTGACAATGAATAAATACTTAAAATAAGCTTCGAGTTTGACAGTGATCCACTTAAGAGCTATTATTGTTTGGAAGTGATAAAATTTAGCAGTGATTAGGGTGGTGGTGCCTTTCATATGATAACTTGCATACATTTTTGACTGCCAAGAAAAATTAAAATTAATATGATTAAGTTGTTAATATTAAACTAAACGTTTAGAAAAAGCCCAGACAGTTTGAAATTCAAGACTAATTCCAGCTTTTCAAGATTTTAAAGACTACTAAACACCCTGATACTAACACCTGTGTTGTTAACACTTGGGTAAAACTCAAATAAAGGTTTATTTCTAAAATTTGAATATTTCTAATACAACCAGACGTTATTCGGTGGATCGCTTACACTTGGCAGGCAGCCGATAGCCGCAGGTGATCTTGGCCTGGCCCGTCTGGCAGCCGTTGAGAGTCGAACACTCCGCCTTCAGCTCCGGGCCCGCCGCCCGGTGGATCGCTCCGTCCACTGCAACATGTCGACCGACAGAATTCAGCTTCCATGGAACTTTATACTTTTCTAGAAATGGCAACCTACCCAGGTAGGTATTTTAAGCCAAGTATGAATGACAGATGAGTGAAGGATGATTGTGGTGCGATCTTATAGTCTTGATACTGACTAAGGCCGACATGTTCGTAAGACAGGACTGTTAATTAATAGCCCAATAGCCAATGGCAACTAAGGGATCTAAATTTTAACATGGAATCCGAACCACAATTTTGCCTGGTTTGAAAACTTTGAAATGGTCTAATTATGAGGACGGTACTATGAACGTAGTATTCAATAAAGCAGACGTTAATCCTCACTAGGGAACACCGCGTCAACAAGCCATCGCTCAAAACTATCCACAATTCGTGACCTCCAAGTAGCTGGTTTACAGGACATGCCACCATCCCTGTCATGTGATCAGGATTCCTGAAGCCCATTCCAAGACATGACAATGTCAACTTGGAAAGAGATCTTCATTTGAAGAAATGTATGATTTGGCAATGGACCCGACTGGATTTACACAGACTATGAGCCTGACTAAGACATGCTCAACATACGATTTATCCCTGTGATACGACTAGAAAGGTGGTTAGGAAAAAAATTTGGAATTTTGAATCGTAATAGGTCTTAAAAGTTGCGAAATATCATATAGAATACTGAAAAATAACTTTTAAAAAACCACATAAGATCTTCCGATTGCGCAATGACATTAAAGTTTTACATCCATAATAGAATTAGTGAATAATTGTAATTTGGTTTAGGCTGGACATTGATAATCATTCAAAAGTTTGTCATCAAAAATGGAAAGAGCTCTTTTAAATGTTTTGAACAATGGTATAATTTGTTCAACAACAACACAGAATTATTGACTTAATACAAGCCAAAAACTTTAAAAAACACCTGGATTTTCATAAATCCATAGATCGATAATACAGTCGCCTAGTTGGAAAAATTATATTATTTTTCAAAGTGTTTTAAAGAGCTCTTTCCATTTTTCATGGTAATACTTTTGTAAGATTATCAATGTTCAGCATAAATAAAATTACGACTATTCACTGATTATCTTATGGAGTTTTGCAAGTTAAACTCCAAGGTCATTGCGCAATCCGAAGATCCTATATGATTTTTAAAG